>JAJHZJ010000520.1:0-670760 GCA_023548195.1 Bettongia penicillata ogilbyi | reverse complement strand
CCAGCCCCCACCCCTCCTGCTCATTGTTAGGTCTTAGAATGAGGCTGCAGCAGATGATTGAGGTTATGGAGATTTCTGTTTGTCCTTCATTCTGGAGGAGGACCATGATATCAAGGAGGTGATGCTATGACATGTCAGTGAACTGGACTGAAGTGAAGGAGGGTTATGCAAAGTCACCAGCCTCACTTTCTCCTCTGGAGCCATCTGGTCCAGGGGTCAGATACATGTTAGGATGCTCTAAGATGGCCCCAGATTCAGGGTCTCTGTCAAACTCTTATAGAGATAAGGATGAGGTAGAGCTCCACCCGTGCTCTGCTTCATGCCCACAGGGAAGTGAGGCTCTGGCTTCTCTTGGGGGTTGCTGGGGGAGTACAGAGGCAACCAGCCCTACTGTTGTACCAGAGTTCTGGCCTGATGCCTAGGGAAGGCTGAAGCAAATATTGTCCGTGAAGTAAGGGGAAATAATGTGCAGTTCTTACGTAACTTGGTTCATTGAGAACATATCAGAAAGCTCTTTAGGAGAGAAAGACTAAAATAGTTTGTGATTCTTTGTCAAACCTGGAAAATCTGCATTGAAACGAACCCCTCCAGGATGAGGGAGTGAAGGCTGTGTACAGGCTCAACTTGCTGGTCCTCTTTGAGCTCAGTGATTCATTTTTCCATGTCCACCGAGATACAAGTAGATCGCCTTTTTTGTGGAGTGATTTAAGGGAGCTTCTTGACTAAAAATACCTTCCTCATTAGCCTGTTGGTGGTTGAAATCTCTGACATTCCATTATTAATCTTTTGTTGTTGTTAAGATATGGTCCTCTCCAGTTAAAATTCAAACCCCCATAGGAAGAGCAATCCATTAGCTTTATCAGCTATGAACACTGTAGTATGAAGGAGTTTATCAAGTCCTTTCAAGGGAGAGCTAATCCAGAGGGATCCCTGAAGAATAGGAGCTTTCACAAAGACTGGGTGTGCAGAAGTCCAGAACTGTGGAAATTCCATGAGGAAGGCAGATCCAAGTCAGTACTTAAAGGGGAGTCCCTGGGCATCCAGAGGGCATTTGGAAGGCCCAGGGTAACTGAGGAAGAGTGGAAAGGGAAGCTTAGAAACACTGAAGACAAACTTCACCCACTTGATAATTTTGTGCAAGGCATTTTTCCAGAATAACCATTTTGAATCATATGGGCTATACTAGAAGAATTGATAATGATTAAGTGGTATGTGCAAATCAAATGACTGCACACTAACTGCTGATAATCCCTTTTGTGCCTCCTCACAAATGCAGGAAGTCTCAGAGAGAGAGGCAAGATGGTTTCTATAAAGATGAATCATGTCTCCCAATCCTGGTAGAGTTTTTGGAAAGGATGAGAAAGGATTCACTACCTAGAATAGCTCACTTCTATGTACCTTTGGCTGTTCTTGACCTGCTAACTACCAACCCTAGATAACGTTCACCAAGTGATTTCTCCCATCTTGATTCTGGGCTGCTGAAATGTGGCTGGAGGAAATTATGGCACAGGTGTTTCTATTTACCTCACTTTTTGGTATATGATGACCTCAGGCCTTCACTGCTGCTATTTAATGGGATCACAGATTTAGAGTTAGAAAGGCCAAAAAAGTCCATTATATCTGATCTTTTCATTTTATAGATGAAAAATCTGAATCTGAGAAGTGATTTCCTCAGGGTTGCACAACAGCATGTACATAAGGCAGGATTTGACCTCATCTTCCTGAGTCCAAGGCTAGCAGCCCACTTAGCTACTGTACCACACAGCTGCCCTTTATTATCTCCTTTATATAATTTCCCAAATTGACTAGGCCAAATCTTTTCCTCCCTCATTAAGCTTCCCCCCCACACCCACATAATTACAACAGATTACAGAACCTCCTACTTGAATGAGAAAGTTGAGGCCATCTGAGAAGAATGCTCTAAAATCTCATTTCCATTCTCTTTTCCTTCCCTGCAGTCTCAGAGGAAAAGGTTTCTTTAAACCAGTCCTTCCATCTATGCTTTGAATCTCATTAGCTCCTGTTTCCTCCAATACTTTATTCCATTAGCCATCTTTTTCATTTGTGGTTGTCCTGTTATTTCTATTCTGTCCGACTCTCTGTAACCCCATTTGGGGTTTTCTTGCAAAGGTACTGGTCTGACATTTGACTTATCATTTTCCAGATGAGGAACTGAGGCAAAGAGGGTTGTGACTTGTGCAGACGAGTCTTCCTACCTCCAGGCCCAGCCCATTATCCACTGTACCACCCAGCTGCCCCCCTTATATAATTAGTAAGTGTCTATACGTGATTGGAACATCAGTCTTCCTGAGTCCGGAACCAGCACTTTGCCACCGTTTATCTTTTTGTACCATCGCTCCAATTCTTGGCAGATATTGTGAGACAATCCCATTATCTCTTTACTATTTAATTCTACATAGGAATGATGACCCAGATCTGGGCTAACCTTCGAAGGGCCCCATTTCCCATGGGACAAAGCCTAATCTTGGTACAAAAAGTTTTTCACACTGGAACTCAAACTGTTTTGTTTCTACCTTATCTTCCAGGACTACCTGACAGGTGCATTCAGGCTGGTCACTCACTTCTGACCATGCCATGTGTATTCCTTTATTTATGTCTGTCCCTGGGAGGCATCCACCCCCTTACCTATCAAAAATTTCCCCATTCTTCAAGGTCATAAACCCAGCTGAAATCTCACTTCTTTCATGACCCCTACTCGCCCAATCTCCCCCTTCTTCGTGACTCTTATTATAGATATTATTGTCCACACTATTCATTCATCATTTAATCATTTACAGATAGCCCCTGACTTGAAAAATCTCCTCTCATGGATGTTTCTTACATCCTGATTGTTACTTCATCCAGGGCCTTAGGGAAGGAATTCTGTCCACACAGTCACTGGGGATTTCCTTTCTCTGTTCTCCCTTCACTCACAGAATGCAACACTCTGTCTCTCTCATTGACCCTCCTCCTCCTTACTTCACTTCTTACTGTTGGTAGCAGAGCCCTGAATGGGGACGGCTGCAGCAGGAAGAAAGAAAAGGGAGGGATAATGCATTCTGTTTAGGAGACTTTCCTCTGTTTCTCAGTGCTTGAGCTGTGTGCTTGAACTGGAAGTCAGGAAGACTTGAGTTCAAGGCTCTCTGGCTAACACATTGCCTCTAATGCTGTGATCACATGTCAGATCCTTAAAAGCCTTGTGTTTAAAATCAGAACATTAATGCCTGTGACACGAGGAAGAAACTATGTTTGTGCTTTGCAAACTTTTGAGCAGTATATAAGTGGCAGTTGTTATTAATGAATTGCAGGTGGAAGGTAAATCCATTCTGTTGCTGCTGTCTAATCATCAGGTCACAGTTATTTTTCCCATTGTCCCATCTAACTTTTGACCTGGTTTCTTAATCAGCCCTACAATTACCAGGTCAATAGCACTGAGTGGGGATGTGATATAGGAATGAACAGAAAACCACATCCTGACTCAATCTCTCACTAACATCTTACCTCCTTCCTCCCCATCTCAGACTGTCCCTTCCACCCCAGCCCCTTAAGAAGTCCAATATCTGCTTTCATTCCTTATTCCACACCACTGGAGCACCTAACCCCTTAATCACTAGCACCTCCCTCTCCCATCCTCCCCATATTTTCCTCCAAATTCCCACTGTACTAGTAAGTAATACTTAGTACTACTAAGTGTCTAAGGCAGGATTTGAACTGGCTCTTCCTGTCCCTAAGGCTAGCAGCATTTTTCTCTACTGCACCCACTTTCCTTCTTTGTTGTTTTTCATCATGTCTGATGTTCTATGACCTCATTTGGAGTTTTCTTGGCAAAGATACTGGAGTGGTTTGCAATTTCCTTCTCCAGCTCATTTTACTGATGAGGAAACTGAGTCAAACAGGGTTAAGTGACTTACCCTGGGTCACACAGTTATAGTCTGAGGCCAGATTTGAACTCAGGAAGATGAATCTTCTCAACTCCAGGCCCCCTATTCACTGTCCCACTTAACTGCTCCATTTGTTTCCCTGTATAATTTCCCAAATCTACTATTCTAGACCTTTCCTTCCGTCATCAAGCTTCCATCACTATACAAATTCAATGTTCTATCCATGACACCGTACTTTGTCTGTATCTATCACCACCACCATTCTTGACAAATGTCATGAGACAATCCCATTCTCTCCTTACACTCAGTACTAGATAGGAATGATGACCCAGATCTGTGCTAACCTTCAAAAGGCCCCAGTTGCTCATGGAATGAAACCTGTCCATGGTGCTTAGGTTATTCAGTTTGTTTCTCTGTGCTGGTCTTTGAACTTAGTACATAGCATTGTTCCTATGGCCCAGCATGCTCCAAGCTCTTAATAAGTGATTTACAAAAATGGAATTTTGCACCAGAACCCAAGCTGAGTTTGTAAGTTGGGGTCAGCCTGTACTGTCTGATGACATCTCTTGGATTTATTTCTTTAGCCATTCAGATATTCTTTAAAGTCATGAGTGAGTAACCTTTCATATGAATGCTCAACCTAAGAGGACAAAGTTTAGGATTATAATCAAATAAGCTTACAGCTTACAATAAAGTCAACTTTATATGCTTTTAGCAAAATGTTCATTAGGCTAGGTGAGAGACAATAAAACACTCTTAATACACATCTATAGCATTGCATGTACTCAGTCAAACCAGGAATTTCTGGGGTCAGATATCAGGACAGAGAAGGGAAATTGAATAGATTAGAGACTAGGAAGCTCTTCCAGACTTTCTCAAGACCCCTGAATCCTTAAACAGGAGAAATCAAGTCACCCAGTTTCTTTATCACAGGACATTTACAGTCTGATTGCCTCAGGAATTGCTCTAGGCCATTCGCATGTCCTTCTTGGTGTCAGCACTCTTTCATATCCAGGTGTAAGGATTAGGTGAGAATGTGCTTTAATGGAAAGCCAGGTGAACCCCAGTCAGAATGCCTCTTACTTCAATGTAAATGTCTGTTGAATGAAATTAGTGTTGATGAGTTTAATTAGATTGCTCTCCTAATTCCTAAGGCATGAAGTGATGACAGCCCACAGCTGATTCCACTCAAAGCTTTTCAGGGATGTTCTAGCATTGGTGGGTTTTACCGTCGTCTATCCACCATAGGAAACAGGTGTCATGTTAATTAGAGAGAATGAAATGAATGTTCTGGTGGTTAAATGATAGCTGGCAGAATGCTAAATAAAATTTGCCTTCGGTGCCCTTCCCCCTCTCTTTCTGCCTTCTTCCTTTATTTGGGGCCTCTTTCCCCACTTCCCTCCAAATCCAGGGACCTCTGCTGGCTCAAAGAACTATCCTTCCCTAGCCCTCAGGATACCTTTGCTTCCTCTTCCCCTCAGTAAAAACTTCCTATAGTGTTAACGAGGCATAGTAAGTTAGTGAAAAGAGCTCTGGACTCCAGTTCAGGACACTAGGGTTCGAGTTTCACCTCTGACACTGTTTCCAAATCCATAAAATGAGGATTATAATTCCTCCACTACATACCTCAAAGTGTGATTGTGGAGAAAGCTCTACATAAACCTTAACATGTTGATGCATTGGTTAGTTTTACTGAGCTGCTTTTCCTTCCTTGGTTTTCTGTTTTAGTTTTTATTTTTGTCACAATGGATGGCTCACTAGGTAGGGGAGGGATAAACTATTAAAGCACAGTTTATATTCTGGAGTGAAGGTAATGTGAAAACAAAGGGGGATATCAAAAAATGAGGAAAATTCGGAATTATGTATGCATGCAATTATTAGTATTACAGGTTTTCAGTGATTTCAGGGAATGTTTTAGAAGTCACCTCAATAGATTAATTCCCAATACTGTAGTGTAGAATCAGGAAAAACAAAAATGGGGAGGAGGTGGTTTTACATCCTTTTCCTACTATTCCCAGCAAGAAAACAAGGCTGGAGATGGGGGAAACTATAACTGGGAATATTTCCACTAGAGTTCTGGTGTCTTAGCAATACCTGCCACTGCCAAAGCTACACCACAGGTATTATTAGAACCATAGCTATAGAGCTCAAAGGGACTTTGTAAGTCATTTTCATTAGGGAAACTGAGTGCTACAGAGACTAAATGACCTGCTCAGAGCTGAACTGTCACTCAGGATTCAAATCCAGGTTTTCTGCTTCCAAATTCAGGGACCTTACATATAGCAAGTACTCAATAAATATCTGTTTAAACAAACAAATGAATAGAAGGATGATTGCCAAATGGGACCACTTAGACACAGCAAATGATATCCTTTCTTGGGTCTGGTATTATAAGTACCAACTTTTTGACCATATCTTTGGCATTCTTATCTTGGAATCTCTCAGTCCCTATGGGGCACACGAGAGCACGTCAACAGAGTTTCTGATGAAAGCATGTTTGGAATATTGAAAATGCCTCTTCCGTGCCTAGACATAACAACTGGTCGCTGGCATGACTTGGGAAAGGATAGTGGCATGCTGCCGTCCCCTTGCTTTGCAGGAGAGAACTTAGGGAATGGAGGGGGACCAGCCTCTGTGTATGTGTATTTGCTCTGTATGTTTGTTTAAATGAATGCCTCTCTGTCTTCTGGATATTATGTATCAAAACTCATCTCCTCGACTGGATGGGAAGAAGAGTGTTCCTTAATTTACTGGAGTTTGGGATAAAAGGTCACGACTTCTGTTCTCCCCTACTGTAAGAACTGTATGTGTTTGGCTGATAATCCTGGTATCTCTTTCTGTTGGCTGCCCGTTATTTGTAGGGGCAGAAGCTGATGATTTTGGAGGCTCATTATTACAGGAGAATGCCTAAGGAATGTCGTGGTTACTCCAGCTTCTGAGAAATGCAGGATCAAGGATTCTCACTTAGGTCAATGTAGCTGCAAGCACACAGCTCCCCAGGCTACAATGTTCATGCTGCTGCCAGTAAATTTTAGAACTGGTGTTAACATACAAGCCACTGCATAGCTTTGGAGTCCCTTCCATTGATGTCACACACTGTAATGTAAGAGTCTAGGATGGTCAGGTCTGGACTGCCTTGGTTTCTGTCTGTGTCAGCTCAGGACAGCACAAACACTGGTTACTATATGTTTTCAACTTTGATTTTGTTTCCTTGGGCCACGTTCAATAGAATGAGACACCCTTGTTTTCCCTGTGGATTTGATCTTGCTGCTTTTTTTCTCATTTCCTCCCCTTGCCTCTGTTTTTTTTTTTTAAACTAGATATTGAGATTTCAAATGCTTACATGTGGTACAGTCGGAGAAGTGTGGATGTTACTGTGTTAGAAAAAAAACTTTGAAGAAGATTCTGAGGTTATTATGCTGTCAGAAGAAATACAGAAGAGCTGGTTAATGACTGAAGTATTTTCAATAACTCCATCCTTGAAGATGGTTGTTAAGATGTCTAAAATTTCCCTTCTTTTGAAGAATGTAAGCTCCTTGAGGACAGAAACTGTTTTTTTCACTTTATCATTTTTAGAATTTATATTCCCAGCACCCGTCTTAGTGTCTGGCACGTAGCCAGAGATTAATGCATCATTCTTGATTGATTCCTTTTTCTTTTTAATTGTTTTTATTATTTTTAAAATTTATGGAATAGAAAAAGTATTTCTGTAACAGCATAATAAAAGAGATGCTTGCACGTGAAACTGCAAATCTATTATGTACAACTTGCTATGCATTTAAAACATAATAAAATTATCATTTAAATTTCTTCTTTTCCTTCCTTCCTGCCACTCCCCCACCTCTGACCCAGAGATGGCTACCATTAGACACAAATAGGTATACAGGTATATATTCTCCAGGAGGCTTACTCAAGCATCCCGGTGAAATGAAAGAATTCTAGATTTGGAGTTCAGTAAAAGCTGGCTCATAGCCTGCCTCTGATGCTTATTAGTCATATGATCATATGGAAATCATTATCCTTTCAGAGTCTCAGTCTTCTCAGCTGTAAAATGGGGATAAGAATATCTGTAGTGACTTACAGAGAGTTATAGTGAAGATCAGATGAGAATTATCTTGGGATTGTAATGGAAATAACAAAAGCAGCTCATGGGAAGTTTAAATCCAAGTAAGGACGTGAGACAGAAGAGAACAGCTAGTTGACCTTGATGAGTTTTTCTCTAGCTATGGATGAAATATAACCCAAAGCCCTGGAAGGACTGGTCAATGTGACTGAGCCACTGTCACAATTGTTGAAAGCTCATGGAGAATGCGAGAAGTATTCCAGAACTAGAAATGGGCAAAAGCTCTGCCAACCTTTTTTCTTTTTTAAAATTAAATAAAAATATTTTTTATTACATTTAAAGTTTTTAACTATATCTCTCCTTCCCTCATTGCCTACACTAGAGAAGGCCAACATTTGACACAGATATATGTGCATATATAAGTATATATATACACATGTATACATGTAAAACCTATGTATATCTATATCTATTTCATGCTATTTATTCTATATATCAGTTCTTTCTCTGGAGGTAGATAGCATCTTCCTTTATGGGTCTTTTGTAGTTGATCTGAGTATTTATAATACTCAGAATAACTTAGTCATTCATAGTAATTCCTAAAAGAGTATTGCTGTTAACAGCATTTCCTTGGTTCTGCTCATTTCACTTTTCATTATTTAATGCAATTCTTTCCATGTTTTTCTAAAATCTATCTGCTCATCATTTCTTATAGAGCAGTAGTATTCTGTCACCATCATATGCCATAACTTGTTTGGCCATTCCCCAATTGATGGGCATCCCCTTAATTTCCAGTTCTTTGCTTCCACAAATATTTTAGAACATATAGGTTCTTTCGCTTTTCCCTGATCACCTTCAGAAACAGACCTAATAGTGGTATTGCTGAATCAAAGGGTATACACAGTTTTATATCTCTTTGGGAATAATTCCAGATTGTTTTCTGAAATGACAGGATCGGTTTACAGTTCCACCAATAGTGTATTCATGTCCCAATTTTTCCATGTCCATTTGTCGTTTCATCTTTCTACCATCTTAGCCAATGTGATAGGTAGGAAATGATATTTCAAAACTGTTCTAATGTGCATTTCTCTAATCAATAAAGATTTAGGGTCTTTTTAGTATGACTATATATAGTTTTGATTTCTTCATCAAAAAACTGCCTGTTCATATCCTTTAACCATTTCTTAATTGGGAAATCTCCTAATTTTCAAAACAGGGAAGAAGGCCAAGTCTACAGACTATGGGCTGGTGAGCATGACTCTGATTCCTGGAAAAAATGGAGAGTGCATTATCAAAATTTAGAGAAAATTCAGAAAAGGGAACAGCCACAAGAAAGAATCAACACAAACTCCATTAAAGTGAGTCATGATAGACTGTATCCTTTTTCTTTGAGCAGAGTTAGGATGATAGATCAGGGGAATGTACAGAGAGTAGATTAAGTACCTTTAGCTAGATATTTGATAGTCTTTTGTGCTATTCATGAAAAAAATGGATATGGATATGGTTTAGATGATAGCATAATTATATGGATTTGGAATTGATTAAATGACTAGACATAAAGAGTAGTCATTAAAAGTTAGGTATGGTATTTGAAGGTTTTCTAGTGGAGCATTCCAGCCCTGGTCTTTTTGGATTTTTGTCAATGACCTGAATAAAGGAATAGATGTTGTACTGAAGTGGTCTGCAACTGACACAAAGGTAGAAGGAAATTAACATGTCGGACAGCAGATTTAAGATCTGCAACGCCCCCTTCCCCCGGGCCCCCCCCCCCCCCCACCAAAAAAATACTTAAAAGGCTAAATGGCTGTGCACAACCTAACTAAATAAGGGGATTCTTAAATTGGGATCTGCAGACCCTTGTGGCCTGTGAATAGATTTTAGAGGGTACATTTATTAGGATAGAAAAAGATTATATCTTTCTTTTCACTAATCTCTAATTGAAATTTAGAATTTTGTTCACTTGTGAATTTTTTAAAATTGGCACAGGGGATAGAATGCCAGGCCTAGAGTCAGGAAGATCTGAGTTCAAATGTGGCCTCAGACATACACTAGCTGCATGACCCTGGGCAAGTCACTTAAGCCTGCTTGCCTTGTTTTCCTCATCTGTAAAATGAACTAGAGAAGGAAATGGCAAACCACTCCAGTATCTCTAACAAGAAAAGCACAAATAGGGTCCCAAAGAGTTGCAACAATGAAAAGATTAATGATACCTAGAAATAGGAAGGTGATAGTCTCATTGTTCTCTGGAAAGAACACACCTCATCTGAAATATTTCATTCCATCCATGTGGGCACCACGTCTTAACAAGGACATTGGATAAACTAGAGAGCATTAAGAAGAGGATGAAGATTAGTTGAAGGAGATGGAATGTGTAGTCTGGAGAAAGAAGATTTGGGGCAGAGGCATCAGAGATGCCTTCAGATATTTGAAGGACTGCCATGAGAAAGAGGGATTAATTGGATTTAGGATCACAAGTTGATATAGAGGCAGAAGAAATCTTGGAGGCCATCTAGTCCAACCCACTCATGTTACAAATGAGGAAACTGAGGCCCATAGAGGTTAAGTGATTTGCTCAAAGTGATACAGGTAGTTAGTAGAAGAACTGGGGCTCAACCCCAGGACTTCTGAGTTTAAATCCAGTGCTCTACCCATTGTAATGGTACTTGGCCTGAGCAGAACGAGGAATGATCTCTGGAAGTTCCAGAGGAGAAGATTATAGGCTCAACATAAAGACAAACTTTCTAATAATTACAGCTATCCAAAAGCAAAATGTACTCTGGGAGGTAGTGGATGTTCACAGGTCTTCAAGCAAAGATTGTTGGATGATCAGTTTTTTGGCTGTTCTAGATGGGATTCCTGTAAAGGCTGGGATTCTGATATCCTTCCTCATTGTGAAATCTTGTGATTTTTACCTTACCAATTTCATGGGGTTCATAGGGACTGGTCACAATTATTGCAAAATACTCTGAGAATGGATTATGAGGAATAAGGGGAAAAGCTATCATTTAGTTGTGTAACCTACTAGGTCAGTTGGATTAGATCATCTCTAAAGTCCTTTTGATATTATAATTTCATTGCCTTGGACAAATCAATTTCTAAGATTGTTTCCTTATCTATAAAACAGGAATAATAATGCTTGTACTGCACTGCTCTACCTGCCATGAGAAGTGGTATGTTACAGTGAATAGAAAGTGGAATTTCGGGCTAAGAAGCCCGAGGTCAAATCACACTTCTGACTCTATCAGTTGTGTGACCATGGAGCAAGTCACTTAACCTCTGAATTCCAATTCTTTAAAATTATAATAAGTTTATAGACTAGTTGTGATCTGCTGGTGGGAATCACCCCCACCAAATAAGGCTTTGACTTTTGGGGTTCTTGTAAAGATTAAATGAGAGATCATGTTCATGAATGCACTTTGCAAGTTCAAAGTGCTAGATATTATGAAAGTCATTATTGGATGTGTCTGCCAATGGAGAAATCTGCAAGCATTTTTTACCTGACACAAAATGCTTTAGATAACTGTGCAGTTTTTCTCCCAAAGTTCTTTTTTTGATGTTCTTTCAAGTCTTTTAGCAATATCTGAGAAAAAGGTCTTAATTAGGTACATAAAATCCCTGATATCCAGTAATCTGCCTTTTAATAAGGAAGTTTCCCCTCTGTCTCTGAGCAGTGTGTTAAGCAGCAGGAGCAACTAGGGGTAAGGAGAAATAAGGGCAGTGAAGCAGGGCTATGGTTGTACTTGGGAGCAAGAACCATTGATGGGTTGTCAGGGTCCACAGGGAACAGTAAAGATTTTGCATCTCGAATTTGTAAATCTTTTACAATGTTTATTATGCCAATGATAATAATTCCCCAGTAACATGTTTGATATTTTGTTTTCAACAGTGGTGATGCCTTTCTAACTCATGTTGGATTTTGCCTTGAATTTCTTGACCTTTTTCTGTTGTGCTCACTCAGAACTCTCCAGGCTCCATCTTGAAATGAAGGGGCTGATGATTATTTCCCAGACTTCGGAGATTGTAAAGGCATTCTATGTCCAGTGGGCTTCTTTGTTCACACTCCCAGATGCCTTAGGAGGAGGAAAAGCTATTTGTAAGAATAGGAAATGTAGACAATTGACATGTTTCCTTTTGTCTATTTACTTTCCCCTAAAAAAACCCCCAAACCTCTGAAAACCTTAGGCTTCCTCATCAAGGCTATTGTTACTGATAATCAATGTCTGTTCTTTGGAAAAATCTAGGAATAGGAAATGACTTGAAGTAGGCCATAAACACAGAGAATGGGAATGTAGAAGTTAGGAGAAGGTTTTATGACTCACCTCAAGTCAATTCCTATTCCTGACCTTTCCCAAAAAAAAGTATTCATTTGGACTATCAGTCATGATAAGGGATGGATTGAGGGTTTTAGTAATTTGTTTTAAAGAGAACTACAGACCAAATAATTTCAGGAAAACAATTTATCAGGTGATTTGGGTTTTGAGGGCTGATGAGTGCAAGAGACTTCTCACTATGTGCACCTAGACAAAGGAAATCAAAGAAAGGTCCCAGGGGTCTGGAATTTCTGTGGCCCGTATAATCGATAATAATAGCTCTAGGCTCCGGATTTATGATTGTAAGAAACTGTGATTGTAAGGCCCTGGGGGGTACCTATAGATTGGAGAACTGATTTGGAAGGCTCCAAATTGTAGCTTCTCTCATCTTCAACCTTGTTCTACTGGAAAGAGTGAGGGAATGGATAAATGAAAAAGCATTTATTAAGTGTTTACTATGTGCCAAGTATAGGGATACAAATAGAATAAAAAAAAGAATTCTCAAGGAGCTCACACTCTAATTATAGGAGACAACACACACAAAAGAATCCAGTTGCAGGCTGCCAAAGGCACAATGTCATGGGAATGACAAGGCTTGGAGGTCCTTAGGGTGCATCAGCCGGTCAGATAATAGTGCCCAAGGGGTCTAGAGGGCATAGTGGTAGGGAAGATATCAAGACCTGGTAGTTCTCACCAGACCACCTCACTTGAAATTCACATCAACTGAGTGAAGTAAGTAATGCAAGTATTTTTATTCCCATTTTACAGATGAGAAAGCTGAGACTCAGGTCATTTACCTAAGTGGCAAAGTTGGCATCAAATCTAGGACTTCTGATGCCTTTGCTATTTTTACTACACCAAACTGCATTGGCACTGTTCTCACAATAAATACCATGGAAGATATAGGGAGACTCAGAGAAATTTGAGGAAGACCCATTTGAGACTGTGATTGATGGAAGAACCCTCACTTTCAGTGGTGTACTCCTACATGGTGGACAAAATGTTATACTGGCATCCTGGAAACCTGGGTTCAAATTATAGCTTTGCTTTTCAGTTCCTTTGTGATCATTTGCCTCATTTATAACATTGGAGACATCAATGTTCCTATTTTTACATTACATGGCGTTGTGAGGAAAGAGCTTTGTAAATCTTAGAGCACTATGAAAATGTGAGTTATTATCCATCACTTGTTTACAAGATAGAAAGCTAGTGGATGATCAGGTCAAGAAGATAGTCTTTTTCCTATGTCTAATATATTCCTGTTCCTAAAAATGCTATTAAAAAAATATATATAGGAAAGCCTATAGATTCCTAGATTTCTGATCTTTGCAGGCATGAACACTTGTCTATTCAAAAGCATTTGAAGGTTCTCTTTTGCCTTTAGGATAAATTTCAGTGATCTCAGCCTGGCATTTGGAATCCCTTGCAATCTGACTCCCACCTATCTTTCTAATTTTATTTCATTTCACTTCCATTTAAGCTCTCACCATTCTAATTAAATTCGTCTCCCAGTTGTCCCCTACCCTTAACACTCTCTCACTCACTTTGGTGGTCCTTCATGTATGGAACATTCTCAACTCACAGTGCCCTTAACATCCTTCAAAGCGCAAATTCCCCGACATGAAGCTCCCCAGTTATAGTCCTCTCTCCCTCCTGAAATTACTTTGTAGTATTTTGCATTTATTTCCTGTACTTTTGTACATGTGTCATCTCCCAGTAGAATGTAAGTTCCTTGAAATCAGGAACTGTTTAGCTTTTACTTTGCTTTTCTTCAGTGTTTAGTAGGATGGCTTCCACACAGCAGTCACTCAATGTTTGCTGAATTGAATTTGAAATGGGGGATTAGGTGGGTGTTAAAGAGAATGTCACATACACACGGTAGTTGTTATTGAGTTGGTTCAGTTGTGTTCTACTCTCTGTGACCCCATTTGGAAGTTTGTTGGCAGAAGTACTGGAGTGGTTTGCCATTTCCTTTCCCAGTTTATTTTACAGATGAGGAAACTGAGGCAAGCAGGTTAAGTGACTTGGTCAGGATCTCACAGCTAGTAAATGCTTCAGGCTGGGTTAGAGCACAGGATCTCCTGACTCCAGGGCAGTTGTTTTAGCATTTGCACTACCCAGCTGCCCCTATGTGGTGCAGTGGATAGATCACTAGTGCAGGAGTCAGGAGGACCTGAGTTCAAATCTCACCTCAGACACTTGACACTCACTAGCTGTGTGGCCTCGGGCAAGTTACTTAACCCCAATTGCCTCATCCTGGGTCATCTCCAGTCACCCTGATGAATATCTGGTCACTGGATTCAGATGGCTCTGGAGGAGAAGTGAGGCTCGTGACCTGCACAGCCCTCCCTCACTCAAGACAAAGTCAAGTTCAAGTCATGTCATTATTTCTCTGATGGCATGGTCTTCTTGGGCAATGATGGATGAATACACCCGGCTGCTCAGATCTTTTAGTACGTTGGGGGTTTTCCCTTGTATTTAGAAGAGTTGAAAGAGCAGGGAAACTCTGGAGAGAAAGTAGGTAGCCTTCTTAAATGTTTTCTAACCAAGATAAGTACTTTGAGATCTGTCTATTGATGGGGAGGGTGATAGGAAGTGTGGGATAAGGAATCTTTAGAACTTGTTCCAAATTCCCTACTACATTTCAATTAAGGCTTTATTGAAGTCTTTCTCTTCCTCCTCTTCCCTGGCCCCCCCCCCCCCCCCCCCCGGCATGAGTAAGTTTATACAGAACTGATGGATCATTGGAAGATGCAAATACAATTTTTGTTCATTATTGCTCCAAAAGCAAAATAGTTTGGGAATTATTTGGAAAAGTTTTGATTATTGGGATCAGGGCTGGGAAAATCCCACTGTAATTCTCAAACTGACTAGTCACTCATCCACAGCTCAGAATCATAGAAGGTTGCCTCTAGTACTGAGAGCTCAAGCGGCTGCTATTGCTACTGTAAATTTTGTAAGAGGCAAGAACTAAACCTAGGTATTCATGAATCCAAGGCATTCCTTCTATCCATTACATCAGGGTGCTTCTCATATAATCTTATAACTGTGTTAATGGCAAGTGTATCCTAAATCCTCTAGGTCCTCAAAATCCTCTGACTTGGGAGGGCTGGTGGAAGGCGTTAAAGGTATATTGATTTCTGAAACACAGTCACTTGGTGTGCTTTGAGCAGTTAAGTTTCCTCAGCAGTCTTGGAGCAAATGCTGAGTTTTTTCTTAGAGAATCATGGATCTAGAGCTGAGAAGGTGACAAATATGATGATGGTCCTAGAAAGCATGCCATATGAAGATTGACTGAAGTAGGAATGTTTAGCTAAGAAGAGTTGAGAAAGGGAGACATGAGAGCTGTTTTCAAGTATTTGAAAGGTTATTATCTGGAAGGAAGCTTAGTCATAGGAATATAGATTTAAAGTTGGAAGGCATCTTAGAGGTTATGTATTCCAAATCCTTCATTTTACATATGAGGAAACTGAGGCCACAGAGGTGAAGTGATTTGCCCTGGTTTATACAGGTAGTAAGAAGTAGAGCTACATCTCGAACTTAGATCCTTTGATTCCCAAGCTAGTTCCCTTATCTACTGTACTGTGATACTTCCATTGCTCAAGGTCACAAAGATAGCAAGTGGAAGGGGTAAGATTTGAATCCAGGTCCTTTGCCACCAAAGTCAGCACTCTTTTCCTCTGCATTATGCTGCCCCTCTAGAGGAAGGATGCTTAACTCCAGTAGTGAAAAACATGTAAAAAGGGGTGAGGCTTTAGTTACCTTAAATAGAAAACAAACCTGTGTTGGGGATTTTCATGGCAATACCAGGGCATGGTAGGAACTTCAGTGTCTCTGTGTGTATTGGGTACCCTGTTGAGGAAGTGAAGTGACTGTTCCAACTTAGAATTTGAGAGAGAGAGAGAAGAAACAAAGGTAGGTAAAGGCTAGATCTTTATAGAACAGGTAAATAGAATCTCAGGGACTAATATTCTACCTGAAGTTAGCAATGGGAAACTCTAAGAATGAAATTCTGAAGAAAAAATAGAAATGGTTCTCATGAGAAGGAAAGGGGGAAGTTGTCTGAAAAGACAGATGTTGATGCATTGGGAACCTGCCAACTTAGATTTACAAATAACATGCACACAAGATGGAAGCAAGGACAGACAACACAGGATAAACCACAGGAGAGTGAAAGCTCAGATTGAGCTGTGATTGGGGGAAGATTAAGGACAACAAAATGTCATTTAAAATAATTATTTGGTTTTTAGCTGCATTGGGGAAGAGAAGAGGATGAAAGAACAAAAGGGACCTCTGTTCAGTAGGATGGGATGGCCAATAAAAAGGAGAAGGTGGAGCTGCTTAATTCATATTTTGGTTGTTTCCTCTGCCACAGAGGATGATATTTTGACTGTAGAGATCAGAACAAAAGAATCTACTATGGACAAGAAACTGGGCTTGATGTCAGGAATACAGTGTTGAAAAATGAGCCTCTGTCCTCAGTAAGCTGGTGTTCTGTTGGAGGGATACAATCTGTGCACAAATAAATATAGTCCAGGGTGAATTGAGAAGGGAAGGAGCACATAACTGAGAGGACCATGGAAGACTTTAGGGAAGATGTGATGCTTAAACTGAGCCTTGAATGAAGAGGAAGATTTGAGAGGTTGAGGTGAGGAAAGAGTGCATTCCAAGTATGTGGGGTGGCTCATGTAAATGTATGTAACTTCATGTAAATGCATAAAGGTAGGAGATGGCATGTTGGGTTCAAAGAACAGCTAGCAGGCCAATTTAGATGGACCATGGACTGTGTGAAGGGAATAAATGTGAAATAAAGCTGGGAAAGTTGGTTGGAACCATACAGAGATGTCTTAAATGTCAGAGGAGTCTGGAGGCAACAGGGACCAACAGAAGGCTGTTAAACAGGGGAGTGATGCAGGAAGATGATTTTAGCAGCTGTGGAGTATAAATTGGAGAGGCAGAAAGGCTAGAAGAAGAGGCACCAATTAGGGACCTAGTATAATAATCCAAACAGGAGAGCATGAGGTGCTGAATCAGAGGTATCCTGGAGCCAGCTCTACCTACCTCATAAGAACCAATTAGTAAAATGTCAGTGCATCAACCCCTCGGAAATCAATAAACTGCACAAATCAGGGCTTGGTTTATCATTGTGTCGATCATCAAGACTTAAAGTGTTAATAGTGCAGATTAAATCTAAATGTGTCCTGCGTACATTTTTTTCCCCTGGGGTGAAAGTGAGGACTGATGGTCAAGCACATACGTGATCTGAACTGAGGGTCATGGACATCCAAGTGAACAGAAGAGGACAGAAGTAAAAGACAATGTAGAGGTGCTATCTACTAGACCAGACAAGTGATTAGATAGGAGAGGTGATGGAGAGCATGAATCAAGGATGACAGAGATCACGAACTTGACAGTGGAGAAGAACCTAACATATAGGTAGAACCTAGAGGAAATAGGGAGTCATGGAAAATTTGGGGACAGGTAATTGTAAGGTTGATGATACCCTCCAAAAATTAAAGTTTGGAAGAGGTGAGTTTTAGACAAAGTGGAGTTAATGGAAGGGAAACCAATGTGCTTCAGTATGAACATGTTGAGTTTGAAATGCCCAAAAGGTTTCCAGGTAGAGATCTCTGGCATCTAAATGGTGTTGCTGGAGTGGGACTTAAGGGAGAGATGAGCATGGACATATAGTTTTGTGTGAATCTAGTAAGAAATGATCATTGATGAGATCAGTAAGGGAGGTAGTATAAAGAGGAGAAAGTGGGGATCCCCGGGCAGAATCTTAGCACACAGTCACAGCTGGTGGAGGATGGATGATTACCCAGCAAAGGGAAATGAGAAGGCAAGACTAGATAGGAGAAAAACAAATAGACATTAATGTGAGTGAATCCAAGGGATGAGAGAATATTCAGGAAAAGGGTGTTGGTAGTTCACAATGTTGATAGCTACACAGGCATCCAAGGCAAAGAGAAATGAGATGAAACTATTAAATTTAGTAGTTGATTAACTTGGAGAGAACTGGTTTTTGTAGTCTTCATGTCATAGAGGGTTGCAGGTATAGGCTTTTTTTTTGATGACAGGACAATTGTATAGGGCCAAAGTGGGCTCCTTATATACAGAAAAGGAAGAAGGCACATGACTAAGAAGGATGAGGAACACCAAGGAAAACTCCAATATTAATGTGATACCAATAGCACATATAGAATGACTTTAAATAATCAAGACCCAATAAATATGCAATACCACAAAATTGTGTTTTTTGTTTTAGTAATTAAGCCTTTGGGATTTTGGGTTTCAGGACTCCTAAATGTTTATAATGGTCTGTCTTTAGCATCCCCCTCCCCAAAGAATCTTACAGACTCAAGAAGTATTGGGTATCAATTCATTGAGAGTGAGTGTATTCGTGTGTTTTACCAAGAACATTTTTGGATCAGGAAATGTCAAATGTTCTTGAAAGGGGTAGATAAAGGATTCATCAAAGATATATCCATGAAAAAATATGCTGTAGTATATATAGAGGTCCTGGAGTAAATGGAGGCTTACTAGTTGAATATAAAACATATCCCAACCTGAATGTCAAAAAACAAATATGGATGAATGGAACAGCTACCAATGGAACAATGGTACTCAAGAATGAGAACGACCTTAGGTACACAATTGAATTTTCTCTTTTTAGACCAATAGGAATAGAGGTAGCATGTATACATAATCATTGTCTAATTTGGATGGCAACACTTCCATACCATTTAACCTTTATGTCATGAACAGAAATTCTTGCTTATGAGAGGCTTGAAAATAGCTTTTTCTAGTTTATGATAAAAGTTTCTGAAACATACAAGAAATTGATACAATTCTGTATTTGTATGGAATTTTGTAAAGGAGCTAAGAAATTTTCAACACCTGATCTGACAGTGGATAATAACTTTATCTTTGTACTCATTCTGAAAGTACCAATATTCCCAGTACAGTTAAAAAACAAAGGCACTATTGAGTATAAAACTTCCTCAGAGATTTTGGCAAGAGTTCAGCCTATCTTAATTTCACCATTAAACACAGCAACAAAGGTAACTTTTTATTACAAGTGAAGGGCATATTTAATGTTTTTTATTATGCCGGTCATAATCTAAATATGGTCCATTGTTGGTCATATGACTTTCAGGAATGTGATAGTAGTAATTACTTATATTTTTATAGATGTAAAAATTGATACTCGTACAGGTTGAATGACTTGACAAAGGTCACATGACTTTAAAGTACAAGAGATAGGTTTTGAACTTAGATTTCTGCTTACTTCAGCCCTAGGATTCTTTTCACTATAACTTATTGCCTCATCTATATATACGCATATACATACCTATATATGTATATACACAAATATTACATATATGTATTTATGTGCATTTTCATTACTATAAAAATATCATTGAACAATATTAAATTTGAATTTCATAAAGGTTTTAAAATTATGCCTCATAAACACCATATCAAGGAGATGACAGTTGTTTTGCTTCACTTTATGAGGAAATTGAGGTATAGTCAGCTTGAATTAATCAGATAATTAGGACTAGATTGGAAAATAAATTCTGAGTTTCTCTTAATTCTTATCACTGAATGAGATGGTTTCTATCTTTGTAAGTGACAGAACCCACTGCAGAACTCAACAAATACATTTCAAATGTCCAGTATGTATTTATGTGCTTGTCTACTCTTTCCTCTATATAGACATCTCTAGACTTGACTAGTTTATTTGCAACCTTCTATTATTTTCTTAATATGGGTTTGAAGTCCAAAAGAGTATGTGAGGTACTAAAATGAGGAGAGCAATTATTGACTGAGTTATCAAATACTTTTATTTTATAGTGAAGTATAGACATCATTTCCAACGTTTGCAGACAGTAATTTCTGATGCAGAATGTCCTGTACCTATTGAAATGTCAAGGTTAAATAGAATCGCAGGGTGGGAGAGTATCTTGTGTTAGTTGCCTTTGCACACTCATTTACAGATTGAGAAACAAAGGCCCAGATGAATTAAAAGACTTATTCAAGATCACACAACTAATTAGTAGAATCAGGATCAAGACTTTCTTAAAGCTTTCACTCCAGTGCTTTTCTGCATTGATTCTCTTTGCCTGAAAATACTTTGAAAGTGTTAATTTGGGGCTTGAATGATCCAGATACTTGTCTCAATTCTCCAACTCACTTTACATGTCTAGATAAAGCTTTGATCTAACACAAAGGCTTAGAGATTTCTTTTGGATGGAAGACTCTGGGAATGGTTCATGGTGGAAGTATCACTTAAGTTGAGCCTTGGAGATTAGATAGGATTTCAATAGTCAAATGAAAGCCCTCCAGGCCCAGAAATTGACATAGGTGTAGAAGTAGGGAAGCCTCAATGTGCTTAAGGACATGCAGTACAATTTGTTTGGAGTGTGAGGTATGTAAAGGAAGTAGTGTGAGACAGGCTAGAAAGGACAGTTGGGCCAATGGAGGGACTAGAATGTGACGGTAGGTACTCTGGCCTTGATCTTGTCCCAGATGGCAGAGGCAATGGGAAGCTAGTGTTGTTGTGAGCAAGGAGCAACATTATGTGTTAGGAATCTACATCTTGCAGAAATATATAATGCAATTTGGAGAGCACTGAAACTAGAGCACTTGGTAAAAGGCTAATTTCTAGTACTGAACAAATATGAATTTTAGGATTTATAGAAGGGGATGTGGACTTGGGTACTGTCTTTAGGAAATTCTTTTGAATACGACATCATGATTCAGCTGATAAGTTAACATGGCTAACAACTCATGTTATTGTAGTGCTTTGCAGTTTAAAAAACACATTCCTTGAGTAATCCTGTGAAGTAATGTTAGTTTGGCTATCTCCATTTTCTAGAAGATGAAACTTCTAGGCTCATATACATATACATATACATGGCTTGTCCATGCTTGCTCAGCAAGGAAGAGGCAGAGGCAGAGGCTAGATTTAAAAAAACCAAGATCTCTTGATTCCAATGGGCCCATGGCTCTTTATGTACAGTCCTGACAGTATCACTCTCCTGTTCAAAAACTTTCAGTGTGTCTCAGTGTTGCCTCTTAGAAAACATACAGCTTCCTTGGTTCTCCACAATTTGCTTCCAACCTTCCACTTGAGACTTATCTTTTTTTGTTTTTTAGGCAATCAGGGTTAAGTGACTTGCCCAGAATTACACAGCTTGTACTTTTGAGTCCTATCTTACAACTCACCTTCATGTACTCTCCATGTTGCCCAGACTCAATATTCCATTTCCAACTTCCACAAATTTGCACAGCCATCCTTCACAAATGAGTTGTATTCCTTTCTCATCTCCACCTCTCAGAATTAATTCCTTATCTTCCTTCAGGGCTCAGTTCAAGTGCTACCTCTTCCATGAAACCTTCCCTGATTCCCTCTCCTCTGTTCTATTGCTCTCACCTTTCTCAAATTATTTCCTATTTAGTTGTATATCCCCAGTAGAAAGCAAGTTCCTTGAGAGCAGGAATTGTTTTATTTTTGTCTTTCTATTGGTAATGGAGGAAAAATTGGGAAACAAAATGAGTGATGAAGGAAAATTATGAAAAGAGAATTAAGAGTTTGATAGGAACACAAAAAACCTAAAGAAAATAACACCTAAAAAAGCCCCAAGAATTTATTCTATAGAAAAAGAGGCATAAAAATTCATTGAAGAATGAATTCATTCTTTCATTTTGAAGGAGTTCAAAAGCAGAATTGGCTAAATGAAAAAGAGGTACAAAAGATCACCGAATAAAATAATTTCTTAAAAATTAGAATTGGGCAGTTTGAAACCAATGATTCCATATGACAGCAGGAAACAATAAAACAAACTTAAAAGAATGAAAAAAAGAAAATGTGAAATATCTCACCAGAAAAACCACTGAATTAGAAAATAGGTCCAAGTGAAATAATTTAAGAATTATTGGACTACCTGAAAGACAGGATCAAAGAAAGAACCTAGACACGTTATTTCAAGACATTATAAAGAAAAACTGTCCCAATATCTGAGATCCAGAGGGTGAAATAGAAAGGAAAAAATCCACTCATCTCCTCTTGGAAAAGATCCCAGAGTGAAAACTCTGAGGAAGAGTTTAGCCAAATTCCAGAGCTCTCAAGTCAAGAAGAAAATATTGCAAGCAGCCAGAAAGAAACCATTCGGATACTGTGGAGACAGGATCACATAAGATTGAATAGCTTTCATGTTTATGGAGCAGAGGGCTTGGAATATGATATTCCAGAGGGCAAAGGAGCTAGGATTATAGCCAAGAATAACCTACCTGGTTAACTGAGCATAATTTGGGGGAAAAATGGGCATATAGTGAAATATAGGACTTTCAAATAGTCTTGATGAAAAGACTGCAGCTGAATAGGAAATCTGACATTCAAATTCAAGACTCAAGAGAAGTGTAAAAAAGTTAAACATGAAAGGGAATCACAAGGGACTATATACTGCTTACATTCACATGTGTGAAGATGATACATACAGCTCCTAAGAACTTTATTGTTTTGGGGGCAGTGAGGTGTTTGCATAGCCAGAAGGTATGGGTATGAGTCAATTATGTTGGGAAGATCTAAAAAAACGAAGGGGTGAGAGAGATAGATGAGAGAAGGGGGAAAGGAGAAGAAGAACTGGGGAAATAATCTCACATAAAAGAGGAAGAACTTTTATAGTGGAGGGGAAAATGAAGTGTGAGTTACACTTGAACCTCTTGTTGCAGTTGGTTCAAAGTGGGAAGAGTGTGCTTTCTCTCTCTCCCTGTCTCTCTCTTTTTCTGTTTCTATCTCAGATGGGTATATACTTACTCAACAGGGAAGGAGGTGGGGAAGGGGATGAGAGAAAGGGGGGTGTTGAGGGGAGGCTGGAATAGAGGAGGCAGTTGTCTGAAGAAAAACAGATAATAGTAGAGGGAAAGTCTGGAAGTGGCAATGGGAAGCAAGGAGTATTCTGACCAGTGAGTAGGAGGGAAACGAGAGAAACTACTGGAAAGAATGTTAGCTGGAAAGGCTTGGTTTTAGTGAGTAATAGGAGATGGAAGAAATCAGAGAGGAAGTGGTATAATATGAAAAGAAGTTTGTTAATTAAAGAACTTGATGGGCATCATGGAAGCAATGGGGTGGAATGATCTGGAGTGTGTGTGTGTTCGTCCATCATTGCCAAAGAAGACCATGTTATCAGAGAAATGATGACATGACTTGCAGTTGACTTTGTTTTGAGTGAGGGAGGGCTGTGCAGGTCATGAGCCTCACTTCTCCTCCAGAGCCATCTGAATCCAGTGACCAGATATTCATCAGGATGACTGGAGATGGCCCAGGATGAGGCAACTGGGGTTAAGCGACTTGCCCAAGGCCACACAGCTAGTGAGTGTCAGTTGTCTGAGATGAGATTTGAACTCAGGTCCTCCTGACTCCTTCAGTGGTCCTCTATCCACCATACCACCTAGCTGCCCTGATCTGGAGAAAGACATTGGAGGAAAGTTGAGAATAGAAATGAGGAAGCCAACAGGTGGTATTAGTCCTCTGACATTCAGATATTCAGTGTTACCAGAATGGGCAAAGTAAAAGAGAATGGAGGTGGAGGAAGTAGGGGGGAGGCTTATGCTAACAATTGGGAAATGAGTATCAGTGAAATCTGATGAGGAAAGCAGATGAAGAGTCAAGGCTGGCTCTATAGATATTTTCATGGCCCTTATTTCTTTGTTCTAAGAGATATCTGGAAGCCCACCTTGCATCAGACATGAGCAGGAGATCACTGGAGGCAAGAACTGCTGTGTCCTGGGAGCAGACTTTGGCAAGCACAAGCAGGGCCTGGTGGTTTTGTTGTCTAGGAGCTTCAGGGAGAAGAAGGGGGTGATATGTTCTAGAGCTGGAAGGGACCTTGGAGACCATCTAGCTCAGTTTTACAGATGTGGAAACTGAGGCCTAGAGGGATTAAGTGCTTTGTCAAAAATCACACAGGTTGGAAGCCTCAGGTAGAATTTGAACTCAGGTCCTTTGACTACAGAGCTAGTGTCATTTCCATGATAACATTCTACCTTTCCCTGCTATTCTGGCAACATCCATGGGAAACAAGAAATGTGGGTATTTTTCTATTTGTTTTACAAATGAAGAAACACAGACTTATATGTAAAGCAGTGTGTTAAAATGAACGAATTGTGTTAGTGACTAATTTAATAATAAATAATTTAATAATAAATTACGTTAATTGGGACTAGAACCTAGACCTTCTAACTCCCAGTTGAGGGCTTGTAGGCACAAAAATGTTTCTAAGCTAATTCAATCAAACTTTTCTACTGTCTGGATAAAATGGTGTATTTGTTGTTTGGTGATTTTCAGTCAAATCCAACTCTTCATTACCTCATTTGAGGTTTTCTGGACAAAGATACTGGAGTGATTCATCCTTTCCTTCTCCAGCTCATTTGACAGATGAGGAAACGGAGGCAATCAGAGTTAAGTGACCTGTGCAGGGTCACATAGGTAGTAAGTGTCTGAGGTCAGATTTGAATTCAGAAAGATGATTACCAATGCCTACCGTGCACTTGTCTGCCTTCTCCTTTCTTTCCATTTACACTGGTGGCTTCATAAAATACTTTAGGTGGTATAGATAGGGTCTCATTAGTTCTGCTTGAGTCTTGACGGAATTAGGGGAAATGAGAAGAAGCTGCAGAGAGCAGATTTAAGGAGGCTATGTGTAAGAAATACTTCTCAACCAACAAAGCTATTCAAAGCTCTCACTTAAACTCTTCATGAAAATGCTGGGTAATCAAGTCAGGTAAATTGGACTTTACAGCCTCTATGGCCAATTGTAATTCTTGGATTTGGGGTTTCTCACAAGGCAAGATGGAGAGGTCATGTGGCAACTGGGCCAGATACTGGCAAAGGGGAATGGGCTTGTTAGTCATAGGATAATAGCCGTTTGTCATTTGTCCTTTGTTCTTGAAGAAGACCAATGATATAAGGCCACTGTCTTGACTTGCAAGTGATTTGGACTTAAGTGAGGCAGCTCTGCAGTCATCAGCTTCACTCACCTCCAGAGATGACTGGCAATGATCAGGGACCTTAGGGGTCATCTAATCCAACCCCCTCATTTTCTAGGTAAGAAATAAAGCACAGAGAGATAAAGGGACCTGCCCAGGGTGACACAGCTGTAAGTGACTGAGGCAGGATTCAAACTCAGGTCTTCCTGACTCCACATTCAGCTTTCTGTTCTCTGCTGAGTTACTTGGCTAGTTTGGGCTAAGCTTTGTGTACTCTATACCTCAACAATTCACTCCTCTCTAGGTGTCATTTATACTTTAATCTTTTCCAACTTATGTACGACTAATGCCTTTTTTTAGAAAATTCCAATCTTTGGGGTAAAGTCAAGGGGAAAAAGAGAAAAAAATCCTGCAACCTAGTCAAGAATTGGGGGCAGGAATAGTGGAATACTGGAGCTGCACCCACAATAATTTTAGGGTACCAGTAGGTCCCCTCTTAGAGCAGAAAAAGAAGAGTCCTCAAATCTAAGATATGGCCTTGGATGAGGTTCTGTCTTGTTTCTTTTTCCCTTACATTCTCTCCAGAATTTAAAATTAAACTTTGTCAGGAGTTCAGTCTTGGTCTGTGAGTTCTACTGAAGGGTTCCTGTTCCAAGTGCACAGGAAACAAACCAAGAAGGAACACAAAAGAAATCCTGTGGCCCCTAAAGAAGGAAGAGGAATAGGCGATGAATGTGGAGAGGATGAGCAACTGGCCCTTTGACCCCCACTCCCCACCCCCTGGCTCCATCTGGCAAGCTACCCTGGATTTTCCTTAAAACCTTTTAGGAAGCCCTTCCTGACCCTTGGTTTCCTTTACTTCCATGGTTTCTTCAAATACCATTATCATTCCACTAAAATCCCACATTCTATAAGAAGTCTTTCCCAAACCCTCTTAATTTTAATGCCTTCCCTCTGTTGATTATTTCCTCCTTATCCTGTGTACAGCTTATTTGTACATTTTGTTTGCTTGTTGTCTTCCATTAGATTGTCAGCTCTTTGAGGGCAGGGACTATTTTTTGACTCTTTTGTATCCCCGGAGCTTAGCATAGTACCTGATACACAGTAGGAACTTAATAAATGTTTTTTGACTAACTGTTCCCGCTGAAAGCTCAGCATTCACAGGAATCGATAATAGCTTGATCTTCACCCACCTGTTTTGCGCTGCTGTCATTCCACTAATTATAACAGCTGACATAATATATGTGTATATATATATAAATATAAACACATACATATATACACCTATATATTTATATACACACACATATATACATATGTATACATCTATATCTATATATAGATAAGTATATCTCACTTCACATACTATCTCACTGAAGTTTCACCCAGCAAGCAAAGTACTTGCTGGTATTTTTAATTTCATTTTTTCAGATAAGGAAACTAAGGTTCAGAGAGATTGCTAACAACTCCCTCCCCCTGCAAAAACCGAAACATTATAATAATCAAGATTGGCCCCAGAGAAAGTATGAGTAAATACAGCTCTGTATCCCCTTTGAAGAGCTGGCGGTAGGAGGACTGGTGCGGAACGTTAAATAGAGAGAGCCAAATAGTTGCTATGTTCCTTAGTTTTGTTGAACTGTTTTCAGTTTCTTCTTTTTGATATTCTTTATTACAAAGGATGGTTCTCTGGTTAGGGGAGAAGGATGGGATCTATCTGGAAATAAAGGTGATATAAAAACAAAAGATAGCAATAAAAATAAAGAAAATTTAAAACCTTAAAAAGGGTATCAAGTAAAGCACTTTCCCTTTTACAGATGAAAAAACTGTGGGTCAAAAAGTTTCAAGCGACCTTTTCAAGTCCCTTTTTTCTAAGGAGACTGTGGTATAAATGGAAAATGCCTCTATAGATAATGGAAGTGTCACACTGTCAGAATAGCCAGCAGGACAGCTTTTATAGGGAAATGACAGTTATGGAACATCTTTTAAAGAAACGTAGTTTTATTGCTTTTGGTAAAATTTAATTTGTATGTGGAGTTATGCCTAAGAACTTAGCAAAACTAATAGAGCCTTCCTAAGTAGAGAGGTCTATTTGAATAAGGGTATTGAGTAGTGAACAAAACAGGCCTCGTAGGCAGGCCATAGTCCAGATCAAAGAACACCCCAAATCTTTGTACTCTCTCCCTTAGTAATTCTCAGATCTTCCCCTTCTCAGTTGACTCATATAACTATGTGAGTGCTTTAGGATGACCAACATTTGTCCAGTTTGATATTGACCACTTCCTTGTAACCTGGATGTTTCTCCATAGGGTTCATATTTTGGGAGGACCTTAATACTTGAGTTCTTAAAAGGCAAATGGGGAGCAACCCAGTCCTGGTGATGCCCTCAGTGATGCCTAATGATGACAACTTAGAGTGAAATTTTGAATAACATTTTTCATTAATTTCAGATATATGCCTTTAATGTGAAAATATTAGTAATCTATACTTCTAAGTCAAATGCAGAGCGTACCCAAAACCTCCTCAGAGAGTCGATTTCCTTCATCTGTTCCACAGCTAAGGGCACAAATTAGGAGCTCCAGCAGGATGTTTTCCTAAAAGCCCCCTTATTTCCTGCCAATCACTAAGCCTTTCCTGATAACAAAGCTTCCTTTGGTCCTTGGTCTCACAGGGAATTAGGAAGAATGGCATGAAAGCTATACATGCAGACTGACAACACATCCCTCCATATTTTTTATGGTTTTTCATCTGTTAACCAGAACATTGAACACACTAGCAGCCTACACAGATGGATGGAGGGAGTTCTGTGTAGGCTTGCAAATGTGGGAATCTGAGAACAGCCCGATAAAAATAAGATCATTATTAAAGGGTGCATACTTAAAGAAGAATATGGTCAGACTTGAAAGGAAAGGTCTGTTAGACAAGCTATATTAAATTAGGGTCCAATAATGTCATAGAAAGCATATTGTCTTCCTTCACATGGCTGTCTCATCCACACCTGGGAGGTAATGTTCATTTTTTAGCTTACCTAATTCATGGCTGTCACAATGGTCCAATCTCTAATGCTGGGTACATGTTATGGTTTTGATGCTTTCTTGCTGGGTTTTTTTTTTTTCCAGACCTGTGATTTCATTGGTGCAGAACTTTACCAAAGAGGAAGGTCTCTCTATCAGTGTACCTAGATGATACCTGCTCTGCAACTTCCAGGCACAGACAGTTGGCCAGGCACTGAAAGGTTAGATTGCTTGGGATCACACAGCCAGCATCAGAGGGACTAGACTCTAGGTCTTGTTGATTCCAAGGCCATCCATTACAGAATACTGCTTCTATTGCCGATTACTTGCTTGATAAATCGGATATTCTGGTGGGGGTGGGGGGAGAGTGATGAAAAAGGAATAAGGTTTGGTAAATGTAGGTTTTCTGTGATCTGAATCTCCATGCTTATTATGGGGTAAGAGGAGGAGAGGAGAGGAGTGTTTTAGGACATTCTCCTTAACTAGCATGGCACAACAGATAAAACATGGAACTTGGACTTAGGCTCAAATCTCACCTCAGACAGTTACCAACTTTCTGACAACCCCAGTGTCCTCCTCTGTAAGATAGGGACAATAACAGCATCTACTTCATATGGTTGTTGTGAGAATAAAGCAAAACAATGTATGGAAAATATTTTGTAAACCTTAAAGCAATACATAAATGTGAGTTATTTTTATAATAACCAAACACCCCATGAAATAGCTAACGAAGTATATGGTTAAATTTAAAAAGCTTCTTTTACCTTTTACTTTTTAAGAAAAAGCTCCCAAGTTTAGGATGATGCAGAATTTATAAAGAACCATTTCAGCTGTTCATATGACACCTCAGAAAATTACCTTATTTCTTGTCATTCCTGCATCAACCACAGACCTTCAAGCCATCATTAGTGAGATTGTATCCTTGGTTCTTGGAACATCTTTGGACATTGTGTTGCCCTGGTGTGCCTTCATTTTCTCATTAGACTTGTTTTCACTTCTCTAAAGTCAGTCATTTATCTGTTTCATAATCCCCTATTAAACACAATGGCTGAGTAAGCCTATTAATGCATTTCTCTGTACTAGTGTTTTATCTTTCTAGGTTATGCACTTACTGGTAATCCAGTTCTTGTCGCTAAGAGTACAAACAATGTGGCAGACCTTTGTCAGAGTCATTTCTCATATTCCCTAATTGTATCTTTCTATCATGCATTTTGGTAATAGACATTAATGTTTATACCTAGTATGTATAATGAATGGATTCCTGAATATTTCTGAACCAATTAACTTCTGATACGCTCTAAGGAACTTTGGAAATTCTTTGTGCTTTTTTCTTTTTTGTAAACTACCTTGCATTAAAGCTCTATTGAAATCCAGGGCTTCATCATGACATAGAAGTATCTGTGGGTTCTTGAAGGCAATGAATTACAGGTATAATAAATTACAAGTGCAAGTTCTGACAGTTTCTACACTTCTGGGAAAGCTTGTGTGCTTGTCATCTGAGAACCAGCTACCTAGCAGAGATGCTCTTTACCAGAAGTTTGGACAGTTGGTGATTTCATACGTATACTCTTTTTCTCTCTCTCTGTGAGCAGACTATATTACACTGTAATGTGTGTGCATACTATAGATAGTATGTATGTGTATATGTGTGTGTGTATATATATATATATGTATAGCACATAAAGAAACTTTCAAAATGATTTAATGTCATGAGAAAGGTCTCGATCAATAGAGGGTGCTGACAATGATCTTAAAAATGTCTTTTATTGGTACTCATTTCCTTTATATCACATTTTCCCTATTCGATCTTTCCTCCTCTCTCCTAACCCAGCACATTCTTTAGTATAGAACAGGGATGATAAGATTAGAAAAAAGGGAGAGGCGAATCCTGTGTTGAAACGCCTGCATGTATTCTTTCTTATGCAACCATTTGGATGGATTATTAATTCAATTCAACATGATTGAAATATGATTGATTTGAAAGGTTGGGGAGGGAGTATTGACAGACTGGGACTGTAAAGCGGCCCTTTCCATTTCAAGTTCAGAGTGCTTTTCACATACTACACCAGCTGAAAGTTGCAATCATATTACTGAATTAAGTCAGGATGGAGATGTTGAATTTTGTGATTTGAGATTTTAGTAACTGCCACAGCGCTGAAGTCTTACTTTGCTATAATAAAAGGAGAGTGAGAAACACTCTTTATCACTGTGTTCATGGGATGGGAGGAGAGGTATGGGAACAGAAGCGGTAATGAGTAGATTTGTAGGATAAGGAAGCCTACGCCAGAAATACAGTAAGAGTACTTCAGTTAACTCATCATGACACAATGGTTAGAATACTGGACTTGAAGTCAGGTAATGATAAAAACAACAGCTCACATTTACCTTTAAATTTTACCAAACGCTTTACAAATGCTACTTCATTTGACCCTTATAACAACCCTGGGAGGTAAGACAAGGAATCTTGAGGCAGACTGAAGTTTAGCAACTTGCCCAGAGTCACAGAACTGGTAAGTTCTAGGTCATCATTTGAACTCAGATAGTCCTAGTTCCGTGTCTAGCACTCTATCCAATGCACCACCTAGCTACCTCCTAGGTTCAAATCCTAGCTGGGACACTTAACTAGCTGTGTGACCATTGGCAAGGCAGTTATTCAGTTTGCCTCACACCATAGGAAGTTATTTACTAGAAATGGGATCTGAAGAATCTTCCAGATTCCCCAAAGTCACTCCTACTTATATATTCTGGTACCTGGCTCAGTGGGGGCCAATTACTACCTGGCATAAAGCTGTTCTCCTTATCTTTTGGGTCCAGGCTTCCACAGGTCTTTATGTTGCTTTCAATTTCTTCAAGCCCCTTCCTCCGCAACGGTAATCGTGTTTATAAGCAGTCTGTCCTTCCATATGCTATGGATCTTTACCTCTTTCTATGAAAAGTTAAACCATTTCTTTAAAAAAAAAAATTAGCCTGCTAAGTACCTAAAGATGATCAGCTACTTCCCTTAGTTGTGATAATGACTGAAACACCTTGAGACCTTTAATCCTTTCACCCAAAGGAGTAGCTAATATGGAAATTGTAGGTAGTTACTTTGGAAAAGAAAATGGAGGAACTATTTGGTGTCAGAGGGACCTTTTAGCTGCTTAGTATGCTTACATGTCAGCTTAATCTTAACCCAGCAACGTTCTGGGCTCAAAAGGGAGCTTAAACCTCAAGGAGTTTCAGTAACCTGAGAGTTAATTGGGCTTACAACGGTGTCTAAATTGCCACTTATCAGCTTAGGCACTAGGAGACTATGGTAACATACTAATTTATTCTGCGCATTAAGAAAAGGAGCAAAATAGCTGAATCAACTTTAATTAACTGAAAGGTTATTATGTAGGAGAGTTTATAGTAACTTGGAGAGTTCTTTAAATGTAAAAGTAATTCTCTTGATAAAGCAGTAATCTCATTTTTTAAAGTGTAAGAATGATTGTTTTCTTTTAAAGGAGGAAGGTGGCAGAAATGAAGAAATAAATAATGTGACTGATCCATTTTAAATTTCCATTGGCAATGTCAATAGCAAAAAAGTACACACTGTACAAAACTAATTTAAACACAAAGGAAACCCATCTACAACTTTATTAATAACCAACTTTTTTTATTAGAGCAAATACAGTTGTGAAAACTGTACATTATACATTTTGGGGTCAAGGACTATAAATAAAGGAACTCATAGGTAAAGAGTTCTTTCACAGCAAGAAACTTTAAATAAACAAAGTGACATATTAAGTACATTGGCAGACTTCATGTGCTGTCCAAAATGTAGTGTACAGTATAACAACCCATTATAAATAGCCTTTCATGTAAAATACAGCTTGTGCACATTTTAGAAAAATACCAACAATTTCTGTTTGAGCTTTGTTTTTAAAAAAGCTTAGAAATCATACATATATTTATAAATGGAACCACCATGCTTACTTTATAAACATTTTCTGAAGTTATCTGTTACTCATTATTTCCAAAGCATTAAGTACTTTAAATAAACATTTAATAAGAATTAAATATTTCAGTTAAAAAATCAGCTTTCCCAGTAAGGAGACATGGAGTGGGACAGGAAGGAGCAGTAACCTCTAGTACCAAGATTTATATAGAGACAAACATTTTTTAGTTTAAAAATGTTGCTTCCTAAATATCAAAGTAAAAGTATGATTTTTTTTAAAAAAATAAATACACAGGTTGCAATTTTCATTTGCTCTCTTTCTGCTTTCTTCTTGATTCCATACTGGTCACACACAGGATTCTCAACATACTGTACTTCTGCAAAAAACACCACTGGGTTACTACCCTGCAGTTAGCTGGCTCAGGACACAAAGCAATAAGTCCTCACCTATGTTACTGTAAGTGCTGTCCTGAAAAGACAGCATACAAGTTGGAAACAATTCTTGTTATATCGTGCACAAAATGAAAAGGGTTTACAAAAAGTTTCCCAAACTTCAAATGATGAAATATTTGAAATAAAGAGATGGAAGTCTCTTCCTTCCTCCAATTTATTTTTTAAATAACAAAAATGTTTACTTTGAGGACAAGCATCCTACATACAGTTTCTGCAAGTAAATATGCATGCTTTTTAATAATAAAGGATATAGTAATTACAGTTTAACATCACAAAATAAATGTAGCTCATTTAATAATAAATATCACAAAAAACAAATATCCCAAATGAAAATTTCTAAGGCTTTTAAACTTGAAACAAAATTACATATGGTCTTTAAAAAAACACGAAAGGCATAAATTTGATAAGCAGTGATTTTAAAAACGAATTTATATGCTCTACCTGAATGTATTCAACACAAAATAAGTCTATCCCCACCAAATAATAGTTATTATGAGCATCTCAGCTTCATTTTCATTGGAACTGGCCTCTAACAAGATTACTCACTTATAGGGTACGTCAGTGATGAAACTGAATCTTTTGAACACTTATCGCTATTAACATGAAGGCATTAGAAAAAAAAAAAAGGAAAAACAAATCCCCAAACCATGCAAAGCTTTGATTCTATTTCTCAGAATCCTTTTGCAGTCTAGCTACCCATTTAAGAATATCACCCCAAAGAGCCTCCATGTTCCATAAGTAATTCAGTGTGGTACTGACACAAACATGTCAAGCCTACTGATTTCTCAGGAAGACATCACGGTGCCTCCAGACTCTGCCCAATCAACATGAAAGAGAAACAGAGTTTTACCAGTTTAGGAAAATAAATGAAGAGCTCTGCCTTCCTATGAAAATACACGTGTATACTAGATTTGTTTTGCATTTACCTCAAGATGCAACAATTACATTTTCACTAGCCAGGACTTCACACCATTACTTATCATGGCTATACATCAAATTTAAATCAACAGCAAAAGGAACAGTCATGCACAAGCAAAAGAAAATGTAATCTCCCAGAACACCACAGGAGAAGTTAAAAGCAGCAGGTAATGGCATAAGACTGTTGAGTGATGCTGCTAACTATTTCTTCTAATGAGAAAGGAGTGAACGTTGGAGTCACTTCCACAGCAACAGTATCCTCTGCCCGCATTCCTCTGGCAGTCCTTTCCCCAGCTCCCTACTAAAAACGTCAGATGGTAAAACAGTAAGGCAGCTGTTAGCTTCCATCAACAAAAAGTGCAGCTCCATACATTTCCAGTTTAGTCACACTCTGCTAGGACAGATGGAGTAGCCAATGCACTTCACCGGTTGGGGGCTGCAGCAGCAGATTTGGTGTTTTGTTTGGCTTTTGCTTTTTAAATAGAAAAAAATTATTAAGTTTTGCTCTCCAACATAGCTGCTTGCTTCAGCCTTCAGAGGACCCCAAAGCCACAAACCATCCCCAAGGGAACTGAACAGGTCCTCTGGCTTAATTTTCCAAGTCTCAGATATCTCTCTGGCGATCCCATCCTAATTCCAAGCCTCCTTCCCTGTGTCTGAGCATGACTGGTGGGTTGCCATTTAAAAGGCTGATGACACTACTGCAGAGAACTGTGGGCTAATTCCACTAGTTGTCATGACTTCACTGAAGGGTCAAAACAGTGATATCAGTAAGTAACTACGTTGAATCACATTCAGGCATAGCCAAAATTAAAATAAAGGACATTACAGAAATATTGGAAAAAAAGAAAAGGAAACAAAAACAAAACAAAAAACAAAAAAATGTGATTATAAATTTGAATTAAGGGAATCGAAACTATGATGTCTTGTGAGTTTACATGAAAATGATACTAGTCTTACCTTTCCTAATTCCAATCAAGTTAGAAAGTGAACAAAAAGAATGGCTAACCCAATATTCAGCAGCATGACCAGGACAATCATGACTGAATTAGGACCCTGAAAACAAAACAAAATAAATATTACTGCTTAATGGTAAAAAAAACTCCCAAGGATAAAGTTAGCCCATTAAGTGAATTACCACTCAACTTAATTCTATAACTTAAAACACAACCAGTCATCGAAGCGGTAAAAAAAGTAAAAAGTGACATTGATATATCTCAATTGAGCAATTCTAATGCCAGAGGTTGTTCCGTAAGTGATAACACAACTTTACGTAGCTAGCTCCCAACATCGGAATATCAGTCCTTGTAAAGATGGAAGCATTACATGGGATGGCATTCATCATTCCTGTCGATTTCAGCTACTGGGAATTCAGTTTAGGAAGATTTACTTTCTCATGAATGTAGTTAGGTTAAGTAAAAACCTTCCACCATAAGGGTTTTGTAACACGAGGTCCATAAATTTACTTTAAAACTATTTGTATAATTGTTTCAATGTTATTGAAATAATGTTACTGAATGTCTGAATGTTTGAAATTCAATGTTATTGAAATAATTACAATATAATTATAATCCCATGAATTATTTTATGCATTTAATAACATTCTGAGAGTGTGCAAGCTTGGCCAGACTGTTAAAAGGACACACAAAAAATTAAGAACCCCTGCCCTATAACAAGAATTTAGAGAAAGCTAAAATGAAATTCTGTTTCTCTTACCTTTTTCTGTTTACCTTTTTGCATACCACTCCCTTTTAAAAGTAAATATACATATATACACACACACACATTTGGGAAATAATACTTTTTACATACATTTTCTCAAGTCCATATTCCCCAGGCCAGTTTGACAGGTGGTATACTTAAGAAATACATGATAGAAAACTAGAACAACATGGAACACATTACCTATCAGACTTATGGATCGGAGAAGAATTTATGAACAAACAAGAAATAGAGAGCACTGTGAGATAGAAAATGGATAATTTTGATTACATTAAGTTAAAAAGTTACTTTGTGAAATTAAGGTAGCCAAGATTAGAAGGAAAGCAGAAAATTCTGGGAAAAAAACCTTTTATAGAAGGTTTCTCAAATAAAGGTCTTATATCTCAAATATATATTGATAAAATATACATTTGGCAAATTATAAGAATATGAGTCATTCTCCAATTGATATGTGAACAAGCAGTTTTTCAAAGATGTGATCAAAGCTACAGTCATGAAAAATGATCTAAATCATTACTGATTAGAGAAATGCAAATTAAAACAACATCTTACACCTCAAATTGCCTAAAATGACAGAAGGGGAAAATGATAAATGCTGGAGGTGATGTGGAAAAATTGGAACATTAATACATTGTTGGTGGAACTACGAACTGATCCAACCATTTTGGAGAGCAATTATTATGCCCAAAGAGATATTAAACTGTGCATACTTTTTGACCCAGCAATAACCACTATTACTTCTGTTTCCCAAAGTATTCTAAATATTTATAGCAGCTCTTTTTGTGGTGGTAACTGGAAATTGAGGGGATGTCCATCAACGGGGGAATGGCCAAAAAAAGTTATGGCATACGACTGTGATGGAATACTATTATGCCCTAAGAAATAATGAGCAAATTGATTTTAGAAAAACATGAAAAGAATTGTATTAGAAGAGCGACGTGAGTCGAACTAAGAGAACATTGTGTACAGTAGCAGCAATACTGTTCAAAGAATGATTGTGAACAGCTAAGTTATTCTGAGTTCTACAAAAACTACAAAGACTCAAATAAGGGACCTATGAAGGGAGCTGCTATCTACCTCCGAAGAAAGAATGGATAAACAGAAGTACATATAGTACAATTTTACGAATATTTATATATCTGTGTCAAATGGTGGCCTTCTCTGGTGTGGGGTGAGGAGGGAGGGAGACATTTCAGAATTTAGAATGTGACAAAATAAACTAAATTTAAAAACATTCCTGACAATTTTGTAATAGTGGATTAGATTTAAATTACTCACCCTCAAAATTAACTTCATAGCTGCAAATTTTCATTTCCTATACTCATAATCAAAACATACCCTAAAACCCAGTATCATCATGCTCAGTGATGATTTTTAAGGCAGGTTCCCTTTTTAAGATAGACCCTTACCAGTGTCTATTCTCATCTAACAAGGCTATTTACATGGTTATTTACATAGTTCCTTTGCTGATTTGATTTTTGCTGTTTTTTCAGTCCTGTTTGACTCTTCATGACTCTATTTGGGATTTTCTTGGCAAAGATACTGAAGTGGTTTGTTCTTTCTTTTTCCAGCTCAATTTACAGATGAGCAAACTGAGCCAACCAGGGTTAAATGACTTGTCCAGGGTCACACAGCTATTAAGTGTCTGGGGCCATAACTGAACTCATGAAGATGAGTCTTCCTAACTCCAGGTCCTGGCATTCTATTACTGTGCCACTTATCTGCCCTGCTGATTTGATTACAAGTTCTATTTAATAAAAAGTCTCATATATTCAATCTCCTCACCAGATCTGATCCAATTAGGAATCAATCTTTTGTACTGGCTATACTTTCACTCCCATTCCTGTTCCTCCCCACACGCTGATCTTGGAAGACTGGTTGGAATACTCCTTGCTCCTCACTGTTATTTCTAGACTCTCCCACCATTACTCAGCAATCTCTCCTTTACAGCAAAGTTTTTCTTTGCATTAAAATTTTCTGCCCTATTCAAATCATGTTATATGTTGTCTACTGGCCTCCAGGTCATTTCCCTCTTCTTTCTTAAATAAAGTATTGCCTGGTTCACTGTCTTCCTCTCCTCTACAACTATCCTTATGTTAGAGGCTTCAATATCCATGTTGTCGCTCCCTCAAACTTCTTAACCTTCTAATCCCTCAATTTCAAACTCTACAACCCACTCAACTCCACCTTAGCCATACACAGGGATAGTCAGTCATATCCTGGATTTATCATTACCCACAAGTGTTCCACTTCCGTAATTAAAAACTCTGACATTCCTTTATTTGACCATAACTTCCTATCATTGTATCTGTCCCACCCAAACCTTTTCTTTGAGCTCACTGTGAAGGTTAATCCTTCTACTCCTCAGGACTTTGTCAGGTTATTACCATCTCTGCTCTGATTTTACTTTTCTTACTTCCCAATCTTCACACTACAGTCAAGCAATTCAATTCCTTACACTGTCATCAATTTGAACCCCTTACCTCCTTGTTCTTGATAAACTCAACCCTTAGATTATTCCCACCATGCTCCTCCTTTTCACCTAACTCATGTGCTGAACAGAATTGGGGGAATTCATAGAACCATGCTGACTGGGTATACTACAAACTAATTTCTCCCAATTCCCTGTCTCACTCGTTTCAGAAGCTATTCTAAACCTTCTCCCTTCCTCAAGTGTTGCATTCCTGCCCCCTTTCTCCCACTTCCTCAGTTGAGGAGTTTAACCTCTTACTTGACTGAGAAAATGGAGGTCATTCAGCATACACTTCCTCTTCTATAGTTCTCAACAATTCAGGGATATTAAACTCAAATAAGAAATGGATCCTTGGAGACTATATAGTGACTTAGAAAACAACAAATCAACATCATATTATATTGTATTTTTATTTATTTTGTTAAGTGTTTCTCCTTTACATTTTAATCTGGTTTGGGCTGCAAATAGCTGTGAGTCTGACACCTCTACCTGTACCTCAAAATCCCTTGACTCATCCTTTCTTTTGTCTTCCTTTCTCACTTTACATGAGTTTCTGATAAGGTAGCTCTCCTCCTTGCCAAGGCAAACCCCTACACGTCTTTGATCTCATGCTCTCCTGACTTCTCCAGCAGATTGTATCCCCTTTTAAGCTTCAATTATGCCCCAAGTCTTCCCTTTAAAAAAAAAAAAACAACAAACCAAACTCCACTAGACCCACTCCCCTCAAGTTGTCATTCGATAGCTTGCCTCTCTTCCTCGGAACTCCTAGAAAAAGCTATCTATGCTTGTTGCTTTCATTTTCTTTCCTTTTCCTCAACTCGTTGCAATCTCATTACCACTTTCACTCCACTGAAACTACTCTCTAAATTACCAAGGATTTCTTAATTTCCAGATCACATGTTCTTTTTTCAGTCCTCGACCTGACCTTTCTGCTACATCTGACAATCTTGACTCTCCTGTCCTCCTGCATACTCCTTCCTCTCTAGGTACTTGTGCCACTACTTTCTCTGGAGTCTCCTCCCTCTCAGTTTCCTTTGCTGGCCCATTATTCATCACACCCTTTAATACTGAGTGTTCCCTCAGACTGTCCTGGATCCTCTTCTCTGGTCATCTAATCAGTTCCTCTGTCTTAATTATCTTCTCCATCCAGACAACTTTCACATCTAAATATCCAGTCCCACTCTCTCCTTTGAGATCCAGTTCCATATCATCAACAGCCAATTAGAAATTTCAAACTAGAAGTACAAGAAATCTGAAACTCAATTCTGCAATTGCCCCCACCCCATCCAATTTTTTCCCAAATGTCACTATTTCTATAGTCAGCATCACCATTCTCATAGCCTCTCAGGCTCATCAGCTGTGTTCTCTACCTCTCCTCATGTATTCAGTCATTATTGCCAAACCTTGCTTATTCTAGGACCACAACTTCTCTTGTACATGACCTCTTTTCTTTATTCATGCAACCACCATCTTAATTTAAGACCTCATCATTTTTCACCTGGATAACTGCAAGTTTCCTAATTATGTCCCTACCTCAAGTCTCTTCTCACTACAATCCATTTTCCACCCAGCAGCCAAACTAATTCTCCTTAACTGAGTCTTCGGAGCTCAATCAGTCCCAGTGGCTTCTATTGCTTCTAGAATAAAATACAGACTCCTCTGTTTGGCTTTTAATGCTCTTCTCAACCTGGTTCCTATCTTTCTAGCCTCTGTACATTAGTATCTTGCTTCTATTTTGGAATCTAGTCAAACTAGCCTTTTCTTTGTTCCTCTCACATAACACTTCATTTTTCATCTCTTTTTCCTTATATTGATTGGCTCTTCTTCATGCACAGAATACCATCCTTTGTTTTTCTCTTTCTCCAAGACACAGTTGAAATATCATCCTTTACACACACACACACACAAATTTATTTTCAGATTCCCACCTCACTTCCCATTACTGTCTTCCCTCCCAAATGTCTTTAACTATTTTATAATTATTCTTCATATACTTATATATGTACCTAATGCTTACTCATTAGAATGCAATCTCCTTGTGAATAGGTATTATTCATTCTCTGTATCTCTATTTCTACTGTCGAACGTTGTGCCTGGTTTGTAGTAGGTGCTTAACAAATGCCTGTAGATTAAATGGTTACTAATCATACCTTGTATTTATATGGAGCTTTACACTTAAATTTTGTTTTAAAATTATGTTTTATGACTTTACATCAGTCATTTCCCACCCCTTTCTTAAAGTAAACCTTTTCTTGGAATAAAGAGAAATAATTAAGCAAAAACACGTGATGCAGTAATCTTGTCTGACCACAGGTATGGCATTTTGGAAACTCTCCCCTTTGGCACTGTGATGGAGGAGGTAGATTTCATGACTTCATCTTCAGGATTTTTATTTTTTTGCATTTTTCAGACTTCAACTTCCTTTTCACTTACACTGTTGGTATCAAATTATTCTCTTGGTACTGCCAACGATGCTTCTCTATCAGTTGATACAAGTTTTTAATGCTTTTTTCCAAAGATATTTCATACCCCTTTATCTCAATTTGACCCTCACAATAGGGGGGAAATAATCTTCCTTCTTTTACAGCTGAAGAAACTGGTTATAGTAGAACAGTAATTGAATAGAATGTAAATTAATGCTAACTAAATAACAGATTTTATCAGTAGAATTTTCCTAAGGTGTGCCCATCCTTCTTTTGGGCTAAGGAGAACAGACAATTATAAGATAGAAAAATGGGCTTGGTAAAAATCAGAAGAAATGGAAATGGGGCAGGTCCTGAGCTGGCACACAGTAGCAAGAACAAAGATCCTTATAGATGATAATACTGTAGGGATGGATCATAATTTACATAAAATTAGAGTGCAACAAAGCAATTTTAGTATGCTGCCAAGTTTTTTAAAATCGCACTCTATCTGCCTAATGTAGTCTCTTTAGGACCATGGGAAAAATAAGATGTGTTGATAATAACTAATTAACTCTTCTCACATAGACTTTCAAAGGTGGTTTCCCATGAGTACAAAAAGAGGTGTGACTTATATTAATACTAATTATATGTTCCATGTTATTAATAAATGAACAAATGAAATCTTCAGGTGATCTTAGTTTGGACTCTGCCATCATTCACTATGGAGACTAATTAGATGCTGTACTTCAATTTACTCCAATTAGCAGTCTGTCAATGAGTGTGTTTTGTTGCAAAGCATTTCAATCCTTTCAGGATGCTGGAATTTATACATTACTTCTGAAGTGAAATACATACCTCAGCCTATTCCAATAGCAGTGGGCAAAACATACCACATTCCATGCACCATGGAGGCACTAAGGACCATGCTAGATGGTAAGTATTCTCTATATAAGAAGAGCTACCATTTCTGTAGCCTTTTAAGGCTGGTAAAGCACTTCACATACAACATTTCATTTGATTCTTCACAATCACACCTTGAGAGAGGCTGTAGGTATTCACCCCTATAAGATGAGGACACTGAGCTTAAATGACATACTTGACATCAAATACCTAGTTAAATGGTAGAAGTAGGATTTCAAACCAGGTCCCTCCTTAGCCAATTTCTCCAGCATGTTTCCCACTATGTCATACTGGCTGTATGATGTCTACGTTAAAATCCCAAGTCCTTTGTCTTTTAATAACTTTGTGGAATTATCCAAGAATTCGCAAAAAAAATGTATTTTACTTGTATAGTCTGTAGGGTATAAATTATGCTTACTAGCTAGTGTGAGGCCTCATGGCCTTACAGGGGGAGATCAAAGGAAAGTAGATATAAGAGATCTGGATTCTGATGATGTAATGTTGGACAAATCTTAACCGCTGAGCTATAGCCTCTCCCATCTGTAAAATGGGAGACTATGTTTTACTAAGTTTTACTATCGGTAAAACTTATCTTGACTGCTCCACAGGGCTGTCCTAAGTTCCAATGACAAAAAATACACATAGGCTCTTAATAAAACTCTAAAGTCCTAGAAAAAAAAAAAGTGAGGTATTAATACTTTTGAGACACATTGTAGCAGCATCCCTCGGTTCTGGTTTCCAGATTTAGTAAGCAAGTCTACAAACTATCTTATAAATCTTTCCTTAGGTTATGAAATATACCACTGGTTAAGCTACTTTTTGGAATATTCCCTACAACTCTTTTTAAAGAAGCCTCAGTAAAGTTATGTTGTTAAGCTCAAGTAGCAGCAACATGAAGAAAAAAAGGCTATTTTGTCACTTTTAGCTCTAGGCCACAGTGTTTTAGAAACAGGTGCCAGTGGGTGACCCTTTCATTCTTCAAACATCTATGTTATGTGCAGGGAAAGGCAAAGTCCCAGAAATATGACTGTCATGCCCAGTAGGAGCTTAACATAGCAAAATGAAAAATCAGTCTTTGCTTTTCAAGAGTGATCAGGGCAGGTGCAATGAAAGAAGTGGCGGCAGCATAAAGATTCAGTCTTGATTAGAATCAACATAATATCTTACATAACAAAATATGGGCCAGTCAAAACATGGAATTAAATTTTAACTTTAAGGAAGTATAGTTTTATTCATCAGTATTGTTGCTCCTATATACAATTAGGAAGAATTTTCTTTTGGAAAGAAATTCTGAATCTGATGTGACAAATAAAGAAAAGTGAATCAAAGATAATTAGAAGTATATCTGGAGAAAACATACCATCCAAATTCATCTTTGATATTCTAATGTTAGTTAAGTGAGCCTGCTTGTTATCCTTTGAGTAAAAATGGAATTATTTTGAACCAAAATAAAATGTGTAAAATAGTTCTCTTTATTACCTGAAATAAACCTGAAGCCTCTCTCTAAAAATAATTATTAACAGATTATTCCAGGTTCAAGCCTGATTTGATTTAGGGATTATTTAGGGCTTACTTCAATTCAAAGGGAACTATGTATGACCTGAGGAAGAATTCTATTCAAGGTAATGCTCAAAAGTGTTCTGGAAGACCAGAGTAATGACTGGAAAAAACCAGGAAAAATCATGAGTAATTTTCAAAGATAATTGGTTAGGATTCTCTACTGGAAAAAGTTTCAGCTTGCTCTGAGACAGTATCTTAAATCTGTTTCTACTGGCCCATAACAAAATCAACATTTTGAAAAATCTCATTAATTTGTCTATCAAATGGAAATGCACACTTATGGAATAAGGTTACGTATGTACAGTCACATACTCACATAATACGCAATTTTCATGGGTAATCCCTAACTTCTTCCCCCTTCCCCAATACCTTCATACCCTCTAATAAACTGTGCTAACAATCAAACTGTGTCCCAGATTTTCTGTGTCTAAAATGTGAGAATTGTCTAGGATATTTAGAGAGGACCTACGATCACCTTCCAGATGGATCAAATGTTACTGCAGAACTAAGGCATTCCTTAGGATTGTTCTGCAGAACCAGCACAATTACTGAAAATTACTGTCAAGTTCCACTTTAATTTGCTTTAGTCTTTCTTGCGTCTTGGAGTAGTAGTTTCAGTAGATCCACCAAAAACACTAGCTTCCTGGTTTAAAAGTTTTGGTTTTTATTCTATCCATTCTCCTAGTGTTGGAAGGAAGATAGACATTACTGAACTTGTTTGCTATGAATTTGAAATTTTTATGTGGAGAGAACTGTAGCAAAGTTACATATGGTTTTTCCTTCCCAAATTCATGGCAGTACTGCTTTGTGCTATGCTATCTAAGTCCTCTCTAAATATGCTACATAATTCTCATATCTCAGATGCAGAAAATCTGAGAGACAGGTTGACTGTTGTCACAGTTTATTAGGGGGACTGTATGTTTTGGTATTAAAACGCACCAAGTAGGGGATACTGCTATTGAATGACTATTTACGAGCAAAAAAAATAGTTACTGAGGATGTGACAAGCAGCTCTAATTTTCAAAGATGACAACACTGAACACTTACAAAAAAAATCTTTATAGATAAAATATACCTCTCATCAAGGATAATTGCCAATTACTATTAGAATCAGGGAGAATTCTGTAACTAAGGGTTTGGCATCAGGAATCCAAAACATAACCTTGAAATCTACTCATTGAGTAATGATTCAGAGCAAGGAATGTGTTATAATATTGAGGGATAATCTTTCGAAGTCAACTAGACCCTTTCTTTATTTAAGATAGGTGTATCTCCACCTTCTACAATTAACAAATTCATTTTATGAATGGAATATAATTTACTCTAAACTCACAGTAAATTATGGTAACGAAAGAATCAGAACTTTTGTTTCCTGACTCATCAGCATTATACAGGGTTTTTAAGTTTACAAAAGACTGTCAGTCAATAAACATTTATTATGTACCTATTATGTGCCATGTACTGTACACACATCATTTTTCATTTGAGCCATACACTAACTTTGTGAGATAAGTACTGTAGCTATGATGGACATTTCACAGATGAACTGAGGCTTTAAGAGGTTGAAGGAATTGACCACAGTGTCAATGCTCATGAGATCTGAACCTATCTTCCTGACTCCAAGCCTTAGTCCGTCACCTAATATATTATGTTGACTAAAACACATAAACCATATTTACTATCATTTATCCTAGTCCCTATTTGATATTATGAATCCCCTCTATAATATTCTCAAGAAATATTTATCCATCATTTAAGGGTGCCACCCTTGTAACCTGTTCTATTTTAAGACAGCTACTCTGTTGAAATCTGTCCTGTCTACCCATTACTCTTTGATTGGTTCTCTGTTAAACCACAGTTGAATTAAAGTGTAATACCACTTAAAAGAGAGCTAAGGAATAAGAATGACTTTTACCCACGTATATACAAAGAAAAGGTACTTGGATAACACTAGTTCTAATTTTCTTTGTGTGTACATTATTTATTACTCATGAGCCCTTGAAAAATAACCTGTATATGGATAACAAATGCTGAAAAATAAACGATAGGTAAATCATGTTTAACAAATTCAATAACATTGTCAATGTATACCATCCTATTGATGCTTCATTAAAGATTCAATGACTCTACTGCAGAAGGACATTTTTGGAGATGATACAGTTCATCTGGTTAATTTATTTTTGGTAATTTGAGAACACTTACCTAGAGAAAACAATCTAGATTTATAGCAGTGGTAACTAATGTCATAAATATTTGTCATGCTCTTAGAAAAAAGAAGACCCAAGAGAACAGGCTTCACATATATACTTACATTTAATTTCAAAATACTTATATTGCAAATTAAATATGTTTATATAGTATATATTTTATTGATTTATTATATATTAATATTATATATTAATTTAAAAATATATTTAACTTCAGCTGATGAACTTCAACTATTTTATCATCATATCAAGGCCATAGCCAGACTGTCCTTTTTCTCAGTTAAAATTATTCAAATCTGAATAAAAAATGTCATTTTGAAATTGTTAGTCTCTTTCTTAAGCTAGTTATTCCACCCACAAGCATTTGGGCTGTTTTGTAATTGCTGGACAGATTTCGATTAATCATTAACTGCAGCTGTGGAGTCTATAAGTACTTTCTTTGTTGTCACTGTGTGCCAGATATCCCTATACAGTGAAGAGACAATCTCCACAAGGCAGTTACATGTAGATGAGAATTTAGAATTTGCCAGCAACATAAGAATAGGGAATAACAGCAGATCTTGTGTTGACAAATATTAAATTAGAAGCACTGATAATAAATAAAAGAGAAATGATAGGTAACAAAATCAGAAAACTTAGCTGTTTGAGAATATTCTAGTACAAGATTTTCCTTGCATGGACTTCTTTTGTAAAATGCTGGAATTTTTTAGTCACTACTTAGGAAGCTGGTAGTGAGGAAAGGTGTTCTGGTTACAAAGCTTTGTTCATCAAATTAAATTCGAAGAAGTACATGTGAAGGCAACATTATATACAGGATAACATTAGCCATGTAAAATTAGCCAGTTAAATGCCTGGTTCTAAAAATCACATAATATTGAAGCAACCCCTCCACTACCTCTTATTTTGTTTTTGGGAAGTAGGGGTGGGTGATTTGGACCAGTGATTCCATTGGCATGAAGAATTATTGATAGGTTGATGGAGCCCTGATGGAGCCTACCTGTAACTTGGAGACTCAAGAGACTTGTCTAGGGGCACTGAAGTGAATTGCCTGTACTCACACAGTTTATGTTAGATCTTGACTATACAGCTAATCTTTTAGCCAACAGGCTAGGACAACTCTCATTTTAGAGATGAGGAAACTGGAGACTAAAGAGGTGCCATGTGTGTCTATTGGTGTAGGGATACTGACTAACTCTAGTACTAAGGGAAGGTTTAGGAGCATGTTACTGACCTAGACCTTGACCATCTGGCTTCTATTCTTGCCATTCTTCTGACAGTGCTCTCTTCAAAGCAATGGCCTCTTTAATGCCAAATCTATGGCTTTCTGTGCTCATTATCCTTGACTGACCTAATGCATTTGACATCGTTGATCGCCCTCCTTCTTCTTGACACTCCCTTAATTGATTTTGTGATACAATATTCTCATATATCCCTTCCTACTGTTCTTCTACATGGAGGTGGGGAGGTGGGCGGAGGAAGAGCTTTTGTCACAGGTCTTGTTCTTTTCCTAGTTGAGTTCATTAACTTCCAAAGGTTTAAATGATCACATTTATGATCATGATTAAATCTCTACCTTCACTGGCTAAGTTTCCCCAATCAATATCCATCTTTGCAACTGCCTGCTGGATATTTCTACCTGCATGAAGTGATGGCACTGCAAACTCAATATGCTCCAAACTGAACACATTATCTTCTCCCCCAAACCTGTCCTTCTTCCAACTTCTATATTTCTGTTGATATCACCTCCCAGTCATGCATCCTGGTAACCTTATAGTTATCTTTCATCTTTTTCTTCTCTCCCTTGGTCTCCATGTCCAATTAATTATCAGATTCTGAAGATTCTATCTCCCCCATCTCTCTCACAATCACCTCTTCTCTTTCTTCCCACTACCATTGAAATGATCCTGGTTCAGGCAGGTTTTCATCCCTTTTCCACTGCACCAATCTCCTAACTGATCTCCAAACTATCCTTCACACTACTCATTCTATAATCTTCCTCATGACGGATCATATCAGTTCTCTAGTTGAAAAGTAAAAAGAAACAAATTTTTAAAAATCCTTCAGGGGCTCCCTATTGCCTACAGAATAAAGTATAAACTGATCCTAGAATGTATAGCCCCCTACAACAGAGTTCCAAACTCCCTTTTCAATACTTTCTTTGTGTACTTTCCAGGAAAACCAGCCAAGGCTCAGGGACTACTCCTATTTTGCTTTCTCCTTCAGTCATTTTTTTTCCACATTGCCCTTTAGAATGTATTCCTTACTAACTCCATATCTATCTGTCTGAAGTTCTCCTTTTTTTCAAGGTCAAACCTAGATAACATTTTCTTCCTGAAGCTTTTCCTGGGAAACCCTGAAGAAAGTCATCTCTCCCTCTTCAAATTTCTCAAAGCATATTGCTCTTCTGTACTTACAAGTCTAGTATCAGAGTTTTTAGTGCACATGCCTTTTACTCCCTACTAGATTTTAAGCCTCTGGAGAGCAGCTTCCGTATCATCTCTTTTTCTCTTTTAAGCCCATCACAGTGTTTTGCAAACAGCAGGTATTAATACCAGGCAGGAGCAAGAGCTGCAATTCCTTCCTAGCACTTAAAAAGTTGCTCCTATTTTTGAAAAACAATAAAGATAAAAGAGGGCAGGTGACCATTAGTTTTCTAGATTATTTTAACTTGACTAGAAAATGAATACTAGAAGATTTCTGAGTCGAAAATTCATGGTTTTAGAGTCACATGCTAAACTTTAGAAGCAATTCTGTGGACATTTGTATCTTGGTTTGTGTAATTCAATAACCTCTTGGCTAATAATCATCCCACACTGCGAGCAGAAAGGAAAATTCCCTAAGAGTATGTACTAGGAAAGAGGGAGAAGTTTCCTATAAAACTTACCGAATTATCTTCTTTTCCCAAAGAAGAACATGAATCATTGTTTGCTGGATTCTTTGGTGTGGCAAGTTCAGACTTCTTCATTTTTGGCTCAGATTTGCTTTCTTTGGCAGCTAGTTTTGTCATGGACTTAGGGGGACTTGACTTCTGATGTGGGTGCTTGGACACCAGTGCCAAAGAAGACTGGCTCATACCTTCATCTTCCTCTTTGTCTTCTGGTGGATGCTGTGGTGCATTCAGTTTCACATAATAGCCATGATACTGTGAATGCAACTCCCCATTGCCAGGGTGGAAGGAGGTATTGTGGCGGCCAGTGTACTTGGACTGAGGCAATACTGTTACCTCCTCTTTTGGGGGTACCTTTGAAAGTAGGGGCTTGTTGACAACTGCTATTACATACTCATCAGCTATACTCTTGTTTTCTTGATTGAGTCTTGCCCCTGAGCTGGGATTTTGCTTTTTCACTGGGGAGGAAGGCTCAGGAGAGTGGCTTGATTTTGGGCTTGGCTCAGGGGATCTGGGGGGAGTGGTGCCTTTCCGATAAAAATGAGGAGATTCCTTTGGTGAAGGTGGCTTTTCTGGGACTTTTTCTTCTGGGTTTTCTTTAGTTTCTATGCCTTCCTGAAATCTCTGTTTTATATAATCAGGACCTGCAAGAGATGACAATGGAAAAATGTGACTAAAATAGGATATGATGTCTTATTAATTCTGATGACAGTTTCTGCTAGATTAAACTCACTTATTCTGCCTTTGGATGTTAAACAGAGATATATTTAGACAAGCTACTTGTTTTAATCTGAAGGTGGCTATATATTTGGTATCCTAGTATAGGTAGATAAAAGGTTGGTTTTGGAGTTCAGAAGACCTGAGTTCGAGTCCTCCATCTATCTCTGTGTGGGAAGGAAGGAAAGAAGTATCATTAAGCACCTACTATGTGTCATGCACTATGCTAAGAGCTTTACAAATATTATCTCATTTGATTCTGTGAGGTATTATTTCTATTTTATAGTTGAGGACATGGAGGCAAAAAGTGGTTAAGTGACTTGCCCAGGTCACACAGCTAATAAATGTGGGACTGGATTCGAATTCTGGTCTTTCTGACTCTAGGCCCAGTTTTCTATTTATTGTGCCACTAGGTGTCTGGGTACCATTCAGTGCTACAGGGAACCTTCTAAGATTTTAAGTTACTCACAAGTTGCAGGCTTACATCAATGGAAGAAATTTCTATACTCACAATTTCAAGTTCTTTACCTTGATGACAATAGATCTAGAATCCCTTCTTACTATTTCTCCCTTTGTCCTGCATTCAAAGGTTAATATAGAAATAAAAAGCTTGAGAAGACTCAGATGACCTCTCATCATATTCACCAAAGTGACATTGGTAACTAAACTGTGATTCCCACCAAATTCATCTATCCAATTCTAATCTACATGACACAACCTAAACCTTATAAGGTATGGAATTTTTTTTTTTAAACATGGGGCTTTGCAAAGTACTCATTGTGTCATTTTAAATAATAATGTCAGAGAATCACAAGGCTAAAAAAACATTAAAGATGGTTTTTAGAGATACTTGGATAGGAGAGTCCTGAAATCTCTCTAATTAACCCATTTTAATATTTATTATCAGAAAAGCTTTTACCTAACCAGATATCCTACACCAAAATTTATTTCCCTTCCCCCAAATCAACAAAAACAATATGTGTGTATTAAGACACAGAGACTGTTTTTGGACTCACAATCTCATGAAACTGAATTAGAAAGTTGGTAACACCATGACAAACTACTTATGGCACACCATGTTCCCATCAGTTGTGATCTGGAGTCATATCTCTTTTGGGGGCCTGTATTAGAGTGGCAAGTTAAGAAATGGGTTGAGCAAAGGGATGAATATGGGCAATGAAAGTGTGGAGAACTATTCCTGTGGTCTAGAACAGGGGTGAGGAACCTTTGATCTTGAGGCCACATGGGACCCTCTAGGTCCCTGGGTGCAGCCTTTTGATTGAGTCCAAGTTTTATAGAACAAATCCTTTTATTAAGAGGATTTGTTCTGTGAAGTTATGGCCACATGTGACCACAAGTCTGCAGGTTCCCCACTCCTGAAATATGCAATCTTCAGTAATAAGACTAGACATTTATATATAGTGGTTTGAGATTTACAAGGTGCTTTACATACATTCTTTCATTTGGTCCCCAAAATAATCCTGTTAAGTAGGTACTACAGGTACAGACGGGGGCATGGGCTCTGAGATATTAAACGACTTGTTAATCGTTACAAAGTTACTCACAGTCTACCACTCTTTCCATTACACCACATTGCTTCAAAAGGAAAATACTAGTGGTCAGTGTAGGCCTTGTCATTTTCTGTAAGATAACCTTTTTACTCTAAAATTTAACAAAGTGATGTTCATGGGCCCTCTGTGTCTACCACAATCCTGTCTCAGGCACTTACTAGCTGGGTAAGTAATTTAACCTCTTAGCCTCAGTTTCCTTATCTGTAAAATGAGGGGTCTAGACTCAATGGCCTCTAAAGTCCCTTCTAGCGCTAAACTTTTAGTAGTATGATAACTGTTTTACATCCTCCCAACTCACCTGTACCTAATTTTCTCTTAGGAACCTTCCCTTTTCATATGTACACATTCTCTTTGATCAGTCCAGTAAGAGTAGCCAAACATTTGGGCAGGAGGTGATGACTGCCTCTCCTAGGTACAGGAAGTTGACGGTTTTCGTCCAATTTCTTGATAAGTTACTTTCGTCTCTTCTAGTGATGTGCCCACTGGCACCACTCACCTCCAAATATATTCACTAAAGGTTCCACACAGAGGCTGTACAGGGATTGTTTTCATTTCACAGAATCATGTGCTTGCCATATGCTATCCCAGTGGTACACAGAGGGATGTGGCTCTGGAGCTGGGCACATGTACAATCCCAAAACAGTCATATAATTCCTGTAGGCCCTATACAGTATAGGATAATATTCTATCTCAGAGATTAGATATCTTTAAATCTGTCATTAGATATCTTTAAAACCTGTGAAAGAACTTTTTCCTTAGATTTGTTGAGTTAGCATCACTAGGCTATCCCACTCTCAGTTCTTCTGATTTGAGGACCAGATGGCTTAGCAATTTTCACAACATGCCAGGAACTTATTTTGCCATTTAAAATGTATTATGAACTGGAATTATTGTCAAAACTTGATGAGTTAAAATGGTTAAAAAAAATCCCTGGTATTTGTGTCTGAGATCTTTCAGCAAGGAATAAGTATAAATATTCATGAGACAAAAGTGGGGGCACATCAGTATGGAAATTTAACAAGGCAGCAGAAATCATAGAAGACATCAAGTATTTCTATTTCTAAATTATTCCCACAGGATTGCATCATATAGAAATGATTCAAAGCACAGAACAAATAAACATTTAACCTACTAATAGGGATCGTGTTCCCCAATGGGTAGGAGTTGAAGACTTGTGTTAATAAGGAACATTAGAGAGTAATATTCCTCAATAAATAGCCCTCTAATATAACTTAATTCATGGATGAATCTTATGCCTTATTCTTTATAGAGAAGGATGCTATCATCCTGGATTGAAAGGCCAGTTAATTAATGAGCACCTTTATTTTCACACTTATTAAGCTCTTACTATGTTGAAGGCAGAGTGTGAGGCACTGGGTAGACCAACGTAAAAACAAAAGTCCCTGCATTCAATTTCTATACCACCAGAATGTTTACAAAGAGCTCTAAAATATATTATCTTGTTTGAGGCTCATAGTGCAGATGAAGAAACTGAGGTGACTTGCCCAAGGTCATACAGATAATATAGGGACATAGTAAGGAATTAAATCTAGGCCTTGATTCTAAGTCCAGCTAGCTATCAACTGGCCACATCACCTCTTATATTTACTTCAACAAAACATAATATGAGGAATGGAATAGAGGAATATGGAGGAAAAGAATTGCATATTCATCTATGTAGATGCAGATTTATTTCCTCTTACACCCCCACCCCCAATGGTACTAGAAGTGGTATGTAGATGACGTTTAAAGAAGACAATCAAATCATGCTCTATGTCCTCAAGGGGCTTATCATCTAGCACAAATAACACTAATCTACATGGCTATATGTAGAGAACAAGATGAAAATTTAACATCAAATACATACATTATGAAGAGTTTTATACTGCAGTGTCTAGCTTACAAGATACTGCTATGTAAAAGTAGCCAAAGTCTATGTGGGCAAGGAGGCCTTGAGACAACCTGGCTTGTCCTACGTTGAATTAGATAAAACCGGACTTTAACATTTTAAAATCACCCTCCACCCCGCCACCCCCCAGTATAAAAGAGTCATACTTGATTAAATTTAGCAACTAGATTTCTGACCATCTGCATTATCCTGAGAAACAAAAAAAAACACTGGAAATCAAAGGAGGCTTCTGAGCAGTGAAGAGAAAGCCTATTAGGAAGCCCATGCACTTTACTCTGTAAGAGACATATGAAGGCTCTCTTAGGCTGTCTAAGACTCTTACTGACTAAGACTTTTGTAGGAAAGTAACAGCTCTTGATATAACGAGCTTTGCTATTTAAGGGAAGTACAGATGAGAAACTGGTAGAAGATACTTAAGAAACTGACCTAGTGATGGTATCAAGTGAGAGAAGATGCAATCAAAGCTGGGAAACTCCATCAACTAGAAAAATACAGCAAAAACCAAACAAAAATGGAAATAAATTGCTCCCCATACTTGATAACCTCTGTCAGCATCTGTTAGAAGATGGGAACAACTAGGCCACAGGGAGAAGAAAGCCTCAGCTATGCCTTAGAGGTTTCAAGAGAAGGGAAGAAACTGAAATCTTGAGGGCTTATCAAGAGCACCAGGAGAATACCTTGGGGCTGGTGTTTGGTCAAGTGAATGGACAGAGACAGACTTGGGAATAATGAAAGTGTGTGGCTTTTGACAGAATGATAATGTTTGTGGTGAAAGTTCTGAGCAGTGACCAGGGAGTGTGCAAAGAGGGAGAATGTTGGAAAGTTGATTCAGTGGGTACATAGGGGACTATTTGTTACCTGGAAGTAAAACATGCATTCATAATAAAAACAAATGTTACTTTAGCCCAGGTCTTCTCAACCCCAAGTCCAGGACTTAGTCAATTATTTCATGCTCTTTCTCAAAACACCCACTTAAACAGTACATTCACTATGTGGGAAAGGTCCTCATTCAGGAGACCTCATTTCTCAGTGAAATATTAAAGCAGTATTTGACCATCGGAACATTTCAACATTAATTGCTTTTAAAATGGATTTTCATCCAATGTGGGAACTATTTGATTGCCACTGGTGACATCAGTTTCAAGGTATAACAACAAAACAGAATTATGGAAGCTGTATTGGAAAAGATATTTTGGATTCAGTTCATTTTTTTTTTTTTTAAAACTAGCATCACATATCTTGACAACCAAGTAATAAATCAGCTGCTACTTAGTAACTTTTAGCAAGTCTGGTGCAATTGGTCCCATACTCTACTAATGTCTTCCCAAAATACCATTTTGATGTCTGATCTAAAAGAGAGAGCAAAAACAAGGGGCAGTTTTAAGTTGAAATATTTCAAGATGAAGAAACAGGAACCTTCTTCAAGTTCATTACAAGTCTATGTCACTGGGCTGACTGTCTATAAGCTCTTACATTAACCCAATATAATTAAACTGTTAGGACACTCTCACTTCATCTGTATGTGCAAACATTTGTACGTGCAAAAACATTTGCATGTCCCTAGACAAAGGCTGAATAAAAAGCAAAACTTGTATGTTCATCTTCAACGAACAATTATTCTTAAACCTTTTTTGCTCCAAAATTTGTATAACTTGTTGAACTGGAATCAAAGCAATTAAGGAATATTCTACTACTGGTTTTCAAGTTTGCTGTTGAATATTAACACATGCATAAAACAGGATGAATGAGACAGTACTTAAGACATACCTTGAAAAAATCCCTTTTAACAGAGAATGGCAACAATGTGGTGCCATGATTTTAACCTAATGGATCATTTAATCATGAAATAGCCTTCAAAGGTGGACTGGCTGACTAACTGGTATTCACCCTTAAAGCTACCTTGTTAAAGGACTACTGATGTCATTAAATGCTTTACATATACACACAGAAAGAGGGTGGAGGTATTGATCTTTTTCTTGGAACTTCTGTTAAAAAGATCAGTCATTCCTTATTTAGCAATGTATGGCACCCTTCTGATGGTGACAGTACTGAGTTAATGATATTATAGAGAAGCCAGTTACAGAGACTATTCAGAACCTTTCAGAGAGGGAAAGAAATAAATTCTGAAAGTGGTGGCAGTCATCATTCTCATCTTTCCTTTTGAAAGACAGTAGCAGTGTCTCTGAATCTGAGGTGATTTTACTCAATATTCCAAGTTAAAGAAGAACCTAGGTGGATGCCACTTGTCACACCTAACATGCTATCTTCTGGCAATGCAGGTTTGTCAGAAATCTTACTTAGAGCACAGCTGGTCCCACAACATTGATATGCTGGTTAAAGCTGCCAACCCTATTAGTCTGAAAGGCAAGGTAGATGACAATTCCTAAAAGCTCTTAATAGTAGCAAACCAAAGTACCTTGGTTCCAGGCATACATAATGCCAAAAAGACCTTAAAGAACAAAAGCCTACTGGTGTGGTATAGGCATTAGCCTCTGGCAGTAATAGGAGGAGCAAGGATTTTCTTATGAGTCTACTGTGATGTCCTAAAAGAAATGGCGCATGACAGGACAAATTTATATGTGTGCTAAGTATGGAAAGGAAACTCCAGGAAAGGAACTCTTCTGACTTATATGCTTATAAATACGTACTAACATCTTTATTGCTGCCAAGGCCTTGGGCCCTAAGGCTATATAGGTAGTGAATGAAAGTACCTTATCAAAGATAGCCCAAAGCTGGGGTAGCCTACATGTGCTAAAACCTGCTTTTGGAGGAATCTTATAGAAACTCGTATTAAGAAGGGTTTGCTTATCTACCTTGACTAATCTTTTATTCCTTCAAAGATTACTGTGGCTACTGGCCTGGGTGCATCTAACCTAAGGAGCAGGGGAGCTGAACTTGCTGCTTGCTGTTAGTTTATTTTTAGTGAAAAGGTTTGGAAATTGTCTGCCTCAATGGTTCAGTCTCTTCAGATCATGAGCTTGTATTTGCGGTCTGTACGTGTCTGGTTCAAGACTTTTGGTATGGTACGAAAGCTCTGGTGGGTCTGAAAGTGGGGTCCTACTTCGCTAGGGGGAGGTACAGCAATGATGAAGGCTGGGCTGCTCCAAGCTTGGGGGGCTTAACGTTGGTCCCTACTTAATAGAATCCCTGATCACAACAAAGTATGAAGAAAAACACAACAATCCAACAACTCCAACCAAAGAACACTCAATGAGATAATACTGCTTTACAAAATGCTAAGAGAACCAAAACACCTGATAGGGCATGTGATATTTTCAACATTTAATAACTAATTATTTTGTTGGCAAATGGTCATAATGGGCCAAGACATTTTCCCAATATTGTAATAGATTTACTTTTCCACATTCAAGTTCTAAAAAAATTTTTTTTCTTTAAAAACTCTATAGGTGTTTCATTCATGAAAAGTCAAAAAGGTTAAATACTATAGACATGCTTGGAGATGTGAGTAATCTGGACAAATTTTATAGTTAGAGAGTTTTGGAAGGAGAGTCAAAAAATGTTTGGCAGAAGGGGATGATAGCCATCATTCTAAAAGGGATGTTGGGGAATGACATGCAATGGTTTAGAGGCTGACAAGGACCAACTACATGGGGTGGATGTGGGAGTTAAGGGGAATGAAAAAAAAAAGGCTTTCTTGGCTAGAACGAAGACTGTGAACTGAATCGCTTAGAAATAAAGGTCTTCCTCTAAATAAGGGCTGGTATTAAATTTAGAATAACAGGATCATGGAAGGAACTTCAGAGGCCATATACTCTGTTCCCTCATTTTGCAGATGAGGAAACTGAGTGCCAGAACAGGAGAAATGACTTGTGCAATGTCATGCAGGTGGCAAGTCTCTGAGGCAGAAGTTGAACCTAGATCCTCTGATTTCAAAGTTAGTGCTCTTTTCACTGCATTATATTGGAAAAATAATTTCTTTGATGGTACACTTCATCCTTCTGCTTAAAGACTGCCAATGATGGGGGACTCACTGCTTTTGGGGGGCAGCTTATTTCTTTTTTATTAATCTAGAATCATTAGGAATTTTTAAAAAACATCAAGTCTAAATCTGCCAGTTCTTTCCCATGCTTCAAGAAGAACAGGTCTGATCCCTTTTCATGTGACAGCCTTTGATATACTTGACAACAGCTATTTGAAATTTGGAAGGATTCTGAGCAGCCATCCAGTCCAACAGATACACCAAAGGAACACTGCGAGAACACACCCAAGAAATAGTCAACCAGCCTCTGCTTAAAGACTGCCAATGAGGGGGGACTCACTGCTTTTTGGGGGCAGATTATTCCATTTTTGGGAAACACTCAGGGAATTTTTTTCCTGCTGTCAAGCCTAAATAGACCAAGTTCTATCCATTGATCTCAATTCCGGCCTCTATGACCCAACAGAACAAGTCTCAACTTTCCTTCACGTGGCGGCCCTTCAAATACTTGAAGATAGTTACTATGACTTCCCTGGGACTCTTCTTCAGAATAAACATTCCCAGTTCCTTCAAATGATCCCTATGACATAAACTTAGGGTTTTTCACCATTCTGATCGCTACCTGCTGGATACCTTCCAGTTTATCAGTGGATAAACTCTAATGCCCAGAATGAGGCAGAGTTATAGTGGGATCATTCCAATATTCCTGGAAGGTATATCCCTCTAAATGCAGGTTTTTTGGCTGTCACATTGCTCATTCAAATTGAGCTTGTAAGTCCATTAAAATCCTCAGATCTTTTCCAGAATAACTGCTATTTAACCATGCTTCTCACATCTTACACTTGGAAAGTTCTTTTTTCAATATCCAAAAGACCTTCACCAATGAATTAAATCTTATTAGATCAGACTAATATTCTAGCTTGTCAATATCTAGCACCATCTAGTTATGAATCTTTCTAACTGTGTTTATGATCTACTCCATATCTTCTTTAGAACAACAGCATAAGATATTTTATCAAACATTTTGCTAAAACCTAGATAATAATAACTAATATTTATGTAGGACATAAAAGCTTGCAAAACAATCTACAAATAGTAATATCATTTAATTCGTACATTTTACACTTACAGAAACTGAGGTAGAAAGAGGTTCAGAGACTTGCTCAGGATAATATAGTCTCAGAGATAAATCATATGCCAAGATTCCTCTCCACTATTAGTTTAGCATGACTTGTTCTTGATGAAGTCATGCTGGCTTTGTACTCTTTCTAGAGTTTGTACTCTTTGTTCTCTTGCTAGAGTTTCTAATTATCTCTTCAGTGATCTTTTATGAAATTTCCTAAGAACTCAAGTCAAGCTTATGGGCTCAGAATTTGTAGATTCTGATCCCTTTAAAAAAAAAAGGGATATTTGCCTTTCTCTGATTTTGTGGTACCTCTTCCATTTGCCATAATCTTTTAAATATCACTGACGATGGCTCAGCAATCACATCTCCTCCATGAGGCAGGTCAGCCTATACTTGGAACAGTTATATAGATAACACAGCTATGCCAGAAATACAAGCATCGCATGGTGGATGCCAGTCACTGCACAATTTTCCCTACCCTCTTCAATGAATGTTATTTTTATTCTTTTTTAAAAAATTACTTGTGGGTGTTTATAACTCAACCACAAGCACCTCGTTAAAACTTTTACAAAACTCCACTAAGCATCTTTTCCTTCATCTCCACAATTCCAACTTTTTTATAGCCTTGCATCAATATCCATTTTTTTCACCAATTTTCCCCACCTACCAAACAACTATCAATTTACCATACTCTCTCATCACTCTATTTGTCTTCCCTTCCTTACCTTACCTTCCCAACTACTTTCTACTTATCCTTCTTGACTTCTTTGCAGGTTCTACTCCCTAGCCTCCCTTTATTCTCCTTATTATTATTATTTATTTTCTTATGTTTCCCCTTTATTGTCCTCCTGTTTGTTTTCAACTTGGAGTAGAATCTGGACCAGCCTCTGGGACTGGAGATTGTTCTCCTTTAAATTTTCCTCAATATTTCCCAAATTTCTCTTCAAATTCAACCTCTGATCTACTTCTGTAGTCCAAAATCAGCTGAGTCTCTTCCATGATTTCCTTCCACTTTTTATTTACTTATTTATCCTTCTCTCCTTTGACACAGAATAGAACACCTGATACTTTCATTTAAGGTATAATTTTCCTTGGGAAAAGCAGGCTGAACTTGGATCACAGTACTCAAGTTCAAATCCTAAACTCTCCTTTTTATTAACTGGGACACTGGATAAGTCACTACCCATTTCTGAGCCATCTATAAAATGAGGGGGTTGGATAACATGGACTCTGAGGTCATTTCCTGCTTTAGGTCTATGATCTCATGCCATGCATTGCTCAACTCTACTGACAATTGACCCTTGAGATTTCCTAAATTTAGGAGCATGGGGATGAAAAATTATAAGAATTTTTTTCATCTGTAATGGTACTGCTTTCTGTATCTATGGACTTAAGTAAGTCTGTAACCTAAGATGCTTCCCTTTTTCTTCAGCATGCACAAAACTTTTAAACAAAGTACACGATATAACTGTTGTAAGTACAAGTGCAGTTCAGGTCCCTGAAAATATAATTTTATTTCTAATACCCTCTAGACAATCTCTGTTCAGTTTTATTCCTTAAAATGTCATACCATGTACTACACTTTAACCTATAAGATGCCTCAAGTTCCTTAAGATGTGGAAAGACTACAAAACATACTCAATTTATAGTTTATAAAAACCCAATTATAAGTACATACATGTGCCCAGGATATTGCCAAAGAATGTATGACAGAAAAAGAACAGCTGGTCACATGGTGAGTGACAGACAACCTGCACACTCCCCTGGCATCTTCAATTAGAATATGAACTTCTTGAAGACACGAATTCTATCATTTCTACCTTTATATCACCCTTGCCTGGCACATAGTAAGTATTTAATGAGTGCTTGCTGAGCAGATGTGTGAATCTTCATGCTATCAAGAGAAAGAGAGGAAGGCCCTCAGCACATCGATCCCCACTCCCCCCCAACATGGTGAAATTATTGGGAAGAAATGGATGGGCTGTGATTTGTACACAATGAAGGGAACACTCACATTGAAGAGATGATATCCACTTGAGATTACAGGTTCATTTGAGTATTTGAGTTTTGAGTACAATAAACTTCAAAATTTTCAGTGATGAGACATGCATTCTTTTTTGTGTTATTTTCAGCTTTAGACTCAAGGTCAAAATATATAATTCATATGCAGACATAACTTGTGATAAATTTGCCAGTGTGTGTCAACTGTTTGATGGTATGGGTACTAGATGAATAAAGTGCTGTGTGTGCATGTGTGCGTGCGTGCGTGTATGTGTGTGTATGAACACATAGGCTATATCTTTCCTTGGCTTTTCCTGAAACAGAATAAATTCAGTTATTCTCTTTAAATTACCATCACGACTGAAAATATATCATATAAATGCTGGCAGCCTCTGTGACAAATAACCAACACATTGTAATGGTCTGGGATTGGGTGTGTTTTTATGGTGTTCTTTGTGATTATACAACAATTATTCTCCCAGAGCAAAATACAATCCTCTTATTGTGTACCTAGGTAAAGCTAATGTGCCTAGACAAACGAATATGAAAGAAAATAGTATAAAGAATTTACTTATCTTAATTTTGAAAGCTGTGAAAGATAAAATAAGCTATAAGTGAAGTCCCTCCTTTCCTCTGTCCAGGGTTAACAACTTTTATATGAAAGATAATATTCACTTGAAATAACTTGAGTTTTACATCTGAAATATGTAAATTAGCTTAGCAGTGTAACTTAGAAATAACTATTCAAAGTGCCTTTAGAAAATGCCTATCTTGTTTGATCATCCTGTAAATGAAGGGCAGAAAGCACGAGCTATTCCCTTAGGAACATCAATAATACCTCAGCAAACAAAAAGCCTTCCATATAGTTGTTTGAAAGAAGTGTTGGCTGTGGGTCAGATGGGATTGTGGCCTCCACCCTTACCTCTTTTCTTAATAGCCCTGTTGTCATTTCATGCTTCTGTGAGGCATTCATTACAAGAAAGACAGTTTACTTATATGTGGCTGTTTTAGCTAAGAAAAGGGTGGAATTACATTTTCCCACAATATTTTTTTCCAAACACTTTTTGCACTATAAAGGGCCTTTTAAAAGGCCCTTTAAAAGACTAGTGAAGGAAACTGAGATGACTCTACATATCATTTACTTCTCAGTCGTGCCTAGTGGAAATCTATAGGGATACTAGGCACCAATAGACTGTAAAAACAGAAATGGTAAATTACCATCAAGTGACAATAGTGAGTTTGTTTCCTTTCAAATGTGGTACAAACTAAGTACTGTTTCATAAAAATATATCGTTTTATGGTTGAAGAGATTCTCTACAATTCCTTGAGTGAGCCAACCCAAGAAGAAAGGAATAGAAGAGGCACTGGGGAAAGTAAAAACTCCTTCAGAAGACCCAGGTTCCACTTGGTATGCTAGGATAAGTAGTATGACAGATAAACTCTGGTACTATAGAAGAATTAATGGGTTGATTTATTTTGAATGTATGAAATAGCTTATGAGGGGCTGCATTAAAAATGGAAATTTTAGGTTTCATAAGCAGACTAATCTATATTTTCCACAAGAAGTGAAAAACAACACCTCTTTATCACTGGTTGAATCATGAAATGTATTCTGTACACTAGAAAAAAGTCATTGTATACTAAGCCTATCCAGTCCCTGTGGTCCCCACCCTAACCAATATTTCCCTCAGCAAAGTCTGATTTCTCCAGCACAGTGCTTCATTTCCTATTTTCTTTCTGGGCAAATGGAGAACACCCAGAGTATTCACCTTACATCTATTTAATCTTTATAACGGCTAACCCTCCCATTTTTAGGCTTGATCCTTTCATTATTTCCACCATGGTTTGTCTTCCTTGTTTCAGCCTCAGTGGTTAAGTCTTACATGTTCTAAATTTATACTTTCACAGGGATATGAGATATAAGACAAAACAAAATAAGGGTAATTGAGGAATCTTAAAAATTAAAAAAAAAACAGAAGGAAAAAGAAATAGAAATAAATAGGACAGCTTTGAAAACTAGAGGTTGGCTTATATATTTAAAAATAAAAGCAACTTATAAGAGACTTAAGAGCTTCATGTACTTCATTTTTTTTAGCTTCCGCTATGTATGTAGAAGATTATTTTATTGGTATTTAAGTTCAGAGTAAAAAAATTAATCATGATCATCAAACACAAACACTTACTGAAGTTGTAATAGATTGACCTGAGTACTTCAAAAGATAATAATGAATCCTATTAACTCAAATGCATAAAACTCAGTCCTATCAATGCAGAAAATCTCAGTCAAGGATCATTGTTCAAAAGGCTTCCTCTGAACTACCTTTAAATGTTAAAAGTTAAAGAGAATCTGGTTTCATGTGACCTCTCACATACACACCTACCAAAAGTTTATGACACTGGACAAAGCAGCTTTACGTAAACAGATGGGAAAAGCTGGGGGAGTAGAAGGGGGGTTGTTTTATACAATAGAGAAAAAACTGAAAAGACAACTATGCTATAGAGATGAAAATCCATTTTAAGTTCTTTATCAAGAAGTAGGCTGTTTATCCTGCTAAAAATTTTCATCTATTGCTTTATGACATTTGAAGTGCTGTTTACAGATAAATCTATGATACTTTTCCTACAAAGTCAGATAAGTAGCTCGGTCTTAAAAATAGATTAGTAAATATATCAGGTAGAAAATTTTCACTGGCTTTTCCCACAAAGCTAGAGCATTCATGGAGATAGAGTGTTGAACTGGGAGTTAAGAAGACTTTGAGTTCAAATGTGGCCTCACACTTAAGAGCTGTGTGACCAAGGGCTAGTAATTTATTTTCACTATCTTAGTTTCCTCGCTAAAGATAATAATAGCAACTATTTCACAGAGCTGTTGTGAAGATTAAATTCTATCTATTTGCAAGCACTTCGCAAACTCTAAAGTTCTATATAGATGTTGGCTGCCATTAATATTAGTATGACTCTCTGAAATCATTTTGACAGACATTTATAATGACATAAGGGACATCCTCATCTTCTCAATTTTTACTTAAACTTATTGGCATTATCATCCAAATTTCTTCTAGGTTCTGGTTCCTTCCCAGCTGGAGTTGCTTAGTACTAAAGTTTAATGGCTATTTGTTGCCAAGGCCAGAACAAAAACAAACAAGCAAAAAACCCACAAGGGAAAGAAATCTCAAATCCCCCAAGTCAATACTCAGACAGTTCTGTTCCTGTTCTCTCTCACTTGTTTTGTGTTATTGCTGGGATACAAAAGGCAGGAATATTTAGTGTAACAAAGAACACTCTCTATGGAGAGTAAAATGAAATCACATAAACTGAAAGGCCAATGTCTGTTTCCCACACGTCTTTCATGAAAGGAGAACAAAGGCTTTTACCTGGCTGATAGAAATTTGGTGAAAGCTCTCTTGCGACAGCCCTTGCAATGTCACACTCTTGGCGGGCAGACAGGGCAGCCTGGTCAGCAGCATCTGCTTTAGCTCTTGCATGGGCAGTCCTAAGCAGGGCACAAAAGTCAGGAGTCAGCAAAGGTACCATCTTATTAACTCACTCAGTTGGAAAAAACAAATCCTTTATAATTCTATGAAAAGGAACATCTACCAAACACCCACAGAGTCTATCCTTACATTCTCCCCAATTTCCTTCTTCTAGTCCTGTTAAGGAAGTGACATAAGAATGGAGCATGCAAAGAGAGAGATTGTGGGCCTGCTTTTTAGTCCTTTCGTGGTCAAAATTTAAGATTATTTTGCTGTCAACATATCTGTGCAAGAGAAGATGGAATCTGACCTAAATGGAAGAGGCTGCCTTGGAAGGTAGTGGGTTACTCCTTACTAGAGGTCATTAAGCAAAGGTTGGATGACCACTCATCATTATTCACTGAAAGATCATTTTTAAAAAATGTACTATGTGCTAAGTAATGTGCTATGCTCTGGGGAAACAATTTTTATTAAAAAACGAAACAGCTTTTGCCTCAAGGTGCCTACATTCTTTTTGGGGGAAACAATATACACGCAGATCAATACAGAGAAAATAAATACAAAATAAATGCAAAATAATTTCCCACTGCAGGGTTCCTAACAGCTTAAGGCATTAGGATAGGCCTGATGTAGAAAATGATACTGAATTAAACCTTGAAGCAAGCTGAAGCCTTTTTTTATAAGGGGAAGTATGGAGGGTGTGTGTTCCAACCTTGAAAGACAGCATATGTAAAAGGTATGGAGATAAAACAGCAAGTCAGCTTTTTTTTTTGGTTTGTATATAAAAAGGGAATTGCATATAATCAATCAAGAAAGATAGAGAAGACTTTGAGGGGTTTTAAAATTATGAATGGCTTTAAATGACAAACAGTATAGTCTGTATTTTATCCTAGAGTCAGTCAACAGGTATGTGTCTCAAGCACTGTGTTAAGTTCCAGGTATAAAAAGAAACCCAACAATAGCCCAAACTAAAACAAAAAAACTCAATTCCACCTTTCATGTTCACAACATAATGGGGGAGTTAGCAGGAGGAAGCTACTAGGATTTCTTAAACAGAGAAGCAACGCTCTCAAATTTGTGCTTTAGGAAAATCAATCCGGCAATTATATGGAGGATGGATTAGAGAGAGTGGAGATGGAGACTATTGCATAGTCCATGGGAAAAATGAAGAAAGTCTTAACTGTGTTGGAGTAGATGTGTCAACCACTCTATGAGAAACTGAAGCTGAGAAAAGTTAAATGAATTACCTAAGCTTATATACCTTTTAACTATCTAAAGTACATCTCTTTTTAGCTCACTTACTGAAATTCAGTTACTATTCCCTTGGCAGCTCTGGACAAGAAAACTATGACCTGAACAGTTCACTCTAAAATCCTAATGTAGACTGGTGACCAGAATGTTTGGATTTCCCCTGGACTGGTTAACTTATGGTATATGTAACTCATGTGAATTACGGTGAGTTTTCAACTTGGATATGAATGAATTAGCATTATTCTATTCCTAGCCATGATCATGTGACAGGATTATAATCAGTCAACTTGCAAATGTTGCTATTGGTAACAACTGGGGCCAACAGGAAAACAGGATGGATCAATAAAAATCCATCACTACTAGTGGAAAGCCTCTTAATGTCCTACTTACCAATAGACATATCTGAAGGCCTGCAAGGTCGTATCACAGGGAGCCAGTTTCTCTATATTTAAGAATTCAAATACTTAGTGTTTTTTCTAAATTGTTGAAATTTTAGAAGGTATGAGAAAAATTCTTGTGGCTGAAATGCTCTCTCACAAAGCCAGTCACTGAGCCTTTTCTTCTATAGCAAACTGCCTGATGATGTCAGCTTCTGTGCATAATGTATAGTCTTGCATTTCAAGTTTTGTAAATGAATAAGGAATGTTCTTGCAAACATTTTAATGAATGTAAGGTGGCATCTAATTAGAGATAAATTCTAATAAAATTCACTGTAGTTCCATTGTCTCATAGATTTAGAGCTAGAAGAGATCTCAGAGATCATTTCCTCCTTTAGGGACTTATCTAAAAGATACAGGTAGTAAACGTTTATAACTGAACAGGTCCTTTTTCTTTAAGCCCATAATTCTTCACTGTTCACACTGTTCCACTCAAGGTTAAGTGCTTTTGTTTTTATCTAATGTACCCTTTCAATTCAGAGATACTTCAAATGTGCGGTTTCAAACAACCATTTGCATTTCAATACTCCCTTGTTATCTTTTACATCACTTTAGGGTTTTTACTGTATAATATATGTAAAGCTCTTAGAGTACAGTGCCAGATACAGAAGAGGTACTATATAAATGCTTATTCCCTTCCCCCTCTCCAGGGCCCTCATTGAAGGTTACAATTTGGCTGATCTAGTTATAGAAATCTACTTAACTGAGTTTGCCCTAAGAGCTTTTTTTGTTTAAATCCTAATTCAAATCTTCCTAAAATTTTTAAGTATACTCTTCCACACAACATAAGTAGATCTTTCTCTGATGATTCAGGAGCTTGCTGTGACATGGTGCCATCATCTGAACAAACACTGATTGTGTGGCATGCTAGATTTGAATGCAAAAGCTGTAGACGATTCTATTTAACACAGACACATATACAATGAAGGAATTGAATTAGATGTCTTCCAATATCCCTTCAGGCTCATTCATATATATGTCAAAAAGAAGTGTGGGCAAGGGAGGGCACAGAATGAATCTTTTGCCTCCAAATTCACTAGTCATTTACACTATTACTTAACTATTTACACTTTAAAAACAATTCTACTGTAAAATTCACTCATCATTATCCTCTTACTTTTATGGTATAGGCATGTTCTTCCTACTAAGTAAAATTCTTTTTCTTTAATGTCAAAGGCATTTTTTTTGGTTTCAAAGTATTATCTTCCTATGCATCCTCTACCGTCATGCACATTTTCTTTTCTTGAGTTTTTTTCTGACTGCTCTATAATTCTACAGTTTTTTCATTCCCCTGTTGCTCACATATTTTTACATTAATTTTCGGCTTATGCATATTGCGGCTTTGAAATGTCACAGAAGATTATTATTACTCAAGCTGGAAAAAAGTGGTCATTTTAAAGTTGTTTAGAGGCTCTGAACTTTAACTGCAAATATCAAATTATCATTGTTTTTTCAGGTATTCTAAATTCACAAAATGGTCTCCGAAAATTTTTCAATTATTTTTCGCCTCTAAGATTCTCAACATTCTTTATCTTGATTCTGCCAGGTTTCAGAATATTCTCTAATGAGGCAGAAGTGGAGGCAAAGACACAAAGTGGTTTAGCATCTTGTCCAATAACATCAAGGCAGCCAAGGCAGAGCTATGAATATAGAACACCCCAAAAAACCTTCCATGACCAGTCTGACTGATACTTTTCATTACTGCCCAAACTGATTCCTCATGCAAGAATAAAAATCCAGATTCAGACATTAATTAGCTGTGTGACTTTGGGCAAATCACTTAAACTTCTCTCTGCCTCAGTTTCTTTAACAGTAAAATAGGGATAATTAATAATATCTACCTCACAGACTTGTGAGGATCAAACCAGATATTTGCAAAGCACTTTGCGTAGTGCTTGGCACATCACAGATGGGGAAAAAATGCTGGTTCCCTCAATTGTTCCCCTCCCCATCTTGCCCACTAAGTCCAACCTATGGGGGCTTCTCTGTTATACAGATATTTCAGTACTTCAAGAATTGATGATTTGTTTGATGTAGGTGCTTCCTCTATCATAAATTTTGTAACCTTTTGGCTTCTTAGAGGACAGTCTCCATAGGCTTCCTTGACCAAAGAATTCATCACTCTGTGGCCAATTTACTGATAAACTTCTGTGAACTTGATTGGATGTTTCTGGGGTAAAAGACATTCAGGTGTTCATTGAGCCATATTGTAGGCTCTCGAGCTCTCTCTTTTTGCTTAACCTACAGGAATAGAATGGGCCTTCGGACACAGTCTCAGAATTATCGTTGTTAACCTGGTACTGTGGATTCAAATGCTACCAACAAATGCATACTACATAGACTGCTGGACTTAAAAGTGAGAAAGACTTGGGCTCAACTCGTACTTTAGATAGTTAAAAGGTATATAAGCTTAGGTAATTCATTTAACTTTTCTCAGCTTCAGTTTCTCATAGAGTGGTTGACAGGATGAGTAGAGTGCTTTGCAAATCTTAAGCACTATGTAAAATTAGCCATCATTATTGTTGCTGTTACTATTATTTATTATTCCTGGAGCTACTAGAGAAAAGTCTTCTTCTGCTGAAATTCAGAGTCCCTTAATATGGGGGTACATGTAATCTGGAGGTGGCATGCTTTATTACCTAAGTACTACTGTAGAATCTGAAATGGAAAAAGGAGTTGGTACTATGAGACTGTGAATGTGTCTCAAGATTGCAAGTTTCTTCAGAGCAGAAACTGTTCCTTATTTCATCTTTGTTTCTTCTAGCCTCAGCACAATGCCTTATACAGAATAAAATCTTAACAAACTGCTTACTGACTTGAATTAGAGTCTACCCCCTTCTCCTCTCTTAGTAACATCAGGAAAACATGTCTAGGGGGAAAGAAATCTAAACTGTTAATATTACATCAGAATACTCAGGACTGACCACTTTATCTTGATGGTATTTCTGCCTCGATTTTAAGAAAATTGTTCATTTCATTATTAAGAATTCTTCTGTACAAGAGCTATTGCTGAAGATTTTACTTGCCCTTTCTTTGACATATATTAATCTATGATGCTTTTCTCTAAGACCAACCTATGGCTATATTGGTACTGTAAATACTACTATTTACCCTCTCACACACTTTCCCTCCCTGTGCCACATCCCCTCCTCCAATTCTCAGGATGAAATAGAAAGGTGGTTTTTTTTCCTCTTGAAATTTCCGCCTGACCCACTGCCACGGTCAGCAATGGACAGAAGTAAATCTGAAGTTACTCTTTCATGTTTTTCTCAGACTAGACTAGAATAGTAGCAGAAAAAAAAATTCTTGCCTGGCAGAATAAACATTTGAAAATTATGTATTTTATCCTAGAAGTAAGGGGGGAACTATGGAAGACTCCTATGCATGGGGACTGGGATTCAGTTGTTTATTCAATATGCAAGAATCAAAGTAGTATTTCAGCAAGATTCATATGGGCAAAGCATGATCCTGCAGGCAAGGAGAGAAACTGTTCAAGTTGTCTGGATCTAAGCAGGAAGTCAAAAGGTTACAAGGAGGATAGTGACCTTGGAATCAGAAGGAAAAAGCACAAAAGTCAGTCAGAGGCACTGCCAAGAAAGGGTTAAAAAAGCACTGAAAGGTATTTAATATTAGGTGGAGGCACACATTTTTTAGAGGAAAGGGGGAAGGCAGAATATACTGATATGGTAAATTATGACGAAGAGATGCAAATTGTAGGATCCACTCCTAGATGAGAGGCCAAGAAGGGACATTAATCCATTACTCTGTAGTTGGAAGTGGCCTTCCCAAAGATAGACAAAGGTGTCTAGTTTTTTATTGGCCCTCTGGTTGTCAATTAGGCTTGGTTAATACTGAAGAATTAACAATGGGCCTACCTGGAAGCAGAGAGAAGGAAAAGGTAAAGATGAAAGATATTTTTTCTCCATCAATAAATGGTCAAAAGATCAAGATGGTAGATTGTACTTTAGGGTACTAACCAAAAGAGAGATGGGGCATGAGCCTGTAGAACAATTCAAATCCAGGCTCTGCTTAGTGACCCTGGGCAAGTTAAGGCTTTCATGGGCCTGAGTTGGCTCATCTGAGGTTATTGAAACAGTGTTGGTCCCTTCCATCTCTAAACCTGTGATGGAATCTAGGATTCTGAAAAATGGGAATATCTGACAAAAATTCCTGCGAAGACTTTCTGGAGAGTGAGGCTGAAAAAAATGGTAGTTCTATTTTGAGTTGTGGATAAGTGGAAAAAGTACTACCTTTCATAATAATTAGCTCTCCTTTCATGGTAGAATGTTTCCAAGGGAAAGGAGGAAATGATGGCCAGAATTACTTAATATTTAAACTTCTTCATAAATTAAATTTTCCCTACTAAAAACAAAGTTCAAATCAAGGTCTAACAAAAGTGAAACTCAGAGTGAAATCCCAAATGCCAGTAAATAAATGCAGTAAGACAATTAACAGGGTTCCACTAAATGAAGTCAAATGAGTTGGCCCTAGCCAATGGTGGGAACAATCTGCCACCATCACCATAAGATTCATGACACAGCTGCCTGCTGCATTTGAATGTGAAGTGTGTAAACTGGAAGTTAAAAACCATTTTTCTGTGGAAATACCAAAATACTTATTTCTCATTATTGTTCATTTGGTTAAGTATAGTTTAATGAGCTGATTTCCAGCGAAGCTACCGCTTCATTTGTGGACACTCTTTTTCCTTTTATTTCAGCAGACCGCTGGGGAACAGAAAGCTACTTTTATTTAACACTTCAAAGTCTACTGCTGCAGTGTACATTTCCCGTGGCATTTTGAAAGCATGAATGAGGACTGATTGAGAATTGAGAAATTTGCTTTGGAATCTTTCATTTTACACAGACATTACTCTAGAGCCTAGGTGATAAAATCCCCAAATGATTGTCAAACGCTCATTCTTATGATTTTAGTCTTAAGATGAATATTTGTGAGACTTTATATAAATATTCATGTGCTCACAAATTGCAATTGCTATTTGGAATTTGTTATTTCCCAAATGTGACACACACTGTGTGACCCCTGCAAGTCTCAGAAGAGCTAGCATTTAGTAATAGTTAGCATTGACACTGGGACAGTTGATAAGAGTCAGGAAAACCTGAGTTCAAATCTGAGCTCAGCATTTACTGGTTGTATGACTCTGGGCTTCACCCTGTCTGCCTCCGTTTGCTCATCTATAAAATGAGCTGTAGAAGGAAATGGCAAACCACGCCAGTATCTTTGCCAAGAAAACCCCAGTTATGGTCAGGAAGAGTCAAGACACTAGGGAAATGACTAAATATAGAGGTTTAAAGTTTGTAAAGCATCTTACAAATATCATCTCATCGGATACTCACAATAACTTTGCAAGGTAGGTGCTATACTTTATGGGTAAAGCTGAGGCAGGCAGGTTCAGTAACTTGACTAGGGGTCGTTCAGCCAGTGAGTGTCTAAATCTGGACGCAGGCCTTCCTTACTCTAGGTTTTAACCTCTCTGTGTCCCAGGAAATTTTCTGAGACCCTTAAATTGCAGAACAGTTGTCAATCTACATTGTTAAAAGGTATTTCCTTATTAAGAATTCTCTGAACACGCTTCCCATCCCCCAAAGAAAGACCACTTCTAGATTTCTGAAGTCTTGGAGACTGAATTCTTATCCTTTTTTTGTAAAGCTGGATCCTAGTGAAGATGATACATGCTAGCAGAGGTGGGGAACCTGAGGCCTTGAGGCCACAAGTAGTCCTCAAGGGCGGCCCTTTGACTGAATACAAACTTCACAGAATAATCAACAGAGTGTGTCAAAGGGGCTGCACTTGAAGACCTATAGGACTACATGGGGCCTAGAAGCCTCAGGTTCTTCATCCCTGCAAAAAACCTAAAAAAAAAAAGCCTTAGTGAAAAAAATCCATCAGGAATCAATGAGTTAACAGGAATTTCTAGGCCAAAGTCTCAAAGTTTCTTTGGGAAAATCTGTCAAAAATCTAGTCTCATTTGAAAAAGCTTTATGGTAAACTACATTATTCTGAAGCACTTAAACAATCCATGGATTGTTTTGCTTCTCTCCTATGTCCCTATTAATATCTACTAATATATAATGTTATTGATATTAATGCTTTTTCCAATACAACAAAGTAGTCTCTAATAAATGTGTATTTTTAATGTTTGATGTCAGGATAACATTTGAATCTATTTCAACCCAATTTGCCTCAGTACCTCCACACAGGCTATTGACATATCTGAAATTCCCTCTCTCCTTTCCACCCTTTTCCTTCCTTAGAGGCTCAACTCAGGTACTACCTCCTACAAGAAATTTTTCCTAATTTTCTTGTTTTCTCTCATTTGCCAAATTGTTTTGCCATTTCCTCATCTGTTTATATATTTTTTTAAACTCCCCCAACAGAATATATACACTCCTTGGAAACTGGTTTGCTTTTCTTTTTTTTTTCCTTTTGTATTCCTAGAAACGAGCTCAGTGCCTGGCACATAGTAGGTGCTGAATAAATGTTTCCTGAACTGAACTAAAAAAATAAACAATTTATTCAACATATGGTTACTAACTCGACCAATGCTTCTGCTTTACTCTTTCTTGTGCTCTGGGACTTTATGTTGACTTACAAATTTTACTATGTGGCAAGAACCCAGGATGTCCTACCTACTATCATTTTTTCCCCAGCCTTTAACATCTACCTCAAAGCTATCTTTTCCCATCTGTTAGCTGTCCTTTGGCAATGAGTCCTTCTCACTGCCATTTGTTGTAACTTCATTCTCGGCTATTTTTATTCTGGGCAAGTTGTGGTAGTAGGCTATATATAAACCGGACTGCTCTGTGAAGAGAAACATGGCAAATGGAGGTGGCACCTTTTTTACATAATCCAATTGTACTTTGGCCTAAGAACAAGCTTTGTGTATATTTATACCATATTTACTGGCATAATGATCCTGCTGCCCTTCCCCTCCTTGTACTTATTTTACTGCTAAAATGGGAGAGGTAGGATCACTCTCATGAATTCTGTCCCATTAGAATCATGTAATGATTACCACTGCTCTGGCGGTAGGAAGCTGGCAGGCATGATCCTCAGCAGAACTTGCCCCTGTGGAATATTAGCAACAGTGGTGTTCTGTTAATACGAGCCTATCAGAGCCATGAACTATGGGAAAAGAAAACCGCTAAGGCTCCTGTGGTTTCTAAGTCTAGGTTCTAGGAACATGTGGAGAGCACTAGACTTGTAGTTCAATAATTCTTATGGGACAATTCACATTCTTCAATTTTCATAACACCCAACAGCTCCTTTCTGAGATGTCCCCAAAATATAAAAAAGCCATCTCCATCTCAGACTCTGGAAGAAGATGTTTTCAATAACAATTTTCTTTCTTCATAACTACATTCATCATGAATTTTTGTACTTTCCTTTAAAAAAATTTTCTTCTTTCTGGTTTCACCACTTGTAGTGTTTTTCTGTTTGATAAGAAACCCACGTTCTTAGCCTGAGAAGCAATACGGCTGAAAAGAGGGAGGGCAGGAAGGAAGGTGGGTAAAATCGTCAATATAACTAAATCATTAAATGTCAAAATACTAATTTCCAGATGAGATTTCACTAACTCTCACAGTATAATAATTATAAATATTAACACACTACAAAGAAGACTGAACACGTGCTAAATTTGGATTTTAACAAAGTGCATTAAAAACAAACAGTAGTTTCATATAGAGACCTCAGATTGCCTTACAGATAATTATCTCAGTTGATGTTGGTGACAGGCATCAGGCTCCTCATTTTGCCTGTGGGAAGACTGAAGTACGGACATAGCTGCTCAGTCATTTGGGAAGCAGACTTTGGCAGCCAGAATTAAACAAAACTGGAATTTCTTGCTTTTTCGTGACCCAAATTATCCACTCTTTTCTTTTTTATTTTGCTACACAGACCTGACCTCTGAGTATCCAAATAACATACAATTGTTTGGGTTTTCAGAATTAGTAAGGAAAAGCTATATTGAATAGGCTCATGAAAACTTATCAAGCTACTGCAACTTTTCTCCTTAGCTAATGAGATTATTTTAAAATGTTTGAAAAATCTTCCTTTCACAAGGTAAAGAAAATTTCTTTTAGTATACAGCCCCTGACAGAATTGGTAAAAACAGAAAAGCATGTGTATCTCCTTGAAATCTGATTAGATTGGATTACAAGTGATACTATCTGTTCTTATCAGTAATTATACCAGTGCTGTTCAGATACTAATTCTAGTCTGACAACATGTTATGTTGTTCAAACTTGAGATACAATGGCAAATTCACTGCTGCTGTGCCAGATTTTGCTTCTCGAATTTATTTAGCTTGGCTGGACTCAGATGAAGTAAAGAATTCAATTAATATTTCCTAGGTATCTGTGACTTTTCCTTAAATTAAGGGGCCAAGAATGGTGGTGTTGCTTCCAGAATACCAACCCACAATAACAGTGCAAAGCCAACGGTAGTGCCATGCTATTGTTGCATCCTACCCTTTCTCTAGGCCAGGGGTGGGGGGGCCTACGGTCTTGAGGTCACAGCTCTAAGCTGTGCCCTGAAATACCACTGAAGTTTCCATGTAATCTGTGAAGATGGATAACATCTCAACAAATTCTGGTTACATGAGGACCTCTGAAGAGCCCCTCCTGCCTTGGAAGTGGCATATAATCCATAAAGAGGACCCTAAAATTCTTCTGACTGGTCTCTCTGCCTCAAGTCTCTCTCCTCTCTCCTCAGTGAAGAAGATTTTTCTAAAACATAAGTCTGACCACATCAACCACCTCACCTTCCTTGTTTCCCCTGCCTTACCTCAAAAAAGCTTCAGTGGCTTCCTATTCCCTCCCAGAACCAAACGCACACTCCCTTATCAGGCATTTAAAGTTCTTCATAGTCTGGTCTCTCCAGATGTTTCTTGCATAAGACATTCACTCTCCCAAAGGCTGTCCCTTTCCCTCGTACTCTCACAGATATAGACAACTTCCTGTAGCTGTTTTCCCATTAGTTCTGAATCTACAGTGATCCAACAGAGTCCCAGATTTACTGGCATTGGGTGTGGATTGGAGAGTATTATTGCAAGACAACTTGAATTCGTGGATATGGATGTTTTGGTCATGTAGCATTCCTCTTCTGCAACTGTCACCTGAATGCTTCTGAGTGAGATGTTTTTAAGTCCCACCCAGGAAGTGCTTGATAAATATTTGTTAAATTGATTTGGCTGGTGCTTATGTGCAATAGCGTTATTGTGCAAATGAATAAAACAAACAGTGTTTGCAATCTGAACTACCCCTGAGTGAGAGAAACTGGGGCATATGGAGATCATTAAGTAAATTCAGTGAGTAAACATTCCACATAGGAATACATTGAGGTGAACAAATATATTCATATTTTAAGGTATCTTATTTTTTAATTTTATATATACACACAGGTATATACATATTTATATAACCACATACATGTGTATTTAACTATGAATGGTTAACACCTTTAAAAAATCTTGCCATTTCTGAATTAAATGTGGCTTAAATGACTTGAAAGGGGTTCATACTAACATCCAGAGAAAGTCTTGTATTTCTAGTACACTAATCTTTAGCCCACATTTCTTCTGTGGTTTTAACATATTATAGATCACTAGCCAGCTATGTTATCAACTCCAAATAATTAAAATGCTTCCAAACTGTGTTTTCAATAACCCATTGAAACAGTATATTTTCCTGCTAAGTACTGCTTCAATGTGTTGCTGAGAAGAGAATTTTTCTTTTAATTACCAACTGTGAGTTGTCTTTAAATATTTTTTTATTTTAAATATATATTCAAATAGGGTTGGGGGTGGGGATTAGGGAACTCCTGAATTAGTGCAAGCAACGAGACTGACTTTCATTACGCCACTTGTGAATAGGGCAAGGGCAAGGGCAAGGAAAGGGAACAAAATGAAGAAAAAGTGAGGGGCTCCAGAATGGGAGAGAGTGGAAGGGACTCTCAGGAGGGAGCCAAATGAGACTCTGGGTTGGCTGGCCAGAAAGGAGCAGAATGGCTTCATGTGCCATAGGCTGGCATGCATACCAAGGATTGCTAACCTCCCAATATGGAAATGTTGGTTTCTGCCACCTAGCTAAATTTTTAACGAAAATGAAAAACTAGCAAAATGTCCATGTTAGGGGAAATAGAGAAAGTGATTCCCTTTAAATTCTTGATATCAGAGAGATGAGCACTTCGATAAGCTCAATGTAACAAATACAGTCTTTTATGCTAATATATTAAGAAATTTATTCTAAGCACCCTTGTATTAAGCTCTAAAAGACTACATACAAAAAAACTGATGGCTTAAAATGAAAATGTTTATAAGTATTACAAAGAAATAACAAGTATGAATAAGATTCAGACCATGTTTGTCTTAGAGTAATACAACTAACTGGTGGAGAAAACCAGATTATAGTTCATGAGATGGAGATATCACCATAGCAACAATCTAACATTTAACTCTAAAAAGGAAGGGCATGCCATTCTTTCACCTTTATTATTTACCTATTAAGCAATTCAGTCATAAAGCTGCAGTCTTTAGAAATTGACCAGGATGATAACATCTGAATAGGCTCTCTTCTGTATTTCTTTACTTTCTAAGAAGCAATAATCTAAACTGGGGTGTGGTAGATAAACTAGGGCAAAGGCAGGGCATAGACAGAGCCACAAGTTACTAGAACAAAGGAACAATGGTGACAAGCTTAGTAGAGGACTTTCACTCACAAAAAATACAGCAGTGAACATAAGGGGTAAGTTACCACTGCCCTAAATACTTAAGGTCAAGACAGTATGAAGCATATTTAAAGGTGAAGGGTGGTAACTTCAGGAATGACTTGGTCATTCTGGAGACTGAAAGCAGATCTGGATGTAGTGAAAGCAGGTTGTGAAGAGGACCATGACATCAGGGAGATGATGACATGACGTGCAATTGAATTAGGTTTAAGTGAGGGAGGGCTGTGCAAGGTCACCAGCCTCACCTTCTCCTCCAGAGCTATCTGGGTCCAATGGCCAGATTTCGATCAGGATGAATGAAGATGGCCCAGGATGCAATGGGAGACTTTGAGTGAGGCAACACCCTCGTTCGGTGAATAGGCCTCTTTATGAAGTGAGTCAAGGGATGGCCCCTTTAATTAAAAAAAAAAAAATCAAATTGGGAGGGGAAGATCCTGAGATTTGCTGGCCAGAAGAGAAGCAGGAACTTAGCTTAGGGAAAAGGGCAGCAATGTGTAGTGGAATGAATGAACACTAGAGTTCAAGGTACCTGGGTTAAAAATCTCACTTACCTGCTTAAGCTTAGATAAAAGCCATTTGTACCTCTCCAGGCTTCTCTAAAATGACAGGGAAGAAGCTAGACCAGATGACTTCTAAAGCTTCCTTCAGCTCTAGGGACCATTTTTATAAACCTATCCTTTGTACAGGACTTTGGAGGTCATCTAGCTCAATCAACCAATGTAGAATCCATTCTACAATATCTCTGAGAGATGGCCATTCAGCCCCTTCTTGAACACTTTCAGTGATGGGGAGTCTGTTATCTCATAAAACACCCTATTCTATTTCTAAGCAATTCTAATACAAAGAATATTCTAACAAATTGAAATCTGCCTTCCTGTTAACTAGTTCCCAGTACTACAAAGCATGAATCTTCTTCCTCTTCCATATGATAGTTTTAAAAAACATTTAAAGACAATAACAATAAATGTTTCTAAGTCTTTTCTCACCCAGTCTAAACATCACTACCCACTTCAACCTTCTGTGTGATTTAATTTTCTGACCTATGTCTTCCTAGTCAATCTCCCTTACACATGCACCAGTTAATCAATTTTCCTTTTAAAGTGTAACAGCACCAATAAGATAACAAAAAATAGAGAGAGTCAATGTGGGAGAAACTCCAAGAAGAGAGGCATCTCATGATACCATAAGCAAATTAAAAGAGCATGGAATAGTTTATCTATCAGATTTATGGATAAGGGAAGAATTTAGGTCCAAAAAAACTATAGAGAGCATTACAAAATGTAAAACAGATAATTTTGATGATGTAAAATTTAAGTTTTACACATACAAAACCAATGCAACCAAAATTACAAGGAAAGCAGAAAACTTTTTGAAACAAGTGTCTCTGATGAAGGTCTCATTTCTGAAATATATAGAGAACTGTGACAAATCTGTAAAAATAGAAGTCATTTCCCAACTGATACATGGTCAAAGGATATGAATAGGCAGTTTTCAAAGAAATCAAAGGTATCTATATAGTTATGGGAAAAATGCTCTAAATCACTATTCAGAGAAACGCAAATTAAAACAACTCTGAGGTACCAACTTATCAGGGTGGCTAATATGACACAAAAGGAAAATGTTGGATGTTGGAGGGGATGTGGGAAAATTGGGACATTAATGCATTTCTGGTGGAGTTGAGAACTGATCCAATCATTCTGGAGAACAATTTGGAACAATGCTCAAAGGGCTATAAAACTGTGCACACCCTTTGTTCCAGAACACTGTTAGGTGTGTATCTCAAAGACATCAAAAAAAGGGAAAAAGATCCTATATAAAAATATTTATAGCAGCTTTTTGTGCTGGGTAAGAACTGAAAATCAAAGGGATGCCCATCAATTGGGCAACGGCTAAACAAGCTGTGATATATACATGATTGTAATGGAATATTATTGTGCTATAAGAAATGACAAGCAGGATGATTTCAGAAAAACCAGGACTTTCATGAACTGATACACAGCGAAGTGAACAGAACCAGTACACAGTAAAAGCAGGAGTGTTGGATGAAAAACTGTGAATGACTTAGCTATTCTCAGCAATACAATGATCCAGAACTGATACTGTTTGAATATAGACTGAAACATGCTATTTTTTACTTTCATTTTTTTTGTTCAAGTTTTTTTGTATGAAATGACTAATAATGAAATGTTTACATAACTGCACATGTATAACCTATATATTGTTTACCATCTCAGGGATGGGGTCAGGGGAGGGAAGGGATAGAATTTACAACTTTAAACATGAAACTGTTCATAATGTAGTGGGGTCCCACTACTGGGTATATACCCTAAGGAGATCAAAGATAGAAGGACTGCACATATACCGCAATATTAACAGGGCATTATTTTGGATGTGAGGCCAAGAACCTGGAAACATGAATGTTTATTAATTACAGAATAGTTGAAGAAATTGTGATATATGAACAGAGTAGAATAACATAAACAATGAATGTAAGAAATTCAGAGGGACAGTCAGGTAGAGATGCAGGTCTGGTGTTCAAAAAGGATAACAGCTTTGGAGTTCTGTACAAAGATGGTAACTGAAGCTGCAGAAATGAATGTGATTGTGAAAGAAAAGAGCAAAAAATCATAGCAAGAAAAAACATCAAATACAGATCAATGGAGGAAATCTACATCATGAGGTTAAAAAATAAAGAGTAAGGAAAACATATTATGTATAATGTGTATATACATCTGTTATTTAGGCTTAACTCTGGCTCATATGAATCTCATCATTTGAGAGAAATTATTTCATGAAAGTTAAGAGCTATGAGGATTATAAACTAGATAATTCAATAGGCATTTATTGAATGCCTACTCCAACTGTGCTAGATGCAGGGATATAAGCATAAAAGTGGCAATGACTTTTGTCCAGGGAGCTTTCAGCTACTAGGTGAACTACCCCATCTTTACAGATAAGTAAACAAAGGGCAAAGACATAAGCATGCTTTTTCTCAGGGGAAGATTTCAGCTGAATAGAGATGTCCCTCTCCCTAGCAAAACAGACCAGCCCTTACTCGGCAATCTATAACCAGAGATTTGCGTGGGACTCTGAGAGGCTGTGGCTGAATACAGGGGGAAAGCACTAAGACTTTTTAGTTACACATTGTTTATGGACCTGACTACTTTTAAGTTTTAATGTACTCAATATTTAACATTGTATCTATCACAGAAAACTTTACCCTCCATTAGAACCAACTAATGAGCATTTATAAAGTGAACAATCCATTTAAAGACATGTCCACACAAGGCAAATGTTCCCTAATTGTATTTTGTGGTCCAGAACAGGCCTTTTCTCCTCAGTATTCAGGAAGGGTTAAAGACAAGGTTAGTACTCAAGAAGGGGTTAAAGACAACCAACAAAATGTGATTTAATGATAATGTCAGGAAGATACTTTAGGAAAGGCTTCTCTCAATATAAAGAGAAAGTCAAATTGATTAAGAGAACAGAAAATGTAAGAGAAGAAAGGGAGAGAAGGGGAGTATGAGGAGATGAAGAGGGAGAAAAGGGAAAGAGAAGAGAGGGGTATAAGGGAGGGAAGCAAGTGTCTGGGGGGTAACTTTCTGGACTTAGTCTGATGGGACCATACTATTTTTAGAAGAGTTAGTACAAGATCCTAAATGTTTTGTTTACATTCACACTAAGCAGATGTGGAGGGGTTGTTTCTAACTTCCTCAGTGTAAGTAGGACCTATAATGATGAAAGCACAGTTGTTCTGAAGCCCAGAAGAAGGGGCTAGACAAAGGGTAGTAGAAATTTCCTGCTATATTTAGCATTAGCCAGAATACATCTGGAGTTCTATACTCAGTTCTCTATATCACATTTTAGAAGAGATATTGATAGCTGGAACTCAGACAATTAGGATGTGAGAGAGACTAGAAGCTGTAACATGACGATAGTTTGAAGGAAATGAAGATATTTCACTTGCAGGGGACACTGCCTTCAAATATCTGAAAGGCTGCAACCCAGAAGCCAGACTTGTTTTCCTTAGAATCACAGAGAAGAACTTGGACTAAGATGTGCCAAGTTACAAAGAAGCAGATTTCAACTCAACAAAAAGAAACATTACCTAACAATTAGAAGTGTACAAAAATGGAAAGAACTGCCTTAGATAAAAAGCGCTCCCTGCCTCTGGAAGTCTTTAAATAGGAAGTGGATGAACAAATTCTTGCTGTCTCTGTCACTGAAGGGAAGAATTGTGAAGAGTTGTGCTTTGGGCATGTCTGTGTCAGATGAGATGGCCTTTAAATTCCCTCCAATTCTTCAGTTCTGTAAGAGTATGATATTTTTAATAGTCCCAATTTCAATTTTAAAATCTGTTGCTTCCACTTTTGTATCATCCTATCATGTTCTTTCTCTCTCTCCTAATATTTCCTGATCGTACACCGTTTTTGCTTTTATTATCTTCTCTCCCTGCCTTTTTATAGTCAATCTACAGTTCTTACTTTTTCCAGTACTAGTGTCTTGAAACCATTCTACTATGTCCCTAGTTCATGGGAAAAAATGAAACCAAAACACATACACAGACAAGCCAAAAATGAAACAACAAACTCCCTGTAAGCTGAGCATTCTAAGGTATGTTCAGATGCTCTCCTTAACTCTAATCTGCTGATTGACCAACCTCACAACTAGTGATTTTCAGTTCTATCAGACAAACATATAATAAATTCCTACTATGTAGAAGGCATTGTATCAGACACTAACTAGGAACATGAATGAAGCAACCTGTGCTCTCAAGGAGCTCACTTTAATACGTAATTCATCTTAGTACTAGGGAGTTGACTGAGACGCAGAGGTTAAGTGACTTGCCCAGAAACACAGAAATAACACAGTTATTGTTACAAATAGGGTTTGGACCCAGGTCTCCCTGACTACAAGCCTAGTACCCTATTATGCTACATTTTTGCTTATAGTATTATACAGTTTTTGAAACTTTCATCTCCTCCTTTTTTCTAGAAAGAGAATTAAAAAAGAACACTAAAAGTAATCCTTCATCAATCTCCTACTTTATCCCAAGCATGTACTATGCATATGGCACAACATTAAAACGCTTGCTGGATTGATAGTGTTAAAAAGGAGATATGGTCTTCCACAAGGATTTAATGGTTTAAATTTCCCTCCCACTATTGTGTCGGTATCAAAGACATGAAACATCTTTAGGGGAGAAGTGAGAATTTCATTTTAAAATGATACATTAAACTTACTGCAGCCATAGCAACTGTTCGTTACCAGAGAGCTTGCCCAATAATAACTCTCTAGTAAGATAAGATATTCTTTATCAGCTATTTCATTTCCTCCTGTTTTTCTATGCCATTAATCCAGAGGATAAGAGAATAGGAATCGTTTGATGGAAACTATAAACACTATAAATGACTTGAGCTGTGTTGAGGAAAATATAATACAAATGGTATTTAAAACTTTATGAAATCTATCAAGAACATGTGAGTCAAATCAGTTGGTTTTTAATTAAGTGAATCTTAGTATTTTAAAACCTTAGGATTAAAGTGAACAAATTCAAGTTCAGATGAAAACTTTTTTTTCTGAAATCTCATTTTAATTCTCTGATCTGATCTAGTACAAGAAAGCATTGGAGAGTAAACTGGCGATGAAATTGCCAAGTTTTTTAAGCTTTAGAATGGAAGTCTCTCTTTAAAAAAAGGTCAATTTTAATCTGACCCAAAATGACACTTAGTACTATATTCATTATGAGAATCAAACTCTTGAATTTCCTTTCTTTTAAACACCTTTCTCATTAAAGGCTTAAGCTGATATTCCTAGAAAGTGAAATGATTTTCATACATATGGAACATCAACAGTTCACGTACATAGTGGCCAAGGAACTGGCAGGAAAAATGATTAGGCATGTGAATCTATGAGTTCTGAATACAGCTTTTTTTCCCATCCCCCTGCACACAGAACCAAAGGAGAGAACCACTGCAGGGCAACTTCATCTGTTCATTGCCAGGACTTTGAACCAGGGGTCTCTGGCAATCAGTTCCTTGGTCATTCAATCTGGGGCACAGTCATTGGTGAACTGGAAAAAGGAACAAGATAGTGGTACTGGATAAATGCTGAACTTTCTTCTGAAAAGTACATGTATATTACTTCAGGAGTGGTAAGATAATCCCTTTATATCATCCCATTGAATCTACCATGATATTTTAATTGGGATTTTACAAATAAATGAGATACATGGATAAAGTAAAAACGTAGAATGCTCAAATAAATGATAGATATGAAATGATAAACTGATCTGTGAGGAAGTTGATGATAATACAGAAAAGATGGGCTTCTGTGTATCAGCTGTTAGACTATATTCCTGTCAAATGTTGATAAGGCCAACTCGTGTGTTGCCTTATTTAGTCAGACTCCTCTGCTGAAACACCAGTCACAGTAACATGTGCGTATGCTGTCTTAAGCCTGTCTCCTTTTCTAAGCAGTACATGTACACATTAAATTAAAATTTATCTGTGCCCATTTAGATGGTCTTATTGCTTTTACTATCAAATTCTCTGTGAAGCAATATTTTAAAAAAATCCAAGCATGGTAACTTAGCAAAAGTGTTACTTGCAATAACAAAATAGAGTATAGCCAGCTAATTTCTGCAACTTTTTTTATTTTAACAATAGAAGATCATAGTTTATATATTTAGAGCTAGAAGAAGTCTCAGGTCATTTAGTTCACTGTACAGATAAGAATAGGACTCAGATGAAATGACTTTCCCAAGATCACATAGATAGTAAGTGGGAGAACTAAGATTTGAACACAGGATATCTGATCCAGATCCAGTGTCCTTTCCAATGCACCACCTTGCTTTGAATTTATTAGATTAGTGGTTTATTAATTCAGCTATTCTCAGTATTTTCCATAGGCTTATATTATTTCTGAATATTCCTACCCAGTGAGGATATCTATTGATTTCAAACAAAAGACAGTATGACCAAATGAAAGAGGACTGGGTTAAAAGTATAGAAATCCGGATTCTAGATTCTGTTCTATCATAAAGGTGCTGAGTTTGTCACAACCTTTTTATGGATGGGACTATTAGAAGTATTAAAGTGAAGTCAAAATAAAATAAACACAAATATACTGAGTATCTAGCATATGTAAGACACTGTACTAGAATTCCCTAAAATTCTGCAGAAATATTCAACACAATTCAGCTCCATCATAATGAAGTGTAGGAATATATATGTGAATCATAGATTCTTTTTGGTTCCCCCCCAATGTCTAATTCTTGGGCCAATCTTATCTGAAAAAGAATGTACTACTTATAGAGCATATGGTACCAGTCAGATCTATTTTAAAATAAATTTTTAAAAAGGATGTTTTCAATCTGTAAAATATTTTATATCTACTTCCAAAGGAATAACTAAAGAGAGCTAAAAAGAATTGCTATGGTCTATCACTAGAGAATATTTTATGTATGAATTTTTTTTACCATTTTCTGCTTTTCTACCAGCATAAACTTTGTGCTTCCCTCTTTGCCTTTTGTTTTAAATGTCTCCTGGTACCATAATCATGTCCTTCCTTCTCCAAGACACTGGTTACAAAATTCACCTTCTCTATCTAACCTCATCCTGGTCACCAGCCATCTCCTAATATCACCTTAGAACTGATGCACACAGTGTAATTGTACATAAATTTAGCTCTGGAAGGGACTTTAGAACTTAAAACTGGAGACGGATATACTTATTTTCGTATCTGTTACTGTTTTTGATATAGTCAATTGTATTTGTCCCATTTTCTCCATCTGACTGGAAACTGGCTGAGAGCTGGGACAGGGTCTTTTACTTCCTTTGCAACTCCTCATAGTTCTCTGAGCACTGAGGGTGCATAATAAATGGTGACTGAATGGCATGAACCTGATGCTGCATTATGAAAGTTATTTCTGTGGGCAAAGGTCTTATTTTTAAATATTAATGACTTACTTTTTCATTCTCATTGGTGAGATGCCCAGTCTGTGCATTTTATGTACAGAAGGAAAATGAGTCTTTGGTGATATATTCTAGCACTGAAAATAGACAACAGGAAGCATCTATTAAACTCTTATTATACAGAAGGCACTGTACTAGATGCTGGAAATATAAAGATAAAAAAGAAACAGCCATGCTACTCTCAAAAACCTTATCATCCACTGGAGAAATACAATGAATACATAGAGAAGTAAATATAAGATAAATTGAGGACAGACAGAGGGTAGCAATTGCCTTGTAGTTATTTATGCAAGTTAAAGCATATCATGTTTTGTTTCTATTATGATGGCAACCTTCCTAACGGACTACCATACTCTTGAGTCTTTGCCAGTGTCTACTCTAGCGCAATTTTCACATACAGAATAGATGCTTATCGATGCAAACTTGTGATTATTGTCACATAGGTTGTCAGTGTCAACTTGATCAATTTTCTGCTTTTTAGTGTAAAAGTCACAAAGTTACTAAAATAGAAAATCATCTAGGTAAGACAGGATAAAAAAACCCTTTGATTGTTATATAGATGTGTCAGATGAAAATGAACTTTCTTTTAGGGGAACAGTGTAGGGGGATTACAATCACAGCATTATTGAACTTTATAGCTGAAAAGAACTTAAACGTACAGTTTAAGTTTTTTAATTTTATAGATGAGGAAACTGAGATCCAAGGACATTCAATGATTTATCCTGTAGCATTAAAACCCAGGTCACCTGACTACTAAGTTTAGCATTTTCTCCACATCCACTGAACAAATATTTTAACATCTACCATAAGTCACTGTGCTAGGCACTATGGTGGAATAAAATTTGAATAAACATCATCCCTGATCATATATATAAACAGTTATTTCTACACAAAACAATAATATAAAGTAATATGTAAGTGCAAATCAAGTACTAACCAATCTAGGGGGAAAGGTCATAATACTTTTTTGTAGGAAGCTGAATTTCATGTGGTCTTTAAGGGATTAATAGCACTTCAATATATGATGAATAGGGTGGTGAAGGGAGAAGGGCATCTTAGGCAGATAGACCAGGATAAGAAAAGGAAAGGCAGTAAGACAGCATCAGTTGTGCATAAGAAGCTCTAATTCAATTTGGTTGGAACAGACTATGCTGAGGGGGTGGGTAACATAAAACAAGTCAAGAAAGGCAGAGTGGAAGGACTGGGATGTCAACTAAAGAGCAATCTAAATAATAAACAATAGCTAGCATTTATCCAGTGCTTTAAAATTTGCAAAGTGCCACAGGTAAATGGTTTCACTTAATCTTCCCACCAACTCTGTAAGGTTAAGTACTATCATTATATTCTATAGGAATGATATGACCCCATCTATGTATAAGATTTAAGTAGCATGAAGAATGGATGTAAGAATATAGTAGAGATAAGAATGTCTATTAGAAAGCAGTTGCAGAAAAGAAAAAAGACAATTTTAATATTAACACTACTCAATATTAGTCAGTGATGAGGGCTTGAACTTGCCTTGTGTGATGGCTGTGGAAATCCAAAGATATACAGTTAGAACTGATGGGTAGAATCTGGCAACTAATGGGACATGAGAGTTGAGTGACGAGTGAAAAAACAACATCTAACTGATGAATGTTGGAAACTGAATAATAGTATCACAGAATGGTGACAGAAACACTGACGGCAAAAGGAAGAAGGAACACATTCTTCCAAGAAAGAGAAGCTTGGTCTTAAGTATACTGAATTTGTACTGTTTATACGAATTCCAGGTAGACAAATGAAATGTGAATGAAAATGTATAACAAGGTAATAAGAGAACTCAGGGTCAGATCTAGAAGTTTGGGAGTCATCTACATAGAAGTGCTTGTTGAAGTCACAGAAGTATTGAGAAGGACAGGAAAAGGGAGCAAAAAAAAACAAACCCCAAACCAAAAACACATAAACCCAAAGAAGTCAGGAAAAAGAAAAGTCACTAAGGAAGATGGAAACTGTGACAGAGTAGTTCTCAGAACAACTAGGAGAGTATAGTGTCTCAGTGTGCCAAGGGAAGACTGAATGTCCGGCAGAAGGCTAGCAATGGATTCACTCTTAAAGCCTTTGGCCCTAAATTCTCTCTGTTTATACTCTGCCCTCTCCCACCCCGACTTTTCATATATCACCTACACGGGGCTCCGAATATGTGGGAAAATTTAATGAGATTCAATCTGATCAATGACTTCATTACTGCTTCTTCAGATTCATATTGCTTTGTGGGAGGACCCTAAGATTTCATATGCAGTCTCCTGAGTCTCACACGTACAAGGCATTCCTGTATGAACACACTGAGTCTAGGAGTTATTCTTTAAGCTTCTGCGGGTCAAATTTCTCAACTTTATTCCAGACTTCCTTTACTTATAGTTTACTTTAGATTCTCCTGATAAACTGTCCTAGGGCACATTGCATTCATCTTAAAACTTCCTAAACTGAGGTAGGATAGAGGTAAAGGAAATAATTAGTAGTTTCTGGGTAGCTTCCTGAGAATAAGCTTTAGCCACAGAAATTAAAAAAAAAAAACTACACACAATTTACAGTCAGCCATAATTAAAAAAAAAACAAACCAACCCTCACAAACATAACTTGTTCCTTCTTAAGGAGGGTACACCATGTAGTAAAAGGAATACAAACCAGCATCATTTTCTACTTCTCTAGAACAAATTGCTTCATGACTCTGGTTGAGTGGCTATTTTCAAGGATGAAGTTCTATGTGCATAATAAAACAGGATTTGCATCATTCAAGAGAATACACTAGCTGTACCTTTGAATTTTTAATTTTAAATTCTTTTTTAAAGTTCCTCAAAGTGTTCTCATATTCTCCACTGACTATAACCCCAATGAGATTAGTACTTTTTTAAAGCAAATTAGTACTTATTTACAAAAAAGAGATTTAGATATTTCAGTTCTTACTGAAAGCTACAGATTTTCATTTCTTTCACCGTAGATATTGAATTACAAATTATTTGGAAATGATTTATAATTTTTTCCTTTAAATTAACTTTGTTAAAAACAAGAATATGAAGCCTTAGGAAATTCTGGTTATAAATCAGCCCTTTTTCTCATAGTCCTGTCCCCAAGCCCTTAGGTATGTACTTCTTCCCATTGAAGTTTCATTCCAATGCAGGTGACAGCCCCAACCTTTGTCAGATCCTATGAGGCTGGAAGGACTTTAACTACCTGTGTGTCTATGGGTCATGGACCAGTCTATCTAAGTTACACACACACACACACACACACACACACAGTCTACATTTTGTCCCAATACAGATAAAACCAAAGATCCTTAAAAAAAATGAATCATATATTTGGATATCTCACTGGGCTATTCTATTTTCTGACTTTAGTTTACCAACTTTGCTTAAAAAAAAACTGGATTGATTCTTTTCCAAAGGTAAACTCAGTAATATACTAAACATGCTGGAGAATATATGGTTTATTCAATCAAATTGAAGGATTTTATAAAAAGGAGGTATTTTATCCACAAGAGCAAAATTCTACTAGTTGTCAAAATTTTCATTTAATATTCAAAGCAAGTTTTTCTTTACAAGTAGAAATTAAACTAGTGACCTAGTTAACAATGAGTTAGCTAGCTTATACAATTGATAAAGCCTGGGGCCTGGAGACAGGAAAATCTGAGTTCAAATTCTGCATCATACATTTGCTAGTTGTGTGACTTGAGACAAGTCACTTAACCTCTACCTTAGTTTTCTCATCTGTACAATGGGAGTAATAACAGCACCTCCTTCACAGAGGATCAAATGAGTTAACATATGAAAAGAATTTTGCAAATGTTAGCTATTTTTATAATAATCAACCCATGTAGCTAAAGGAGCATGGGAAGGGAAGTAAAGAAGCAAGGGAGGTAGAGGATAGCCAGAGATAAGGACTGAACTAGAAAAAAGGTTATAAGGAAGTGAACATTGGGAAAAGTATCACCAACTAAATTACATTTTCCTCAACACAACTTTTTCCTGATTCAAATCTACCAGGGTGGGGACCTGTGGCCTTGAGGTTACATGTGGCCTTCTAGGTCCTTGGGTGTGGCCCACATGTAACCTCATAGCCATAGGTCCCCACCCTGGTAGATTTAAGTTTTACAGAACAAATTCTTTTATTAAAGGGATTTGTTCTGTGACTTTGGATTCAGTTAAAGGGCTGAACTTAAGGACCTAAAGGGCATGTGGCCTTGAGACTACAGGTTCTCCATCCCTGGGTAGATTTTTTTCTTTCATCATCTAGTTCTTTTCCCTCTTTGTTACTTTCTCCTCTACTCAATAAGAAACTTCCTTTTGTTGAAAATCCTAGGTTTGAAAGTTCCTGAACTAGAGCTCAAGATGGAGTTACTGAAGCTTGTGAAGCATGTCCATGCTAATGTACCTAGTAGTAAGAACAGTATTGGCCATCCATCAACAAACATTTATTAAGCAGCAACTGTTTGCCACTGTGCTGGGCACTGGGACACAGATACATCAAAAAGTTCCTGCTTTTAAGGCAACTACATTTTATCAGGGAAGGGAACATGTGTATTCTAACAATAAGTCATAATTTTTCAGAATATTTCATAAAAACACTGCTAGTAGAAGATTTTATAATTTGATCAATTTGGCAATAGATGGATAGATGAATTGTTGGTTGAAAAGTAAAAAATGCAACCAATATAAGTCTTTGAATAAAATTTTACTATACATATATATTTAAGCAATATTAAGTCACGAGGGAAATGTTTGTCTTTATGGAAGCACAGCCATAATTCAGGTAATACAAGTATTCAGTTCTTTAAAGAAAGAAAATCAAAGGATTTTGCAATTGGCTTTAAAGGTTCTTCACAAGTTAGTCAGGCATTTGATTAAGTGCTTATTATGAGTCTGTCACTGTGTAAAGCATACACACACACACACACACACACACACAGAGCACTGTTCTATATAATATGGTTCTTTTCAGGGAAGAGAGAGCTCATCTGGTTAGCCAAGAGTTCTAGTCTCCTAACATATTTAGTAATAAAACAACATTGTGCTCTTGTATGACATTTTACAATTTTAAAAGCACTTTCCATAAGCATCATTTGATTGTCTCAACAATTCTGTGAGTTAGGCAAGCAGATAACCTCACTTTTCAAATCAGGAATTCAAAGCACAGAGTTTAGGAACCTGCTCAAGGCTACATGGCTGGTAAGCAGAAATACTGTTTTACAGCAGGAAGGCTGTAAAAAAATCAGAGGCCACCTAGAGCAGGACCCTCATTTTACAGAGGAGACCCAAGTGGGTGATGCCTAAGATCACACAGGGAGTATGTTTCAGAAGGGGGATTTGAACCAGTGGGGACGACTAGACTCCTGGCCTTCACTATACCACAAAGTCTCTTTGTTTCTATTAATTACATTTTTCACTAAAATGAAAATTCAAGTACAGATTACAACAAAAACTTTTGAAGGGAATGATTTTATTCTTTCTATTATTATGCTGGTTTTCAAATATCTCTCTATTATACCAGTAGTTGACTTACTCTGAAAAAATTGCTTCTATATTCTGGGTCAACAAAAGAATGATCCTTGTGCCGCCACACAAGGAGAAATGAAGGAAGTCTTAAAAGATAGATTAAGGAAGCCCAGAAAGTTGTGTGAGCGTACATGTCCCACGCTCAATGGATTATGTCTTTTTGGCTTTTGTTAATGGCTAATTTGTTCTTTTTCATGAAAGTATGATGAGGAATTTGACATTAATTACTTCCCTAAATGAATTTTGGGAGAAAAAAGTAGAAAAAGGGTACACAAATACTTCTGAGTCATCAAGAAACCTCTCAGTTTTTACATTCATTTTGGTTTTCATAACATTGTAATAGAAAAAAACAGCAGAATGAGAATTTCCTACCTTTCTATTTATTTTTTTCCCAGTATTTTAAGTGAACTAGCTCATCAGAACAGGTTAACTGAGGCAAAATGAGGCATAGCAAGCCTGAGAGGCAAAATGAAGTGGAAAAGCGCTGAAAAGGGAAGTGCAATCAGGTTCTATTCATCAATTTGAGGACTGTGATAAAGAAACAGATGTTTAAGCATAAAGCTATTTAAACTTCTACAACAGGCCATATATATCAAGTTATTCTCACCACCTAAAGGAAGAAAACATGAGTTATAAAAATATGACCAGAAAACTCCCCCTAATTTAGTTGTCTTTGTCTATATCCACAGTTTACTAGAGTACTGGAAAAATTTTGGGGAACTATAGGCAGAAGTGCTCATTTATCCACCAAAAATTTAGTTTTTTCATGATATGTACTTATCTGAAATCCTGTATTCTATCCCACTTGAAGCATGGATTGGTATTTCTAGCTAGCTCAAGACTCAAGAAATAATTAATTGCTACAGGCACTTCACGGACTCAGAATTTTTGAATTAGGATGGATTCCTTGATGGAATGTTAGTGACCATATTAATATCATATAACATTAGAAATCCTTAAATGGCTGAAAGATATGTAATATCAGTTACCAAGAATTTATAAAGCTTGTAATACATTCTATACACTGTGCAAGGTTCCAGGGATAGAAAGATGAAAATTCAACAGTCCATACCACCTTTAAAAAACTTATCAGAAGGGATATATGCAAAATAAATAAAAGGTGTTCTTGAAGAGGGTGTTACTAGTAGCTATAGGGATCAGGAAAAGCCTTACACAGGCTGAACCTTGAAGGAAGCCAGGAATTCTAAGAGGCAGAGGGGAGGAGAGGATACACTTGGGGGACAAACTGTGCAAAGGACCTAGGAAGGATATGAAGTGTTGTGTGTGAGGAACAGCAAGAAGGTGGACCTAAGATAAAATGACTGGAATAAGGTCAGTGTGAAGGGGACTAAAAGTTAGAAAGGCAGGTTGGAGCTAGGATGTGAAGGTTTTAATGGTCAAATGGAGGTGTTTCATTGGTTCCTGGAGTTAATAGGAGCCAATGGTGTTTGTTAAGCATGGTGAGACCTGTACTTTAGAAATATCACTCTGGCCGCTTTGGGATTGGACTTGGGATAGGAGGTAGGGTATTAGTGTAACAGTTCAGGTGAGAGGCAATGAAGGTTTGATACAGGGTGGTGGTCATATAAATGGATGCCATGCTACCTCTCAAGGTAGTGGGTAGATTTAACTCTCTTTGTGACTTCACTTTTCTTAACTTCATCCATCAAACAAGGAGGGTGCACGAGATGATCTCTATGGTTCCTTCTAGTTCTAAATCCTATGAACACTATATGAGATTCAGAGAAATGAACTTCTCAAGATCACCTAGGAAGTCAATGACCAAGATAGAATTAAAACTCTGACTTTCTGATTCCAAATCCAATAGTTTCCAAAGTAGATGTTTAATAAATGCTTGTTTCCTTACTATTAGGTTTTGATATATGAGCAGATTTTCAATATATGCACTAGACACATAGCAATTATATTTTATACAGTTGCACTAAATTTTTTTGCACTACATTTTTCTATATCAGTAAAAAAGACAGAGAACTTTATCTAAATATGAAATATTTACTGAACACTTACTCTGTGCTTAACACTGGCTAAATGTGACAAGGAGTGGGGAAAAAAACCCACCTGTTGTTGCTCACAAGTGAGCATTTTCTTCCTAAGTGTCGGTCTTCTGAATTCTAGTTTTTAATTTGTGCTTCCAGCCAATCTCAATCTTTACATAGTTGACAGGTACAGTAATTTTAAAAATCAATTTGTGGACCTTGGTATGCAGAAGGTAAAAACTAGTTAAACTTAGAACAGCAAAGGCCAGGGGAAGGAGGAAAAAAGCAAAATAGAAAAATCTGAAAAAAAATGTTCTTTTCCAATTTTTATTTGCTTTCATTTGGGCCTCCAACTCTGAAATATAACAGACCTGTTAGCCCTGTGAGCAAAACAAATTGCATAATACAGGTTAACAAGCTTTAAATCTCTACACAGGGTAATGAAAAATAAACACGGTCAATTTCATTTAAACCAAAATTCCAGCTTTCTTCAAAAAGAAAAAAGGTATTTTCATATAACTTTGAAATGTCTGAAAGTTTTACTTATGTATTTATACCAAATACATATGTGGACATACATAATTGCAAAGAATGATTAATGAAAGCTACAAGATTTTGGAGTGCTGCCAGAATAAAAAGTTTTTGAAGAAAATGTTTCTATATTGTATCTTAGAGGCCAGCTCTTTAGATACTATGCCATATTGTCTCAAATGGTACATAGCAGTAAATGCTTGATAAATGCTTTTTCATACAATTTACATATTATATTCCTCTAATATCCTCTAAGGAAAACTAGGGCATTTTCTGGGTATTTATAATTTTTAAAATCTTAACTGTGACTTTTTTTTCCTGAACTAACAATTCATCTTATTAGTGGTCAATTTCCTCAAATGGTCTTTTCATCCTTCTGTTTTTCATGATTTTTACATTCTTGATCCTCAATGTCTTTCTAACTTTGATTTCAGGATGGTGGAACATTTTTCCCTTGTTCTCTTCACACCTCTGATCATACTTTCCTCTTTTCTTCTCTCACACCCTCTGCTCTCACTTTGTCCATCATTAATTGTTGGGGAGGACGAGAAGGGAAAGTGAAAATTTCCGTAAAAAATAATCTGAAGCTTATCCTTTTTCATTCCTCTTAGACACACAGATGTGTAAACGCCTTTCTTTAATTACCACCTCAACAAAATTAATTTTTTAGCAATATCCTTCTTGATTCTGAAAATTTCAGCTTGGATGCCCAGCTATCTAAAACTGACATATTCAAGATAGTTATCATCACATCCCTCAAATCTGGTGATCTTAAGTCTGCTAGACTTAGAACCTAAAATTATCATTCCACAAATCCTCTCTCCCTCCCGCAATTGATCACTACCTTTTTCTGCTTCCTCTTCTTTTTTGGCTTTACATATCCACAAGTCAAGCCTTATAATTTAATACTCTGATAAGTTAGGTAGTCTCCTCAACAACCTTTCAGGTTGCACATTACTCTTTCTCCACTGTACTCTATTGATTTTAACTAACATTTTTGTAGCACTTTTCTTTCTCTCCTTTGACCCACTAACTTTCTGGCCTTAGTACTATAGATTGTATTATCCCCATTTTACAGATGAGGAAACTGAGAATCAGAGAGTGACTTATCCATGGCTGAACAACTAACAAAGGTCAGAGGTTGAATTCAGACTCAGATCTCTGATTTCCAAATCCAGTGCTTTCCATTAAAACAAACTGCCATGTTAAAAAAAAAAAAAGACTGACCTCAAATTTTTTATGATATTAACTCTGCTTCTCAGAACTCAAAATTATTCCATTTAATAAGATCGTGGATTTTGAGCTGGAAGGCATATTAGAGATAAATTAGTCCTGTTGTGTTAGACATGAGGAGAGGCCCAGAGAAGTCAAATCACTAGGCTAATGGTCACCTAGGTATTAAGAGGCTGTATCTGAATTCACCATTGGAAGGATTTTCATTTTGTATCATTCCTTTCAGATCTAACTCTTTCTCTGAAGTAGCTCTTGCTCTCTCTATATTATAGTAAAACAAAACATAACTGTTGACTAAACATTCTAAAGGAAAGTGTGGATAATCTTGAATGACAGATAATTCAAGTCTTATTAATCTGTTTTTAGAATTAATTTTCGTACATTCATTTGAATATGGCTATAGGTGACATTTTTTGAAGTAGATACTAGTCAAAGGAGTTGCCTGTTTAACTACAGGTTGGTTTAGATTTTACTGTTATCTAAAACTGACAGGAACTGTCCAGCTTCTTTTATTATCCTAAGTGCCTAAGTCTTCCATCTGTATAATATGAATGAATATCATTTCCTTTCAGCCCAACACACAACACTGACCCAAGCAGAGCCACCATTTCATTTCACAAATTATGTTGTCCTTTCTGGGGAAGGAAAAGTACATTCTTTTAAAGTTTTGCAGTTTCTATTTGTTTACAAGAATAAGAGTACACACAATGATAGTAAAAGAGATAATATTAAACTAAAAACAAATCTTGTATGTGTATGTATACACACACACACACACAAACCCACATTTTTTCCTGTTAACAACTGTTTCTTTTACTTTCTTTTACTTCCAAGACTACTCAAGCACTTTGCACACAGGATACTAAATAAACAATGTGAATAGAAAGACTTTAGTTTGGACAGATTTATACAAATCTGCAGAGGTTTAACAAAACCCAGGAAGTAAAATACAACCAGGGATTAAAAGAAATAATATACTTATAGCACCTGGTAAACCTTAAAGCTCTATAAATGCCAGTTATCATCAATTCTGAAAAGTTATTGAAAGGAATCATAAAAGCCTCAAATATTTCCTCCTCCTCTCCATTAAAAACGCAGAAGGTTGGTAAACATACTTTTAAATTTAAAATGAGAGCATTTCTCATTTCAATTATAGCAAATTCTCAGATCTGGCCATTTGGGGGAGAAGAATGCTAGGGATAGATGAGAATTGTGAATTATAGGTATCTTTAAATCTATTTTTATAATATTAAGCTCATAAAGTATCAGAACTAACCAGGGGTGGGGAACCTGTGACCTTAAGCCACATATGGCCTTCTAGGTCCTTGGCTGTGGCCTTTTGACTGAGTCCAAGTATTACTGAACAAATCCTTTCATTAAGAGGAGTTGTTCTGTGAAGTTTGGATTCAGTCAAAGGGCTGCCCTTGAGGACCTAGAAGACCATATGTAGCCTCAAGGCTGCAGGTTCCCCACCCAACCAAGTTTAACCAGGATAATTTCCATGTAGTTCCTTGGAACTTCTTAACTCATGTAGCCTTTAGCCTGCCTTATGCAGTTAGCAAACTTTTCTTTCGAACTAGCTTGTAAGGTTCTAGGTGGAAGGAGCAGGCAGGTAGGTGATGCAATGGATAGAACACTGGCAGTGGACTCAGATCTAGCCTCAGACATTTACTACCTGTGTGATCCTGGGCAAATCATGTAACTCTTTTTGCCTCCATTTACTCAACTGTAAAATGAGCTGGAGGAGGAAATGGCAAACCACTCCAGTAACTTTGCAAAGAAAACCCCAAATGGGGTCATGAAGAGTTGGACACAACTGAAATGACTCACAATAAGAGCAACAGATAGGAGGGAAGATGGTTCCTTGTAATTCTTCTTATTGTGTCAGTGAGGTTTTACTGCATTTTCTAATAGAATACTTCCTTGAAGAAATACTGGCAATGATTTTCTAAGAATGAGGGCATAAAAGCAGTCAAAGATGGAGTGAGGGAAATGCGCACATAAAACTACTTTTCGTAAGGAGACATTTTCTTTTTTATATTCTCACAACATTATGACATTGGAATTGTGAAGTATACAATAATACTTCCGACCTCACAAGACCATTGTATAGTTCAAATGAAATTATTTATATAAAGCATTTTGCCTACTTTAAGAGTTATATAAACATGAGCTATCATTATTAAATAGTACTACTAAAAACTGCCCCATCTTGACTTTGGAGAGGGAGTAAGCTAATCTAAATGCTATAAACATAAATGACCCACATGATACAATGCAGAAAATGTTCGCATTAACACATTATAATTTTATTTAATCACTGTTTACACACTGGCTTACCCTTGGCTTAGTGGAAAAAACATTAGTCATCAGAAGAACTCTTCTGTTTTGCATTTTAAGGTCTTTACAGTCTGGCCCCTTCTCTACCTTTCTGGGCTTCTTTTTATATTATTCTATATTGGAGCCATATTGACTCTGCTGCTCTTCACAATGATCTGTCTTATCTCTACATCTTTGTACAGACTATCTGTTCTCACTTCTGCCTCTTGGCACCCCTACCTTCCTTCAAGACTCAGCTGAAGTGCTACTTTCTGCATGAGGCTTCTTGTGGGTCCCTCTAGCTGTCGCTGCCTTCCCAGCCAAGATGACCTTGTATCTGTTTGTTATGTGAGGGTCTTAAAAGAAATCTATAGTAGTGACTGGTTCACTTTTGTCTTTGTAAGCCTAAGAATAAGCACAGTGCCTAGGCATAGTTAAGTGTTTAATAAATGCTTGATGATTGGTGTATTTCGGGTCTCCCCCTAAAAAATCTATGAAGTGAAGATATTGTACCAGATGATTTCTAAGCTTCTTCGCTGCCCTATATCTTATTCGCTGATGAAAATCCTAGAGATTTTGAAGAAACAGGTGGCAGCTTTGATGGCTATAAAGCCAAGTACACTCACATTACTGGAAGTATATGATAGTTCTTATTACTAATACACAGATCAAATATTTTTTTAAATTCTCAAAATTCTAAATTTGTATAAGTGAATTGTTTCATAATTTTTGATGGGTTATTTGAAAACTTATTGAAGACTTTGGACTAATCTTCACTTTAATACTACAAAAAATATCCAATTTTACTTGGACCTTTAAAATGGAATAAACAACTGTTCTGCCAATGTCTATCTAAAAAAGACAAAAATAAAAGCTAAGACAAAGACATAAGATAAAAAGAATTAAATAATATTCATTTTTAAAGTAAAGGTCTTGCTATATATGTTACATTTTAAAAATGAATAGATAAAAGAACAAGCCAAATTTTCTGCCAAGTGGTATGGGAAGGTAATCAAAATGAAAGGTATCACATGTTTTCCAGTAATTTTAGTCAAGAATTAAAACAGAAAGCAATGAGATTCTTGTTTGATGAACATAAAAATGAAATAAATTTCCTCAACACTGCATTTTATGCTACTTTCTCACTGACTCAGACACATACAAAAATATTGTTTGGCATATCTCAATGCATTTTTCTAAATTTTTTCCCACTCAAGTTATGAACAATTCTAAAAGATATATAATCCTGTGTTTAAAAGCTAAAGAGAAAAATCAATAAAACTCTTACCATTCAATTAAATGAGAATTTGTTATAGATCTACTTTGTAATGATGAGTTGTGCTTGGTGTTAAGGAGCACAAAGATGAATATGAAATAGTGCCCGCTTTCAGTACACAAATAAATCCAGTATTGCGAGAGATCTGATCTGAGAAAGGGAGAGATCACGGTCAGCTAGGAGAGCACAGAAAACACTATAATGAAAGTGACATGGAGTAGGTTTTAACTTAACTTAAATAGCAGCCCAAGTCATTCCAATACAGAAGTTAATCTGAAGGATCTGTAGAAAAGTAAGAGCTAGAAGGGAGCCCTGTCCTTCAACATAGTAAATACATAACAAATGCTTCTTGTCTCGATTGAGTAATTAAATTCCTAGGTAGAGATGAAGAAATTGAAGTTAACAGAGTTACTGCCACAGTTATTATAGCTTACCTACATTTTTGACAGTGTTTGACAGTCTGACATGATATTCTCTTGGGCAAGATGGAGGAAAGAGTAAGGTTAGGCAATAGAAAAGTTAGGTGAAGTAAGTATTACCTGAATGTGCAGATCCAAAGAGCAGAAATTAATGGGGAAGGCAGAATGTGATTTCAGCCTTTCAATGTTTGAAGGTCTGACATGTGAAAGCAGGATTGGCCTTATTGTAGGCAGGATTGGACTTATTGTATTTAGCCTCAGAAAGTAGAACCAGGAGTACTGGATGGGTACAGTGGCATGGAAAACTTCCCAACAAGTAGACTTATCCAAAAGTGCAACAGGCTGGTTCTGGAGTTTGTGGTTTACTTCTCATTGGAGGTCTTTAATCAGAGGCTGAGTGACCAACTTGTCAGAAATGTTAAAGGGGGCATTCCTCTTAAGTATGGGACAAGTTAGAAGGCTGAGTTTTTTTTTCAGTTATAAAATTCTGTGATTCTGCATAAAGGATGCCTATCGAATTTTCAGATGACAGAAGTCCAGGAGGAGTATTTTACTTACAGACTGACTGTAAAAGGATACTATAAGATCTCAAAAGATTTAAGTACCAGGCACTAAAACTAAACAGATAATGGTAACATCTTCAAAAAATCAACTTCATAAAATTGCAGAGGCATGGTTAGACATAAGTTCATATGAAAAATGACCTGAGGGTTTAATAAACTAAGTTCAACAGGAGTCCACAGGTGGAGATGGCATGTATGCATGCGCACACAGGCTTATAAATGTAATGTTAGGTTACATGAAATGAAACATGTATCTAGGACTAGAGTGGGAGGGGGAAGGATGGGTGATTACTCTGTTAGAATACATAGTGAATGCTCTGTTCAGTTTTAGGCACATTAAAGTATGACATTGATAAGCTAGAAAATATTACCAGGACAATGAAAGGAGTTCAGATCATTCACATGTGGGTCAATTGAAGGAACTGAGAATTAACCTGGAAGTTCTGAGTCATGTGAGCAATTTTCTAAGATCCCCATGATCTCCAAACCTCTCCAAAACAGAAATTATGTGCTGAAAAGAAGATTGGGAAGTGATAGCTATGTTCACTAATCAGTGGTTAGTCCAAAACCTTCAAAAAGTTTTCAAATAGCCTATAAAAAATTTATAGAACAATCGATTGATACATACTGACAATTTTGAGGGTTTTTAAAAAAAGTTTAATTTGTGGATTAGCTCATGAGAGTGCCATGTGGAGAGGATATTGATTAGACTTGTTCTTTTTCGCTTAGGGGACAGAATTTGGTACAACATATGGAATTTATAAAGAGGCAGATTTGAGCATGCTGTAGGGGAAAACTTCTTCACAATTAGACTATTAAAAAAATGGAATGGGCTTGCTCTAGAAGTGGTAGAATCTTCCTTTTAAGAGATCTTCAAACTAAAGCTATTATGTGTGTTAAAGGAGGGGTTATTGTCTAGGAATGAGTTGGACTAGATGACTTCTGGGGTCTCTACCAATACTCTGTGATTCATGGTCCTGTGCACATCCCACCTTTTCCCTAATTATCTCAGCTAGAAGTCAGATTCTTTGTATCTTCCCCAATAAATGTAAGTTTCTTTGAGAGCAGGAACTGTTTTATGTTACTGTATTCTCAGTGCCTACCACACAACAGGCTCTTAAAAGTTCTTGATTAACTGGCAAACCATGGCACCTATGTCCTCACTGAATCAAAATGATTTTTGGTAGTTGTGCAGCCAGATTTAGGGAAAGCTACGTACAAGTCATGGGGCCTCTCTCTGTAGGTAAATTTGTAAAGGCAAAGTCTTTAGTTTCTTAAGAACAAGGATAAACAACGTTGAATAATAGTAGGAGTGGATGTGCCCTACTCCTGGACATCACAGAACAGTGAATATGGAAAGTTTATAATGGAGTACCAAGGAAATGCTGGTCTGTCTCCACTGGGGTTTTGGGATAGTGATTAAAGGTAGTAGAAAAAGGCATGTCTGTCATATTGGGTATGATAAGTTAGGCTGAATAATAAATTCTAGGATAATCAGAATCCGATCTGTTGTTTGAGTTTATGTTACTCTGTGGCTTCTTTCAAATGGAACAGAACCACATGAAGTCAGCTTTGTCTCTATGAATTCGGAAAAAGTAAAGATTTTGAGGGAAACTTCATCAGTTTCATTTCTCTGTAGGTTATAAAAGTGAACTGGAAATTAGACCTGGAAAATATAGTGAAAACTAGATCCCTTTGGAAATTGTTTATCATCTGTGCACCCAGGCTTCACTGATGAGCACTTGAATACCTTAATTTTTCTGAATCACCTGCAAGTAACAGTAGTAGGGAGAAGCAGTAGTAGCAGACATTTTTCCTTTAACTATCTTCTTCCTCTTGTGCTACATACCTTCCTTGCCAAAAGTAACCAATAACAAAGGTTAAAGTTGACAAAAGATGTATGACCTCTAGAATCATAAGACTAAGAGGTTACATAATATAGTGCAGGAGTTCTTGACATGGGGTCCATGAATTTTTTTAAAAAAATATTTTGATAGCTAATTTCAATATAATTGGTTTTTGTTGTAGTCCTATGTATTAAAACATTTTTATGAGAAAGGGCATTTTACTTCACCAGACTACAAAAGGGATCCAAGACACAAAAAAAGGTTAAGAACCTCAGATACAGTGGAAAGGAGTGAATTTGGAATGAAAAGAAATGACTCATTGGTTGGATTAAACAATCTCTCATCTCTAAATTGTACATTTCTGCTGGCCATGTGCATGGCAAAGCTGAGTGAGTCTCATCTTCTGTTCTTACATTAAGTCTCCTGAATTGTTGGTCTTTTCTGGAGTATTTTTCCTCTATATATTAAGTGACACTTCTCACTATTGGTCTTCCTCTTCTCTTTCTGACCTTTTAGTTTTTTGCTAGATCTTTAATCACATCCCACCCACTAACCACTAGTGTCCCTCAAGACGTTAACCTGAGTCTTTTTCCCTTTTTTCCTTTCATACTATCTCATTTGATGAGCTTTTCAGTTCCCATAGGTTCAATTATCATCTTTATGCAGATGATTCCTAGATCAATATATTAAACCTTAATAACTTTCCTGAGCTCCGGTCCTACATCAAAAACTGCCTTTAGGACATCAGGAACTGGATATCCCTTTGACAATTAGATGGAATAGCGGATAAAGTGATGGCTTTGGAGATGAGAAGAGCCGAGTTAAAATCCTGCTTCAGATACCTATAAGTATCCAACTTCTTTCAGTCTCTGCTTCCTCATGTTGCAAAATGGGGATAATAACATCTACCTTACAAGATTATTGTGGTGATTAAATGAGATAGATAATATATGCAAAGCACTTTGCAAAAATGATATATAGATACTTAAATGATAACAGATATATAGTGATACAGAGATGCTGCCTCTTATTATTGTCTCAAATAAAACATGTCCAAAACAGAATCTTGTCTTTTCCCACAAGTCCTCCTTTATTTTGAACTTTTCTATTACTGCCAAGAGCACCACCACTCTCCTAGTCACAAAAGCTCACAGGTTTGGTGTCATCTTCCTTATTCTCATCCCATATACACAATGCATTTCTAAATCTTATCCTTTTTATCTTCACAAAATCTGTTAAACATGTTGCCTATTTCCTACTCACATAGCTATTACTCTGCAAAAGCCTTCTTGTTGGTTTCTCTTCCACATGTTTCTTCTGACTCCAACCATCCTCCACCTCAAAACCTGACCTCCTCCTACTTTTCCAATTTTCTTAGATTTTACTTCCCTCCATACAATCTGTAATCCAATTGACTGTTGTCATTCAGTTATTTTCAGTCATTTCTGACTCTTCACGATCTCACTTCAGGTGTTCTTGGCAAAGATGCTGGCGTGGCTTGCCATTTCCTTCTCCAGCTCATTTTACAGATGAGGACACTGAGGCAAACAAGGTTAAATGATTTGCCCAGGGCCACACAACTACTAAGTATCGGAGCCTAGATTTGAAGTTGGGGAGAGAAGTCTCCTGACTCTAGACCCAGCATTCTAGTCACAGGGCCACCTACTTGAAATTATTCAAATGTGTCATTCCATTCCCCATTTCTATTCTTCACACTGACAGTTCCCCATGCCTGGAGTGCTTGTCTCTCTCACCTCTACCTCTTAATCTCCCTGGCTTCCTTCAAGACTGAGCTCAAGTCTCACTTTCTGAAAGAAGTCACCCACCACCCCAGCTGCTAATACCTTCCCCTCTCGGATTATTTTCCATCTCTATGTAATCTTCCTTGGAACTTAGTTACTTTACATGTCTCCCCATCAAAATGAATCCTTCTTAAAAGCAGGCACAATTTTTGCCTTTCTTTGAATTCTCTTCAGTTATCACAGTGACTGATGCACAGTAAATGCTTAATAAATGCCTTGTTGACTGACTTCTAGTGCCTCTGCCAACAAGTTCAGGCTCCCCAAACACTTGCTGCACCAATCCCTCCAAACAGACGGAGAGAAGTGATTAAATTAAGAGCTGGCATGCCACTTGAGAAAACTGGCCAACCACGAATGTAGAAGAACAAACAAACAGTTAACTAAGAAAACAAAATCAGGTTGAATGAAGTCCAGCACACGCAAGGTGCTAGCAAATTTTGGAAAAAATGTGTTTTAATAAGGAAAACTTCCCATTTAAACTACTAAATACAATATTATAAAAGGTAAATAATTACTTGTCTCTAGAATAGTCTGAATTGTCATAAAGGGACTAAATTATAAAATATAATTGGTTAAATTAGTTTACTTTTATTATACACACAGAAAAGATAAGGAAAATTAATTTAGTTTCAATATTAATTGTGTGCCCTTTTTGGCATACTTTTTATTCTTTCACAGCTAAAAACCTGAATTAAATACTTCTTGTGACTTTAACATATATAAAACATTGCAACAACTGAGATCAAGGAATAAAATGACTAAAAAATCTGGTTTGCTTTTATACTTAGGAAGTCTTTGTACTAAAGCTGAACAACTTACATAAATACCTTTGGCATTTGTTGGATCCTATTCCTAAACACAATGTTCATATTTCATCTATAATAAGAAAAGCATCTCAAAGATTTGCAAGGCACTAGTCTTGCAAGTGTCCAGTTTGGTGTCTTGAGTAAAGTGAGATCGGTAGAGTCAGCTTAATCCATAATGGAAAGTTGTGTGCAGAGCACATAATTCAGCATAGTTTGGCTGACCCACAGCTGCTCTGTTGAGGAGAGAGTACAAGCTCTGTGAATATGCACATTAAATTCTCCCTCTCACAGGGAACCGCAGCTACTATAGGCCACAGCAGAATTTTAAATGGATGGTACTAGGCATTTTGATTAAGTATTAGCCTCATCACACAAACAACACTACATGCAGATTTTTTTACATTACTAGTAAAAAAAAAAAAAGCTATATGAAAAAAATCTCACTATATGCTTACTTATATTTGTAACCCTTGAAATATTGTCTATGATTTAATATTTTTGATGAATACTTACCAACCACAATTCCAGAGGACTCATGAAACATGTTACATACCTTGTAACCAACAGATAATGGACTTGAAGTATAGATTTAGATTTTTTTTTTTGAGATATGTTGTGCTGAAGGAAGCACTGTAACAATGCTTGCATCTCTATGGCTGAATCATTCCAGGGTGCAATAGTTACGATCAGGCCCCTTCCTCCAGTGTTTCTAAAACAGTACTCCTAAGTTCAAGAGTGATTGCAGTATTTATATTGTCCTTGCTTTCTGAGTACAGATACATTCACTGTTTAAATGAAGAGTAAGTTTGTGGCTGGATAATTTAAGATAAATATATTTTTAAATGTTCTAAACATGTGGATAGCTGCAGAATCCTCTGAAGTACTCTAATCCAAGATTGCCTTTGCACTCTATCAGAACACACTAGCCTTCCTCCCTTCTAATTACTGGAGCAAATGGTCACTTTCATGCCTATATTTGTGAATAAGTTGGAAGTTGTATGATTGTCAATAAATTCTGATAGGAATGTATTCATTGCAGATTTGTGATACATGCCAACAGAAGATGATGCTGATGGTGATATACATACACATACACATCCATATACTTATATAAAATTAAAGTAGGTAATATAATGGTTTTTGCATATTTACCAACCTGACTTGGAAAACAGACTTTAGTAAATTTATACTTGAAAGGATGAGGGTTAGGATAATAGTATTATCCCCTGCCCTGTGCTCCTAAACCGCATAATTATATACAAATTGTTAGATCACAGCATTCTATACAAGAATAATTCCTTTAAAGGGGAAATGGTCAAGAATGAAGTCTTTTATATGGGAGAAAGCATAACTACACAGGAATTTCTTCTAAAGTTCCCTAGTGCATTTCAACTACAAGAGGTACTTGGGAGGATCTAGAATAGGTTTTTTTCTACATTTCTTGGGAAATTGACAGCCTTTGGTGAGGAGTGGAGAATTAAGTTCAATAATACTATCTTTATATGCGAAGCTTGTAGCACATACAAAAGCTGATAAACCAATCTCTAATACAATGTCTACTGTGGTTAATACAGTATCCCTTCATTACACCATGGGTTCAAAGCTGTTTATCTGCTCATAGATTTCTTTTAAACGACCAAATTAATAACACTTAATATATAATGTCTCCTGTCTAGTTTTTCTTCGCCTCCTCATTTTCTTTTCCTGTGTCTAGAAAAATATTATTGGGGATTTACTGTTTATATTGAGAAATGACTTCACAGAGATTTGATGGTGGAATGGGGTAGGGCTAAAATCCTACATACTTGAGATATATTCATAACCACAGATTGTTCTTTGGCCCTGTCAGTGAGACTTAACTGCCTCTACTTAAATCATCTCTCATTCTGTTTTCCAATTCCTTTCATTCTTTATTCTCTTCTCTTTTTATCTCCTATTAATCCTAATTTCTTGATTTTTTTCTTCTATACTTGAATCTTAAAGGATGAAGGAAAAGATCACAGAGATGGCAAAGATGATGCAAACAACATACCACCTTACCGTTGCTTGCAGACTTTGAGGGTGAGGGAGCCTACTACATCTTGAAGCAGAACTTTCCATTTGTATATAACTAATTGTTATGAAGTATTTCTATAACTTTTGCCTCATTACTTCTAGTTCTGCTCCCTGGGACCTCTTCCAGAAAACAGCAATCATATTCTCCTTGAGTCTTTTGTTTAGGCTAAATATCCTCAGTTTTTTAAGCAGTTCTCTTATGCCATGACTTGAAATCCTTAACCTGCCTACTCACCCTCTTTTGAACATTCTCTGCCTCATCAATATCTTTCTCTTCAACCTCCCCATCCCTTATCCCTAGTCCTGCAAACTGGTTCTTTTAAACTGGATTTGGCTATCTTGTTCAGGCTGGATGTAGAGTAGCCACAATCCTATTGCTGGTCAGATCAAAGATTCTGACAGGCTCAGTTAATTATCTTGACCAGTACATCCCTCCCCGGGCAACCCAGTGGATCCTCCTGCTCCAACTTCTGAGGGCTGGTTCCCTGTATTGGAGCCAGATAGTGCAAACATGTGATTGGCTTTAGCTCTACTGCAGCTCAAAACTCTTGAGCTGAAGCAATTCACCAGCCTTCCTCAGCAAGGATTATACATATGCTCCACCATGCCGGAGGCTCAATATCCTTCCCAAAATGTGATGACAGAAATAAACACAATACTTCAAATATGGTCTGACCAGAGCAGAGTTCAGCTAGACTAACCACCCTCTAATCTCAGACAGTAAACTTCTCTTAACATACCCTAAAATCATATTATCTTTTTTGATTACCATATTCACATTGTTACCTCATACTGGGCTTATGGTCTTTTCAGAGTAACTGTCATCTAACAGCGACTTTAAAGAATAATCTTTGCATATGCTCATGAAAGGAGTACTAGAATTGCACACATCTTTTCACACTCAACTATACACAGACTCAATTGTCATCACAGAATGTATTTAAAATACATGCCCATGTATAAAACCCACTATGATCTCAAGTGTCACCAGGAATTCCAGACTTAAGAAAGGAACAACAAATTCAGTTTTCTTCACTCTCCTTTACCTGAGTTTTCACCTCTCTTATTAGTCTCAAGGGCTATCACTGGCACTGTCTTGAATATCCTCCGATATAATCACTGATAGTTTGCTCAAACTATTCTTATTCCTTCTCTGGTTATGGTGGGAAATGAAATAGTACAATGTCCAATATATAACAGTCATTAATGTATTTTAAAATACTGCTCCAGGAAAATAATCTAACAATCTAACAAGAAACCATTAATAACATTATGAAAGATAACTCTAAATCACTAATAATAAAAGAAATACAAATTAAAATTCTAAAATTTCACTACAACAAATTAGCAAAGATGACAAAAAAAGAAGTGGTGAATGTTGGAAGAACTGCAGGGAGACAGGCACATGAAATCTACAACTGTTGGAGCTGTGAATTAACCCAAACAATCTAGAAAGCAATTTAGATTATGCTGCAAAGATAGCGAACAAAATATTCATTCCCTTTACCCAGAGATTATGACAGGCATATATCCTGAGGTCAAAGACAGAAAGAAAGATACCATAAACACAAAGATATTCATTGCAATACTTTTTGTGCTACCCAAGAACAGAAAACAACACTGATGTCCGTTGACTGAGAACTGGCTAAACATTTTGTGGTCCATGAATGTCATGGGATATTATCATACTATAAGAAATGATGAATATGAAAAATTTAACAGAAAATATATACATAATTACTAAACGCTTCAAATGGAAAGAACAACAAAACAAAACTGAATTGTGTAGTCAAAATAACCAAGTGTAACCCTGGTGGGGGCAGGTAAACGGCATGCTCGACAGAATGCTGGACTTGGAATCAGGAAGGCTCATCTTCCCAAGTTCAAATATGGCTTCAGACCCTTATTGGGCTGTGTGATCCTGGGCAAGTCACTTAACCATGTTAGCCTAAATTTTCTCATCTGTAAAATGAGCTGGAGAAGGAAATGGCAAACCATTCGAGTATCTTTGTCAAGAAAACCCCAAATGGAGTCATGAAGAATCAGACATAACTGATTCTGAAAAACGACTGAACGAAATCCCTGGAGACGAGTTGAGAATGCCTCCCTCCCTTATTGGTAGAAGTAAGAGACCATGTGGAATGTGTAACACTACAGATACTGACACAAATGATGTACTCCTTAGTTCAGTTTAGCTGTCTCTTCCCTCTACTAACTTTTTGGGTAGGGAAGAGGGGGAGGGATATATTTAGAAATGAAGATGTTATAAAAAGAAAATATATCAATAAAAACAATGTTCACAAAGAAAAAATAACTTGGCAAGACTAGGTCTCCTGCCTCATAGTAGTAGCAAGTTCACTTTGGATCTATAATGTATGCTGACTCAGTAAAGGCTATGAATGTTAGAAAGCCTGAATGATGAATAAGTGAAAAAAATAAATTTAGCATATTAATCTTACCAGGGATTTCTATTTACCTTTCCAAATTGCCTCCATATGTCAAATTATAATTATCAGCATGGATTTTTTTTTTTAAATAAAGGAATTATAACACAAAATAGCCTTTCAAAAAGATAAAAAAATGTTGATCATGTTCCGGTTAGATTTCTTTTCTTAAGATCATATGATCTGACCTTTTGTATAAGTTCTAGGTTGGCATATTTTTCTCCAGACTATTCTTTAATATTAAAATGATATTCTGAGGTAAAAAATTGAACTAAAGTCATCACAGCTTGAATAAGTAATTAAAGGAAAACATTTGATTCCTTTAATTTACAAATATATAAAATAGTTACTCATGTAAATTGTAACATGTAGGGATTGCAGAGTTATTAAGGAAAGCTTGTTTTTTTAAGTTTGTGCCTAAATCTTGAGCTACTGCTTTCTTAGATATGTTTCCATTATAATAACCAATGCTAACAAGGTTGACTTAATTAAGGAAAATTGTACTTTTAATATTCATTTCCATCATTTCTATTCATGAACACCAGATTTCATGGCAAAATAAATTATTACAAACAAGGAAATCAGTCTTTAAAGAGTGGTTAACATGTCTGATACAACACAAATTAGGAGCACCTACCACCAAATTAAACCTAGAGAGAGCCCAAGGTCTCTAGTCAAAGAAAGAACTTTTAATTGATTTTAATTGTAATTTCCTATTGGCCATAATATATGTATTTATTTAAATTAGTTGGAAAGTTATTTTTAGTTGTGAAAAGTTGTGAAATTTCTTTTAGAAGAATTTTTAAAATCTTCCAGAAAAAAATACATTGCACTATTTATACTTTAGTCTACAGTGGTTAAAGTTTTAATTCATGTGATTAATTCCAAGGAAATCTGTAAATAGATTGGCAATTTTAAAAAGTTTAGCCACAGGACAAACCACCATGATCAAAAGGCAATTCATTTTATCTTGACCCTTTTCCACTCCTTGTCTGCTCTTCAGACACTGTTGCCAACTACAACATGAATGGAGGATGGTGGTGGTGGTGGCAGTAGGAACTCTTTTGTTATTTTTCTAAATACAGCTGATGGCACATAACATCAATCCTTCCATCACTGTCATAGATAGGTTAATGTTAACAGCCACTGAAAGAACCAGTCCAGCTATAATTACTGACAGATTTTAATGCTTACATGTACATTATTCAACATGTTTAGGCTACATCTGTTGAGACACAATGGAATAAAAAGCAGCAGTATTTAGACAGGCAGGGTTGCTCAGTGGGGAAAGAAATTCTGAATGGATTGGCCATTTAAACTCTTTTGAATACATTGATTAATCCCTATAGCTTTCCACTTTGCTTTAATTATGTAGAACTAAATGTAGAAATTCAAATGCTTTTCTTAGCAATTTCCAAGCTGTACTTATACAATATTACATTTCAGTAGCCTTCTCTATTTAGGTTTTTATATTTGACTTATTTTCTTCAATTCTCTTCCCAGATTCTTTAATTTATTATTTACTTCAGGTTTTTTTAAACATAGACTATTACGGTTTCACTCAGTTTTTCTATACAGTGTCTTCATTTTTAGATTTCTGTTAATTTTTTTAATTTGAAGAGGCAGGAAAAAAATGTCCAACTAGGGTTTCCTGATATTGGAATAGAAAGAAATCTCTTTGTACATTATTGCCATTACAGATTATAATAGCATTTTATAGTCAAGAGTTCTTAGTTAATTCTCTTCATGTCTTTCTAACAGTTACTAGTTTTACTCGTATTCTTGGAGACACACACACACACAAAATTAACAATTTCCAATGACATAGTGACAGAATCTGAGTTAGAAACCAGGCCCTCCACCAGTCACTCCTCTACATTCCATTCCATAGGGTGCTTGGCCTCCTGTGGCCAACTGGCCCATTACTGCAAGAAAAGTACCATAGCATAGGAAGAAATGAAAGTCATATTTTAATCAATGTACAGAGGTCCAAGTAAGACACATTGGATATAATTCTTCCTCTTTTCCCCCCTTTAAATAACAAGTATACAGCTAGAAAAACATGAGATTCCTCTCTCTTTAACTGGAAAATGCCTTTTACTTATGCCTTGTGCTCATTTTTCAACATTCGTTTCTCTAGAACAATCAAGACACTGCAGCCAAAATCAAGGAGCTCTTAAGTTACTTGATGATCATCCCTCTCCGTAAGTCCTTTTATTACATAACCCTGTTTCTACCTGGTATGGATTTTTTCACCCAATATTCAGAATATGTAAAGCTCAGACTATACTATTATTACTTATTACTCATTAATTTCCCCTTGTTCTTTTTTTTTATTGGACCTGTAATCTTATCAGTACCAGTTAAGTAGGCAACACTCTGCCAATGCAGATCCATGCCTATTCTCCAGCTTACTTCTAAGACTTGCTTGGAGGCAATGAGAAGTTAGTTAACTTGGGAGGGTCACATAGCTGTTGTGTCAGATGGGAGACTTGAATCCAGGTAGTCCTGGCTCCAATGCTTTCTCTAGAGCTTAGTGGGACACATTTGGTTAGTGAGTATGCCATGGACCTTAGTCCAATAGAGATGACAGAGAAATTGAACAGAAAGGAGCAAAAACAGTTAAGAACTGTATCATGAAAATGATGGGGTTGAATTAGGTCCCCTGTAGCTCTAAGATTATCTTTTCTTCTAGTCCACATTAGCCATCAATCAAATTATTTCCTAAGGCATCTCAGTTAATAAATTTGGCATGTTAGAAGGCAGTAGCATAGTGATAATATACCTAACACAACAACACTTCAGGGAGGCAAATGAACTCCTGATTTTCTATCTAATTTATTAACAGGGTACAGGAATCAAGAGAATTAAATTCAATATTTTTTACATACTCCAAGTATATTTCTTCTCCCTCCTGGATTATATGACTTCTGAAATCCCTTCTAATTGAGACTGTGACCATCTCAAAATCGGTCCTTTTTCATCTAGGGCTGATAATAACTCCAAACACACAAAACAAAATACCATGAGAGAAACAAGTTATTGCAGTGGGGTCTTACTAATATAAATGTTACCTTTCAGATAAAGAAACCCACAAAACAGGGAAAAGCTACATGGGACTGCTAGCTATCTGACTCTTTTGTGGTTTTATTTGCAAATAGTTTTTACTTATTATTTAGCAATGAATGCTAATTAACAAATGTTAAGTGGGAAGGGAATAAAGGAAGGGAACAAGTATTTATTAAACATCTACTATGTATAGGCACTGTGCTAGGCATTTTTACAAATATATTCTTTTGATTCTCTCAACAACCCTGTTGAATAGGTAATTATTATGATCTGCATTTTACAGGTGAGGAAACTGAAGCAGACAGAAGTTAAATGACCAACTCGGATGTCAGACTACTAGTATGTATTTGAGGCAGCATTTGAACTTCCTGACTGCAAGCCTGGTGCTCTAGTCACCTAGATACCTCTAAGCTAAGTAACTTCCTTTCATGGATCAGGGAGCATGTTTTCAAAAATCCTCAGAGGAAAATTCTCTTTGTGTACAGCATAGAGACAGATTAGCTTTCCATGTTGATTCTCTACTTCAGAATCCACAAGTTGCTTATAGTGTAGATGGTTTACATTCTCAGACTATTCTCCTGATGCAGTATGTCACTCCTATGTACATCTTTCAGATAAATATCATTGACTTATAATTCAGAGAAGAGAAATTTCTCCTCAAAAGTCAACCACAGGCTTGACTCTAAGGCAAAATATGAAAGGAAATAATGAAGAGGCTCTTCTCTGAATTTATGAAGTATAAAATCCTTGGAGTGTGGGGGAGGTCAAAGCTAAAATATTTTTAGATACAAGCACTAGATGAACTGTGAAATATAAATTAATCAATAGTTGCTAATTGATTTCCCTCTCTCTTACCGGGATAATGGCCTAGTGGTTTACAGCAGGAAAGTGGCTAGAGAGTCTGGTTTCTAACCATGTCACCCGAAGTGCTTAATTTTTCTGTACCTTCAAGAACAAGACTGAAACTAAAAGCCATTAGATGAACAGGGGAAGAATTAACTGGAAATTTTGACTCAACAAAATGTTCTAATAATGCATAATGACAACAATGTACATAGTATCTTTTCCCCCAAGCAATATTTTCAGAAACTCTAACAAGACATTTTCCACACTTTCTATCTCTCTTTATTTTTTAAATTAAGAAAGCCATACAAAATACACAAAATTAAGAAAGCCTATACAGAAATATAAAGGCTGGGACACTGCACAGAGAAACTGAATTAAAATCATAACAGGTAATAAAAACAATACCACTCCTTCATATCTGTAATATGTACAATAAAGGCAAAAAATCTGGGAGAAAAAGGAAATGAAGAATATGAGCCAAGTATAATAGGATAGTTTTTAAATGTCCATATTTAATGTTTAAAATGTGTGTTAATTAATAAAAGTATAAGGTCTTATACTAGCAATATCAAAGAAATAGAAATGGACTCCTGTGGACTGAGTGGCACTTTAGAATACTACAAATGAACCTTACCTATGCTGCATTGCGTTTTTATTGATTTTCTCAAATATTTCCAAATTATATTTTAATCTAGTTCAGGCAGCCCCAGGGAGTTTTGTGGGTTTGACACTTCTGCCTTGCCTGGCACCATAGATGACCTTTATAAAGTGTGGACTGAGTGTGCGAACACCAGAGCAAATACATTTTTATTGGCTCTTTCCTTTCCCCTCGGGTCAATTATATACTTAGCTTAATCATATGATGGAAAATATATGAAACCACATTTGTCTATTATCATAAAAAAATTCATGTGATAAGAACATTCTGAGTTTTCTTTTTTTAGAGGTAGTGCCAATGGGAATGCTTCACAAGAAGTGCACACTGGTACACACCTTACATCTGACACCAAAGATCCTCAAATAATACAAAACACAGTTCTGTGCCCATAACTTCAAAAAGAGCATCAGTAAAGTCAATACTGCCAAGAGCCCAGGCTGTAATTTCATGATATTTAGGAAAGCTGAAATAAGTATCTAAATACCATGGATTACGGATCTAATCTGACACAAGCTTTTGCTATTTTCTGATCTATTTTCCTCATTCAAGTTAATTTCCCCAAATTTAAGTTAATCTTTTAAAAAAAGTAAATAGGATAAGGATATAAAAATCTTTTGGTTAAATTCCTATCCACATATATCTTTCCCATATGCCCAACACTCGCTGCTTCTAATATGTCATTAGGTCCATGAGGTGAGAATCAGCTGAAAAATTTCCTGGTGTGAAGTTAAAAGTAGAACAAGATATTAAGTTTTAAAAGAGGTGCAGTGTTAACAAAATCAAAAGATTAATGTTGGTAATTGCTAATCATTACTAAAAGCAATATGATGTAGTAAAACTAGAAGCATCCATGGGTGAATTAAGGAAGTGAAATTTGACCTATGAAACCAACATAAAACCTTATGAGTGCAGGAAAATTAAATGGCAAGGAAAGATAAAAATAAAAAGATGAGGAATTTGAGAAACTCTGAAGAAATGACCTTGAGATACAGGGAATATGGAACAAGCTCACCTCCACTGAGGACTATGACTGCTGCCCTAAAATATTTCATTTCCTCCTACTGCCAAGAGCTAATTGCTAAGAAACCCTGACCAGTTCCTCTTTACTCTGACCTGGGATAAGAAAATGTAAACTTATGATAATTACACTGGGAAAAAGCATTTTCCAAATACTCTCTATATTTGTTCATTCTCTTATCAACCCTTCTAAAAACAAGCTCTTACAGAGGACATTTTTATACGTTCATATGCAATCTATCTAGTAAGTGTCAGAGGTCCCTTCAGATCACAAGTTTCCAATATTTCACTCTGGCACATTCTTTTGAACTTCCTCATTGTGAATATAACCTGGATATCTCCTAACCAATTATATTCTTTCCAACTATTTCTTCAACTTCCCCAAACCAGGAGTATCTGAAAAAGGATAGCCTTACCTTTTGGCTCCCCATTGCTATTTCAAGACCATTTCTCTAGTACAAACTCTCAATAACCTCTTTTCTCTTTTGAGGTCCATGTTGCTATTGACAATAATAAAATTTATATACACTAAAGTTTTTAAAGTATTTTATATGCATTCTCTCCAGTGATTCAACAATTCTATGAGATAATTATCTGCCCCCATTTCACATCAGTGAAATTCAGTCTCTCTCCATTCCATCTCTTGTTGTGTCTCGTGGGGACTTAAATACTCCATCTTAACAACCCCTTTACAATTTGAACATAAAATTCCCCAGTGCTAATTTCTATACACACTTCAGTCATAGAAAGGCAGAGTGACACCTTAGACCTTATCAGTTCCCAGAACAGCAAAACCACTAAGATCCAGAACTTGGAAATTCTTTATTGTCACCACAACCTTCTATTCTTTTACCTCTCTCATTCTTTGTCTTACACTAAATTTATTTAACACTACATGTATCCATCTTTTTTCCTTAGCTCATCCTTATTTTCCCATTCCATCTTCCTTATACTTCATTTATCTCTCTATTCATTTGTGCCCCAGTGATCTTCCACTTTAATTTTATTACCCTAGAATTCCCTGCCCCTCTGTCTTATAGTTCTGACCTTCAGATCCTCATCACTTCCATCATATTTTTCTTTTCCTTCCTGGGGCTTTAGAATATCACAGAAAGAGAAAAATCATTAAATGCAGCTGATGCCATCTGCTATATATTTATGGCACAAAGCTTCAGATGAACCCTTGCTGGTACTCAACAATCCTTTAACCCTCACCAAATGCCATCTCTAATTTTCCACAGCCAATGTCCTAAATCTTTTTTCATTTTCTCCAACTCTACTCTTAACGCTTATAGCAGATGACTTAGCCTTTCATTTCACTGTGAAGACTGCTGCCAGCCAACCTGGACTTCCATCTTCTATTCTCCAAACTCAATATCATCAACCACTTTCTTCTCTGTAAATTAAAGAGAAGGCATTCTGCCTCTTCTCTAGGGTTACACGAATACTCTACACAAGTAATTTTACAGAGCTCTTCTTTGTTCAAGCTCCATCTTTAGGCAGAAAAATGAAAATGGATGTTTGTATTTGGTACCTTTCCAAATAGATCAATACTGTGTTCCTGGAACATGGAATACTTGCTCCCTAATGTAATATTTCAAATGTTCTATGTTTGGCAGTGTTCCTAAAAGCACAGACAGTTAACTTTTCGGTAGTTGAACATAAAAGTGGAACCTGATTAAATTTCATCACAACATTAATTAGTAATCTGGCAATTTAAAATAAGAGAATTTTGATAACATATATCTTTTTGGCAATAGAAACCAAATTTCCTTAAACTATAAGGACATAATCTTCCCATTACTTGAGAATATTTATTTTTCTGTTTCACCCGTACTTAGTATTTCTAGAAACTTTTTAAAGATGTCCCTAGCAGAATCACATCATTAGCATATTCTAACGGCTTAGGTAACCTAGTAAAATATTTATTTTGCTATTACATACCTTGAAGTTGCTATTTCCACTTTAGTTCTTGCCATAGCAGCTGCCCTTTGTGCACCCTCTATGGCTCGGTCCACCTTCTCCCTAGTTTTTGTGTTTCTTATCGGTATAAGCTGCTTCCTTATTCCACGGACCAGAACATTATTTTTGTATTTTCCCTCTTCTTTTGAGCCATCAGGGAACACTGTACATCCATATCCATGCCTCTTGTTATTGAGCCACTCTCCTTCATACTTCATCCCATTTGAGCGCTCACTAATGCCAAAACCGTTTCGTTTGTCATTTTTCCATTCTCCCATATAAGCTTCTGTCGTTGTAGCATCAACGTGATCTTCCATTGGGTAATAGTCACAATCACCATCTCCAAAACTAATTGTTGAGTTGGCATCACTGGAGCTAATTCTGCTCATAGCTGCATCACTGCGGACAGAGCTACGCTTACTTGAGATCGATGACTTGGATTCAGATTTTCTAAGTTTCATACTACCAAGGAGGGATCCTCTTCTAAATAAGCCTCCTTTTTTCTTACTAGTCATTAATTCAGCATCAGTATGGAAATTCAAGACAAACCCACCTCTCGTTCCAGCTGGGCTATCAGAGGTAATGTCATGGAGTACACTGCCATTGCTCTGCTCACTGCGTAGAGAAGCCAGAGATGTTCGGAGGGGTGAGCGGATCACAGTAGCCATGCCATAGGGTACACTTTGGCGCACACCATATCCATGTCGCATCCCTCCAGTCCATTGTCCCTGATAAGTACCTTTGAAAGACCAAGGTAAATAAACAAAGTACAGAATAAGTTTAGTCTGGAAAAAGGAAATGAAAAGAAATTATCTATGACCACAGTAAATTATGCCAGATTTAGCAGTAAAAAGACAATAATATAAATCTGTAATACACGTGGGAGAAAAGAGTCAATGGTCATAATCTGGCTTAGAGATTTTTAAAAAATTTAATGCTAAACTATAACACCTACTCTACTTTCTGGTCTACTTTGTAAATGTGGTAATTTAAAATGTCAGTTTTAGTGCTTTAACTTTTGTCTTTATTTTCAAAAACTTTAAGTAATTGCCTTTTCATAAATAACTTTAAACATGAGAGATGCACAGAACATTGGACCCAAAGTTGGTCTAGTAGTCAGGAAGATTTAATATCAAATTTCCCCTCTAATAAATACCATCTGTGTGACTACTGGCAAATTACCTAATCTCTCATTACCCTGGACAAATCTTTAATTCTGTAAATTACAGGTGTGATGGATGAAGTTTCCATACTAGAAGATCTCTACACTGATGGCTGCCTTAGATGTCTTAAAACAGGGAAATCATCTACTACAGAGCAAAAACTGCTTTCAAATGATGAAAACCTTTAAGTTTGAGAACAAACTCCCTCCAGAGAAGCAGGAAGAATGAGAAGATAAGAAATGTATGCTGTCTGTGAATTGTTTTGTGTTAGTAATTCAATTAGACAGCAATCTTTTTGTTAAGATTAAACATGGATTAGGATTTCCTGGTATCTACTATGCTTTTGGGGCAGTTAGATGGTGCCCTGGGTGGAGGGCTGGGTCCAGACTCATCTTTCTGAGTTCCAATCTAGCCTCAGATACTTACTAGCTGTGTGACCTTGGGCAAGTCACTTAACCCTGTTTGTCTCAGCTTCCTCATTGGTAAAATGGTAAACCACTCCAGTATCTTTGCCAAGAAAACCCCAAAAAGGGTCACGAAGAGTTGGACAAGATGAAACAATAAAACTAAGGTTTCTTTGCTTGTTTGTTTTGCAGGGAGTGGTATGAGTTAAAGGTGAAACTTTATATTCATTGTGTTACTGAGGCATAGATCTTAAATAAGGGCTCCCTTTCATTTCTGCTACAATATTTATGTCAAATCTATCTGGGGAATTGTGGGATTATTTTGTTCCAGTGTGAGATTTAGCCTAGCTTAAATTATAAAAAAAAATTCACCTTCTCTTTAATAAAACTCTTTGATTTGAGTTTCTCAAGCATGATCCCTCTAGATTTCATCTTGATTCTAGTATTTTAGGGTTTCCTTTGCTGACTCTTTCCTCTAGTCTGTCTTACTCAAAATTCAACACTAGGCTTCTTAAACTTTTCCTTCTTTCAGATATTTCATCTGTTCACTCCCATGGCTTCAAATACACCAGCACATAGCAACTCCCAGAAATATACCTCCCACCCTAACCGCACCCTTTACTATCTATAGAGTATCCCCATGTGAAAGTTACTAACATAATCGTCTCAAGTGAACAGATTGTCCTCTTCACCTAGCTTTGGTATCACTTTTCTCCCCTCATTCAAACATCAACTAAATTATATTCTTATGCACTTGTTACGGTCTAACACATCTCTCCATCCATATAATACCTTTATCCTCATTTTGGCTCTTAGAATTCACCTGCACTACTACAATACCCTCCTAACTGATCTCCCTCCCTCTAGTACTTCTTCAGTCCAAAGTGACTGATATTCCTAAAGCACAGATATGACCATGTTACTCTGCTAACTAAACTACAGGGGTTCCCTATTATCTCTAAGAGTAAACAAATTCTTCTGTTTGGCATTTAAAGTCCTTTGAAATCTAGGTCTAATCTACCTTTCCAGATATATTGCACATCACTTCCTTTCACAGTTTACATTCCAGCCAGAGAGGCCTTCTACCTATTCCCTGTTTGTATTTAGTTATATTGCTATGTTTCCCTCCCCCATAAGCAAGAACTGTTTCATTTTTGCATCTTTCTAGTCAGAACCCAGTACCTGATGCATAGAAGGCATTTAATAAATATTTGTTGAATGCATGACATTATTCACTAATCTGCTCCAAACCTCATAGCTTTTTTTGTCATAAACAATTATATAAATTTTCCCTTAAATCATACCCTTTTTCAAATGTAGTCAGAACCAACTATTAAATTATCTCCCTTCCCAGTTCTCATCTCCAGACTGTTACTGTCTTCCAAACATGCACACCTGTTTTCTTCCTGTGCTTAAGTTTTTTCTTCTTTCCTTTTCCTCATAATACTGGTACAAGTCTATTTAATAACCCATTGCAGAATTATATGTCCTACTATCCTTCTAATGGCTATTCCAATTCCATCTGTTTGTGAGGCATTCTCAAATTATCTAAATAACATCCATTCATACATATGTGTATATTTAGATACAAATTTAGATGTACTCATGCACATGCTAATTAATTTTCACCTGACTTATTCCTTTCATCTTATCTCCCCATCTTGAAGATACGGATCACTTCTTTTTAACATAACACAAAATTCCCCAAATTCTTAGTTGGGAGTCATATTACCTACTGAGTTACTGAATAAATATGTACTATCTTGTCTTACAGTTTGCAATAAATTTCCTCTGCAGACCAACAGAAAATAGATTATTCAAAATACAATTTACCTTAATTCCCTATAAAAGGCTCAATTCATGATATGCATTTTCAATTCAATCTTTAGTCACTGAAAGTGATCATGTCTACTTTTTCACTTGATTTAAAATAAAAGAAAATCATACATGTCCATACTTCCTACAACTTAGATAATATAAAATAGTGAACCAATTTGTTTAAAGTGAAGAAAAAAATTATCACCAAGTACAGGGAAGCATCAAATTGGCTTTAGCAATTTTAAAGCACTTTTTGATGTTTTTTTTCCAATATTGAATTGAACTGTTATCTAAAACATTTAAATTCTATGTTGTAATTTATAACCAAGGTCTTCTATTTATGAAAATCAATAATGGAGATCAAAATTATAACCTAACTGTGACATATATTTTTTGGTTCTTAGAAGGAAACAGATACCCATGAGAATGTAAAAACCAGGGCAATTACTCTATTATCTTTGTGTGTTGATCAGAATCTTTTTTTTTCTAGGGTGATGAAATCAAAGCCAATTCTTTTAAATAGGACAGAGAGAGTCTATACATGGAATACACTATCTCTTAAATTCTAGGGCCTCACCCATCCACTCCCAAATAAAAATTAAGGAATATTTTAGCTATTTTTAAAAAGACAATTCCAACCATATTACTCATCATAGCTCATAAATATATTATGTTTGTAGTCTTATATGAAGAGGCCACCTTTCTTTAGCTTTATAACCATAACATTAGAAATCCTCATTCTTAAATATCCTAAAAATCCTAAATGTAAAAAACATTTACTCTTTCACCATTTTTGATAGTTAGCCTATATAATTCCAAGATGCCACATAGGCTGTCCACTTTAATGACTGAATTTTTTATCTGTCATACACGAATTGGTGTCACATATACACAATAACATTATGAAAATGATGGGCTGAGGTGAGCATTTGTATTATGAATTTTTATCACTGGACACTAATTTAGAAACCACTTATTGCATGCAAGAGTGTTCTTAGAATGAGGGGCAAAATTACCTAGAAATTTTAACTCTTTTTTTTGCTTTTGTATACAGTCTAAGACATTTAGGATGATGATAAAACCTGGGGTAGTGATTAAAAATATTTTAAAAATATAACATAGTTTGTGGTTCTTGCGTAACATGCATTTGAAACATGTATTTCCTATTCCAACTTAAAACATTAAGAAAAACAAAGTTAATTTTTCCTAGAATAATTTCCAAAATGCTGATAGATGTAAATAATGAATTTTTAAAACAAATATTCAAAAGACTTTATTTTAGTGTTTTTAAATTCAAGGCCAAAACTACAACATATATTGTTTGCTATTCGTCATCAAAAAATGGTTAAATAACCCGGGCATACTTCAAGAAAGAAGAGACAACTTAAACCTGGAAATGCCTTGAGGCAACAATAGTAATTACAAGACTTAGGTTGTACCGAACTACTAGGTAACTCTACTATCACACTTCTCATCCTATACAGTTATATGTACAGAACATGGAAAAGCTGATGCATAGAACTGATTTTTAGAAATTTATTTAGTGATACTTTGTGATACATTTCATCTTCAGAAAAGACATGATAAATGAAACTAGGAAAAAGAAAAGGCTTCTCTCTTACTGCTTTAGAAACAATTTTACAAGTGTGGAAACATTTTCAGAAAAAATAATGATACAACAAATTATGTACAATACTGTTAATTCAGCTCTTTCACTAAACCCTGTTTTCTAGTTTAAAGCATTCCAAACTGTGTTCACTTGATTATGGCAAGCATTTGGCTCAAAGTAACCTGCAATCACAGTAAGATTCTAATCCTTCTCTGTTACATGTATGCTACAAATTAGTAGAAATAGCTCCTTTCAAGTTTTTCTTAAGAGTAATGTCTTCTCATGGGTAGAAACCTAATGAAAAAATAATAAAATGTGCACAAAAAGCATTAGGCAATTGGGCAGCTATACAGTGGAAGGAGCACTGGTTCTGGAATCAGAGGACAAGGGTTCATGAACCACCTCTGATCTGACTACCCATGGGACTTTCGGCAAGTCAGTTTCCTCGTATATAAAACAATGGGGACATTAGACATCCTAGGAGATCCCTTTCAGCTCTTAATCTATGAACCCTGATAGGTCAAAGTCAGAAAGAGGACATCTAAGAAAAGAGGTGCTTTAAAATTAAGTAATTGATTAGTGAAATTTTATCCTATTTTTAGTCATCATGTGGAGTTCTTAGAGAACATTTCCTATTCAGATAAAATGGTGGAGGCTCAACAGCACTCAACTATGTTGTTGATTTTTAAGAAAAGTCATGAGATTAATTCTTCTTATGGAACTGTTATAATATATAGCAAAGTATAGTGAAAAAAGCCCTGAATTTGGAATCAAAGACCTTCCTTTAAATCTAGGTTCTGCTAGTTACTACCTGTATAACCATAAACAAATCACCTACCCTCTCTGATTTTGAGTTTCCTAATTTGTAGGATGAAGATGTTGTACCCTGCTTTTTTAAAAAAATGAAAATAACCACAGAACTTAATGGAACGCATTGAGTGCTTACACGGCTGAAGGCACAGATGGAAACATGTGCAAAGACAAAAGAAAGCAAACATAGATCTACTGTCTGATTCTGTTTATAAATCACACGCATTTCAAAGGATCTGAAAAGCTTTGAAAAATATTTTCAGGGTTGATAATATCTTGTATCTTGAGAGTGCCTTTACAAAAAGAATGTCAGTACTCTTTCATTCAGACCTACCAGCAGCATTTTTACACAGCAACAGTGACTGTGGCAAGTATGGTGTTGCTGATAGATCATCTATCTGTTCTCATTTCTCTGTCTCTGTTTCTCTCTGTGTGTCTGTCTCTCTGTCCGTGTCTGTGTCTCTTTCTCAAATTTCTTTTCACTATGGTGAAGTTTCAAGATATTGTGGCATCTCAATGAAACAATTCCAAAATTAACATTAAAACAAGACAGTCCCAATGTACAATGGGAGACCTTTAATAAAAAGCTACAATGGATATCTACTTGGGCTTCAATAGTATGCATATTAAAATTTTCCTTTATTATTTGTACTGTGCTTACTAGAAAATGAGACATGAATTATGTAACGCACCTTAGTATCAGCATAAATTCATCAAGAGTTTATACCGTGAATAAAGCTATGGGCACTACATACTTTCCGCTCTTCCTCAGATTACCAAACTTTTGCACTGCCTCCTAGAATTTCAATTATTACAAAAAAATACAAGAAATAGCTCACAGCAAATTTTAACACTACATGAGAATGTTGGAGTAATGAAATTACCCATTACATTCAGCAAATAAATTTCACATTCTATTCCAGGAGCTTTGAATAGAAAACTAACCGGTAATGACTTAATTGGTATTTCAGCACCAGAGCTTGCAATCTGACCTTACTCCTCTAATAAAGGCAACCAATAATAATAGCTAATATTTATACAGTGCTTTCTGTACCACCCTAAACACTTAACAATTATAATCTCATTTGATCCTTACAACAACCCTAGCAGGTAGGTGCTACTATTATGCCCATTTTACAGATGAGGAAACTGAAGGAAACAGAATTTAGGTGACTTGCCCAGGATCACACAGCTTAGGAAGTGTCTGCGGCTGATTTTGAACTCCAGCCATCCTGACTAGACCCTGTGTTCTCTCCATTGCACTACTTGTATGCCTACCAACTGATAATGCCATTTATAAGAACCACTGCACCCTTCTTCCACACATCTTTTCTGTTACTCATCCCCCTGATACACTGAAATAACTGAAAAGCCCTAAATAATCACTATAACCTAAAATGTAAAGATTGGGCATTTTACATACAGAACATGCAAAAAATTTGAACTTCTAGTTTAAACACTATAGACATTCTCTAAAATAAGACAAGTGGCGAGTGGATAAGGTGTCATATAGGCAACTATACATGATACTGCAGTGGGTTTTAGTTGCATTCATTGAAGTATCTGACAACTCTTAAGAGCTCTTAAGTCTGAGAATAAACTCTTAGATCTGTCTTGGCCTCAAAACAAAAATTATTTGAAAGTAGTAATTTATATTATTATTCAGACCATATTATTTTGTTAAAGTACATGGGAGACATCTTCAGCTAAACTTTATAATACAGACCAACTGACTTGTATCTTAATGATTAAAAATTTTCTTAACTTGAATGATAAATAAAGGAATAATTTGCTTTATTAGCAGCTTTGCCAAGGTTGTTTATATGCACGTTAACATAGGGTAAGATTGTTCATTGCCTTCTATGATATTTAGGTTCCAACAATCAGAAAAAATATTAGTGATTTCACTGTTGGCATTGTGAATGAGTAATCTGAATTCTTTCTAACTAAGTCATGACAATATAACACCGGGCTAGGGACAGGGATATTCAATTTTTCTACTTCTGAAATTCTATTTTTTTTATTTGTTCACAAAGACTTTTTTTCTTTTTTTTAAAATAAGGAGGTAATTCCTACTTGGAGCTCCAGCCCAGCAATAAATTATGCTAGTTTAGGAGACTATTTTGAGAACTAAGTTTAAGTGATATATCTGGGACCCCTCTCTCCCTCTACTAAACTGTGCTGGGGTTCATTTCTCCTCCTTGCTGCCTACAATAAGGCACAATGTATTCCAATAAGGCATAATTATCCGAGGCTCCCTTATCCCACTACTGGGATCTGTTTTCCACTTCGAAGAATTAACCAGGGTTGGAAGTAAACTACTGTGTGAAGCCTGACCAGCCTGGGGAAGACTACAGGTCTCCACAGCAATATGCTGGGCCTAGGAGCCGCCAAGCCTCAGGGATTTCAAGTGCGCTCAATCTCTCTCCAGGAGGAGTGCTTGGGAGAGGGGTTTGGGACAGATCGGGAACGTAATGTGACAATCTCAAGTGACAGTCCCCTTCCATATCAGCTCTCTGGGGCCAGAGTTCTGGGCGGGGGTGGAGGCTGGCCCTCCCGCTTTCCCCTTGGCAGCGAGGACCTGACGTTATGGCAGGTACATTGAAGCCACGTAACTCCAAGGAGTGGACACACCACCTCCTCCCGGACCACGGGAAGGACAGCCCATGACCCCAAGTGCACCAGTCCCAAACAAAAGCAACTTTTTCCTCCCTTTTTCTTGCAGCACGAGGAGGGGGTGGCAGGGGATTGTGGAATAAGGAGCTCCAGGTGTTTGGGGCAGCTTTCCTGACGTGCGTGTGTGAGCGTGAATGTGAGTGTGTGTGCATGTGTGAGTGTGTGCGCGCTCCTGTGCGCGCGCCGAGCCCTCCCCACTTCCAGCCGCCTTAGTTGGCGCCCAGACGAGGAAGGGAAGTGCCAGTTGGGCTTCCACCGCGGCACCTTTTGGGGACACACACGTCCACACGGACACAGACAGACACACACAGTTGGCGCTTGCCCGCGCGCAACTCACCTCCGTCGCCATAGGTCTCCACGCCGTACCCGTCCTGCAGCCCGTTACTCCAAGTGCCCTCGTAGCGGGCGGGGGTGCAGAGGCTCTGCCGGACCCCGTAGCGCCCCTTGAAGCCGTGCGACCACTCCCCCCGGTACATCCATTTGCCCTTCGTCTCCACGCCCAGCCCGTGGCGCTTGCCCTGCGCCCAGTAGCCCTGGTACGTGTTGCCGCTGGGCCAGGTGTAGCCACCTACCACCTCGAAGCCGTGCGACCAGGAGCCCGAGTACTCGCCCTGCCCCTTGGGCCCCGTGCAGATCCCGTGCCCGTGCGCCTTGCCCTCCTCCCAGCCGCCGCAGTAGGTGCCGCCATCGTCGAAGTCGAACCTTCCGCCCGTCATTCAGGGGGCTGCCCGGGCGCGCTCCGCGCTGGGGCACGGACACCGGGGGCACGGACACCCGGGGCACGGACACCCGGGGCACGGGGAGCGGCGCCGGGCGAGCGGGCGCGGCAGGAGGCGAGCCGGGCAGCTCGCGCCTCTTCAGTCCCGGGTCCGACGCTGCCCCCGTCCTCCCCGCTCCTCCCTCCGGTCCCCGCAGCCACCGCGTCCTCCCGCCTCGGGCACCGCGGGCGCAGCCGCCGCCGCCGTCTCCGCCGCCGCCACCGCCTCTCCCTCCTCCTCCTCTCCCCGCTCTTCCCTGCGGTCCCCGCCGCCTCCTCAGCCAGCACTGAGCCCGAGAGGACAGCCAAGCCTGGAGCGCGGACCTTCAGCTGCTCCCCGCCCACGTGAGCCGGCGCCGCCCCTCGTCCCCTCCCCGCCTCCTGCGCCCCCACCCCGGGCCGCCGCTCCTCTCCACCGCGGCCCCTCCCTGGCTGGAGCGGTCCGACTGGTTCTGGCTGCCAGCGTCCGCGCTCGCCTCGCCTGCAGCCTCGGTGGGGACGAGGGATCCGGTGCGGTCACGGGTGGGGAATCGCTGTTTGCGCTCGTAGGTGTGCACGTGTGTCTGTGCAGGGGCGGGGGTGCGGGAAGCTCCGGGGCGTGCTGCTTCTCTCCAGCGTGGTTGGTGTCCTTCGTTTCTGAAGCGGGCCAAAATGCCTACTGTGTGAAGGGTGCTGGGTTAGGCAGCGGTCTCTGGATGAAAACTCTTTTGTGTAAGCCTCTCCTTACGTCGGTTTGGTGTTCGAGCTCACTGATAGCTGCATATACGGCAATAAATTCCTTATTTTGTTCGTTCAGCAAATATTTAGGAAGTGTAACCAGGTAACCAGGACTGCTAGATGGCGCAATGGTTAGAGAGGCTGGTCGGGCATTTGGAAGACTCGCTTTGCTGAGTTCAAATCCAGCCTCAGACGTGCTTGACCCAGTTTGCTTCTAATTTCTCATCTGTAAAATGAACTGGAGAAGAAGATGGCAAATCACCTCAGGATCTTTGCCAAGAAAACTCGAAATGGGGTCACGAAGAGTCGGACATAACTGAAAAAACAGGCAACCAGGGAAAGAATCAAAATTGAAATGACTTGCCCACAATCTAGCGTACATTATTTTCACTAGGATAGTAACAGACAACTATGCTGGGATTTCAGAGGTCATCAAATCAAACTCTTGATGAAATCTGCTTTAGAACTCTTCCTCCTCTCACCCCCACCTTCCACCTCGGGCTGTCCAGCCTGTACTTGATCTATACCAAGTAGAGAAACTTGATAACTCTTAGGATCTTAGAAAATCATAAATCCAGAGCTGAAAGATCTGAGGGACCCCTCAATTTTTAGATGATCTAATTAGCCTTAGTGATCACACCCTTTGTAGTACCCTTTGTCCCTTTGATTGAAGGGTGGAGCCATGAACTACAAATTCTCCTTTTAAGGAGACCTCTCATCAGCAGTCCATTATCCATCCAAATTCTTCCCTCTTTTTGGATTTTTTTGTTGTTCAGTCTTTCAGTTCTGGATATCTCTTGTATAGGTGTACATAGCATCCTCATCCAGGGGCTTCTTAATTCCTCTTCACTTTCATTGAACTTCTTTACTTTTCCCTATTATGTCCCCAGGAACCTCATCATTGGGAAAATCTCATCTCCTGAAAGATTTAATCAACCTTGATACTTACACTTCATCAGTTGTTCCTTCCCCTGTGATTGGAGGGTAGAGCCATGAATTCCAAAGCCTCTCCTTGAGGTGGGAGTACAGGCCAGCCATTTTCTTTTCATCTCCCACTCATCTCTGTATACTTTTGGACTTTTTGGAGTTCTCCATTATCACCCCCACCCCCATTACCTTTCTCCACACCCTCCCTATTTTAGCTTCCCTTTGTGTGTGGTCTTCCCTACCAGAATGTAATCTCCTTGAGGATAAGAACTATCTTTTTCTTAATTGTATCCCCAGTGCTTGTCACAAATACAGTGCCTGGCATATTTTAGTTGTTTCCAACTCTTCATGACCCTAGTTTTGTTTTTCTTGGTACAGATACTGGAGTGGTTTTTCATTTCCTTCTCCAGCTCATTTTACAGGTGAGGAAACTGAGGCAAACATGGTAAAGTGACTTGCCTAGAGACTCACTTCTAGGCTAGATTTGATTTAGGCACCACCTAGCTGCCATATGTGCCTGGTACATAGTGCTCCTAGTCCTATCCTTTATACTTACCTATTCCAAAGTGTGTATGACTGAACGTATTTATTGGTACATTAGACAAAAAAGGAATGCAAAAAAATTCCATGGAATAAATTTTTTTGGTTATAGTAATAACAGTATTTTTCATGAATGTAGACTTTTTATTACTTTTCAAAGGCTGTTAACATCTGTTAAACTGTGTACCACCTTACAAACATTTTTTTAGCTTGAAATATAAGTACCAAAAGAACTGCCAGAATCAAATAACTAAATTCTATATATTACATAACTCTAGCATTTTTATATGTTACTTTTCCACATGGGTTTATGATTGGAGAAAGAAGTAGAAGCTTCCAAAGTGGAAGAAAACACTGATGTTGACTTAATAAAGAAGAACTGTAATTTTCAAAACTTGGCTGTAGTATTTGGGTTCTATTTACAAAAAGCCTATTGCTTTATTAAATTGGCTTTGTACAAGTCACTTAAATACTTTAAGTACTGTTTCTAAAATGGTGAAAATTATGCTTACTTTCTGATAGTAGCTGGCTAACTAACGTAGCACTGGTTTGAAAAGTTTATTACAAATAATCAACCTGGCTTTATCAATAACAGGTCATCTTGGACTAAATTTAAAGTCTAAACCTCATTTCCATTTTTGACAGGTTAAAGAAACTACTAGGATAAAGAAGAACTCTTTGAGGATAATAAGGTCTACCACATGCCCTTATTTGAGGATGATATTGTAATGAATGCATCAAGCCAAAGAACATTTCAGAGTCTTCTGGAAAAGAACTATAACCACTCAAAGGAATTTGGCCCCCCCAAAAAGACTAAGTACATGAAGAATATCTGTTGCCCAAATTTCTACATGTGTTTGAAGGAAATCCCTATAGAAATTGAACTTCAAGAGTGAAACACATACATTACAGTAGAACAATGAGATGGGTTCAGAGTTGAACAGCATGAGGAGAGTTGGATATGTTGCCTTTGAAAAATTGTGAAGTTCCGTTATGCATCTCAAGCTTTCTATGAAAACAAAAATCCAACTTTTTAATCTATATATCCTACCATTGTTGTTATATTGCAATGAGATATGGATTACAACTGCCTGCAAAGAAATAAAAGTAAGTTATTACTTTGAACATGATGGAGAGACACACATGGTAGATATGAACAGTGTACAACATGTAACCAAAGAGGAACTTTCAATAAGCACAGGAATAAAAGATATCATCAAAGATGATAGGTAGAGATATGAAAAGGTAGGTTGTTCGCATAGCAAGAATGACAATGGACAGAGAACCAGACAACTTCACTGGTATCCTCAAAATGTTAGGAGAAAGAAAGGAAAATCTCCAGCACATTGAGTGGATTCCTTGTGACAAACTTGTGGGAGCATAAGGATGAGTAGGGTAGGATAGAAAGGCTACACTTGATCTGTGTGGTCACCTGTCTTTGAAGGAAGAGGGGACATGTCATTCCCTCAGCTCCTCCCTCTCCCCCCCACCCCCCCAGTCCCCTTATCTGAGCTGCCCAAGGCCTTGAGAGGCTCCACTCTCTGGCCCGACCCCTAGGGATGTTGCTTACCCATCTGCTTACCCTAATTCCTCCATGACTAGCAAACTCCTACTAAGTTTTATTCTCCCCATTCCAGTGATTCAGAACTCCTGACTGGCTGTTTCCTTATTCTCCTCAACACAGCACCTCCATCTCCCAAGTTTCACTCAAATTCCACCTATCTTTTCCACTGTTTTCTCTGAAATAACTTTTCAATAGGCAATAAATCTCCTTTCATCTTAAATCATTTTTTTTGCCATTCCTATTTTTATGCCTCTTACTGAAACCTGACAGCTTCCTGGTCACACCTTCCCTACTGGCTACACTTTCACTCAAACCCCATTACCATTACCATTACATATACTCACTAGTTGAGGTGAGACAGTTGGATACTCCTTGCAGCTCTCCATTGCCACTTCTAGGCTGTCCGTGTACCACTTGTACAACCTCTCCTTTGATTCATTGCATCCATATCTACTACCCAATCAAAATTCCCATGGGTGTTTTTCTGCTGACCTCTATGATTATTTCCTTTCCCTTCGTTGAGTTCAGTGCCTAGTTAATAGTCTTTCATCCGTCTCCAATTGCTTTCATTGCAGGGCACTTCAACAGACATATTAATTCTCAGATACCTTAGTTTCCCAGTTCTTCCACTTACTCATTTCATATAACCTATTTCTCTACCACACTTCAGCAGCATACAAAGATCTTGGCATCATCCACAAATACACCCTTTTCATATTGATGCATACTTTTTTCTGATCATGGTCTATTGTCATTCTCTCTTTTTTCTTTTTTTTGCCTTGCAACTCCAAACCCTGTTCTTCATCCTCATGGGAACCTCCAATCGCTTGATCCCTTAGTTCTTTTCCCATCTGTTACTCCTATAACCAGTTATACTTTCTTCTGAATCTTGACCTTTTAGTGAAAGAATTAATCTCTACATATTTTTCTTCTCTCCTCTCTAGTCTTCCCTTTTTATCTTATCAAAGATCTTGTTTGGTCTACCAGGTCTTATCTTTGTATTCCCACAGTCCACTATCTTAGCTTTTACTCATATATTACTGAATGACCGTGGAGAAAATGATGAAACCATGATAACTGGGCCTACAACAAATTTAAGTTACAGAACCTTAACTGGGCCCTCACCGTGGCAAGGCAGTTCCTTTAACACTTCCATAATCACCTCACTCAGGTGAGGTGGAAAGAGTGCCAGCCCTCAAGAGGAATAAGTTCAAATCCAGCCTCAGTTACTTACTAGCTATGTGACTGTGGGAAAGTCACTTGACCCTGTTTATCTCAGTTTCCTTATCTGTAAAATGAGCTGGAGAAGGAAATGGCAAATCACTCTAGAATATTTGCCAAGAAAACTCCAAATGGAGTCACAAAGAATCAGACATGGCTGAATGACAAAAATTACCTCACTATCTCACTTGCCATAGTGACATTTCCAAATCTTTTCATTCCTCTTGAAATCTCCCACAGCTATCCTCCTACCCATTCATATTTCACTGAAAAAAATTGAGGCAGTTCAGAGATTTCCTTCTTTCCCCCTCCTCCTCATCTTTGTTCACCCAGATGCCTTCTGTCACTATCTCCTTTTCTTCTTTCTTACATGAAGAGGTTACTCTTCTCCTTTTGAGGGTTATCCTCTATTCATGCACAAGTGATCCCATTCCATCTAATCTTTTTTTTAAAGTAGATTTCCTCTTCCATCATCCTTCCTCTCTCATTTATTATTAATTTCTCCCAGTCTACTTCTTCTACAATCTACTTCTACGGCTTCCCTACAGCTTACAAACATGCCCATGTCTTCCCTAACCTAAAAAAAAAACAACAAAATCCCTCATTTTATCCATCCATCTTCGTTAGCTATCATCCAATTTCTCCCTTTTTTTGTTGCTAAACTCCTCCAATAATTCCACAAACATTTATTAAGTGCCTACCATGTGTCAGGCACTATACTAAGTTATAAATAAGAAAAAAAAATAAAGACTATCTGCCCCCAACGAACTTACAATCTAATGGGGAAAGACAACACACAAATGGAAGTTTGTTAATAGGTGCAGAGAGTACCCAAGCAGGAGCTGAAGCCAAACAGAGTTCTAGTTAATGGAGTGGGCTGAAAATCCAATTTCTGCCCCCTATAAAGGAAAAGTTTGGGAGGAGTTAAGTTTTCTACCTTCCACCTTTCAACTCAAAGGGAGAGGAGGCTGAGGAAGTATCTGAGCATCCAGGGTCGAGTTAGCGGCATGAATGAGATTAGAAGTGATGAGCTTATCCTGGAAGGAGCATCTTGTTATATAGACTCGAAATCAAGCTGAGTTGAAGACTGAGAATGGAGTGACAGTTATCTACACTACTGCCTCCACTAATATTCTTTTCACTCTCTTCCTCACTCTCTACCGCCTGGCTTCTAACCTCGTCATTCCGCCAAATCAGCTCTCTCCAAAAGTTACCAATGATCTCTAAATTGCCCAATCTAGGGGCCTTTCTTCAGCTTTCACCTTTCTTGTCTCTCTGCAGCCTTGGACAGATGTCAGTCACTGTTTTCCTTGATACTTTCTTCTCTCTAGGTTTTGGGAACACTACTCAGATCTTAGATCTTTGTATAGGTCACATATGCTAAATATGAGTGTTCCCCAAGGCTCTATCCTGGGACCTCCCCCCCATTGTATTTCACTTGGTGTTCCTAACAGTTTCTATGGATTCAATTATAATGTTTACGTTGATGATTCTCAGATGTACGTATCCAGCTTTAACTTCACATCTCCAGCCACCTAGTAGATTTCTCAAAACGGATGTCCTTCAGAAAACTTTAGCTCAATATGTTCAAATCTGAATTAATTATCTTTTCCCCTAAGCCCTCTCTCCTTCCCAAATTTCCTATTATTATCAAGGGTACTGCTCCTCTCCCAGGTACTCTGACTAGTAATCAAGATATCATCAAATTCAGCTCTTTACTTTCTCTACCCCTCTCCTGTATCCTCCGTTGTTAAATCTTATTATTTCTGCCTTTGTAATAGTTCTCATATAGACTCAAGAGAGCTTATTGTTACATTTTTGGTGTCAGAATTTACTTCTTGGAAATCAGCAAATGCTTTAAATTCGGGTTTTGTTGATTGTCTAGACTTAAGAAAATGATGGAAAAATATTAAAAATTCTGAAGAAATTATGAAGTTATGATGTACATGGCCAAATTAAACTTCCAAACTGAAGTGATCACAGATCTATTTGAATATTCAAGTACTATTAAAAACAGTTTCTAGACTGATGGGAGAGAGAAATTATACATGTGTATGTGTATATATATATATACATATATGTATATATATACATACATGTTTATAAATATAAACATTTTATCCATCATCATATGTATGCACATATATAAAGATATATGTATACATATATCTTTATATTTATCCTAGATTTAAGCAGAGCATTTGACAAAGTCACTCATGTTAGTTTTGTGGACAAGAAGGGCAAATTTGTTAGCATATTGTACGGTTAATTGAATTCAGAATTCAAAAAGTTGCCATTAATGGTTCCATATCAACTAAGAAGTTTTCTATTGGAGTATACCAGAGAGTTGTGCTTGACCCTATTGTTAATATTTTCATCATTGATTCAGAATAAGGCATATATTGAATCCAAAAGGATCTCAACAGACTAGAATGCTGGGCCAAATATGGTAAGATGAAGTTTAATGGAAATAAATACAAATTCCTACCCAATGAAAAAAATCATTTTGGAATTGCTTTGATATTAAAGGTGAAGTTCTATTTAGACAGGAACCCATCTAAAAAACATCATGGATTTGGATGGACAAATGACCCAGAATGGCAATTCAGTCTAGGTTGCATTAAGAAAGGCATAGTGTCTAGGACTATGTTACTTACTGATAATTGTGCTGTATTCTGCCTTGGTCTGATTATATTTAGAGTATTGTATTCAGTTCTGGGCCCTACATTTTAGAAAGGACATTGATTAGCTAGAAGGGCATCCAAAATGGTAAAGTGATGGCAGGGTAGTTGCCTCCAATTATGTGTTGATATTAAACCTTGAGGATTTATTTTAATTGGTTCGACTGTGCCCAACTAGGAACAATATTTGGAGTCTCAGAGAGGTAGTTTTAGGCTTGATGTCGGGAAAAACTTACTTAGATGGTTTTCTAAGTCTGTAATGCTCCCCTTAATCAATATCCCATTTCAAGTTGAAATTCTACCCATCCTTCAAGGTACAGTTCAAATTCCTCCTCTTCCATGACACTTTCTTGTTTCCAATCCTCCCATGATAAAAGGGATGATCTACTTATTGTGCTTCTCATTTAGACTTATATTTCTGTTATATTTATTTGTTAACTTTACCATTGGTAGGTGCTTGATGATGCAATGTAGAGCAAAAAATCTATTTAGGGGGAAGGTATGTAGGTGCTTGGTAAATATTTGTTGAATAAATGATGCAATGTAGAGCCAAAAATCCATTATTACTTTGAAGGTCTGTAAACAGTTAATCTGTACTGTTAGTAGGATATCAGGTGCAAAAAGATGTTATCCTGGTCCTTACTGCCAAAGACGAGCAGAATCCTAATTCTCTAGATGTAGCAATAAGCACTAGAATATCTGATATGAATCTCTGAGTTATGCAAGAAAAGTGCATAGGAAGAGGGTGATGTGTCACATTGGGCTTAAGGAGGCAGACTTTCAAGGACACTGCATTGCAGGGTATTCATGTTATTCCTTCAGCTCTGTGGCCTTTGGATGACTGGATGAACATTAATGCTGCCAAGTGTTCCCTCACCAGACATTTGATAATCAGATAAAAATATAAGGGCAGGTGTCAGCGAAGGCAGCAGGGAAGAAGTAGACTAAACCTACCAGAAAAGGAACTGGAAATTGGCCTGGTAAACTTCAGCTCAACTAGCCAGCTATTTCTGTTTGATTTGCTGAAATACTGAAAGAAAATCTTAATATGCAAAGAAGTAAAAAACCAAAGAGACTTTCTAACTTTCATCAGAACACAACCTACAGGGGTTAAAAAACAACTGTGGATTCACTAATTTTGATCGTATTAATGGTATTTCTGTAGACTAAATCAGTTAACGCATCCCTACTAAGCATCCTGAACAGAACTAGAGATTGATTTAGGCCTGGGGAAAATAGAGCTTAATAATTTGAAATGAAGCCATAATTCCATTTCTATTGGTGTGGGATGGACTAGAAACCAGATCTAGATCAGAGACATTCCTATCTATTTTGGTGTTCTGTTTGATCTGAGAAGCAGTGCAGCAAGGAGAATTGTAGAAGCCAACTTTTCCCTCTTCTTTTGAAACTGACTTCCTCCCTAAATAGGGCAGTTCTTGCCCCCTTTAATATTTTTTGGTCCTCATTAGTCTTAGAACTGTTCTGCCATTCATAGCTTAATATTTATTTGCAATACAGGAGTTAGAAATACACTTTTAAAAAAATGATAGCAAAGCATTTATTTCCATTTACTAGAACTGACATCTTAAAGAATGCTTCGGTTAAATTTTTTTTTCTTCCTTTTGTGCTGTGCTCTGTTTGGACTGTATTTGGACCTTGACTTCTGTGTCAGTTTCAACCTAGCTTGTTTTCTAAAGATGATCGTGTTTTCTTGGTATTTTTTTTTTGTTTTATATCACATCTCTTTCCAAATATATACTTTCCTCAAATTTCCATTTAAAAAGTATTTTGGCTTGTTTATTTTTAAACTAATCTTGATTACATTTTGAAAATCAGCAATGAATTTAATATGATATAAAGCAGAGAGCAGGTTGCTGTCAGCTAACAGAATTATATTTTATTACATTACATGTTATTTAGCACAGATAAAAAATTTGTTGAGGAAGTAGAGAATCTGAGAGATTTTGAATCACTCCACATGACTTCTAGCTATTGCGTAGTGTACCCCTGCCTCTTATCCCTGATAATAATATTGATCGGAAGGCAATCAACAAGTACTTTATTGCAATCACCTACTCTTTATGAAATAAAAAAAAATCTAATTTCTGCTACTGCAATTACAGGGCTCTGTGGTTTGTTTGTTGGATTGGAAAAAGTCTTAGTTTGCCAGTATAACTATATCATAACAGTAGTTACTCATTGTCTCCTTCTATGTTTAGCTATCATAGTTGATTATTTCAGTAATGAAAATGACTCCTATATATTAGCTACTTTGAATGCCCAGGGCTCGTATTTTCATTCAGAAAACATTTATAGATTTCTTATTAAGGTGTCCTCTTATTCTACCCTGTCAGCTTGTCCCATTCAAGAAGCTGCTCCTCTTATCACACCTAGCCAGGTTCTTGAGAAGGCAAGTTACTGAGTTGTTACTCAACTCATCTGTTCCAACATCCTGTTTTCTCTTCCCTATCTCTGACCTGCGCCTCCCCTACTCCCCCCCCAAATTGTTACTCTTCTCATGAGATCCAGTTCAGCTACTGGAGAGGAAAATTTGCAGGAGCCCATATTAGCTGAAACTATACGAAGGCTGTCCTCAGTATGTAACATGTCATTGTGTAGCTCAAAGAGAGGCAGAATAAATACCTATAGCCTCGCCTCTCTTCTCTTCTTCTCTCTCTCTCTGTCTCTCCTTCTCTCTCTCTCTCTCTCTCTCTCTCTCTCTCTCTCTCTCCCCCCTCTCCTTCTCTCTCTCTCTCTCGCTCTCTCTCTCTCTCTCTCTCTCTCTCTCTCTGTCTCTGTCTGTCTCTCCTTCTCTCTCTCCCTCTCTCTCTCTCCCTCTCTCTCTCTGTCTCTCTGTCTCTGTCTCTGTCTCTGTCTCCCCCTCCCTCCTCCCTCTCTCTCCACCCCTCCCCTCCTCCCCATTTTCCAAGGGAGAATTTAATTCTTTCCAGGATGGGAAGCAGGAAGTTAGGGCTGGAGGCTACTGCTTTGCTCTCCTCAAGGACAAGGAGCACTGGGCTAGAATCATGTCTATCTGCTCCCCTTCATATCATTAGTATGGGGCACATAATTTTCAGGGTCAAGATAATTTCTGGTCACTGTTAGCTCTATGCCTGAGATGACTTTTCCTCTAATACCAGTTTCACCATGAACATACATAGCAATTATCAAAAATCCTTTTCCAATTCAATAGCAAAACAGAAATTAGAGAAAGTATACATCTTAGAATACATACCAGACAAGAGTAAAAAAATTCTCCATTGGGAGCAAGGTAAACTCAGCTTAAAACACACACACACACACACACACACACACACACACACACTCACTCACTCACTCAGAGAAAGAAATACAGAGAGAGACAGAGAACCCTAGATCCCATTCAAAGGGAAGTTTCTCAAAGTCTAGTGTAGCAAGCTGGAGATAGGGACATCATGGAAACCAGCAGTTCCTCTCCTGTTTTCTTCCCAAGAGGCTTTTCCTTCAACATTCTGAATTGGGATTGGTTTTGTCCAAATTTTCTCTTGATGCTGGAAGCCTAAAGCACCTAAGTCTAAAAAGATGCAGCACTTGAAGAAAGCTTGAAGAAAACTGAAGAGATGAAAGAGATTGACTGGAGTTCTCTCATTCTCTACAATTTTACCCCACTTGTGACAAGAATTAGGGCATTGATCATCACCATCAAGGAGAAAGTCTCATACCAATGGACTTTGGAACGTGGATTGCAAATACAAATTCATTAAGAATTTTGGGAGGTCGTTCTGCAAACTCAATATAATCATATTGGTTTAATTTATCTAGCAATTCTACCCCCAACACACTCCCATCTGCTCTCTTTCACCTCCTTCATCTGAAATTTCCACCCTTCCCATCCTTGTATTCCTATCCAACTCAAAGCTATCCCCAGGCTCTCTCTACCTCTCTACTCCTCAGGAGTACTTACTACTGAATTTTTGGAAAACTTGCTAAATTGCTAACAAGTTTTCCTACAGCATCTTTTTTTAATGTGACCATGTGCCTTTTACTCCTTTCCTTAATTGGTTTTTCTCTAGAGAAATAGTTTCCTTCCAAAGTCTTTTTTCCAAAGCTGTTCCTTCTTCTAATTGCTATTCCACCATCTGTTAACAATGCTTTCTTATTTAAAGTTGGAGTTCAAAAGACTTGGGTTTGAATCCCAACTCTGTCCTAGTTAGTTTTGTAAAGTGGATTGGACAAATCAGGATCTCAGGATTTCTAATTGTAAGGGTCTTTCGAGATAGTCTAGTCTATCTGTTATTTCAGTTTCACAGAAGGGGAAACTGAGGTCCAGAGACACTAAGTGACAAGGTTACAAAGGTAGTAAGCAACAATTGGTTGTTGTTCTTCGTCTTAGAAGAGGACCAAAATGACATCACCATGATATAGTGAAATTTCAGTGTGTCTGATTGTGGCTGATCAGACCAATATGAGCTCAGAATGCTCTACCACAGGTTGGGCACAGATAGTCTGTGTGAATATTTGGGGTGAATATCCCAAATTTGTGCATCCTGCCTTTACTTTGTGCTGTCTCAATTTTGCTTTGCTCAAAGAGCACAGAGCCCTTTCTGATATGGGCACACCATGCTGAGCGCCTCAGCTTTTCCATCAGTAAAATGGAAATAATAGTACTTGCAATACCCAACTCTTGGGGTTGTAAACAAAGTACTTTGAGAACTTTAAGATGCTGTAAAAATATATGCTATTGTTATTTCTTGATCCCTTCAGGACTTACATCATTTTTTCTAGCCACTTTGTAGCAACTATACTTGGGGACTTCAGTTTCTGTAGATAGGATTCTAATGATGATAGTAATAGTTAAATTGGAAATTTCCCTTAATTCTTTTGTCACTCAACTTTATCATTCTATTTGCCTTGAACTTTTTTTTAAACTACCAAGTCTGTTGGAAGGAAAGTCCATATTGCTTCCTTTTCTTTAACACCTATTTACTACTTAGATCCCTTAATATGTCTCTATACATAAGATTATAGAGGTAGTTAAGGTTAGAGACCATCAACTCCTTTATTTTAGAGGTAAGGAAAATGAGGGGAAAGAAGCTAAGAAACTAGTTAAGAAGTTAGTAAATGATTAAGGCAGGATTCAAACCCAGTCTACTGGATTCTGATGCCAGCACTGTTTCATCTTGGTCATCTAGGTGCCACACTATTCCATTTAAACAATTTTCTCAAAGGTCATCGAATGATCTGATTTTTAAATGTAGTGATACTTTCTGAGTCTTTAATTATTTTAACCTCTTAGCTACATTTGGCTCTGTTGATTACATCTTCCTTTTTTAAATATTCCTCCTCCTTGCTTGACACTGAACTCAATTGGTTCTCCCCTTATCTCCTTAACTGTCAATTCTCTTTTTTCTTCACCGACCCTTCTTCCTACTTCCTTAGATTCATATTACTTAGGATTTTGTGCTTTTTAGCTTTTAGGAATTTTTACTTTTGTACATTCCTTTCCCACTCTCCCCTGTAGTCTCTTCTTTGACAATTGTATCTAATTTTGTGACTTCATATAGGTAATGAGATTACAAGGCATAAACTATGGTTTGGAGGCACATGACTGGACGTTGGCTATTCCTAATGATTAGCTGATGGAATCAGTCCTCCTTGCTATTGACTTATAAAATCAGTGTTCCCACTCTCTAGAGGTCTATTGAGTGACTCATTCCTCATTCTTTTTCTTACACCTTCTTCTAGAATGCAAAAAGGGGAGGAGATTTTTCTTTCCCTTTTCCTTCCCCCAAGGGAAGCAATAATGGTGACATAGTAGCAGTCCATAGGTATGGGAGATGTGCTCACACACAGAGTCTGAGAAGGGAGTTTAGGGACATTCCCAAATGAATCCCAAACTCCTCGGAGTGTGTATGTGTGTGTGTGTGTGTGTGTGTGTGTGTGTGTGTGAGGAAGGGGAGGAGTGGATTTTGAATTAACTGGGTACTGTGACTCATCTTTGTGAGTTCAAATCTGACCTCAGACATTTACTTGAGTGATCCTGGGCAAATTACTTAACCCTTTTTGACTCAGTTTTCTCATCTATAAAATGAACTAGAGAAGAAAATAGCAAACCACCCCAGTGTCTTTGCCAAGAAAACCCCAAATGGGATCATGAAGAGATGAACATAACTGAACTAGCCTTGGGAATTACTTGAGGATAACTCTAAGTTCAAGAAGTGGGCCTTTTAGAGAGCAATTTCCTAGCAAAATATACTACTCAGAGAAAGAAAAGGATGGTCCATATGGTTCTTACATAACAGTCTATTTGGAGAGCAAAGCTAGTGCGTGAAATAGACAGCACAGGTTTGATGAGAAAAGGTTTGCTTATTCTGTAATTTCCAAAGCATATTTACCTTTTAAGAGACTCCAAAGGAAGGTGCTGAATCTTAGGGAGACTATAAGTACACAAGAGGAACTTAGCAGAAGGACAGAGGGCGAATGTGCCACCCCAAATTCAATTCCCTTTGGGTCTGAATAAATGGGTGGGGGAAAATGAGAGACCATTTGATTGTTTCATGTTTATGTATTTCCTTAAAGTTGCTGTGAGCACTGGAGTGAAATAAAAGGTGTATACCTGAAGACCGTATTGAACATTGAATGTTCAGTGTGGGATCTGGAGACCCTGTCATCCACCTTTGGGAAACACTAGACACAGGCTATACTTAAAGTGTGTGGTTTTTGTTTTCTGTTTTTTAAATTTTGGAGCCTTTTCTGGATTAATCTGGATTAACTGAGGCAACAAGCTGAAAAGGAAGATAAGTGTAGAATCCACTGCAGTCAAGTTCCTAGGACTGTATGTACCTTTTTCTTGTGAGCCAAAAATCTCTGTAGTGGGTGGATTGGTGCTCAGAACCTAGGTTACAGATTACATGGTTTCTTTTATTAGACTATCAAGTCTATTAGACTATTAAGCTTCATGTAAACTGGAACTGTATCTTTTTCTTTGTATCTTCTATTGTGTCTCAGTTACTATTTAATGAATATTTTTTGAATGAATGAAGAGGGAGAAGACAAAAAAAAACACAAGAGAAAGAGACTGTGAAGCTGGCAATATGGCAACTGTGAAGCAGTGGAAACAGTGTTGCAAATTCAGAGTCAGAGTTGGTATTCTCTCTCCTTCCCTATATAATAGTTGATTTTACCTTAAATGTGAGATTAGTAAGAAGAGGTGTTGCTTTCACTAGTGAAAGCAGCAGAGTGGAAAGCACAAGGGGTAATCATTGTTTTCTCTTGCCTCTTCATTTTTTTCATTTCTTCTTAATTTTGATCTTATAATAGCTGCTGCAAAGAAATCTCTCTTCTAGTAAACGGGGTAGTAGTTTAATATTTACTGCCTATTGGGACATGATTGAGTGGGTGTGTGCTAACCTTGAATTTTTTTTTAATCTTTCTTCTTGAAATGTTATAAAAATTTTTCATTTCATTTAGGCATTAGAATGAGATAATTACTCGTATCACTATATAAAGTTCCCCCTGGAAGATGGACCACTAGGTATTAAATTATTTTTGATCACAGCAATTAAGTGAAAACTAACTCCTAAGGCTAGTATCAAATGAGGTATGGAGAGAGATGGCAACAATTTTTACTTAAGAAGGAAATAATTGTTGCGATAAAGTTGTTTCTCTTCTCTTGTTTTGTGTGAGTAAAAGTAAATCCAGTTTGAATCAAGGAAAAAAATAATGTTGGCTATGAAAAACATACTTTTAAACCCACAGAGGATTTAAAATCCTATGATTCAGGGTGGTGAAGTTTAAATATCACTTTAAAATGGAAATGGGATTGTTTTTCAAGAGTGGTTACCAGTCTTTGTACATGAAGGAAATATAATTGGGGCTGTTTTAAGACATTCCATTTTTATTATTTTGCTTTGTGTAAGTACAACTAATTTCAGTTTGAATCAACTGCAAAATACAAGGCAACAGAGAGCATATCTTGTATAAGTAGATTTTGGTGAATTATTTGTAACATAGTTTGAGCTTAAGAAGTGTCACATTGCAAAACTAGAACAGCTGTTCAAAATCCTATATTTTATGAGATCACAGCTTTCGAAAGGAAGAGTGTAATAGTCTTTAAATATAGAAAATTGTGGTAGAGCACAGATTTGATCTTTAATTTTACATTTAAAAATTAGCTATATGCTAGCATTGTCTTGTGTACTTGGCATATCATATATAATTATTAAGTGATCCTACTCTAGGGACTAACCATCTCATTTAGAAACAATTCAGACAAAAACACCAGCTGTGTTACTTTGGGTTTCCCTTTTATTATACTACATGCTTTCTTGTCCTTACTCTTATGGGAAAAGCTCCTGGGAGACCAAGTGTATTCACGTTTATAGGGCAATATAAACACTTTTCAGAAATAGTACTAGAAATGAGTGGGGTAAGAGGAATGACTGACAAATTGAATGTTATGAAGAGTTAGGGAGAAAGCTGAAGGAAAACAAAATTGGATAGATGTAGGCTTTTCTGAAAACTCAGAGACAAGGGATACCATAAACACTTTTCACAATCGACTAACAAATATTTACTGCGTGCTATTTCCAAGTGATTGTGACTCACACTGGAAAACAGGATCACAGAATCTCAGGATTGGAAGGGATCTCAGAGACCATCTTGTTCAATCCAAACCTTAAAAAGCATCACCACTCTATCATCCCCAGAATTCCATTTAACATCTTCAGTGAGGGCAATCCCAGTACTTGAAAAAGCAGCCTATTCAACTTTTGAATAGTACTAGCTGTTAGGAAGTTATTTTCCTTGATATGGAAGCCAAATCTCCATCTGAAACTTTTACCTCTTGTACTTGTCCTCATTAACAAAACAAATCTAATCTTTTGCATGACATTCTTCAAATACTTGAATGCAATAATTGAATTTAGTATTCAAATACAGAGAAATATACAAACAACACTCTATCTCCATCTGTATGATTTTACAATGACTGCCCCCCCCAACCTGGAATTCTCTCCCTCCTTACTTCTACCTCTTGGAGTCCCTACCTTCCTAAGACTAAGCTCAAGTGCTTTAGCTCTTCTTTCCTGGTTCCCTCAGCTGCTGGTGCCTTCCTATTCAAGTTATCTTGTCTCTGTATGTACTTAAATGTGTACATGTTATTTTTTTAGTCATGTCCAACTCTTCATGACCCTGTGGACCATATGCTAATACTGTCCATGGGATTTTTTGGCAAAGATACTGGAGTAGCTTACCATTTTATTCTCCAGTGGATAGAGGCAAATAGAGGTTAAGTGACTTGCCCAGGTCATACAGCTAGTCTGAGGCTGGATTTGAACTCAGGTCTGACTGACTCCAGGCCCAGTGCTGTATCCACTAGATCCACCAGCTGCCTCTTTTATATCTCTAGTTGTCTAGCTTATAGTAGACACTTGAGAAATACTGGTTGATTGTTATAAGATATAGTTCCTTCTCTTACAGACCTATATTCTAGTTGAAAGGTCAAAATATAAAGGTAATAGTGTGGTAGAGTGGAAAGACTGTTGGCTCTAGAGTTTTGAAGTCTCAACTCTCATGACATTACGTGAGAGATCTTGGCTAAGTCATTGTAACAGTAAGGACCCTGACATATAAAAGAGTGCCTGCTGTACAGGTTCTTAGATCTGCTTTTCTAAAAGGAAAGTAACTTTTAAGGGGTCAACAATTTACTTTAATCAAGCACATATGTCATTCACTTAGTTCAGGGAAAAAAGTCAGCATCCTGGACTTCAGAGAAAATACAGAGAAATAAAAATTAACTAACAGACAGGGGTTCCAAATGTCTGACTGTAAGTAATACATACATCACAGATCAACAGACAGACAGCTCCAACTCTCTGACCACACATACATAGTTACCAGAGAGAAAGGTACCAACATCTGGGTTTTCAAAGCCAGAGGGCTTCTTAGTGGCTTCCCAGAGTCTCATCTGGCACACAAAACTTCTTCTAAAAATTAAACTCCAAAACAAAACCTCACCTCAGAGTATATATACACTTTTCAGAGCCAAAGGGCATCATAACCCTTGAGAACAGTGCCTCATTAGAAATTAATAAAATGTGTGGTCCTTCCAACAACAAAAAAACAACACCCAATACAGCTTCCTTTAAAAGGCAGGCCTATTAATGGGTGGTGAAGATCTTCAATTCTCATTAGCATTACAGTCACATATCTTCCCTAGTTCTCAGTGTCCTTATCTGCAAAATAAAAGTTGGATTAGATGACTTTTGAAGTCCTTTCCAGCTCTAGAAATGTAATCCTATAAGATAGCTAAAAATACAAGATAGAACATGATAAATGTCAAATTAATGATACAGCTAATGACCATTTTAGAGTTCAGAGAAAGGTGGGATCCTGTCATGGGAGGTGTTCAGTGTTCAGGAAATACTTCATAGAAGAGATAGATGTTGGAGGATGGAGACAATATGGTGGAGAAAAGTCGGGAAGTTGCCTGCATTCTCCTCAGTTTCCCTTGGAAAAAATGTTAAGTTAAGCTTCTAAATGGATTCTGGAGCAACAAAACCTACAAAAAGATGGAATGAAACAATTTTCCAGCTTAGGATAACTTAGAAGGACTTCAGGAAAGATCTGTCTCACTTAGGCAAAAGGTGAGCGCAGCCTAGCATAGATTATATCTGGGCAAGTCAGTGTGACATTCTTAACCATAGCAAAGATCAGCAACCAAGACCCCATGGTCCTGATTCAGCCAGTGGCACAGCAAGGCAGCTGTGGGACCTCCAGATCCAGAACAGAAGGCAAACTGCCAGCCCTGGAACCCCTGGCAAAACAGGTGTGATGAGTTGGGGACACCCCTGTTCAGTAGGCAAGCCACCAGCACCTAAAGTCTCAGTGCAGAAAGCCGGGAATCAGGCCCCTAGTCCCCTGCACAAGAAGTTTGGGACACTGCCTCCCATACCCCAGGAGTAGTGCTCAACTTTAACAGTCCCAAAATAGGCTAAAAATGAGCAAACAACAAAAAAGAGCTCAGAACATAGAAAGCTACTGTGGAAACAGGAAAGAACAAAGCACAAACTTAGAAGAGGACAACAGTGTCAAAATGCTTACAGGTGAAGCCTCAAAGGGGGATATGAATTATTCTCATGCCCAAAAAGTCTTTTTGGAAGAGCTCAAAAAGGATTTTAAAAAGCAAATAAGGAAGTAGAAGAGAACTAGGGAAAAGAAATGAGAGTTTTGTAAGAGAGAGAGAGACAATAACTTGGAAAAAGGAAGAACAAAAATTGAGTGAAGAAAACACTTCCTTGAAAAATACAATTGGCCAAATTGGGAAAAAAAATTCACTGAAGAAAACCACTCCTTAAAAAAGTAGGATTTGGGCAAGTGGAAGCTAATGACTCTATGGGACATCAATAATCAGTCAAACAAATCAAAAGAATGAAAAAATAGCAGAAAATGTAAAATACCTCAATTGCAAAACAACTGACCTAGAAAATAGATCCAGGAGAAATAGTTTAAGAATTATTGGACTACCTGAAAGCCATAATAAGAAAAGAGCCTAGACAGCATCTTTAAAGAAATTATCCAGGAAAACTGCCCAGATATCCTAGAATCCGAGGGTGACATAGTAATTGAAAGAATCCACCAATCACCTCCTGAAAGAGATTCCAAAATGAAAACTCCAAAGAATATTGTAACCAAATTTAAGAATTATCAGGTCAAGGAGAAAATACTGTAAACAGTCAGAAAAAAAAATTCAACTATTAAGCAGTCATAGTCAGGATTACACAGTACTTAGCAGTTTCTACATTAAACAATCAGAGGGCTTGGAATATGACATTCCAGAAGGCAAAGGAGCTTATATTACAGCCAAGAATCAACTACCCAGCAAAATCGAGCATAATCTTTCAGGGGAAAAAGATGGACATTTAATGAAATATGGGACTTTCAAACTTTCCTGATGAAAAGACCAGAACTGAACAGAAAATTTGATCTTCAAAATATAAGATGCAAGAGAAACATAAAAAAAGTAAACAGGAAAGATAAAACATCTTATTCAAAAAGGTCAAACTGTTTACATCTCTAGATAGGAAGATGATACTTGTAACCCTTTGAGAACTCTATCTCTTTTAGGGCATAGTTAAAAAGATTATACACAGAGAGAGGGTGTGGGTATAAGTTGACTTTGATGTGATGATATTAAAAAAATAAGTAATTAAAAAAAAGGGATTGTATTGGGAGAAGAAGAAAGGGAGAGGCAGAACTGGGTAAATTATATCACATGAAGAGACACAAAAGACCTAGTACAGTAGAGGGAAAGAAGGGATTGGGTGAGCATTACTTCATCACTCACATTACTTTCATCTGATTTAGCTCATAGAGGGAATAATATACACACTCAGTTGGGTGTAGAAATTTATCCTACCCTACAGGGAAGTTGGAGGGAAAAGGGGAAAGAAAAGAGAGAAACGGAGGTGCTGATAGAAGGGAGGGCAGAAGTAGAAGATGAAAGGGGAATGAAAAGGGAGGGTGGCTGATATAAGGGAGGGCAGATTGAGGGAGGTGATGGTCAGAAGCAAGAGGAGGGTGAGGAGGGAAAGGGTGAAAGGAGAAAAAAAAGCATAAAGAGGGGGAAAATAGGATGGAAGGAAATTCATAGTAATCTTAACTGTCAATGTGATGGAATGAACCCTCCCATAAAATGGAAGTGAATAACATAACGGATCAGAAAGCAAAATCCTACAATATGTTGCTTACAAGAAAAACCTCTGAAGTGGAGAGATACACACAGAGTGAAGGTAAAAGGCTGGAGCAGAATATATTATGCTTCAGCTGAAGTAAAAAACAAAAACAGGGATAAGCAATCCTGATCTCAGACAAAACAAAAGCAAAAATAGATCTGATAAAAGGAATAAAGAAGGAAACTACATAGCATCCAGACTCTTAGAGGTGAAGTTAAGTGAGTTATAGGAAGAAATGGACAGTAAAACTATACTAATGGGGGCCTTAACCTCCCCTTCTCTGAACTAGATAAATCTAACCACAAAATAAACAAAAAAGAAATTAAGTTGATCCAACTGTTCTGGAGAGTAACTTAGAACTATGCCCCAAAGCAACCAAACTGATTCAGCAATACCTCTACTAGGTCTGTATCCCATAGATATTTTATATATATATAAAAGGAAAAGGGCCTACATATACAAAAATAGTTATAGCAACTCTTTTTGTGGTGGTAAAGAATTGGAAAGTGAGGGGATGCCCATCAATTGGAGGATGGCTGAATAATTTGTGGTATATCAATGTAATGGAATACTGAAATTAGCAGGCAGATTTCAGAAAAACTTGGAATGATTTAAAACTGACATTGAGTGAAATGAGCAGAACCAAGAGAACGTTGTACACAGTAACAGAAACATTGTGCAATGATTAAGTATGAGAGATTTGCCTCTTCTCAGCAATATAATGATTCAAGACAGTTCTAAGAGACTCATGATGGAAAATGCTCTCCACATCCAGAGAAAGAAGTCTGGAGGCTGAATTCGGATCCAAGCACACTATTTTACCTTTTTGTTGTTTTTGTTTTTTCTTTCTCGTGGTTTTTCCCTTTAGTTCTGATTCTTTTTCACAACATGATTAATGTAATAACGTTTTTGAAGTGATTGTACATGCACAACCTATATCAGTTTGCTTTCTGACTTGAGGAGGAGAGAGAGAGGAGGGAGGGAGAAAAATTTGGAACTCAAAATCTTATAAAAATGAACGTTGAAAACTATCTTTACATGTCATTGGAAAAAATAATTTTTTTATTATTATGTGGGGGATAAAGATAGACACTTTGGAATTGATCCCTTTTTAATTTATACAGATTAAACTTCAGCATTGGTTGCAGAAAAAACGGAGTTGGGTCTTGAGAGAAGGGCTTTTCAGATATGGCGACTAGAATTCCATTGCCCAATTCTTGGCTTTTCAGATAGAGGGAACACCAAATTAGGGTCAAAATGGACTAATATTTCATTGCCCAATTCCCACTGACTGTGCCACTTACTATCATTGCTGGTATGATGTTCAGTTGTTTTTTCAGTCTTGTCCAATTCTTTGTGATCCCATTTGAGGTTTTCTTGGCAAAGATAATGGAGGGATTTGTCATTTCCTTCTCCAGCACATTTTACAGATGAAAGAAACTGAGATAGTTAAATGATCTGTCCAGGGTCACATAGCTAGTAAGTTTCTGAGGCCAGATTTAAACTCAGGAGGATGGGTTTTCCTGACTCTCAGTCTGGCCCTCTATCCACTGTGCCACCTAGCTTGTCTGTGTAAAGTCATTCAATCGCTTTGATTTTAATTTCCTTATCTGTAAATTTAGAAGGTTAGACTAGATAGCATCTAAGGTCCCTTTAAGTTCTACATCTATGATCCTATGAACAGCTGAGAGAGGCAGGAATTCACACTTCTACAAGAGAAAAGTGAGTAGGTGGGTTTGGCTAGGACCTTGGACTCAAGTAGTGGAGTAATGGGAGATAAAGTTGAAGAGGTAAATAGGGACTAGATCATGGTGAGTTAGGCAGTTTGTACATTATCCTTTAGGCAATGAGAAGCCATTAAAGGTTTTTAAGAAGGGAGGGGATTACCTGCCAAAAACAATGTTTTAGGGAAATTGTTCTAGCAGCTGTGTACAGGCCCAATTTATTTGGTGTTGGGTAGAGTGGGGGCGGTAGCAGGAAAACAAGCATAGGGTCATGCAGAGTAGGGTGATGCCAGTAAGAATGAAATGGAAGGAAAGGAAACAAAATCATTATAAATTAAGAATTGACAGAGCCCAAGTGGAGTGCATTTCTGCTACCCTAGTGATGACTAGGTAAACCTGAGGAAGGTTTGAGATGTGCAGAAGTGTATTTATGGAGGGGCAGATTTTTTAGAACAAAGGCTTTGCTTCCAGTCCTAGTGGGAATCCCATCCTCCTCCTCAGAAGACAATCAGCCTGGACCAGGAAGGGGATGCAATGACTGGTAGAGAGATACAACCCTGGAAGCACAAGCAAAGCATGATTATGGTTTAAATATTGCTTATTTTTCCCCTGCTGTTTCTGCTTTGAGCAGATGGTTTTGATCACATTATTTTCAATGCTATTGAGGCATTCACTTCCTTGTCAAAATCTCTTCAGAACAAATGATAAGATGTTTATTTTGTTTTCTTTTTTAGAGTTAGTGTACTTAATTGCCTATTTCTTGAACAGGGTGAGAAGGAACTAATATTCTGTTGGCCTCTGGAAGGGATTCTATTTGAGCTACAATGGCTTTTAATTGGGCTAAAAACTGAAGGAAGGAGAGGAGGGCAAGGCCTTCAGATGAGTTTTAAAATGACCCTATTACATTAAAATTTTTTTATATTTAACTACCAGGTAGCAATGATAACTACTCACCCAATCCTGTTCAGCATAAAGCATAGGGATCCTGAGGTGTCCCATGCCCATTCTGACTGTCTATCATGTACTTTAGGGCAGAAGTGCTGAGTTAGTATTGTGCTCTCTATGGCTTTCAGAGTCAGCAACCTATCTCTTGCCTCTTCTCCCTCTCTGGGGTAGCAACAAGTCATTGCAAAGGGGTATGTGGATGTGTGACCTTGGCTTAATGGGGTCATTTCTTCATAAATCAAACAAACATGGTTGGATACTTCATACATTTGTTTTCATCCAGCATGGAAATGATAAGAAGATAAATAGCACAGATAACTTTCTGCAATGCAAAATAAAAACAATAGAATATCTAATAAGCTTTCAGTGTGATCAGCTATCCTAAATCTCAAAAGTTCCCTCAGAAAGCTGTTTCAACCCAGGAGTTCTAGGAAATGCACAGTTTATTTAGTTCATCATTGCCGCACCGTAGTGAATGAGGAATGGATTGCCTACTTGAACTTGACTCATACACCTATTAGAGCTAGTTTTTGAATGTTGCCAAGATACTCTGAACCTGGGATTCACAGCAAGGGAATGAGAATCCAGTGAATAGGAGCACATAAGGACTAGTTCTCTCTCCAGTCTTAGCTGTCCTTTCTGTCAGCTCTGGTAGAAAGTAACCAAAGATTCACAGAAGTTTTGCAACCGCTGTTAACTTCAAAAATACCAAAGGGCTCACACAGGCTAAAAGCAAAAAGCTTTCTTTATCTTGTTGGAGTAGAGAAATCAGACACATATGTCAAGACCTTCTGTAATAGGAGACCTGAGGCAGTGGGGCTAAACCTTGATTTTACATATTTGTGGTTAGATAAAGAAGCAAACAATCTAGTATAGCAACCATAATTAGGCATCATAGCAGCAAGGAAGCAAGGCTGTCTAGTGACAAAAAGTCCATTCACAGCAGGGCTTCATGTCTGGGCCTGCTGGTGCTTGCCCAAGCTAAGAAATCATGTGATATAGTTGCAGCATTGTTCATCCCGAGGGTGAGCGCAAAGGATTATTGTTATGCCAAGCTCGGGGCACAGCTTGCTTGCTGGGTCTTAGCTCTGAAAAACAGGGTGTTTTCTAATGGTACAAAGAAAGGAATAAAAAGAAAGGGAGTGGTCTTGAATCCTGACATATCCCCTGTAGGGATCTTCTATTGCCTCTGGCCATAACTGACTCATTACTTGTAGTTGAACCCAATAAACAGTCTTGGCAAGAAGTTGGCTAAAATGCAATTTGCCATTCTTCTCTTTCTTTTTCTAACCTTGGGTGCCATAAGCCTTCTCTGCTACTGCCTCCTGTCATTTCCTGTTTCTCGCTCCTTGCCTAAAGCCACTCCTTTTCTGAATAGCGATGGAGACGGGGCAACTATAATGTGAGGAACATTACACATATGATAAAAAGGTGGGTTTTAATAATTGCAGTGAATGATCACATTAAAAGAGGACCTGTGTTTGAATCCTGACTATTTATCACCTGTCTAGTTTTGAACAGTTCACCTTCCCTCTCTTTTTCCTCAGATGTAAAATGAAGATGTTAACTTGACTTTCCTCACCCACAACTCTCATCCAGCTTAGTTCTATTTCACTCAGTCTTTATCTTCCCGTTGGCCTCCTCTCTTTTCACATGTTTTGACAACCTCAGCTACTTCACTTTGTCCTTCTATCCTCAATGCCTCTGGCTGCAAAACACTCTCAAGGTCCCTCTGAAGAGCATTGGAGTCGATTGTGACGGATGGGAGACAATGATAAAGGACCATCCAGCATGGTGTGCCTGCATCAAAGAAAGTGCTGTGCTCCATGAATCGAGGAGAATTGCAGTAGCTCAAAAGAAATGTGAGATGTGCAGATTAGAGACATTTCTACTCCAAATGTCTATATCTATTTATGCCCAACCTGTGACAGAGCCTTTCAAGTTCTTATCGATCTGATCAGTCACAGTTGAACACACTGTATCTTGACTCCAACATAGTGATCTCATTTTGGTCCTCTGAGAACGACGGACAAGAACCAATGCTATCTTCAGTCTGACTCCGCTCAGCTGAGTACCAACCCATCTTCTGAGTCTCTTACCTCTTTGATTACCCTAGAAACTTTCTAGTTCAGGCCTGACCTAGGACAGTATACCCATATCACGGAGTTTCTGAGTCCTCTTTGCTTAGTGCTAGTCTCTTCCTCTCATCTACCCTAGGGTCACTCCAGCTATTTCCAAAGAAAGTATTTTCCTTAAAAATGATTTTCTTATGTCATTAACTGCACCCTGCAAACTTGTTAAGACTAAAATTAGGTTTTTTTGTTTGTTTTTTGCAAATTGTTGGTAAAAGCTTTCTGAGTCTTAATCTAGAGTAAGTAAAATACATAGTATTACAAAGAACATTAATTACACAGAAATTCACTTGTCAACATTTTTTTTTAAAATGACAAAACACAACCTGTGAGTGAGTAGCAGCTCTCCTCGTCTTCCTTTTCCTCCTCTTCCCAGTTTGATTTTTTTTTAATTTTTTTATTAAAGGGGCCATCCCTTGAGCAACTACTTAAAGAAGCCTACTCATTGAATGGGTGTATCTCACTCAAAGTGAGAATGCTATAGAGCCTTAGGCTGAAAGGGCTAGGGTCTCACACTGCATCCTGGGCCATCTCCAGTCATCCTGGTGAATATCAGGCCACGGGACCCAGATGGCTCAGGAGAAGAAAGTAAGGTTTGTGACCTTGGACAGCCGTCCCTTGCTCAAAACAAAGTCAAGTGCAAAACATGTCATCATTTTTCTGATGTCATGGTCTTCTTCGAAAACGAAAGACAAACACAACAGCAACCTGTACAGAGAGCATCTTAATTCCCCTATTTAGAGGTCAAGTTTCCCTAAGATGAACCCATGTCACAAACTATAATTTCTGGGTTCAGAATAGGAAATGATGTAGCACTCTGGCCGGTGTGAGGCCAGCTGAGTGATTCCTTTATGCTTTGGCTTCTTAATCTGTGGTCCATGAACTTAAAAAATTTTCCATGAAGTTACATTTCAATGTAATTGATTTCCTCTGTATTACTATGTAATTTATGTTATACATTTAGAAACATTATTCTAATAACAGGTCCATTTGTTTCACCTGACCACTAAAGGATTCCCTAACACAAAAAATGTGAACAACTTAAGAAGAATAAAGACGGCCTGTGTGAATGAATGAATTTGGGAAAGTGCAGGAGATTGGGCACACCTGCCAGTCTATTTCGACTTTAACAGAACATGTGTAAAAGTGGAAATAGAATGAAATAAGGATGGAGAGGTAGGTTGGGCAAGGCTGAGAGAGTTCTGAAAAGTCAGAATTAGGAATACATATTTTATTTTGTAGCTAATCTCCACTAGCTCTGGAAGGTTTTTTGAGTTATAAAATGATAGAGTAGATATCCATAATAGGCAAATTACTTAATGGTTGTAAAGAATTGATTAGAGAAGGAAGAGACTGGAATCAAAAAGAAGAGTCGGGAGGCTGTTACAATAATGTAGGCTAGGTAATGAAGGCATAGACTTCATTGGGCTAAGGTGGGTGAGGGAAGGTTTTTAATGTGAGTGGAGAGGAGAGGAAATGTGTAAGATATATGTCCAAATCAGAATGCAAAGGACCATCTACTGATTGAATGTTGGAAGTGAATGACAGTAACATTGAAAATGACTAAGATTTCTGAGCTTGGATGATTGGGAACATTTTGTTGCTGTCAGTGGAAAAAGGGAAATTTAGAAGAGAAATATATTTTGTGGAAAGATGATGAGTTTGGTTTTGGACATGTTCGATTTGTAGTGTCACTTGGATATTTAAGTGGAGGGATCCATCACACATTTGCAAATGTAATGCAACTCAGGAGACTGAGGCTGGAAATATTTAGGTGACATCTGCATAGATGCTAAACAATCAGTTAGTCAAAGCATTTAGTGAGTGACTTTTATGAGCTAGGTACTGTGCTTTGTGCTGGGGATACAAAGAATGGCAAAAAACCACTCCCTACTCTTAGAGTCTAATAGAAGAGGCAACATACCAATAGCTATATAAGTCATATACAGGACAAATTGGGGATAGTAGTAGAGAGAAGGCACTAAGATTAAGGGGCATCATAGGCTTTAGAGCTAGAAGGGATCTTATATATTGAGTTAACCCCCTTACTTTATAGATGAGGAGAGAGATCCATAGACTAAATTATTTACCCACGATCACACCAATAGAAAAAAAGAGATTTGAAATTCGAACCCCCATCCTCTGACTCCAAACTCAATTTTTTTTCCCCTTCCATAATGTATTGATAAAGTCATGAAGATAAACTAGACCACCAAGATAAAGCACATGGAGAGAAAAAAGGGTGAAAAATAGCTTTGTGAAACACCTACAGTTTGGAGATGGAAGGAGGAAAAGTAATCATTGAAGAAAACCAATATAATGTGTTCAGGCAAACAGGAAAAGAACCAGGACAGAGCAGTGCCATGGAAGCTAAGACAGAAAGGAAGGTAAAGAGTGTACAGGAAAACAGGTTATAGAGTAGATAGAGTACTGGTCTTAGAGTCAAGAAGACCTGAGTTCAAAATCACCCTCAGATACTTACTACCTGTTTGGCCCTGAGCAAGTCACTTAACTTTCTGGTTTCCTTGTCTCCAAATGGAGGTAATAATATCACCTGTCTCCCAGGGTTGTTGTAAGGAAAAGCTGAGAGAGCATTTGTGTAATAAAGTGCCATAAAATACTTACTATTATTATTAGATCAACATTTTCCAATATTTAAGGAGAATAAGGACAAAGAATAGCCATTGGATTTGGTGACAAGCCAATATTGATCATGGAGGGGTCAGTTTCATCAGAGTATTGGGTTAGAGTATAAAGAATTGAGGAGTTAGTAGGTATTGATGATGTAGTGGAATTTTCAAGTATATACTACTTTTTCTAGACTTTTAGTGGCGGACATAAGAGTGGACTGAGATAGCTTAAAAGAGTAGTAGAGTCAAGGAAAGATTTTTTTTCTTTTTGCTTGATTTTAATACAGGAAATGTATTTTTAAACTGGCAGGAAGACAATAGTGGGGAGAGATTGGTTCAAGGTAAGAAAGTAAGAGGGGAATATTACATGGAACATATTCCTAGTAGAAAAAAGAATTGGATTTAATATATAAATGCAGGGCTTAGCCTTGACAATAGGAAGGTGCTGTATTATTGGAAACAAGGATGGGCAAATTCATAGAATTAGAGATTTACAGTTGAAAGAACCTTAGAGACTATTTAATCTCATAGAATCACAGAATTTGAGAGCTGAAAGGCTTTTCAGAGAATATCTTGTCCAATCTTCTCACAAAGGGCATCCCTACACAGCAAATGATCATCTAGCCTCTGCTTAAAGATCTCTTGGGAGAGGATCTCAACTACTTCATTTTACAAACAAGGAAGCTGAGGCCCATGGGGGCCATCATCAATTTCCAAGGGCCTTCCCCATAAGATCTGAAGTGAAACAAGGATGTGTATTATCACCAGTATTATTTAATATTTTATTAGAAATGCTAGCTATAGCAGTAAGACCATACAAATTGAAGGAATTAGAATAGCCAATGAGGAACCAAAACTATCACTCTTTATAGACAATGTGATAGTGTACTTAGAGAATCATAGAGAAGCAACTAAAAGACTAGTTGAAATAATTATTAACTTTAGCAAAGTTACAAGATATAAAATAAACCCTCATAAATCATCAGCTTTTCTGTATATAACCATTAAAGTTCCACAAGAAAAGATAGAAAGAGAAATCTGATTTAAAATAGCTAGACAATATAAAATACTTGTGAGTCTATCTACCAAGAGAAACACAGGGATTAAGTGAACACAATTACAAAACACTGATAACCAAAGAGCTAAACGATTGGAGAAATATTAATTGCTCATGGTTAGGCTGAGCTGATATAATAAAAATGACAATTCTACTTAAGTTAATTTACTTATTCAGTGTCATACCAAACTATCAAGAAATTATTTTGTAGATTTAGATAAGATAGTAACAAAATTAGAACAAAAGGTCAAGAATATTAAGGGAATCAATGAAAAAAAAGTGGCCTAGTATTTCCAGATTTCAAGCTATATTACAAAACAGTAATCATCAAAACAATCTGCTAGTGGCTAAGAAATAGAATGGTGGATCAGCTGAATACATTAGGTACGTAATATACAGTAGCAAATGACCATAGTAGTCTGGTATTAAAACCAAAGATGTAAGCTTTTGGGATAAGAACTTACCATTTGACAAAAATTGCTGGGTAAACTGGAAAGCAGTATGGCAGAAACTAAACATAGACCAACATCTCACACTGTAAACCAAGATAAGGTCAAAAGGGATAAATGACTTAGACATAAAAGGTGATATCGTAAGTAAATTAAGAGAGCATGGAAAAATATGCCTGGCAGATCTATGGATAAGGGAAGAGTTTATGACTAAATGAGAGAAAAAGAGGATTAGAGGAAGTAAATTGGATCATTATAATTACATAAAATTAAAAAGCTTTTTCACAATAAAATTAATGCTGCCAAAATTAGAAGGAAAACAGGAAACTGGGGAAATTTTCTTACACAAAGTTTCTCTGATAAAGGCCTCTTTTAAATCCTACATATCCCTCAAATATGTGGGGAACTGAGCCAAACTTATGGAAACGAGCCACTCCCCAGTTGATAAATGGTTAAAGGATGTGAACAGGCAGTTTTCAGAAGAAGAAATCCAAGTCATCAATAGTCACATGAAAAAATGCTCCAAATCATTACTGGTTAGAGAAATGCAAATTAAAACAACTCTGAGATATTTTGTAATATAAAGTTTATGGCAGTGCTTGGACTTGGTAGTTTGAAGTTAGTTAAATTTTGAAGTCTGAAGTAGTTTGAAGTTAGTTTGAAGATAGTTAAAGACTATTCGGAACTAGGACACACTCAGGTGAGCTTGAAATTTTCTAAGGAATTATCTAAGGTTTTTCTAAGACCCTCCAGTATTCACTGTAGTGTTAGCACTTCTTGGAACTTATTCTAGTCTTTTCAGAATTCTTGCAGGATATTGCAGGTGAAAAGCTGGGACTCAACTCCTTTGACTGTCCATGAAGACTATGCAGAGACTTCTAAGAGGATAGAGGTAAGAGGTTCCAATGAACACCACTATAGCCCCACGTATTCACTATCTGGGCTAGATTCTGAGATATTCGACTCTGGGGACTCCACAGTGCCACAAAAATGGAAGAACATGTTAAGACAAACTGAACAAAAGGACATGTATTTTCTCATTGCATGAGTGAGAGTGGGAGATGTGCTCAGGGTGCAACCCACAGAATCAAGTTTACTGATTTCCAATGATTCAGATAAAAATCTAGGAAGATTCCTGTATCTATGATGGAAAACCTCAGAGATCATCTCAGAGAAATGCTGGTTAATGGCGTCCAGAATCCAGTAACCTCTGTGCATCACCTATATTAATGGTACCAAGAAAAATGGACACGTGTTTGTATTGATTACTGAACTTTGAACAAAAGGATTAAAGTAGACAGATGCACTGTACCACAGGTACAAGATGCCCTGGATTGTCTTCTGGCAGCCAGTGGTTTTCAATCTTGGAGCTGCATTGTGAATATTACCAGATTCCCATGTCTGAGGAGGACAAAGAAAAGACTGTTTTCAACTCTTCGGGACTTACATGTTAGCTGACTATTGGAAAGCTTACCCATACAAGGTAATTGAGAGATTTGGCAAGATGCCTGTTTACCAAATAGCCCCAGAGAATAGAAGGGGCCCTGTCTGGAATATTCATTGCAACCACCTGTAGCCATAGGAGAGTTTAGTTGGATTTTCACATGAGCAAGTGGAGAGAACTAATAAACACTCACCTGAGAAAAGCCTAGGAAAAGAGGCTGTCAACGACTTTCTGACAGGCACCGAAAGTGATGTTATCTAGTGTAGAAAATTGCGTATTATTACAGGGCAGGAGAGGTGAACTCAGAGGCAATTCCTTTCCTCCCCAAAACTGCTGCATAGGGTACAGGTTCAACCTGTAGAACTAAAAAAAAAAATACTGATAGTCAACTTGGAATCCTTGCCAGCCCAGGGAAAGACACATAAGCTTATAATGATTCTGATGCTTGGCCCATTGCACATGATGTAGGAAGAGAGATCAGTCAGTGACAGGAAAACTAGGCCTATTAGATCAGTCACTAGGCTAAGTTATAATGATATGGGTAAATCCAATTATATATATACATGTCCCCTAGGTGACAGGGCTGGAAATTTCCTTTGTGAAAAGTGCCATACATATATGTATGTACTGCTGTCCATGTGAATTACTGTACATTTGAGTTTGCTTTTTTATTAATTTGTTTATTCTATAGTAGTGTCTACTTGTTTATTTTGTGTATATACTATGGCTTATAGTTAAGTTGAATTTCATACATTAGCCTACTGATAGTGTAATTGTTATAGCTAGCTTTGTTCGTTAGTTTGTTAGCCTTGCTTATTACTTTTGGTTGATTTCTGAGTATTATGGATGAATGGAATTATACATGTGTCCTATATGTAGTTAGTCATGTTGTCACTACGGTATCCCTTCAGCTGATACTTTGTATAATGCCATATCTACTGCATATGTTGTTGATGTATATTTACTCTTTCTCGTTTTCCATGGTACTGAAAGTTGGTTGCCTTAGATGCCAGGAAAATCATTTTTATTTTTTTAAAGTGCTGATATTTGTGTTTATGCTATGTACTAACAAGCTTTGGACTTGTCCTATCTGATCTCTGCAAGGGACTGCAAAGAGTTTTGGTCCGGGGAGCAATGTAACACCTGTGTGCAAGTCCACTGGAATGAGACTCTCTCCTTATTGGTGAAGATGAATGTCCTGCCCTAAGTGAGGGATGGGACAGTTTGTGGGAGCTGAAGAATTTCAGCTTTTCTTTAGTTCTTAGGGACTCTTTAAGCTTCAAGTCATTTTGGGTTGTTCTGGAAGATGACTGAGGCCAACTCCATTTCAGGTTGCTGAAAGAAAAGATGGAACGAGCTGGCAGGTTCCATCATGTCCCTGTTACTAGCCAGCTACAGTAGAGACTTTGGGCATTTATCCCTTGGGTGAGATCCAGAACTCTCTCCCTTGTTTGAGCTGAGTTATCTTCCACCCAGTGAGAAAGTTACTTCACTCTCTCGTCTGGTTTTTACATCTTCCTAGCCATAGGAAGATATCATATATTATATATCACATATCCTCTCTGATTCCTACTTTGTTATTGAATTGCATAAATGGATTTTCTTTACTATTCACTATGTATACTCATTGTGGAACTGGCATTTGGTGGAGAAAGGGTCAAGCATCTGGCTGCAACATCCTGCTTCCTCTAATGGCAGAAATAAGTTTCCCTTGGAGAAGGGGAACTGGGAAAGAAGAGGCTAGAGATTTCTATTCTGTCTCACTTTGAGCCACACGATGTCAGCCCCCAGCAGAGGTAGGTTCTTTACACTTATGGCTTACCTACTTTTAAAAACTTTGAGTATTTCCTGACCCATTTTCAAATATTTAGCTGCTTTGGGCTATTGAAAAGCTAGGATTAGGAATCATTAGCCTTAAACAAAAACTTTAACTGACAGGACAAAGGGAAGGACACATTACTGTAGATTTTGTGGAGGAAAATTTATCTTGAACTAAGGAGAATCCTGTAGAGGGGAAGAAAAAAATAAAGACACACATTATATGAATGTGAGTTTAAAAAAAGAAGACAGTAATAGAGATGCTAAAAAAGGGGTCACTTTGAAATTTGAGGAGGTAATATAATGAGCTAATTTTCTCTCATGTTACATTTAAAATCACAGTGTTATATCCTGGAAGAGAAAGTTAAAAGAGAGTAGAATAATTGAAATAGCAGAGATTGGGGATGGTGAGTAGTCCAAAAAAGATTATAGAACATAAATGTTGAGATCTTACTGAAAATCAGAAAAATTAATGAGATCATGTACTGATAAAGAGGTGAAATTTTGGGAGAAAAATGTCATTTTCTGAAAGATACTCAGGAAGAATAAGAAAAGAACTAAGTAATAGTTGAATGATAGCTAAGAGTAGGTAAATTTTTTGTAGTTCAAGGGAGACTGTAGCTGAGAAAAATGGACATCTTTCATAGATATATGCATTATGTAATTTCTGCAATATTGACATTCTCAGAATTTTAGTTCATGTTCCTAATACATAGCATCTGAAACAATGTGTTTAAATTCATCTTAGTTATTTAGGTCTTTCTGGAGCCTCTGTTTTTATTACTCTCTGAATTTCTTTCTCTACCATTCCCATTCTTCCCATCCCCACACAAAATGTAAGTTTCTTGAGTGCAGGAACCTGTTTTTGTTTGAATTTATATTTTCAGTGCTTATTCAGTGTCTAGCATATAGTAAGTACCTAATAAATGCTTGTTGATTTGATTTCTTGAATATTTTCCTTCCCTCCAATGTAGACTATATTGGAATAGTTGGCTTATACAGCTTCAAAGGTATAAAGAGAATTGTATCCCTCAAACATCTATATTTGATGAAAGGTAAATTATGTTGAAATTAGCAACAACATCTAAATATACATCCCACAACACCATCTAAAATGAACTTTATTCCTAGGTATGACAGTCTATTCTACATCACTGCCATTGCAACAGGATCTATTCATTAATAAATGGATCTATGAGCTCATATATCTGGTATTCCTTGCAGTGGGGGAGTTTGCAACCTTTCCATATCTTCTTATCTTGTGTGATCTTTGTCCATTTCCACAATACTAAAAATTCCATTCTGGCATCTTTGAGAGTCTCGGTGCTTTCCACATTAAGACTCCCCACCTTCAAGATTCTGTTACTTTGCATTTTTCCCATCACCTCCTCCATCTCACTTGTCTTCCTTGTAGTCACATCCTTTTAATTTCCTAACTTCCTGAGTCTAGATGTAGATATAAACATATAGATATAGAAAGACATGTATATAGATATATGTCACACCCATTGTAGAAACAAGGAAAAACTGCCAATTTATAAATTGGCTTACTTCTGCACAATGATAACAAAAGTTCATATTTATATCACAATTTAAGGTTTGAAAAAATTGATCCTCAAAGCAACTCTATGAGCTAGGTGCTATTATGAATCCCATTTTCAGATGAAGAAATAAACCTAAAAAGATTAAGCGAATTAGCTGGAGTTGCATAACTGGCAAGTATTTGAAACAGGATTTAAACCCAGGTCTTCTTGATGTCAAGTCAGGACTTTATCCACTATGTCATATTTCCTCTCTTCATATATTGTCTTCTGGATTCTTATTAGTATGAATAATGAATCTCTCAAAGTGCTTATATTATTAAAAATTATATTGGGAGGAGCCAAGATGATGGAGTAGAAAGACTCACGCATGCTAGCTCCGAATCCGCAGCCCATAAATTTCCTGTAAAAAGAACTCCCCACAAATTCTGGATCACTGCAAGGTGCACAGAAACACAGTGGAAGAGATTTCCGATCCAGCGAGCCCTGGAGAGCTGTCCCCAGGGGTCTGTCACACCCCAGAAAGCAGAGCCCACCCCTGAGCTGCCCTGACCACCCGGCTCCAGAGGAGCAGATCCGAGCAGGCTTCAGGGATGGAACCTCTGGCAGCCGCAAAGGTCCCTCCACCCACAGGTGCTACAGGTCAGTGAGAGAGACTTCTGGGCTGGCTGAGAGGGGAGTGGGGTGTCTCCGTGACTCGGGCCCCCTTGGGAGGCAGCGGCAGAGGCAGCAGCGGCGGCCTGGGACTCCCCAGCAGGCAGGAGCTCCATTACCAAAGGTCTCTGCATAAACCCCCTGAGGAAACTGAGCCTAGGAGGTGGCCCTGCCCCCACCCACTCCATTACTGAAGGTCTCTGCATAAAGCCCCTGAGGGAACTGAGCCTGGGAGGCGGCCCTGCCCCGACCCCAGCACCAGAACTTAAGCTCACATTGAATAGCAGCCGCTCCCACTGCGAATAGCCCTGAGGCTGGGAAACAGCATTTGAACCTCAGACCCCAAGCACTAGCTGGGCAGATCTAGGCAGGGGTGGAGAGGAATCTCAGAAGTCAAGTAACTGACTGGGAAAATGCCCAGAAAAAGGAAGCAAAATAAGGCCATAGAGAGCTACTTTCTTGGGGAAGAGATGTTCCTTTCTCCTTTCATTTCTGATGACGAAGTACAATGCTTGCCATCAGGGAAGGACGTGGAGGTTGGAGCCTCTCTATCCCAGACATCTGAGGTGGATGTTCAGTGGGCTCAGGCCATGGAAGAGCTCAAAAAGGATTTTGAAAATCAAGTTAGACAGGTGGAGGAAAAACTGGGAAGAGAAATGAGACAGATGCAAGAAAAGCATGAAAAGCGGGTCAATACCTTGCTAAAGGAGACCCAAAAAAAATGCTGAAGAAAATAACACCTTGAAAAATAGGCTAACTCAATTGGCAAAAGAGGTTCAAAAAGCCAATGAGGAGAAGAATGCTTTCAAAAGCAAAATTAGCCAAATGGAAAAAGAGGTTCAAAAGCTCACTGAAGAAAATAGTTCTCTCAAGTTTAGAATGGAACAGATGGAGTCTAATGACTTTCTGAGAAACCAAGAAATCATAAAACAAAACCAAAAGAATGAAAAAATGGAAGAGAATGTGAAATATCTCATTGGAAAAACAACTGACCTGGAAAATAGGTCCAGGAGAGACAACTTAAAATTATGGGACTACCTGAAAGCCATGATCAAAAAAAGAGCCTAGACATCATCTTTCATGAAATTATCAAGGAAAACTGCCCTGAGATTCTAGAACCAGAGGGAAAAATAAGTATTGAAGGAATCCATCGATCACCACCTGAAAGAGATCCAAAAAGAGAAACTCCTAGAAACATTGTGGCCAAATTCCAGAATTCCCAGGTCAAGGAGAAATATTGCAAGTAGCTAGAAAGAAACAGTTCCAGTATTGTGGAAATAAAATCAGGATAACACAAGATCTAGCAGCTTCTACATTAAGGGATCGAAGGGCGTGGAATAGGATATTCCAGAATAGGAATTATATTGCAAATACCCACAACCATATTTTACATAACTATAATTTCAAATACTTCAAGTTAGAATACGTGTAACCATTTCATAGAATTCATGTTTTTTGTACTAATTGGGGCCAAACTTTTGTATGGTAAGATGTCTACAGTCTAATTGAAGTAAGTTCAGCTATTGTCTGCTGAATTTGGGACTATCAAGAACTCCAATCATTCAAACCAAAAACAAAATTTGCCTTAAGAATACAGATAATTTTATACAAGTCATTCCCCAATTGATAAATGGTCAAAGGATGTGAACAGGAAGTTTTCGAAGGAAGAAATTAAAGATAGCTATAGTCATATGAAAAAATGCTCTAAATCACTATTGATTAGAGAGATGCAAATCAAAACAACTCTGAGCTACCACATCACACCTATCAGATTGGCTAACATGACAAAACAGGAAGATGATAAATGTTGGAGGGGATGTAGGAGCATTGGAATGCTAATTCATTGTTGGTAGAATTGTGAGCTGATCCAACCATTCTGGAGAGCAATTTGGAACTATGCCCAAAGGGCTACAAAAATATGCATACCCTTTGACTCAGCAATATTTCTTCTATGACTGTATCCCCAAGAGATCATAAAAATGAGAAAGGGTCCCACATGTACAAAAATATTTATAGCAGCACTCTTTGTAGTGGCCCCAAACTGGAAATCATGGGGATGCTCATCAACTGGGGAATGGCTGAATAAATTATGGTATATGAATGTAATGGAATAGTATTGCTCTATAAGGAATGATGAACAGGAAGATTACAGAGAGCTGGAAAGGCTTATATGATCTGATGCTGAGTGGAAGGAGCAGAACCAGGAGAACTTTGTGCTCAGAAACAAACAGTGTGCAAGAGTTTTTTTCTGGTAGACTTGGAATTTCGTTGCAATGCAAGGACTTAAAAAAATTCCCAATGGCAAAATGCCTTCCATATCCAGAGAAAGAACTATGGAATTCAATGGCAGAAGGTTGCAGATCATTTTCTTTTGTATTGTATTTTGGTTTGTTATATGATTTATCCCATTCATTTTAATTCTTCTATACAGCATGACTGTGATGAAAATGTATTTAATAGGAATGTGTGTGTATAACATATATAAAATTGTATGCTGTCTTGGGGAGGGAGGGGAAAAAAATCTAAGTAGTATGGTAGTGATTGTAGAACAGTGAAAATAAATAAAATTAATGTAAAAAAAAGATATAGATAATTTTGGAATCATTTTCAATTCATGTGTTAATGGAGTAAGCTATAGGCTGTGTTTATAATGATAGAAACCACCCACCTCCTGACAGAAAGGTGAGAGACTCCAGATACAAAGATGAGACATACATTTTGGGGCCTGACCAATGTGGAAACTGTTTTGCTTGAATACATGTATCAGTTGACGTCTGTTTTTCTTTTTCTTCTTCCCAGTGTGGGAAGATGTAGGAGGGATAGAATATATATATATATAATATGTGTATGTATATATAAACACACATGCATAGTATATATACATACATGTATATATATACATGCATGTACATATATGTACCCATATGCATGCACACACATATACTAATTTGAAAAAATAAATGTAAGTGTGTGCAGAATTGGGTAAGAGTAAAATCTCTGACCAAACTAAAACATGGTAAAAATAACAAACTTACCAGCATGTACTGTGAAGAAAGCTTCTGGGGAGTGAGATGGATTGAATTTTTTGGTGTTGCTATATAGAGACAGTCATAACCCCATTTCTTTATATGTTCCCAGGCTGACTTAGCTCCATTCCCAAAATCAAGTCCCTCTAGGGGACTCCTTTAGAGAATGCTCTAAAGCATTCTTTAGAATGCTTTAGACTGCCTTAGATTCTCTAAGTTGATGAAATGAATTCTAAGTTGCCTGGTTGTGCTGATTAATAGATCATACCACATTTAGCCTTGCCCTTTGTGAATTTTCCAAGGCTCTTTGAAGACAGAAATGCATTATATACTTGTAAATATTATAGTAATGATTTTAAAATTTTAATTCAATAATATTCCAAACCTGATATCTATTTAAGAAGTCCTAAGTGGCTAGTAGTATTTCTCAATTCCTATCTCATTTTTGTTTTGTTTCTAAGTTTTGTTTTCTAAGTTTAATTGTTTATTGCCAGTACATATCCTTTATAGAAGTAGTATATCAATTGAAACTGGCAATGAAAGAAATAAATGACAGGCATTCAATACGTTTATAGCAATGGTAGTATTTCATGAGGTGGGAACTAAATTCATGCATTAAAAATTACCTTGAGCACGAATTAATGAGAGTTTCTAAATCCTCATATCTAGTGCCTTTAAAGTTGCTGTTGGCATCCCACTATGGGAATTGTTGCCTGTAATGTTCTGGGAATGATGGTTATAGTCAGCATCTTTTATCCAACTCTACTGAACAGCTGGCGGGGAGGGTAGTCTGGGAAACTTTCTGCTGTTCCTCCACCACCCACTTAGCAAGGAACCTCAACTCCCTAGCTGCTGAAGTTTCCAGATGGTTTGGAACTGTAACAATGATCCCTTGGGCAAAATTCCCCACTGTCGTGAAGCATATAGGCATTGTGGCAACTAGGCTGGATTCTGAAAGTGCTCAACTAACCTATTATGTGAATAATCCTCAAGAAGTGAATTGCTCTCTGAATGGGAACTAACTCAGCCTCCTTTCTACCATCCCCTAACTATGTATTGTAGACTATAGGTAGAGAGAGAAAAAGGCTTTATTAAGTACTTTTTATGTGCCAAGCACTGGGAACACAAATACAGGTGAAAAAAAAGTAGTCCTTGCCCTCAAAGAGCTTATATTCTAATGAGGGACAACAACTCAGAAAATGCAACTAGTTGGTGTGGGGTTTCCTGAAATAGAGCTTCTGATTAAATTTACCAACTGGAGGAGGAGATTGTAGAGGTAGAGACATTGCCAATATGAAGAAGACCATGGAGCTGAGGTCCAAGAGTGGAGGAACTCTTGGGCTGAACCAGGTTTGGGGGGAGTACTATGGCACTGAGAGTATGGTTGAAGCTAAGTATGTAAAAAGTGAGTATGCATGATTGCATTCTAAATCCATGAATAGAGGGTTTTCCAATAATCAGAGGGGAACCCAAGTTTCTCTTCTTTATTATTTGTGAATGGATAGGTGACTCTCTTATAATCTTACATATTTAAAGAAAAAAATGACATTTGTATAGTACTTATAAAATCTGGAAACATTTTTTACTTTATCCATATTTTAGAGATGAGTAAACAGAAGCTCAGAGAGGTTAAATTATTTGATTCCCAGTCAAATAGCTGTAGGTATTAGAGAGTGTGTGTTCATCCTTCATTTCAAAAGAAGGCCATGCCATCAGAGAAATGATGACATGACTTGCATTTAACTTTGTTTTTTTGAATGAAGGAGTGCTATGCAGGTTACCAGCCCCACTTCTCCTCCAGAGTATCTGAATCCAGTGACCAGATATTCATCAGGATGACTGGAGATGACCCAGGATGAGGCAATTGGGGTTAAGTGACTTACCCAAGGTCACACAACTAGTAAGTGTCAATGTCTGAGGTGAGATTTGAACTCAGGTCCTCCTGACTCGTGCTCTATCCACTGCACCACCTAACTGCCCAGGTACTAGAGAGTATATTTAAACCCAAGTCTTCCTGACTCCAAATTTTATCCATTATGTGAAGCTACTTTAAGACTTTTTTTGTGTTAATTTGTGTCTCATTTTTGATATAGACTGATCATAAGGGCTTCAACGCTGAAGATGACATTTGTTTGTATCTGAAGATAAATTTGTAAATATCCTTTCTGTTTTTGAGATTCCCCTAATTCTCAAGGGCAAAAGATGATATCTGCTTAAAATGGACATGAATTAATTGATCCATGTTGATGATCTTGATCTGATTGCTGCATGTTGCTCTTTGTGGCTATTACTTCCAAGCAGTCAACAACGGCATTGGATTCTTTAAAATAAATTTTAGAATATAATTTGGTTTTAGGTCAACTTGATTTCCAATTCTATCCTTTCTCCTTCTCCTATCAAGCCATCCTTTGCAGAAAAAGAATAAAAAAGAAAGAAAAAAATACTTAAGCAAGACACATCAAGAAAGTCTGATAGTTTATGCAATTTTCCACAGTCATAGTACCCCACATCTACAAAAAAGGGAGGGAGGCGTGTTTCCTCATCTCTTCCCCAGGGCCAAGCTTGGTCATTATAATTACATATCTTTCAATTGATTGTTTTTTTTACTTAGTCTGTCAAATCAACCAATAAATCAACAAATGCTTATTTATTAAGCTCTTACCATGTACCAGGTACTAAGCTCAGCACTGAGGATAAAAAGTAAGGAAAAAGACTGTCCTTGCTCTTCACCTTGGAACTATATCCAAAGGGCTATACAACTGCGCATACCCTTTGATCCAGCAATATCACTACTAGGTCTGTGTCCCAAAGAGATCATAAAAAGGGGGAAAGGACCCACGAATACAAAAATATTCACAACAGCTGTTTTTGTGGTGGCAAAGAATTGGAAACTGAGGGATTCCCACTAATTGGGGAAATGGCTGAATGAGTTGTGATAGATCAATGTCATACTATTATACTGTAAGAAATGATGAGCAAGTGGATTTCAGAAAAACGTGGACTTACATTAACTGATGCTGAATGAAGTGACCCCAACCAGGAGAAGATTGTACACAGTAACAGCAACATTTTGGGATGACCAACTTTGACAGGCATAGATATTTTCAGCAATACAATGATCTAAGACAATTCCAAAATACACATGATAGAAAATACTATCCATACCCAGAGAAAGAACTATGGAATTTGAATGCAGGTTGAACCATACAATTTTCTCTTTGTTGTTTTTTCATTCTTGTGGTTTTTCCTTTTTGTTCTTATTTTCTTTCACAATATGACTAATGTGGAAATATGTTTAATATGTTGTATATGTACAGCCTGTAATACATTGAATGCCATCTTGGGGAGGAGGAAAAGTTTAGAACTCAAAATCTTATAAAATTGAATATTGAAAACTAGAAATAAATAAATAAAGAGATGGTTCTTGCTCTCAGGGAGCTTACATTTTTATTGTGGGAGATAACATATAAATAAGTAAATAGGTACATATACAGTGGGGGCACTGGTCATTGGATCCTGTCCTTATGTGTACGTACAGCATGTTCTTTGGATACATTCTCCATGTGGACTTCAGCACATTCAAAGGAAACAACTTACCAAATGCACTAAGTTAGATGACTTGATCTCCTTTTCTTCCCTGGCTATGATCCTGGTATGCTCTCAGAGGTTCCCAAAGTGGAGGATACCTCCCCCTTGGTGATGCTAGAACAATGGGGGTGGTGGTGATGGTAGTAGCCTCAGGTGCAATTGGGGAGTATTGAATAAAAATAAAGAGGTGGTGGAAACATAAGAAAAGAAGAAAAGATAAGAAAATTTTGAAAAAAACTTTGTATTTCATCTGTTATGTAACAAAGTCATACATTATTTTCCAAATAAACACACAAAATGCAAGTTATAACCCATCAGTGGTCAAGTCTGCTGACAAGTCTTAACAGACAAGTGTTGGCAAGTGAGCATGTTGCTCATTGTTGGGAAGTCCAGCATATATCAGCAGAAATATATACGTGTAATGGCTTGTTTACAATATGATACTATATAGTTACATGTGGCAATATTGCATCATCAAAATTTCAATGCAGGAAAACTCCATAAATTTGCAATAAATCTTAAGATGTCATTTTTAAAAAATCTATATATTTTCGAAATGATGGAGATTAAGAAAATTTTGTTAAAGGGTTAAAGATTTCCAAAAGAGCACTGAGTAATTTTTTTTTTCATAAAGGGGCAGTAGGTCAAATAGTTTTGAGAACCTCTGCTCTGATGCGTGAAGTCTCTCTTTTCACTTGGGTCCACTTATGGTAATGAATGCACGCATCTACTCTTTTCCTCTTTGCACTACATCTTTCTTGTTCTGAGGTGAAGGAGTTTTGGATCAGTTTATGACCTTGTAAACTTTAAAAAATTGGGAGAATGAGGTGGTAAATATCCAGGAGATGGAGTCCTGCCAGTTTTTGTGGTCAGCCAGGTCCAGTGAGGAGTGACCCAAAAGTGTGACCTTTTTGATTCAACATAGAAGTAGATTGAAGGCGGTCAAGAAAAAGCAACAGCTATCCCAAAGTGAACCTTGTGAGGGGTAAATGCAGTGTAGAAGCTTATAAATTTGAGTCCATTACCCTAGGGATGAGAATGATAGTGAAGCAACTGTGCCTCTAAGTGTTTGAAAAGAAATATTTATGCTTCTGTTCTTGATCTATCTTCTCAAGAAATAGCCCTTTGTAAAAGCTAATTGGTGTTGATTGGTTAAATGATACTGGAACTAATTTTTGGCAATTGATATTGTGAAGGATATATCAGAATAAGAGTGTGAGCTGTTAGCTTTAGAGAAAGATGCTTCCAGTCCCTCTGGGACACTCACAGAATTCTGATGGGGAGATGTATCCTTCCTTGGAGACCCAAGTAATCTGTGAGAGTAGGAGCTGGAATAAGGATCCTCAGGGTTTTTAGGGGCTATGTATTTAAGACACATTCAGATTAGATGGAAGGTTCTATCACCTAGGATGATCATACTGTGTTGAATAAGGTGGACTTTGAACTGAAATTTGAAACAGTTGAGGGGATCTAAGAGCCTGAAGCAAGGCAGGAAAGCATTCTAGAAGTGAGAAAGAACTAGTGGAAAGTCATGGAGATGGGGATGGAATATTATATGTGGGGAAAAGTAAGCAGGTAAGCACAGCTGGATTTAGAATGTAGGGAGGGAACTAAAGTCCTAGAAGACTGAAAAGGTAGGAAGGAGCCAGGTTGTGAACAATTTTAAATGCCAAAGGACTTAATATTTCATCCTGTAATAGAGAGCCACTGCAATTTATTGATAAGGAAGATACCATGACCTATGTTTTAGGAAAAGCACTTTGATGGCTGTATAGAGGATAGATTTTTTCCTAACTGCTTACTTCATTCAGTATCAGTTCATTCAAGTCTTCCTATGCTTCTCTGAATTCTTCACATATTTATCATTGCTTATGGTACCATAATAGTCTATCAAATCTATGTGCCCCAACTGATTTAGCAATTTCCCAATTGATGAGCATTTATTTTATTTCCATTCTTTGCTAACACAAGAAACTTCATTGCATTCTTCCATGTGCAACAGTATTGGCACAAGGTAGTTTCTTTTGCCTACCATGGTTGTCCCTCTACAACTTCTAGGTCAGGAATTGATAGCTCAACATAGAGAGTAGTGAACAACCTAAAAAAAATCATTCTAATAACCTTTGGACATGCCTAACACTGAATTGGAGACTATGAAATTTTGTTGTTTCTGTAGACTCATTCCTTTTTTCTTTCTTCACCAGGATAAGAACTGCGGTAGTTTGTGCTTCCATTTCATTGCTGAGTTCACATACATGTGAACATGAAATACAGACCTATCAGATTTTAACGGTTTAAGGGCACACAGCGGAATATACTTGAAAGTTTCTCAGTATTCCTTATGCTATTTCCTCCTGATATTTGTTTAACTGAGTTTATCCTTGGAGCAAGTGGTGAAAGATGAACAGGCAGTGCTCTGCCACAAGGGGAGAAGAACGTCACATGGACCCCAGAATAGCAACAGCAGTAAATATGGTCATGTTTCTCCTCTGCTGAGACACGGATGACAGACACAGATCACATTCACAGAACCTAGCAGTCCCATTGGCTACCAGGTGCCTGGGGACTTGGAGGAAAACTGGACAAATGTTTCTGTGTTTTGGAGAGACTTGATTCCAAAACATATTGCTTTGACATAAAGCAGACAGGAAGAAGACACACAATTACAGGACCAGAGGGGCCTCTGCGCACTTATGGTAGCAGGGGACCAGGTTCTAAATCAACTTCTAAGACAGCTGGCTCAGGGCTCCTGAGAGCTGAGCCGAGAACTTCCCAGCACGTCTGCCTGGGAACTCTCTTATCTGCAGCTGACAAAGTCATCAAGGCACATGCGTAATGATAAAAGTGCAAAAGAGGGCTCTCTAACTCTGGTTATTTAAAGAGGTCCCATCAGATTTCAGTCACTTCATTCTGCTGAATCAGCACATTTTACTGAGGGAGCTCTTGAAGGAAAGAACTTATTTCTCCCTACCCTCAAACCACTTCAAGAAATATTTCATTTTATCAGACTAAATCCACCTGGAACTAGTCATTCCAATAAGTCTTACCATGCTTTTTCCTTCACTCTTTTCTCATTGTTCCAAATTCTTAGCACATATGCTTACATGTCTGTTCAGTTACTATGGTTATATAATCTATAAATCTCTTTCTGTGCCTTGTGTCCATTCCTCTGTTAGACAGATAGTTCCTTGATGGTAGGAACTGAATCATCTACTTTCTTCAGAGTGTCATGTAGCTCTTTGTGAACCCCTAGTAATGCTACCTGACTGTTTTCAGTAAAATTTCTAGACATCCTATATACCAATATTTGTAGGTGATTTCTCTAGGTCTAATAGAAGCCAACGTGAACTCCTCCCTCCCCCAATCAGTTCATAATAAATTTTATCATTATGTTAAAGATCCCTAGAGTCCTCATGTGCCATAAACTCCATCCTATTTCTTCTTTCCTTTTTTAAAAGCTCTTCCTCACTTCTCTAAGTTTGTATCCTGTCTTGCTGAGCTGAATTGAGCTCATTTACTCTGTGGTTTTCTTGTTTCTCTTGCCTAGTCTTGATGCCACTCAAAGAGTTGCTCGGGAAGGGGGTTTGTTATTTCAGACACATACCATCACCCACGTCACTCGTTTCTCCCATGCAATCTTTAACAGGGCACAGAGTCAACTTCATGCTTTCATTTGTATCAGTTACATGCACAGGATTTAAATTCATCCTCTCCGTTGGTCCCAAGTCTGCTTCCAGATGATGTCTGTTAAAAAATAAAGCTGATGTCTTCTTACACTTTTGTCTTCCTGAATAAAAAAATCCAGCCATTTGTTCCATTGTCATTCCTATGTTTTTCTTCTTTATAATCTTATTAAGAACAACATGATAAAGGAAATATCTTTTTATGCCACTAACTCTGCTGTTTGTTCCCTATGTCTCCTCAGTGACGTTGGGTGGTTAAGAAAAAGTCACATCAGTGTTTCAAAGTCAGTGCCAAGGGAACATAGACAGTGAATCAGTGCCCAGTATCTGCTGCTGCTGTTGCCCAGAACCTTATCTTGTCCTATTTATACATTCACAAACCAAATTCCTTTTTAGAGCTGTACTTGTGACGTTAACATTTTCTTTCCTTAAATTTCATGCTGTTGAGTTCTGCATTTTTCCTCAAGTGGATACTTGAGGATACAAATGCAAATTAACATCCATATTCATTACTCAGAGAATCAATAATCTGATCACTAGGACAATCCAAAATGAGGACACAAATCCAAACAGAGGATACAAATGCAAATTAACTTCCATATTCATTACTCAGAGAATCAATAATCTGATCACAAGGACAAGGGAATCTGAAAAGGAAACACCATTGTAATGTGAAATATATTCTAATCTAAATTACAAAGATGGATAAAATTCTCAATCTTGAAGCTCAGAAGATTTCCAAAGCATAATAAAATCAGTTGTCTCGAACTCCTAACTAAATAATCTTCCACTGAGAGAATGACTGTAACAAAATTGTAACAGTTACCCATTGATGGTCTTGGAGAAAGGAAGAATTGGGTTCACCTCTTGCATCTGACACATAGTGGCTTCATGACCATCGAGAAGTCACTTAACCTCTTAGTGTCTGTTGACTCTCTAAGACTCTCTATATATTACAGACTAGTTTGTAATCTGTTTTGGTAAAAGAAGTGTTCTGGTGAAATCTTCCCCTTCCCCACCCCCCAATAAAAAAAATGAAGCGATATATTACATAGTGTTTCTAAAGCCTTTTCAATCTATAGCAACCTAATTAAAAATTAGTAAATATGGATTTAATTATAGAAAACAAAATTACTGAATACTGCAATACTCTGCCTCCAGGGTCTTCTCCCTCCACGTCTGTGGTTCCTTCCTCTGATTGGTCAGTTATTCCTAGAAACTCCATTTTAAGAAAAATGCTTCCTTCCTCTTCGGGTGTCATTACTAACTCTCTGGTCTTCTTTCTCAACCATGCCCCATCATGGATATCGACATTTCCTCCCATGTGTTTCATCTTCCTTTTATGTATTGTTTTCTTCCACTAGAATGAAAATTCTTAAGGACTGTCTTTTCTACTTGTATTTTTACTCCTAGCACAGGGATAGGGAGCCTGTGGCCTCAAGGCCACATGTAGCTCTCCAGGTACTCAATTGTATCCCTTTGATTAAATCCAAACTTCACAGAACAAATGCCCTTAATAAAAGGATTTGTTCTGTGAAAATTGGACTCAGTCAAAAGGATGATAGAGTGGATAGACTGGGCCTGGCATCAGGAAGATTCATTTTCCTGAGTTCAAATCTGGCCTCAGACACTTGCTAGCTGTGTGACCTTGGGCAAGTTACTTAACCCTGTTTGCCTCAGTTTCTTCATCTGTATGATGAACTGGAGAAGGAAATGACAAACCACTTCAGAATCTTTGCCAAGAGCTTGGCATTACTCAAAAAATGACTAAACAGCAACAATCTACAGTGATGGAGGCAGTCCTCATGTTGTTAGAAGCTGGGGATACAATAGGAAAAGTAGTATCATCCATTTTCTCAAGTTGTTCTAATAGAGGGCATTCTTCATAGAATATGATAAGAACGAAGGAGGAATTTAGACAAAGTGCTATTATAATCAGGAGGAAGAGATTATTTTCAATTTGAGGGTACCAGAGAATAAATAAATGAAGATTCACTTATTAAAGTCAGGTACTGTGCTAAGCACTAGGGATATAAATATAAAAAGGGAAACAATCCTTTCTGACATTCTAATCCTAACAGGGAGAAACAACACATAAAGGAAAGTAGTGCCTAGGAAGGAAAGCTTTGGTTTGGAGAGTCACAGGAACATTTCTAAAATATAATTTGATTTTATTTTAGTGCCCAAAGCAAGAAGGGGAAAGTGGGAGTGAGATAGGGTGATATACCATGTGGGCAGAGAAAGTGGGAAAAATGGTCTGTGTAGATGGTTGGATAGGATGTGAAACATGGTATTATGATCTGTGGTCAACTAGAGATAAGAGGCTAGGTATATTTTACTCATTTAATTGCCAGATAAGATGGTTCAGCCTCGGGGTGTGAATTTTAAAGCTGAACAAATGACTTAACTTCTGCAAAGAATGAAGGCACAGATTCTGGAAGTTGAGTCTTAAGGATGCTGGACCTGATGAGAAGTAACAGGACAGTGATGACAACTTAGATGCAACATGGCTTGAGGTGGCTTCATGGCAAAATTAGCATCTAGTCTTGGTCTTGTTGGAAGAAAAGAATTCCAGTGGGCAGAAATATGGGAGGAAGGGTAGCTTACAAGGAATGAATGGAGGTGGAGGAAGAGGGAAGAAGATGAGGAAAAATTTTGTTACCCAGTTTGGCTGGAATATAGATTTTTTGGAGATTTATTGAATGATATTGGCACAGAAAGGTAGATTGGAGATGGACTGTGGAAGGTATTAAATGTCAAAATATGGAGTTTGTATGTAAAAACATGCAACCTAAATTTTAATGAATGCAATGACCCTTTTTCTCTGATGGATAAGCTGGTTTTAATATTGGGGGCTTCTTTTTAGTAATAATCTCTATGGCTCATTACTCCCACTCAGAAATCTCCTAGGAACATCAGAATCTGGCTCATATTTTTTGTGGTCCTCATTTCCTTCAAGCATCAGGCTTCTAAAACAAGAACCACAGACCAGATTTATTAATGGAATGTAAAAGAGCAAAAAAAGGGAATCATGTCTAAATCTCTTTAGCAAAACACTAGTTATAGCTGGCCATCTGTTGAACTCAGTTTCTTTATTTCACCCTCAAGAGTTCAGTAACAGCCCTTACCAAATCAAGAAGTGAAGTGGCTTCTGTGTCAATATAGTCATAAGAAACATTGAGATAAGGATGACTTTGTCTCATTGCTTGCTGATTTCTTTCAGAGAGCAGTTTGCTTCCTCGCTCAGTCTCACTACTGTAGCTATCTTCCTTAGTTATTGTTTTTCATGTCTCATAGCTCTTGGGGGGATTTAATTCAGCACAAACAGGTCATTGTAAATCCTACAACTTCTGGTTTAGCTCTGGATTGATAACTGTTGGTTTTGCCGCTGTCAACTCTGAACTCCCCAGAGCCACTCTATCTAGAAGATCCATTTTCATCTATAGTGTAGTTTTTCCCCCCTGAAAACCTTCATCCTCTGGGTGATTGCTCTCTCAGGTCTTCTTCAGTTTCTGGCTTCCAGACTCCAAGACCATGGCTCTAACACTAATTTATCTTGCAGCTTTCCTCAGCACTGAGACTTCCTTGCCCTGGAATCATTCATATGTCCTCAACCTGGAAAATCCCACAATGAAGTCAACCCCCTTTTCTTTCAACTGAGATGTTTCTCCTGGGATCTCTGTTTTGTGGAGAGGACCATGTAGACCTTCATTTCCCTTCTGGCTTTGTTCATGGTTTCTGTACTTCAAAATCATGCTGGTTTTTGCATGACCATACACATATAACCCCTATCCAATTGCTTGCCTTCTCAATGATGGGGGAGGAGAAGAAGAGAATTTGGAACTCAGAATTTTGAAAAATGAATGTTAAAATTTTTTTTCATATGTAAGTTGGGAAAAAATAAAATACTAGATAATTAAAAAAATGCCAGGTACCAAAGATCCCTGCCACCCCTCCCCTGTTTCAGTTTCTTTTGTGTACTATCTTCCCCAATCAGAATGTAGATTCTTTGAGGGCAGAGATTGTCTTTCTTTTTGCTTTTAGCAAAGTGTTGAGCACATAGCAAACACTTAATAATGCACATTTCCTTTATTTCCTTTATTCTTGTGTGTATTTGTTCTTGGGTCCTCTTCTGGCCTGTACAGTTGGAAGAAGAGGGCTTGACTTAACACCTTTAAGAAATATTCATATACGTTTTCTTTGAATCTTCTTGTTGCATGCCCAGTACATATAAAATGAGTAATAATGTTTTTGAGCAGAAGAATAGCATATATAGACCTATAGATGAGGAAAATTATTTTGGCAGTTATATAAGGGATGATTTGTCAATGAATGAAATTGAAGGCAGAAAGAATAAGTTACAATGCCATTAAATTGTCTAGTCAATAGGTGATCAGGAGGTAGTAATAAGAATAAAAAGGAGGGAGAAGCAGTGAGAGATATTGCCAAGGGAGAATCAGTAAGAATTGATTGGATATTGGGAGTGGGAAGAGTCAAAATGCCTCTGAAATTTGGAACCTAGACAACTGTCTAGATTGTGACATCATCGGCATAGAGAAGTTCAAAGGATGAAAAAAAATTAGGCAAGAGATAAGTTCAATTTTGGACATACTGAGTTTGAAGTGTTCATGACACATCAAGATAGAGATGTCAAATAAATAGAAATGTGGAATTGGAGTTCAGAGAAGTAATCTGGTTTGTATGTGTAGACTTTGGAGTCATCTGAATAAAGATAGTAATTGAACAATAAGGGAGGCAGTAAATGTGGGGAGAATGGACTGAGGATACAGAATTGGAGGATGACCACATTTACGACATACACCAGAGAAAAATCAATAGATAAGATGACTGAGAAGGAGACTTCAGTCAAGCAGGATGAGAATCAAGCAGTATCACTGCAGCCAAACATCGAGAGAGAATATCAAGAAAGAGGGGGTGGACAACAGTTGTCAAATGCATCTTTGAAAAGCACTCTTTTTCGTTGGAGTGAAACATCAATGGATTATATTAGTTATTACATTTATTATTTCTTTCAGATGTCTTTAGAAAAGTAGTTCACTTTTTGTCCTTAACTTTTCTTATCTCAATATCTTACATGCTATTTGAATGACACCAACATCTTTAAGTATTTCTTTTAAAGCAGGCATATCACCAAATCAAGAAATAGGTGACGTATTGAAGGTACTAATTTATATGTTTAAAATTCTTATGAAGTGTTTTTATTATGCATATAGGGATGATCTTTTGGGCAGCTAGGTGGAATAGCATATAGTGCTGGACCTGGTGTCAGGAAGACTCATCTTCATGAGGTCAAATCTGGCTTCCGACACTTACTAGCTGTGTGACTTTGGGCAAGTCACTTAACACTTTGCCTCAGTTTCCTCATCTGTGAAATAAGTTGGAGAAGGAAATAGCATCTTTACTAAGAAAACCACAAATGTGGTCATGAAGCATAGGACATGACTGAAAAATGACTAACAACAAAATGAATAATTTGTGATTTCATTGATTTGGGGAAACTTTCTCTACCCATAGCAAACCTACTTTCATAGGATCAGAGATCTGGAGCTCAAAAGTACTCTAGGGGTGCTTTAGTCTGACCTTGTTTTAAAGAAAAGTTTCTTTTTTGTTATGAACTTACACATAGTCATACATGAACAAAGAATAGAAAAAGGCAATTATATTGTGAACTTCTCTTACAATTTTTAAAAAGTGTTCAGTAAATATGGCATGATAATAAAACTATCCTGCTTGTTTGTAACCTTTTGAACTTGCTTCTCCTCTTTTCTGTATAGTTTTAAATGTTTCATTGATGCTTCCTTGTCCTCCTCCTCCTCCTTCTCCTTCTTCTTCTTCTTCTTCTCCTTCTTCTTCTTCTTCTTCTTCTTCTTCTTCTTCTTCTTCTTCTTCTTCTTCTTCTTCTTCTTCTTCTTCTTCTTTTTCTTCTCCTTCTTCACATTACCTTCACCCAATATAGAAATCCTCCCTTACAACATATAAACAAAATAATCTAGAGAAAGGCTGTGACTCAAAAAGAATGTCTTATTCCTGCATCTCTAGGGCTTCACTTCTCTCCTAAGAGATGCTTCATCATCAGTCTCCCATATCTTCATTGGGTATTGCATGGATTGTAGGTCTTAAGTCTTTCAGAATTGTTTCCCCTTACATTATTGTCATCATTATATAAATTATCCTGATTCTATAATTATTGATTATATAAGTTATATATAATTATATATAATATAAAATAATACAAATATATAATTATGATTATATAAGTTATCCTGATTCTCCTCACTTTACTGTGTGGAACCCCTATTCTTGAAGGTCCTGGGCATTGATGGGTGAGCTTTCATATTATCTTTCCTGGAACCAGGCCACCATGATACTTCCCAGATAGCTCCAAACTTATATGTGTTGTATATCCAGTGCTCAGCACAGTGCCTAGGGTGCAGGATTTAATAAATGCTTCTTCCTTAATCCATTTCTTAAGGCATAATAATATTCCATTATATTCTTATGCCATATTTTGTTCATTCATTCCCTAACTGATTAACACCTACTTTGTTTCCAGTTCTTTGCAACAACAAAAACTGATTATCAAAATATTTGGGTAATTCTATATCAATCTATTTATCTATCTATCCCATCTATTGGCATTGGCCTCTTTACAAATCCATTGCTTTGTAGATGACACTGAAACTCAAAGGGATTAAATGACTTTAGTAAGTTCATAGAGGTAAGATTTGAACCTAGCACTTCTGGTGCTGGCATTATACATAGGTTGAGTGTACTCATGAGGCATAAGAGAGGAGTCCCTAGGTTTAGAAATCTATGTTAAAATACCATCTTTAGCCTTTCTGAACTTCCAACCATTTTTATTACTCTGTTGGGTAAGTGATTGTTTTCTGAAAGCCCTGTTTGAAATGCAAATGTTTTGACTAGGAAGGACAGAATACTGTTTATCTTTAATAGGTTAGTGTGAATTAATACATGTCCATTAGCTGGGTAGCTACTAAATGAAGAGCCCTGCTTCATAATAAAACACTGAGGAAAAGGGGAAACATCTTTGAGCAATAGTCATTGTTTTTCTAAGAGTGAAATCTGATTAACATGAAGAAGGGCAGCCTTGGAAAGAAGGAGAAACCAATAAAAAAAGGGGGTATCTATAGCCCTATATAGCCTGCATAGCCTCGGGGTGTGTGAGCCTGGGCCTGGAAGGAGGGAGGACCGTGTTACTGCTTTGAAGCCAGTGAGAGCCTGCACTGATTGTGTGGTATGTGAGTACTGACTCTGGTTTTTAGCACCAGCTGGCACCGCTACCTCCTCCTCCTCCTCTCCCACCTGCTGGGATCCTGAGTCACTGGCAACTCAAGCTGCCTTGTCCCCAGACAGCAGTGGGCTCTAGAAGGCCCAGGGTGTACGGTTCTAAGAATCGTTTCCCCAGTAAACTGAATTAAGAGGTATTTCAGGGCTTAGGTGGGAGGTGGGGAGATAGAATCTTCCCAGTCATAGTTTTATGTCCTCATTCTGCTTTTTTCTTTCTTCAGTCTCCTGCAATCTGGTTCCTGAAGTGACAGATTCACTGAATTTGCTTTCTGTGAGGTCACCAAATAATTTCCTCTTCATTCCATTCTCTTCAGTTTTTTCAGTCCTTATATTCTTCGACTTTTTCTGTAGGATCTGACACTGCTCGATAACTTTCCTTTACTCTCTGTTTGGATGTACTCTCCTTTGCTGGCTTCAGGGACATTGATTGAACCTGTTTTTCTCCCATGTTAGCTTGTTCATTCTCCTCCCCCAATTTACCAAATGTGACTGCCCTCTGAGATTCTATCCTTGGCCCTCTTCTCCCTATGTCCAAGGCTTCAATTAAAGTCTCTACAAATATAATTCCGAAATCTCTATCACTCCCCCAAGTTCTAGTCAGAAATTTCCAAATTCTTACTGGATATTTCCATCTGGATATCTCATTGGCACCCACCCCAAACTCCACTTATGTAAAATTGAACTCATCATCTTCCTAGAAAACTTCTCAACTTTCCTATTGATGTACTGTACTCCCATCAATCCAGGCTCAGAACCTTGGGAGTCACCTTTTATTATACTTTCTTATCCCCCTTTTTCCTAGACCCCTCTCCCCCCAATCCTATCTTTGGCTAAGGCTATTTATTTCACCTTGGCAATAATGCCCCCATATGCTTATCCTCTCTACTCATACCTACACTTATTTCATCTCCATTTGTGATGACTTTGGTTATCATCCTCTAACTTGTCTTCCTATTTCCAGTTTCTCCCTTCTCCAAACCATTCTTTACATAACTACCAATAATTTTCCTAATGCAGAAATAAGATCAATTCCCTGATTCAAAAAATTTTCAAGGCCTATGATTTCTTTTGGTGGGGGGTGGGAGATCTGAGATCCATGCTTTTAATTGGTGTAAGTAATTTCCACTCTAGAAATTTCTTACACCAGTGCAGATCCCAAAGAAATCTATAACTCCGATTGCCTGGGAACACTGAGAGAGAGGTTAAGTGACTTGTCCAAAGTCATATAACTGGTTTGTATCAGAGCAATTGTTCTCAACATTTTTTTATTCTGGAAACCCTGTAAAGGCAGCTAGTGGCACAGTGGATAGAACTCTGTGCCTGGAATCAAGATGACCAGTTCTTCAGGTACTCACTAGCTGTGAGACCTGGATCAAGTCACTTAACCTCAGTTTGCCTACCTTACAGCGTTGTTGTGAGGAATAAATGAGATAACATTGACATAAAAAAGTGCTTCTTAGCACAGTGCCTGACATGCAGCAGGTGTTATACAAATGCATAGTCTCTGAAATATGGTTCGAATCTGTCTTTCCAGACTTACTGTATTCTACTCTCCACTGGCTCTATTTCCTATTCAAATTTGGCTGCTGGGTTTCTTTGATCTTCTGCCTCCTATCGCCACTGTGAATTCATGTAGACTTTCCTTGAAGTCTGGATTATACTCCATTCACCCAGCTGCTTGTTGAAATTCTTCTTCTAAGTCCAACTCGTGTACCAACTACTTCCTAAGTGGAAACAAAACCTGCACATTTCCATTGAATCAATCATTCAAACATAGGGTTTATACTAAGTGCAAAAAATCTTGGATCAGTTTAGGTATCTTTGAAACCAATGAACTACTTGGAGTGTTGTTACACAGGCAATCCATTCAGATTGGTATAATTCTTACCATATTATCTAAACAGATATGCCTTTGTAAAAGCTAATTAAATAATCATTGACTGATATCCATTGATAGTCATGGGAGGAAGCATACTACTGTGGGCTCTTGAGCTATAGTATTAGAAAGGTACACCCTTTGCTTAGCATAGTGTTTGGTATGCAGTAAGTGCTTAATAAATAATTGATGCGACACTACAATCCCTCAGAGATTCCATGGACCCTTAGAAGAATTAGAGTAGCTATGATCTAGAGACCTGACTTATGTGAGAGGTCACCCAGAGCATGTGACACATTATTATTCTTTTTTAAGAACATCATCTCTGTCATGTCTATTAACAGTGCATGTATCCCAAGGATCTATCTTGATCCACCTTTTTTTTTTTTTCTAGAGGCTTCTAGTGGAATAATACATGGGGAAGACCTGGATTCAGATTCAGTCTCATACATTAGTTGTGTGATTTTGGACAAGTCACTTAACCTCTGTTTGCCTCAGTTTCCTCAGTGTAAAATGCAAATAGTAATAGCATCAATCTCACAGAGTTGCTGTGAGGATCCAATGAGATAATGTTAGTGAAGTACAGTACTTGCCATATAGTGGGTATTTAATAAATGTTTATTTCCTTTCCCTTTTTTCTCTACACTCTTTTTGACATTTCAGATTGGTTATCCATAGGCACCAAAATAAAACTCATTATCTACCCCTAAAATTCCACTCCAATTCTGAACTTCCCCTTTTTTCTTGAGGATGCCACCATCTTCTCAGTCATCTAAGTTCAAAATCTCAGTGTTCTTTTTGATTCCTTACTCTCACCTCACATATCTAATTAATTGCCAATTAAAAGTCATTTTTACCTCTATAAAATCTTTTGCATTTGCTCCCTTCTGGGTATATGTCCAGCCAGTCAGAATACTGTAACATCCTCATCACCAGTATCCTGGAATAAATCTCTGCCCCCCCGCCCGGGAATTCATATACCACAGAACTATCTGAGTGATTTTCTCAAAGTTCCAGTATGACCATGCCACTGCTCTCATCTCCCCCACTTCTAGCCTCTTTCATAAGCTCCTGTGCTCCTTTGTCCCTTTAGGATCAAATAGAAATGCTTCTGATTGGCATTTGAAGCTCTTCAAAATGTTTTCCACCTTATTACATACTGTGTCCTTCCCTGAACTCTATGAGAGTACCACTTTAGAGTCTTTTTGTTCTCCACACAAACACTCCATCTCCTGTACATTTTTCTTTGTGCTGGCTATTCCTCTTGTTTGGAATGTTCTTCCTCCTCATCTCTGCTTCTTAGAATCCCTAGATTTGTTCAAGATACTCTTTAAGGACAACCTTCTCTCTGTGACTTTTTCTAGTTCCCTCAGTCACTAACGTTTTCTCTCCTTATATCTGCTTGTTTTGCATTTTGTATATCCCTGTATATGTTTGTTATACCCCCTGTTCAAGTATAAAGTCCTTGAGGACAGGGACTCTTGCTATTTTGCTTATTTATTCAGCATTAAGAACACAGTACCTGGCACATATTTAATAAATTCTTGTTGATTTATTGTTAAACAGATTTTTGGAGAGCAGATTTTAAAGCAAGAATTTTGACAGTTTCATCTGGTATTCTTGAGGACAAGCAGGTGAAACATGTCCTAGATGATAACTCAAATGAATTCAAAACTGGTTGAATATCCAGGTGCCAAAAAGCAGCCATCAGTGATTTGGGAGGGCTACAGAGACTTCTTCCTGATCTTTCAATGATTAGGATGTTTCAATGAGTTAGATAAAAGCATAGATGGCCTGCTTATAAAATGTGCTGATGATATAAATGTAGAATAGATAGTCAATAGATTGGGTTACATCCTGGTTATGCAGGCATCATTAAGAAGATTAAAATGCTAGAGATGTATGAGTGATGATTTAGGCAGAAATTTTCCAGTGTCCTCTTCCTTGTCCTCCTTCTTGCCCCCACCAGGGAGCTTTCCCTGACCTTGGAGCTGATAAAGGCACTTTGACTCATACATTCACCCCTCTCACACTTGGATTTGTGAGAAGAAAAAGAGAAGAGGCCTCAGGAGCCAGAGAGACTGAATTTGTGGAGGGGGCTGTTGCCATGAGGACTGGACGCAAGAGCTCCAGAGCCAAGATGGTGTAGCCGAATCATGCACAAGGAATGTTAGGGCAGATGCCGGCCACATTGCTTAGCTCAGCCACTTAGCTGCCTGGCCACTACTGCTGACTCATTTATCCAAAGAAATTCATCCACAACTTCTTGGCTCTGGAGTGCCTGCCTTCACTTCCTGTGGGGCAACAACTTCTGCCTTTTTGGCTTCCAAGTCTTCATTTCTTCTTCTTTCTCTAAGTCTAAATGTGGGAGGAGTCAGCTTGTAAGTCAAAATGAGCCCTTCCCTTAACCTCAAGGTCAATGTAAAACTGTTGATAGAGGTCTGTGAATAAGTCTGTGAATTTCTGTCCAAATGTGGAAGCATTCATCTCTAACTTCCTGACTTGCTTGTGACGCCTTCAGGAGGCATGATCAAAAAAGTGCTATGCTAGTTGTCATTTTCCCTTGATTTAGACAATGGAAGATATCCTCCACTTTATTTCATCATTTCCTCCATGAATCTTTCTTGAGTTGAATAACTATTTCAAATTGTTTAAGCTACAAATAGATTTATCCATGGCTTCAATCTTATAATTCTATTTCCTAATAATGAACATGACTGTTTTTTTATTATAATTTTATGTTAGTCTAGGGTTATTGAACTATTCATGCTTATGGGCAAATTTGCCATCACCACCACTATTGTCATCATATTAAATGATACTTACATAGCACTTTAACATTTTCTGAGCACTTTACATAGTTATCCCATTTTATCTTCTCAGCAACCCTGTGAAGTAGGTATTATAAATATTTTAACATTTATTTTACAGAAACCACATGCTTCAGTGTCCCCCAAGAATCTCTGTGCTCACATGGACTTGGTTTGTTTTTGGAGGTCTGATCAAAGAGGAAGAGGTTTTTGTCTACCATGGAGTTTTACTACAGGAGAAATCCACCAAATAAAGATTAGATATTGTTTGTGCCTCAGTTTCCTCAAATATGTATTAACAGGATCCTCAGCTAAGACATAGGCACTAAATGTACAATATGGATATTGGGTATTGAATAGCCTTGAGTTCTCCCATCACAGAAAGTATGTGAGATGTAAGACTCATAGGAATCCTGAAAAATATGAAAACAAAGCCCACAAATAACCCATTTCATTCCCCTGGAAGGTAAAACCATAGAGTAAGACTATTCTTTCAATTTGTTTTCAATCTGTACCATCTGATCAAGTCACAGCAAAAACAGACTTGGCAAGATCCAAACATTTATCCACTACACACTCCTATGCTCATGGCACAGAAAAGAAAGATTAAACCTTTTTACAATGCTTGTAGGGGCTGTAGGAAAAGGCAGCTCTTCCTATAAGAGTTCATTCTCTTTAATTCTCAGTTGTCAATTTTCTTGGTTGCAGACTCATAAAGCTCAGAACTCTGTGCTTCCTTTCAACAAGTTGATAAAACTCATAGACACTGGAGCCAACCTTTGTTCTAAAGTCTCTGCTTTGTAATCTTATCAAATTGGCCCAGAAATTCATGCAATTGATCAGAGACTTCCCTGATAAACCAGGTTTATGTACAAATGAGGAAACTGAGGTTTTATATCCTTATACCTTATCCTTACTGCCTAGCTCATGTGGTTGTTGGGAGGATTGAATGACAGGGATGAGAATACAGACAGGAGTTGTGATTTTATTGTTTTAGGAAATTCCCTCCACCAAGACAGGCTGACACTTTATCTGCAATTTGCTATCTTAGAGAGTTGTCCAGACAGCTAAGAAGTCAAAGGACCTACTTGGGGTTACATTTTCACTGTGTCAGAGGGAGAACTCAAATCAAGATCAACATAGTTACTTTTACCTTGTGAGTTCCTTGAGAGCAGGGAATGTCTTTTACCTTTCTTTGTATGCTCGTTGCTTAGCTTGGTGCTTGGCACATAGTAGGCACTTAGTAGATGTTCAACAACTGACTGATTACTCCTGACTTTGAGGATGACTCTTTTTCCACTGTGCCATGTTATATTGTCTCTCTAAAGTATCATCTAAATGTTGGTCGCATTGGGATTGGAGCAAAGTAGATAATTGAAAATATACTACGAATAAAAATGGCTCAGAATAAGTTTTCTACTCATAAATCAGATGCTTTATCTTGAAAGAGGAGGAACAGTGTATGATGAGGCTTGTCCTGTCAACAGGCTTGCTCAACTAATGGTCCCCCTTCTAAAAGAAAAGCAGTATATCATAGGATCTCTAGCAGTATCTCTATTTCTAATTGGTTAAAATTGTCAAATTAGTTAAGATAGGAATTGTTATCATTGTCTCCAACTATGAGGTTGTTTAAATTGATAACTTAAAGATCAATATTTATTTTCTACGCTGATTTCAAATAGCTTTGCTTTATTTTTAGGAAAATAGGGACCTCTTGTGGTTATTTATAAAAGTACATCATCAACCTCTACAAACAATGGAACGATTTTTAGAGATAATTTTCAGGTCTGATTCTTTTTAAAAAAAAAATGCCTGTGTATCATGGTACATAAATTATGGTATCTGTTTTTTAATTATGTAAGAACATTAGGATTTTTATGTTGGCTTGAACTTTGTCCTGTCAGTTTAGTAGTCTGTTTCTGACAGGCATACCAAAGGGATGCCTGTATATATGTATATATGTGTATATATATATATATATATATATATATATATATATATATATATATATATATATGTGTGTGTGTGTGTGTGTGTGTGTGTGTGTGTGTGTGTGTGTGTGTGCATAAAACATTCCTAACTTTATCAATAATCTATTCAATTCAGTTCATCAATGATCTTTTATTTAATTTACTGTGCTAGTTACAACAGGTGGATGAATAAGTTGGCTCCTATTAAAATTACTTCTTGTTCTTGTTGAATTGGTTCAGTTGCGTCTGATTCTTTGTGACCACATTTGAGGTTTTCTTGGCAAAGATATTGGAGTGGTTTGCCAATATTAGATTTATAATCTAAAAGGGTACATGGATATAAGATAAGCAAATGACAAATAGTTATGTATAAGATTTAATTTAATTAGTGCAATAAAAGATTTATGAATAAAATATTGTGAAGGTTCCAAGAAGGGAGAAATCGTACCCATATGGAGATATCTTTTATAAACAAATTCTTATTATTCATGAATTTTCTGTCTTCTTTTTAAGTTCACACGCTAGTTATCAAATTCCAGTCCAAGACTTAGTTTTGTAGTAAAGATAAGAAACTTTCTGGATCTTCATGAGGTTTGTCTGTACCAAAAGTGTCAAACTTGTAGGCTAACGGTGGCAAGTGAACTGCAAAATCCCAGAGTGGGGAACCAAACCAGACTGAAATTTAATTAGGGAAATATTTAACAAAATAAATAAAACACATTAATTTATGATGTTAATTTGTGGTTTTATAAGTTAATATGGGACCCATAGGGATCTATTTCTATTTGAGTTTGACACTGCGGGAATACACAATACAAGATTATGAAGTTGATTGTATGGAAAAATTAAATGTATTAAACTAGCTATTTTAGAAAAATGAAGAGTAAAACAAAAACTGGTTTATAGAGATTTTTAACTCTCTTGTGTTTGAGATAGTGTAATTTACCTTCGTCTACTATAATACAGTGGAAAGAGCACTGAGTTTTGAGTCACAACACCTTTATATCAATCTTGGCTTTGTTACTCCCTGTGTCAACTTGGGTGAGGCACTTTACCTCTTAGTCTCTCCTCTTCATCTGTAAAATGAAGGTGTTGGACTAAGAGATCTCTGAGTTCCCTTCTAGCTCTAATTTCTATGGTCATTCTCAGTATGTCTTAAGAATTTTATAATTTTGTACTGTGGTGACTGTATTTTTATTCCTATCAGGAGATTGATTACACCAAGAGTTACCATAAGCACATTTGTGTAGTAGGATAATTTTATTTCTGAGTCCCTTCCCTTGCCCATTTCCCCAGTTTACAGCTTTTTTTTCCTCCCTGAGATTTCCTCCACTCCAACTTGCTCCAAAGAGAGGATAGTATAGCAATCTTAGTGTGAATTAATTACATGCTATCTTGCTAGAGCTGATTTAATATATTCCCAAAATTTTAGAGATAGAAGCGACCTCATAAAAGATGCCCAAACTCATGTCACCTGTATTATTCAGTAGATATTCAATGAATAAATGAGTGAACTATTAAACAAATCTAAAATATAAACTGATGGTAAGATAAAAGAAATTTCTAATAGCAAATGAAATGGCATGAAGCTTTTAGAAAACATGCAAAAAACTTTTTCTTTTTTGAAAAATTTATTTATTTACTTTTAGTTTCAACATTCATTTCCACAAGATTTTGAGTCCCAAATTTTCTCCTCACCTCTCCTCTTCCCACACCCCAAGACATCGTGTATTCTGATTACCCTTTGCCCCAATCTACCCTCCTTTCTATCACACCCCTCCCTTCCCTTATCTCCATCTCCTTTATTTTCTTGTAGGGCAAGATAGATTTCTATACCCCATTTCCTGTATTTCTTATTTCCCAGTTGCATGCAAAAACTATTTTTTAACATACATTTTTAAAACTTTGAGTTCCAACTTCTCTCCCTTTCTCCCTCCCCACCAATCCCCACTGAAAAGGCAAGCAAATCAATATAGGTTATACATGTGTAGTTATGCAAAAGACTTCCATAGAAGTCAAGTTGTGAAAGACTAACTATATTTCCCTATATCTTATCCTGTCCCCCCATTTATTCTATCCTGTCTTTTGACCTTTTCCCTCTCCAAAAATGATTACTTCTAATTACCCCCTTCTCCCGTTTGCCCTCCCTTCTATCATCTGCCACCCCATTTATCCCCTTCTCCCCTACTTCCCTGTAGTATAAGATAGATTCTCATACCAAATTGAGTGTGCATGGTATTCCCTCCTTAAGCCAAATATGATGAGAGTAAGCTTTACTTTTTCTCTCTCATCTCCCCCATTTTCCCCTCCATTGCCTCTTTTATGAGAGATAATTTGCCCCATTCTATTTCTCCCTTTCTCTTCTCAATATATTCCTCTCTCACCCTTTAATTTAATTTTTTAGCTATCATCCCTTCCTATTCAGCTCCCCCTATGCCCTCTATCTATATGTTTATAATCCCTCCAACTACCCAAATACTGAGAAAAGTCTCAAGAGTTAAAAATATTATCTTTCCATGCAGGAATGTAGATAGTTCAAATTTAGCAAGTCCCTTATGATTTCTCTTTCCTGTTTACCTTTTCATGCTTCTCTTGATTCTTGTGTTTGAAAGTCAAATTTTCCATTCAGTTCCGGTCTTTTCATCAAGAATGCTTGAAAGTCCTCTATTTCACTGAATGGCAATTTTTTCCCCTGAAGTATTATACTCAGTTTTGCTGGGTAGGTGATTCTTGGTTTTAATTCCAGTTCCTTTCACTTCTGGAATGTCATATTCCAAGTCCTTCAATTCCTTAATGTAGATACTGCTAGATCATGTGTTATCCTGATTATATTTCCACAATACTCAAATTGTTCCTTTCTGTCTGCTTGTAATATTTTCTCCTTGACCTGAGAACTCTGAAATTTGACTACAATATTCCTAGAAGTTTTCCTTTTGGGATCTCTTTCAATTGGTGGATTCTTTCAATATTTATTTTACCCTCTAGTTCTAGAATGTCAGGACAGTTTTCCTTGAGAATTTCTTGAAAGATGATGCCTAGCCTTTTTTTTGATCATGGCTTTCAGGTAGTCCCATAATTTTTAAGTTGTCTCTCCTGGATCTACTTTTCAGGTCAGTTGTTTTTCCAATGAGATATTTTACATTGTCTGCTGTCTTTTAATTTCTTTGGTTTGTTTTTTAATTTCTTGATTTTTCATAAAATAATTAGCTTCCATCTGCTCTATTCTAATTTTAAGAAATTATTTTCTTCAGTGAGCTTTTGGATCTCCTTTTCCATCTGACTAGTTCTGCTTTTTAGGGCACTCTTGTCCTTATTGGCTTTTTGGATCTCTTTTACCATTTTGGTTAGTCTATTTTTTTAAAGTGTTATTTTCTTCAGCATATTTTGGGTCCTTTTTAGCAAGCAGTTGACTCATTTTTCATGATCTTGCATCATTCTCATTTCTCTTCCCAATTTTTGCTCTACTTCTATTACTTGATTTTTAAAATCCTTTTGAGCTCTTCCATGGCCTGAGATCAATCCATATTTTTCTGGGAGGCTTTGGATGGAGGAACTTTGACTTTGTTTTCTTATGTTTGCATGTTTTGGTCTTCCTTGTCACCAAAGTAAAATTCCATAGACTGATTCTTTTTTCAGTTTTTGCTCATTTCTCCAGCCATTTGGTTGACCTTTGAACACTTTGTCAAGGTAGATCTCTGCTTCCAGTGGGGAGTGTACTGTCAACCACTTGCTCCCCTACAATCTATGGGCCTAGAGCTCCAGAAACACTGACTGCAGCTGCCCCTGATGCTGCTGGGTCTGCTGTAGGTTCCTCCACACCCTCTTCATTCTACTGCCCTGGGGCTGGGGATGGACCACTCCACTCTCCTGCACTGGTTCCACAGTCTTTTTCCATTGACCTTCCAATTTTATCCTCAGTGTTTTGGAATCACAGAGTTTGGAAACCACCACAGGTCACAGGCGGGAGAATTTCATTCCCCCCAAGGCCTACTCATGTCCCCTTCTGTGCACTTGCAGTCCACAATGGACTATGCTCTGCTCCCAAGGTGGCACAATAGACACTTCCCAGAGACCTTCCAGGCTCTCTTGGGCTGAAGATTTGCTTTACTCCATCATTCTGCGGGTTCTGCAGTTCCAGAATTTTTTAGAGCAATTTTTTTTTACAGGTATTTAGCGGGAGTGTTCTAGAAAGTCCATGCTGTTACTCCAGCATCTTGACTCCACACCTACTAGTTTTTCTTTTGAATCAGATTTGTTATTTTATAGCTAAGATGGCACAGTGGCCAGTGTTGAACTTGGAGGCAGGAAGATCTGAGTTCAAGTTTTCCCTTTATCACTTATTGACTTGTGACTCTGAGTCTCAGTTTCCTTATCTGTAAAATGGTGATAGTACCATCTACCTCACAGGTTGTTGTGAGAATCAAATGAGATAATATTTGTGGGGTTCTTTTCAAAGCACCTTAAAGTGCTATACAAATGCTATTACAGGGAATTTCCAATGAAGAAACACCCAGTATAACACAAAAGGACATGTGCTGGTCAACTTGTAGTTTTAGAGAGTTACTTGGGGAGCACTGAGAGTTTAATAAATGACTTCCCCAGAGTCACAATAAGTTTCAGAAGCAGGATTTGAAGTCATGTTTTCCTAACCTTGAAGCTGACTCATTTTCAATGCCAAGGTCAAGGCCATGCTGCCTCTTATGCCTTTCATTTGATAAGAAAACTATAATAACACTAAAATTTAAGGAAACATATTGGTGAAAATTCTAAAAAAAAGATAAGGAAATATTTAGGAAGTAGAAATGCAAATTTGGCAGCAATTTATTACAATGGAAGTATCTGTATCTGTGACTACTAGTGGTCATATCATGGATGGAGAAAGGAAGGTCAGGTGAACTAGATATATTACATTTGTAAATAAAGTCAATTTGATTTTTGGCTATTTACTTAACAGATTATGAGTTGGTATAGATAAATCAGAGACCAGATAGTATCTGTATTTCCCTTAAGTAAAATACCAATACTATAAAACATTCCTTCAATATTATGTTCATTTATAGATACTAGAAGAAAAATAATCAGCAAGATGTTTGTGAAAACGATGAAACAACAGTTGCAAAACAAAATAAAAAACCCCCCAAATTAAAAAGAATACAAACCTAAGACACAGTGACAGTAACCATTGTATGATAATGAATGACATGTAGTAAAAACAGCTTTATAGGTAAATGGCATATACTTTTGGTTTAAAAATAGATTTTCCACATGTAAAAGAATGCTACAACTCCTTAGTGGCCCACGATAACACTTCAGTCTTTCACTTCCTTTCCATCAAGTTGCTTTGCCACTGAATCGAAACTGGCCAATTAGCAGAAGCCCCAAGACAGGAGGAAAACTTTTGCCTGAGCAGTATTTTTTGAGCTGATGGGGAAAGTTGCATTTCGTGTTATTGGTTCTGTCTTTTGATCTCCATGCCTACATTCACATTTAAAAAACTACAGATTCCACTAAACTCGATAGCAGATAAATTCGGTAGCAGAATTATCATCTCCTAACCCATCTAGGTAGTACTCTACTTCTCCAGGCTTACAGGAACAGGTAGCCTTTGCATATTCCCAGGAAAAAACTACAGTTCCCAGTAGCCTTTTCGAAAGCAAGAACTCAGTTTTTTCTTCTCTAAGCGGAATCAATAAAAAAGGACAAAGCGCGGAGCAGTGTGGGTGGAAGAGGAGAGATAAACACACTCAGAAATGGCTCTGAAGAAAGATGAGCAAACAAGGGATGTGCTGCCGACTAAAGGGGAGTCCGACTCGGAAGTTAAGCTCGTTCTCTACCACTGGACTCATTCCTTTAGTTCTCAAAAGGTAAACTTCTGGGGAGGCCGCGGCACCGAGTATTGGGTTTCAGCACCGGGACAGCTCCTTTGGGTCGTTCATTTATGCTCGTCCAACTAGGCTGGAAGAGGTGGCCACCACCCGCCTCTGACACTCCAGCTTGGGCTTTTATTGGTCCCATGGAGAGGAGCGAAGAAAAATCAACCCAAGGAATGAAGTGGATGCGCTCTATTTAGTCAGAACCAGAATGCGACAAAGGCAGCGCAGATTTGTAGGCCTTGAAAGCCTGGCCTTCTGTAGGAATAGCAACTCTAAGGTGGAGAGTTGAGAGAAAAGAGTCTCAAAGAAGGCACTTCGCTTTTCAATTAAATTAATTATAATCTTGCACACCAGCTTCTAAATGCCACCTCCTTCCACTCTGCTGCTTCTCCTCCTACTCCTTCCCCCCATACAGAATTATTTACCTTAGTTTCAGGTTCTTGGTAACGTCTTAGTCTTGTTCAAATGGAATCAGACAGGGTTTGTGGTAGGGTTACATTGCATGTGGTCCTTGTGGACAGCGACTGGTTTCCATTTTTGTTTCTGATTCTGAGAACCTAGCTCATTGCTTTGTATATCAAAGGTGCTTCATAAAAACTTGTTGCATTAAATTATGTATAAAATACACCTTTAGAATAAAAAGATAAATACTATCAAAACCAACCTCAATAGGCTATAAAAACAAGAAATGTAGACTTTTATCAATACTTTCCCCATAGTCTTTGGATATATAGGTAGCAGTTAAAAGAACGTGATCCACCAAGGGATTCAGAAGATACTTGGTAGAATGAAAAAAAGTAATTTAATCTAGAATAAACATACTTTTGTAACCATTGTGAACTCTTCCAGGTGCGCTTAGTAATTGCTGAAAAGAAACTGAAGTGTGAGGAACATGATGTAAGTCTGCCCCTGAGTGAACACAACGAACCATGGTTTATGCGTTTGAACTCTTCTGGAGAAGTGCCTGTCCTCATCCACGGGGAAAACATTCTTTGTGAGGCAACTCAGATCATTGATTATCTTGAACAGACTTTCGTGGATGGTAATGTTAAGGCTATTTGTGATTTCTTTAGTTTTGACTTTAGTAGAAATGCCATATTTTCCATTTCTAGAAGTATAAACCAGTAGATTCAGCAACAAATACTATAAACTTTATTTCAACCAATATAGCTCTATTTTGTTTTATCCATGTAAATTAAAGCCTTTGATTCAACAAACAATTATTAATTATGTGATATGCCAGGTACTTTTCATTTAATGTCTTTCCATTTAAATCCATTTTGACAAAGACTTCAAATTATATAAATTCTTGGAAATAAAAGTAGTGAATTTACTCTGCTTGATAAGATAATACAGAAATTGAAATAAAATTCATGTTTTTACTTCTAAATATTATATAGACAAAGAAAAAAATCAGGCTCCTCATTCCAGTGAAGTGATGATTATTTTCCTAGCCAATGTGTCTCAAGAAAGTATGTCAGGAGACAGGAAAGACTAGAGGAGGAAACCAAATTTTAAAGTAGTGAGAAAAAGATATGTTCAGCTTTTTAAATCTGGGGACATTGCTTGTTCTGGAAGGCATGGGTTTTCTCCCTTTTTTATTTCAGAAGACAACATAAAGTCACCTTTTTCTGAAGTTAAGCAAAGAATACTTTGAGGGGACAGACATAATCATGTGTTGTTCTCACAATTTTGTAAAAAAATTGGGTAGAGGACTTCAAGACTACCTCTCTTTTTTCTTTAAAGTAATCCTCATGTATAATTTATTATCTCATTTTTATTGATGACTTTATTTCCATGTCTCATTTATTTCCAAATATATACCTTCCTTCTTTCCCCCAGAAATCCATTCTTTGTAATAAAGAATAAAAAGAAAGTGGAAAAACAATTCAGCAAAGCTGGAGAGAGATGACTTTTCTGAACTCTTTTCTGGGCTCGAGCTTGGTCAACATAAAATTATGTAGCATTCACTTTCCTTTTGTCCTCTCTGTCCTTTTACATAGTTATATATATATTTTCCCTAGATCAGTTTATTTCATTATGCATCAATTCATATATCCTCTTCTGTTTCTCTGAATTCTTCATTCATTTGCCAATTCTTATGGTGCTGTAATGTTCTATTACATATAAGTACAATTTGTTTAGTCATTTCTCAATTGTTTTTAGTTTTTTTGCTACCACAGAAAGCACTTATATAACTCTTTTGGTGTATATGAGACCTTTGGTACATGTCTAACAACAGGGTTTGAAGGTCAAAGGGTATGAGTATCTTAATGACTTTTTAAAAACATAATTCCAAATTGCTTCCCAGATTGGTTGAATCAAGTCACAGCTCTATTCACAGCATACCGGTGTACATTTCTTAGCATGGCACCTCTAACATTGATTGTATCCATGTTTTGCTATCTTTTGCAGTTTTCTCATTCTGTTTCCCAAACTTCTCACATGGTTCTTCAGTGTCCACCAAATGGGGATAATGTCACTGTAGTCAGAAAGAAGCCAGGAAAGTGATATGAAATTGACAAAATGAAATAGAAAATTTTAATTATTGGATCAGGTGAACATCTGAAGTGCTTAGAAACTAGATACCTTTATGGGAATGGAATATGTTTAAAGTCAGAGAGGTAGATAAGAAATGGACTCGCATCCACCCTTTTCTGTAGGTGTCTCAATACCTTCAGAGAACTCTATTTCCCATTGCTTTAATGACAAGCTACTTTTAAAATCAACCTTTTCCCATATGACCTAAAAAAGAAGGAATGTGGTAATGGTAGGAAAAATATCCTAACCCACCCTGTGGCACAAAGCAAAAGAATTTTTCCTTGTAGATTTCAAAACCATCCTTGATACTTGATTGAATCAAAGTACTAAAACCTCAGAATGTTGAAAAAATTTCTTTGTCACCTGAGTGCAAGGCAGCTATGAGGAACTCAGGTAGTTTTCTGATGATTGGATGGTTGAAAACTATGATCTGCCTAGACAAGAGAGCTTCTCTCAATTAAGTAACCAGGGGTGTCCTTGATGCCTTCCTTAGTCTTCCATGGTTAAGTAAATAGCCTTTTGTTAATTGTTGAATGGTTTGCAAATATCTTATTTTGTTCCAGTGCTAAATTTGAACTACCAGAAGACTAGCTTGAGTTAGGTCCAACCAGAATAGTGGTGAATAGTTACTGTACTTTAGTTTATCAGTCATTCATTATAAATATAAAATCTGGGGATCAAGACTAAAAGTGGATTCTAGTCTTCTTACTGGTATTATATAATTTGAAGAAAATTTCTTAATTTTTCTTTGATTGGGAAAAATCCAACTAAATGTTTTTACCTCTAAGTTGCTTGTTGCTGGATAAGACTAATCATAGTGAGCATCTTGAATTTCCTTGGAAGATGTTAGCTAGACAAAAGATAGTTATGTAGGTTCAGAACTTGCTGAAAAATGGATCCAAAGAGTAGTCATTAGTGGGACAATATAAATTAAATCTCTATTAAAGTGTCTGAGGCATCTGTTTTTGGTTGTGGATTGTTTCACATTTTTTATCAAGGCATATGAATGAAGGTATAGTATATGCTTATCATAATTTCAGATGATATGGAACCAGAAGATATAGCTAATGTTTTGTTTGGTAGAGTAATACTCCAAAAATATTTTAACAGACTAGGATATTGAATTGGATCTAATTAGATGAAATTTAATAGGGAAAAAGTAAAGTTGTTCATGTGGGTTTTTAAACAATTAAACTTCAAATGGATAAGCTAGGCAATGGATGGCTGGATAGCAATTTGTGTTTAAGAAAATCTAAGGATTTTAGTGGACCACAAACTTCATGATTCAACAGAATGATTTAGAAGCCAAGAAAATAAATCCAGTGTTGGGCAGTGTAGTTCCACTGTATACTGGCAAAATCAGGCAATTCAAGCATTGTATTCCTACAGAGAATACTACTGATAAAGTAGAGTGCACAGTGGAAGACAATATGGATAGGGGAGAGCCTTCAATTAATGCCATCTGAGGAATGGCTGAATGAGTTGGTGATATTTAGCTTGGAGAAGAGACAACTGAACTGAGATATGATGGTTTCAGAGGACTTGAAAGGTCACTTGAAACAGGGATTAAATTTTATATTTGGACACAGAAGTATGTGTAACAAAGATATGTGTAGGACTTTTGATTTATATAATAGAAATTTCTTATCTTCTTTTCATACTTTCTAGCTTCTATTATTGTGTCACTTCCAGTTTTCAGCATATTATTCCAATGGCTGCCTTATTTTACCCATTGCCTAATAATAATAATGATACTAGTTATCATTTATATGGTACCTATTATGTGGCAGTCATTGTGCTAAACACCGTACACATATTATCTCATTTGATTCTCATAACAATCCTGTGAGCTAGAATCTATTATTATCTTCATTTAGTAGATGAGAAAACTGAGATTTTCCCAAGGTCCAACAACTAGTAAGTATCTGAGGCTGAATTCAAATTCAGTTCCAGCACTCTGTCTATTGCACTGCCTAGCTGCTGCTGGTCAAGTCTGTGGATCTTGGAATAGTTATTTTATTCAGCATTAGTTTCTTCAGAGTTCTCATTTATTTCTGAGTTTACAGTAATATTATAGATGGTGGTAATCTTCAGACCTCTGAACAAAGGCATTACAACTGTTTGCTTCAGTCCTTGGATCATTATCCTTTTAAATTTTGAAGCTGGAACCAAATACCTTCCACTTTCACCCCAGATTCTGGGACCAACTATGTATGGGAGGCATATAAGGAACTCCATGTGAGCAGCTTATTGGCTAAACATCATCAGCTTTGTATACAAAAGATTCTATTCTGACCTTATACCTTACTTCTAATAATTGGTTTCTTGTATTTGAATTCTTTAATTTATTCCTTCCCTGTTATCCTAATTATTGTGATAATAAGGTTTTGTTTTATACCTCTAGTTCTTTAATGTCCAAGGGTCATTCCTATGAAGCTCAGTCTTTGTAACCATTATTTACTTTGTTACTTTCATTGTGATTACTTTCCACTTTTGGAGATTCATATGAGTGCATTGATACTGGAAAAAGCCATCTAGGCTAATTTTGAAATCATCAATCACTTATCAAAATTACCTAGAAATATTTTGAAATATTGGACAAGAAAATAAAGGCCTGATGTTTTTATTGCTGAAGGCAAGGGTTCTGAAGGAGAAAGGTATATTTGGAAATTAAACAGCTATTTAAGAAGAGGTCTGAGAATAGGATTTATAGTTCCGAATCATGGATTGAATATAAGAATGACAGGTTTCTGACCAGGGTTAAAGTGGATCTGATAAGGACTGACAAGAAAGTATTTGCCTTGAGTCAAAAGAGTTTTGCCTTGAATCAAAAGAGTTTTAAACTGAAAAGAAAGAGGGGAAAGAGGAAGCTATGTCCCGCTACCAAGCTTAATACCAGAGAGAAGAGCTGCAACATAGAAAGGACAGTAAAAGAGAGACATCCAGAAGTCTACCAGGGATAAAATACAAGAAAGGAGCCAAAAAAAAAAAACCACACAACTGAAACATGGTCTCAGATATCTACATACAAATCACAAAGTATGCATAACAAGAAGATAAAACTACATATCCTAATTTGAAGGGGCAAATTTGAGCTCATTTATATCACTTTGATGTGGTCAAATGAGACCTAGAAATGGAATATGGTTCTGAAAGCAAATACCTTATTCAAATGAAACAGGATAGGTAAAAAGGGGCTTGACTGGAGTAGCACTATATGGCAAATCATTAAGAAGAGATACTTATATGAGAAAATTAAGGAAACCAGAGCCAGGAAGCATAATAGAGAGCATTGGGTGGAAATCAATGAAAACAGAAATAGAAGCAATATTATAAGGCATTATATTGCAGAACACATATACAAAAATAGGAACTGTATGCAGAGTTTGTAAAACAGTTGACCAACCCGATTTAGAGGCATGAGACAGTAAGAATGATACACTCAATTATCTCAATAAAGTCTAGAGTTATCTTCCTTTGAAAGGCAGAGTAGCTAATGAAAGCTTAATTTGCCTTAATGGCAATTTCATCTTTCAAATAGTAAGGGGACACAATTAAATAAGAAAAAAATTATTTTGTGTTTCCTTCTACAGTGAATATTAGTTGGTTATGTGGAAATTTTGGGAATCTTTGGGAGAAGTGACAAATTCAATTTTGAATTTGAAATATAGGACAGGAAAATAGTGAATATACTAACCTGAGGCTTAGGTTTTACTAAAAGAGATTTCAAAGAATTCAGAGAAAGGGCAGATAGGATATCATGTACTAAAATTGTACAGGGGAAGTTTGTCCAGGATAAATCAGAAAATCTCAAGAATGAAGTTCTGATGCTGCCAAGAAAACAAAAAATCAAAGTTCATTGTCTAACGAGACTGATATGAGTGCACAGAACGATTACCAACCACTGTAGAAAAAAAGAGAAACATACAGAATATGGAAACAATGGTATGAAGGATAAATGTCAAAGCATGGCATAATCCTTTAAGAATAGTGTTTGGTGACTTTTGATTCTTGTGAAGAGCCCACCAAACTCCCAGGAGCAGGAGTCATGCTTGCAACCAATCTCAAATTCTATACTTCCTCCTGGATATTCCCTCAAGTGCCACAGAAATACAAATAGTAGAAATTTGCTCAGGTTGCAGTAGGATGGAGGTACATGATGGTAGCAAGGAACAGTAGGGCTCTATGCAATAAAAGAACTTGGACAGAGAACTGTGGAACAGAGAGAACTGGGGCAGAATGTGTGTGTGCATGTGTGTGTGTATGTGTGTGTGTGTGTGTTGGTGGGGGCTCCACTAAGAGGGAGAAAAAGAACACAACATATGTCTGGGAACAGTTCTGTCTCCCCAGAAGTCATGTGGGACAGAGATTTGGGCTGGTGAACTATAAATTCCCCTGCATGGGAGGAAAGTGAGACAGTTTTAAGGTCTAACCTCCCACAGAAATTGCCATCAAAGAGGAAGGAGTCAGAAAGTGAGCAGTAGGATAAAATATAGAAAACAACTGAAACCATCAATAATCTCAGGAGGAATTTGAAGAAGAATTCTTGATTAAAGACTTTGAACATAAGCAGATAAACCAGCAGAGAAGATATTACTAAAAAAAATTGGAAACTGGTCTCCAGATCAGAGAAAAGAATTCAGACATCAATTATAAAAAGTATTTATAAGACAAAGGAAAATGAATCAACACCTGATGAGGCAGAGGACCCTTATTATTCTGAAGAGAACATGGAACCACAGCAAAATGCTCTTGAATAGTTTAACAGAGAAATAAGAATTGTGAATCCAGGATTTATGTCCTGCCTAGCTGAAATAATTGGCAGAATAGAAAAACTTGAATCCATGATGCCAAATCTCACCAAAAAAAAAATGAGAGAATAACTGGGAATATAGAAACAATTATAGTAAAATAAATTAAGCTCTCCCTACAACAAAATACGTTGATCTCAAAAATAAGATGCATAGATAACGTAATTATTATAACATCCTGAAAAGAATAGCAAGTCAAAAAACCTGACTGCCACAATGCAAAAAATGATGCAAAAATGCCTTGACTTACCAACCCAGAAAATAAAGTGTTAATCCAAAGAATCCACAGATCACCTCCAGAAAAGCACCTTAAGTTACAAACTTCAAGAAGTTACAAACTTCTTCAAGTTACAAACTTAAATTTAACAATTCTGCTGATAAATAATAAATTATGCAAGTTACCAGGAGAGAGATCTTTAAACATAAAGGAAATTCAATAACACAACTATTCTACACTACCTACCCCAACTCCTGTCCCAACTCAAAACTTTGGGAAGAAAATGGAATATGCTTTGAAGAGCAAAGGAACTGGAGATGCAACCTAAGGTGACCTACACTGTAAAACTGAGTCTAACCATTAATGGAAAAAGATGGATATTCAGTATAAAAGGAGAATTCAAAATATTCTTATAAAGAAAGCCAGGCCTGAAGAAACGATTTGCTTCTGAAACATCTCAGACACCAGAAATATAAGAAAGTTAAAGAAATAAAGCAACCAAGAATGACAATGAAATAAAAATGAAAATATTAAGAAAGAAGGGAGGAAAAGAAACATGAGACAAGAGAGATATTCCATAAAGGAAGGTCAGGACTTTACAAGAGGTGTAATTTTAGACTACTCATCTTGCCTCAGAGCTCCTGGGGGCAAGTAATAGCGGAGGAGTGACAGGGAAGCAAAGGTCAATTATGAAGAGAATAATCAGGAACACTTGGGGACACTTGTCGCTTGCAAGCGTTATTATTTATAAGAATGAGATTTAAAAGAAAATAGAGGGTCAAGGGAAAGATCTGTAAGACAATATCTTAGAAATTGCTTAGAAGAAGGAACTCCAGATAGATATCTTAGAAATGTCAATTCCATGAGAATTTTTGATACTAAGGAAAGCCTTAACAAGTATCTGAGACATGGATCAAAGAAAAATAGTAGAAACAGAAAAAGAGAAAATAAAGAAGAGAATAAGGAAAAAACCCTTTTTAGAAAAAGGCACAGAAAATGAAATGAAAACTCTAATGAACCGAACAAGTTGAAAGGAAGGAAAGTAGGGGAAATTTGACTTGACTATTTACTATTTAAGAGAGAGAATAAAAGAGAAGAAGAATTAAATGGCCAGATAAAAACAAGAAAGAAACTAATAAGCAAAACTTCAAAACTAAGGAGAAGGGTAATAAACAAAAGGGAGGCAGGGTGAAGGGAAGTGAGCCAGTGGGTGCAGAATTAGCTTTAGGATAAATTAAACTAAAATAAGTGAAGAAACATAGGAGTGTATTTACAAAAGAGAAAAAATTCTAATTTTGAGAAAAAAATAAAGGCTAATGGAGGAAAACATAAACCTGATTCTCATAACTGTGCATAGATTAAACAATACAATAAAATGTAAAAAAGAATAACAGATTGGATAAGAAAGCAAAAACCTCATGATTTGTTGTTTATGCAGAATGCATTTAACAAAGACATAAACAGGATGAAAATGAGGGACCAGAAATTACTATGCATCAACTGAATTTAAAAAAGCAAGAATTGCGATTATACTATCAGACAAGGCAAATATAAACATTCAATACATATCAAGGAATCTGCTTTGCTGAAAGGAACCCTGCACAACAAACCAATATCAATGTTAAACTTATACACTTATATTTGTTGGCAATTTCTCTGCACCCTAATACATGGACATTTTTTTGGTAAAAATTCTTCGTGATTCTGCTAAATACATACATTCTTTAGCAATCCCACTTAGAAGACATCAGTCTTTTAGCTTGAGTCTCTCCCACAATTTGTTCAGTGCTATATTCTTTCTTTTGTTTATCTTTGTACCTTTATCTATACTTATTTGAAACTAAGAGAAAGTCATTGAAATCTCAGGCCATTTTTGTATTATTATCAATGTCTTCCTTTAGTCCATTTAATTTTTTCTTCATGAATTTCAGTCATTCATCCAAGTCATCATTCATCATGACCAAATTGATTTTATAAGCAGGAAGCAAGATAATTTAATATTAGGAGAACAGTCAGCATAATTGATCATATTAAAAGCAAAAACATCCAAACTCACCTGATTGTTTCAAAAACTTAAGGGAAAATTTTTGACAAAGCACAATATTTATGCTAAAAACCCTACAAAGTCCAGGCACAGATGGACCTTTTGGATGTCATAAAAGTGTCTATCAAAAATCAAAAGCAAGCCTCTACACTGGCATTTCTCCAAATAAATACGAGCAAAGCAAGAATGCTTATTTTACCCACTATCACTCTGTATAACTTTAGAAATGCTATCAAGAGAAATTAGACAAGAGAAAGAAACTTAAGGAATAACTTAGGTAAAGAGATAAATCTATTATTATTTGAGATGATGTAATTTTTTTACTTGGAAAAATCTTGGAAATCAGCAAAGATACTGAGACAATAGCTTCAGCAAAGTTACAAGCTTTTTTTTTTTGTAGAAAGAAGCAGTATTTCTATATATTTATAATATATATTATAATTTTTATATTACAAAGTCCAAGAGGCAACAATAGAAGGAGCAATCTCATTCCAAATAAATATGAAGTGCATAAAGTATTTGGGGATCATTCCACCAGACACACAAAAGACATGTAAATTCATTTACAAAGCGCTCTTTAAATAAAGGACAATTTAAATAGTGGAGGACTGTTTAGTGCTCATGGGTTCAGCCCTGCCAATGTAATAAAAGAAAAAATCTATATACTATAGATACTATAAAATTAGTACTACAAAATTAACTTACAGTTTTATTTATATATTAATAAAATTATCAAAGGGATACTTTATAGAACTTGATTAAGTAACAAAATTAATTTGGAACAATACAAGATTTAGAACATCAAGAAAAATGATAGAAAGAGCTAGGGTCCAGATCAGTAGCTGTCATTTATACCATCTGATAGTGGTAAAAAAAAAAATAGAGTGATAAATAAATGCAACAGATTAGACAAGAGAGAATCAGAAACAATGGAACTCAGTAGCTCAATATTTGGTAAAGTCAAAAAAATAAATTACCTAGGAAAGAATTCTCAGTTTGATTTAAAAAAACTCCTAGGAAAACTGAAAACCTGTCTGGAAGAAATTAGGCTTAGACCCACACTTTTTTATGCCATATCCCATAGTAAATTTTAGATCTAGATTGATGTATTTTGTTTTTATATCACCATTGCTTCTTCCAATCTCAGAGAGTCATTACAAATAGCAAATAATATTATTTTTCAAAGGTAAAAAGGAAGAGGAAAATAACTGAAGAATGCATAAAAAAATCTGAAATTATGTACAATATACAGCACACATGGGCCTTCCCCTCATCAAAGGAGTAAGAGGTGGTAGTGTCTTTTCATATCTGTTCCTTTGAGGCATGCTTGTTCTTTATAATTTTGCAACATTGAATTTAATTTTTTTATTAGTTGCTCTTTGTAGCTACAGGGCTGAAGACACTGTATAGATTGTTTTCTTGCCTCTGCTTACTTCAGTCTGCATTATTTCAAATAGATCCTTCCATACTTCTCTGTATTCATCATATTCACCATTTCTTACAACACAGTATTATTCTCTTACATTTGTGTATTACAGTTTGTTTAGCTATTCTTCAACTTTGTTTCCAATTCTTTGCCAATACAAAAAGTACTGCTATAATTATTTTTGGTGTACAGGGGAACTTTCTTCTTGTCAATGGCCTTGCTGTGGTAGAAGTCTCATAAAAGAATCTCTGAGTTGAAGAGTATTGTCATTTTAGCCACTTTATTTGCATAATTTCAAATTGCTTTCCAAAATGTTTGTGCTGATTTTCAGCTTCACCAACAACATACTTGTGTGCCTATCATCCCACAACTCCTTCAACATTGACTATTACCATTTTTTTGTAATTGCCAATGTGTAGGGTGTGAGGGGAAACCTTATAATTGTTATTATTTACATTTCTCTTATTAATAATTTAGATCACTTTCGTAATTTCACTTTTACGATTTCACAATTTACGAGTCTTCTTTCCATAATTATTTGTTCATATTCACTGACCGTTTACCTATTGAGAAACAGAAATACATTTATATATGTATATACATATACAATTTTTTGTTAATTTTTTATATATCCTGAATACCAAGCTCTTGTCAGACAAATTTGGTATAATTTTCCCTCATTTGACAACTTCTTTTCTTATTTGACATACCTTAATTTTGCCTATGCGAAATCGTTAAGTTTCATATAATTATAGTTGTCTACTTTATCTTTTGTAAGTGCCCTTATCGCTTACTTGGTTAAGAATGCATCTCCTACCCATGGCAGAGAGAGGCATAACTTTTTTAATAGCATGATCTTTTTTGTCTATGAAAAATAATACTATTTGGTATATGGAATGATTCTCTGAGATGGGATGAGGAGGGATACTGGGAGAAACTATGGTGATATAAAAACAAAATACATCAATAAAACTTTTTTAAAAAAAAAATAGTGAGTGTATGGACTGAAAACCTGGAAATGATCAGGGTAGACACGTATCTGTATTAAATGTAGGTATTGGGCTAGTTAGAAGAAAGACAATTACTTTGCTTCTTGGACTTAGCTTTCTTTATATGCCTTCCACCATGCCCCCCATTGATTTGCACAGGAGACTAGAAGAATCCTGTAGATGAAAAACCCCTTTTTCCTGCCCCTAAAAAACTCAAATTCCTCAGCAGTTTGGGGGAAGTTTTTACACTGATGCTGACTAGATGAAATTTAGTAATTGGAAATTAAACAGAGAACAATAAGGAATTTGTAAACCTAAATCAATGAAACTTTTGATAGAGACTCTGCCCTTGCCAAACATGAAATAAGAGTTCAAAGAATGAATTTAAGCCCAAAGACACTAATTAGTTAAAACTCTTCTGTGTTTCAAAGAGCTTGACTTATGGTTCAAGGCATTACTTTCTGAGGAGGAACTTGCACCTATCTCCTATTCAAGCCAAAGCTCTGAGAATTGACAAGCTGTTATGGGAGAAAAATCTCTAAGGAGTCTTTTTTTTTAATTTCAAAAATTTATTTATTTATTTTTAATCTTCAATGTTCATTTCCACAAGATTTTGAGTTCCAAATTTTCTCCTCATTTCTCTCCTCCCCCCACCCTGACACACCATACATTCTGATTACCCCTTCCGCCAATCTGCCCTCCCTTCTATCATCTCCCCCAGCACCCAGTTAATCCCCTTCTCCCCTACTTTCCTGTAGTATGAAATAGATTTTCATACCAAACTGAGTGTGCATGGTATTGTCTCCTTAAGCCAAATGTGATGAGAGTAAGCTTCACTTTTTCCCTCTCACCTTCCCCTTTTCCCTTTCATTGAAAAAGCTTTTTCTTGCCTCTTTTATGTGAGATAATTTGCCCCATTCCATTTCTCCTATTCTCCTCCCAATATATTCCTCTCTCACTCCTTAATTTTATTTTTTAAGATATCAATCTTTCCTACTCAACTCCCCCTGTGCCCTCTGTGTGTATGTATATGATCCCTCCAACTTCCCAAATTCTGAGAAAAGTCTCAAGAGTTACAAATGGTATCTTTCCATGTAAACAATTCAACTTTAGTAAGTCCCTTATGATTTTTCTTTCCTGTTTACCTTTTCATGCTTCTCTTGATTCTTCTGTTTGAAAGTCAAATTTTCTATTCAGCTCTGGTCTTTTCATCAAGAATGCTTGAAAGTCCTCTATTTCATTGAATGACCATTTTTTCCCCCTGAAGTATTATACTTAGATTTTCTGGGCAGATGATTCTTGGTTTTAATCCTAGCTCCTTTGACTTCTGAAATATCATATTCCAAGTCCTTTGATCCCTTAATGTAGAAGCTACTAGATCTTGTGTTATTGTGATTATATTTCCATAATACTCAAATTGTTTCTTTCTGGCTGCTTGTAGTATTTTCTCCTTGACCTGAGAGCTCTGGAATTTGACTACAATATTCCTAGGAGTTTCCCTTTTTGGATCTCTTTTAGGAGGTGATCAGTAGATTCTTTTAATAGTAATTTTACCCTTTGGTTCCAGAATATCAGGGCAGTTTTCCTTGATAATTTCATGAAAGGTGATGTCTAGGCTCTTTTTATGTTCACAAATTTCAGGTAGTCCCATAATTTTAAAATTGTCTCTCCTGGATCTATTTTCCATATCAGTTGTTTCTCCATTGAGATATTTCACATTGTCTTCTATTTTTTCATCCTTTTAGTTTTGTTATGTAATTACTTGGTTTCTTATAAAGTCATTAGTGTCCTTCTGCTCCATTCTAATCTTTAAGGAATTATTTTCTTCAGTGAGCTTTTGGGTCTCCCTTTCCATCTGGATGATTCTGCTTTTTAGGGCATTCTTCTCCTTATCGGCTTTTTGGGCCTCTTTTGCCATTTGATCTAGTTTATTTTTAAAAGTGTTATTTTCTTTAGCATTTTTTTGGGTCTCCTTTAGCAAGTTGTTGACTCACTTTTCATGATTTTTTTGCATTGCTCTCATTTCTATTCCCAATTTTTTCTCCACCTTTTTTTACTTGATTTTCAAAATCCTTTTTGAGCTCTTTCATGGCCTGAAACCATTACATATTTTTCTTTGAGGTTTTGGGTGTAGAAGCCCTGACTTTTATGTCTTCCTCTGATGGCATGCTTTGTTCTTCCTCATCTGAAAGGGTGGAAGAAAATACCTGTTCACCAAGAAAGTAACCTTCTATAGTCTTATTTTTTCCCCTTTTTTGGGGGCATTTTCCCAGTCAGTTACTTGACTATTGAGTCCTTTGTCATGTTGAGGGTATCCTCTAGGGACATGTAAGTTCTCAATTCCTCTAAAATGGCACAATCAAGGGAGAAGAGTTCCCCACTCTCCTGTCCTATGCTCTTCTCTATGAGCAACCACAAATACTTTCTTCCCAGGATCTGTGAGTAGGGTTCCTTCTCCAGAGCCTCCACCAGCTCCACCATGCCAGTGTTCCTCCTTACCCCAGGACTGCCACTCAAGACTGAGATCCAGATCAGTGGCTTGATTCCCCTAGGGTCTTTAGGCTGAGGGCTCCAAAAGTGGATGCTGCTTCTGCAGTGGCTGTTGTTGCCCTGGGCCGGAGTCAGATGGCACTCCCTTCTCACCCTGGTGAAAGAATTTTCTCACTGACCTTTGAAGCTATCTTTATATATCTACATGTATATATATATAACATTATTCTCTACATACTTCTTTTTATCAGTTCTTTCTCTGGATGCAGAAAGTGTCTTTCTTCATATGTCCTTTATAGTTAATTTGAGTTTTTATAATAGTCAAAATAACATTCATTTCAAGTCATTCTTAAAACAATATTTCTCTCACTGTACATAATATTCATTTGATTCTGCTCATTTCACTCCTCATTATTTTGTGCAAGTTTTCTCATTGAGTTCATCATTTCTTATAGCACAATATTATTCCATCACAATCATGTACTACAACTTGTTCAACCATTTTCCAATTGATGGGCATTTCTGCAATTTCTAGTTCTTTGCCACCACAAAAACTGCTTTTTAGAACTTTTTTTTTTTTTACAATATATCAACTTTTTTCCAAATTGCTCTCCAAAATGGTTGTATCAGTTCACAATTCACAACAATGAATTAGCGTCCCAATTTTTTCCCATCTCCTCCAGCATTTATCACTTTTCCTTTCTATCATTTTAACCAATGTAATAGGTATAATATGATATCTCAAGGTTGTTTTAATTTGCATTTTTGTAATCAATAATGATTTTGAGCATTTCTCATATGACTATAAATTGTTTTGATTTCTTCATTGGAGAACTGCCTGTTCAGATCCTTTCACCATTTATCAATTGGGGAATGACTTGTATTCTTATAGATTTGACAAAATTCTTTATATATTTTAGATATGAGACTTTTATCTGAAAAATTGTCAAATAAAGTTTCTGCTTTCTTTGTGATCTTGATTACATTTGTTTTATTTGTAAAAACCCTTTCAAATTTGATATAATAGAAATTATCCATTTTATACCTAACTGTTCTCTATCTCTTGTTTAATAATAGATTGTTAATCCATAAGTCTGATAAGTAATATGTTCGATATTCTTCAAATTTTCTGGTAAAATCTCTCTTTATATCTAAGTCATATATCCATTTTGTCATTATCTTGGTCAATGGTGTAAGATATTAGACCATACCCAGTTTCTGCCATACTGCTTTCCAGTTTTCCCAACAATTTTTTTTTTACCAAAATCTTAAGTCTTTATACTTATAAGAATATTATGTTTATTTGCTGCTATAAATTGCATTTTTATTCCATTGATCTTCCTTTCTATTTCTTGTACCAGATAGTTTTGGTAACTACTGCCTTATAGTTTAAGATCTGGTACTGCTAAATCTTTTACATCTTTTATCATTTCTTTTGATATTTTTGACTTTTTGTTTTTCCAAATGAATTTTGTTATCATTTTTTCTAATTCAGTAAAATTTTTTTGGTAATTTAATTGGGATGGCACTGAATATATAGTTTGGGTAAAATCATTGTTTTTATTATATTGGCCCGGCTTATATATGAACAATTAATATTTCTCCAATTATTTTAAATCTGATTTTGTTGTGTAAAGTTTTTTTTTTTAAATAAGTTTGTTTATATGGTTCCTGGGTTTATTTTGGCAGATATACTCAAGGTTTTATACTGTTTAGAGTTATTTTAAGTGGGTTTTTTTTTTTACTATCTTTCTTGCAGAGTTTTGTTTGTGACATATGAATGCTGATGATTTATGTGTCTTAACTTTATGTCTTGCTATTTTGCTAAAATGATTATTTCAATTAATTTTTTTTGTTGTAGAAGAATATGACTCAGATTAATGGATAGAGAAAGGTTTATTTAATTTTGCTTATCATCCTGTTTCATTAAATGCCTATGATTAACACTGTGTTTGGTACATAGGTGTAATGCTTATTGAGTTCCTATGATTTGATCTAATTGTATCCTCTTATTTATAAATGTAAATCACTGGTGGACATTTGTAAACTCTGACTTTGATTGGATGTAGACACATAGGGTGACTTGATCCTGGGAAAGGTTTGTTTGGAAGGTCCATGTGTGGGTTGAAAGGTGCCTCCATTTACTAATATTAACTTTATTGGTCAAGAGAGGATCAAAGGAAAGGTAGGATTGCTGTTCAAGGTATGTACCACAATGGAAACTGATGATATAGAGAAAGCAGAGCTATTTGCTTCTATTTTCTATGCCAAGAAAAGTGATCTTTGGATGAAAAGCAGAACAAAAGTGACTAGTTGGAAATTAATGCCCAAGATAAAAGAGGAGATAGTTTTAGAACAAATAATTTCCCTTGATGAATTGAAGTTACTTTATCCAGATGACCTATGTCCTTGGGTTCTGAAAGAACTGGCAGATTTGACTGCTGATCTATTGTCACTGGTCTCTGAAAGATTGTGGAAAATGGGAGAAGTCTCCCAATATCAGAAAGAGGCAAATGTCTAGAGTTTCTTAATTTTTAAAAACCAATATATAATTTTACATTATTTTCATTTCTGAGTATTTCTGTCCCCATCTTTTCTATTTGGTGAGGCAGCTCTTTTAACAGAATATAAAACAGAGAAAAAATATTTCACAATGCTAAAAAACTAAGTCTTTGTCCTGAGTTTTTTTTTGGAGAAAAAAAGCAGAGGATGGTATTTAAAACTATAGGTCAGTGAATTCAAGCTTAGTTCTAGGCAAAATTCTAGACTATAATGTTAAAGAGCATCAGTAATGAATATTTAGAAAAGGAGGCAGTGATCACATAGATGCAGCATGAAAAATTCATACCAGATTATAAGTATTTATTGTAGATATAATTTACTTAGATTTTGGCAAAGTATTTGGTAAAACTCTCTTGGGGTATTTTTGTGGTAAAGATGAAGAGATGCAATTTAGACTACAGCACAATTAAATGTATTTGGAATTGGATGAGTGTCCATACTAAGAGTAATCAAAGGTTGAAGTCATTCAGGAAGGAAGATTCCAGTGGTGTGACCCAGTGATCTGTGCTTAAAATTCTCTCTCTCTCTCTCTCTCTCTCTCTCTCTCTCTCTCTCTCTCTCTCTCTCTCTCTCTCTCTCTCTTTCTCTCATCTCCCCTCTAATTTTTGTCATTGATTGGATAATGATATAAATAGAATCCTTACCAAATCAAAAGTCAGGGGGTTATCTAACTGAAGGAATGACAGTGTCAGGATTTTAAAAGTTCTTCATAGGCTAGAATTTTGGCCTTAATTTAAGATGAAATTTAATAAAATCTGAAAGACTATAATGTGGATAGGAAAAAAATATTTGTTGTTTCTAGCTCCAGAGACTAGGATTAGGTACAATGGGGAGAAGCTGTAAAGAGATTAATTTAGATTTGTTATGAAAAGTTTCCTAACAAAAATGGAATGGTTTATTTTAGTTGGTATTTGAGGAGGGAGTAGGGATCAACAAAGGCCTCCTGCAAAGGTGGTATTTCAACTGAGTTTTGACAAAAGCCAGAGATTCCAAGAGAAGGAGCTGAGGGAAAGCACACTAGGCATGGGGATAGTCAGTGCAAAGGCACAGAGATGGAATGTGGAGTTTTACGTGTGAGCCTAAGAGGCACCAAGGCCAGTATGACTGTATAGTAGAGTTCATGTGTAAAAAGTTATGAAGGTGGGAAAATGCTTGGTTGTGAAGAGCTGTAAGTGCCAACAGAATAGTTCAAATGTAATACTAGAAGTAGTAGAGAGCCACTTGAGTTTATTCAGGAGTGGGGGATATGATGTGATTAGATCTGTACTTTATGTACTTTGGAAGCTGTGTGGTGGATGTACTGGAATGGAAAGAAATTAGAGGCAGGGAGAAAATCAAGCAGAGATTTTTTTACTTGGTGCCATTTTTTATCATTGAAGCCAGAAGAAACTTTTGTCGTGAATAAGTAGTCAGGGATGCTGGAAGTACTGGTTGGTTTGTAGAAAGTTTGAAGGCTGAGTATTGAAATATGTCCATAAATTTTTGCAGATGAGTCACCTGGAGTTTGAAGAAATGTGTTTTACTGCCTCTTGTATCAAGGCTTGTTGGAGAGTGTTGTGCCTTGGAAGTTTCCTCCTTGGTAAAATTATGCTGGCAGTCAGTTTTGGATTGGAGGGGGGAGTTAAGTATTTTTCTAGTATTTTGTGTAGGAGTATGCATTTTTGTAGATGTGGGAGGAGAAAGGAAGAAAAACAGCCTATTGCCCCCTGGGAATTTTGTTTATTGACCTGGCATGGGACTTTGCCTTGTTGCTCAATGGAGATTGTCTGATATTGGACTTTCAACACTTTCTGAACCAGTGTGAGGCTTTCAAAATCTCAGCTAAATAAATAATATATTGTAAGTACTTAATACATATTTTTGAAGTTTTGTATGTAATTGACACAAGTTATAAAGGAGTCATCAAATCAACAATTGGGCATTTACAAGATGCTAGGCACTGTACTTAGCTTTGGGAATATTATTCTTGTCTAATCACTTTTTTGGTCATGCCCAATTTTTCATGGCCCCATTTGAGGTTTTCCTGGCAAAGATACTAGAGCAGTTTGCCGTTTCCTTCTCCAGCTCATTTTACAGATGAGGAATTGAGGCAGACAGGGTTAAATAACTTGCCTTAGGTCACAGAGCTAATAAGTTTCTGAGACTGGATTTGAACTCAGGAAGAGGAGTCTTCTTGATGACCATGTCTGGCACTCTATCCACTGTGACGCCTAGCTGCCTACTTTGGGCAGAAAGAATAATAGTCCCTGTCCTCAGGGAACTTACATTGTAATTGGAGAAGACAAAACATGAAAGGAAATTGTAAAGGGGAGAAGTAACCTGGTAGGGGCATGGTAGAGAAAGCCTGGATTATCAGAACTGCAGCCTAGAGAGGAGTAAAGAACTTTGTCACTCATTAAAGTGATAGAGAATTAGTTGAAACAGGAATGACTATGGAGTTGACTAAGGAGATCCAGTGCTTTACTTGTTCACTACTCTTTTGTGAATCCTGTAGGGACTCATTTTTAATTATGAAGTCACATGATTCCTATTTCCTTCTCCTTGGATGGTCTTTGGAATTTGTGCTCTTTAAAAAACATCTCAAGAGAGGTATGACTGTGTATTTGAAAGAGTACTGGCTTAGAAATTGCAGGTCCTGTCTCTGCTACTAACTAAGCTATGCCACCTGGGAGAATCATTTGACCATTCTGTGGTTCCATTTCTTTGTCTGTAAAATGAAATAGCAAACTTCAATAATACCTAATGTCTCAAACACTAAAGTTTAATGAATGAATGATAAATGTCTGGTTGAGAAAAATATAAACCTTAACTAGCTACAATGTAAACAATGACAACCAGTCATTGATCCTATTACGTTTTGAAATTCAGGGTTGTGTAGAGTGTGATACTTCCTCTGACCTTGGCTGTCTGACTCCACAAAGTAGGAATATTCTTCATGTTTTTCAGAAAGTTATGTATCTTTCCTCTTCTCTCTTTGCCTCTCTTTCTATGGGGCAGTACCAATTTACCGTCAAAGAATGTGTGGAGTTTTAGATTTACCCAATCAGAAATTAGTTCTTGAAACCTCATCTGTTAGGAAACCATAGCTCCTTCTTGAACATAATATACTTCAGAGTTCTAGTCACATGGTTTATCATAATGGGGTTGGCTCTCCATAGAAATTGACAAACATGCTTGGATAGTGCATACAGTAAATTCTACTCAGTATAGGCTCCATGATCAAATAATAGCTAGCACATAATGCATAAAACAATGAAAATCTACCTAGCAGTCATTAACTCACAAACTTCCAAAACTCTGGAAGCCCCTAGAGAGTACAGAAGCTGCTTTAACATCCTACTTCTATGACATGCACAGTCTGAATTTGCTTTCCTGTGGCTATACTCTTGCAAGGGGTCAAAGGAGCACAATTGACTTAAACTCACATATCCAGTTTGGATGTTCTTTTAATGCCAACAGAGAACCCTCAAGGAATTTTGGATTGTGACATCACATGGACAATAGACTCTGGAGCTGGGTAGATTTAGGATTATATGGAAGCTTCCACAATAGGTAATTTTCTCAGTCCTGTCTGACTGATTGTTGACAGAGAGATCAGACCCTTCCAGCCTGTTACTGTCACTAATTATCCTGGTATACCTCTCTGAAATGGACCCTGAATGAGATTCCCTTTTGCATCTGGTTGGCATCTTTTTAGTACCTGTTGCTACCTTTAGTCAAATGTCCATTATAAAGAGTAGCAGAGTGATGAAGGGTCAGATTTGAAGGGGGCACTTCACAGATAAAGAATTTATGATGAATCTAATTCTCATATTTGAAGTTTTGGACAGTTCCTGGGAAAGAACAGCTACAAGTAGCAGCTTCTGTGGAGCAAGAACCTTCTTGTTCCCTGCAGATTTAACCTCATGCATAATGAATTTACATGAAAAAATTTTGAAGAAAACCTCCCTCTATTGGTGGTCCTCTCATCTGTGTTCATCACTGTGTTCATATCAGTGCCCTTGTGTATAATGCCCCTTCATATTTTTAATTGCCTAGTTAAGAACCCAAGATTTACAATTATAATCCTTACTTCCTAAAACATACTTATTATCATCTCAATTCTACTAAAGTGCTACTGATAATTTTTATCATAATGTGTTTCTATTTTGTCATGTACCTAATTTTATTGTTTTTCTTTATGCATGAATATTTTAGAAAAGACACCCAGGTTAATACCTGAAAAAGAAAGCATGTATTACCCACGAGTTCAGCACTACAGAGAACTCCTTGACTCCTTGCCTATGGATGCCTATACACATGGCTGCATCTTACACCCAGAACTGACAGTGGACTCCATGATCCCTGCTTATGCAACTACAAGGATTCGCAGTATGTAAAGAGTTGGAACCTTGGGATTTGTCTCACATTTCTTTTATAACTCACTTGTCTGATTTCCATCATTTCTTATGGTAATGAGTAGGGCTTTTCAATTTGTTTCACATATAACCCCAAATTTGTCATAGAAAATAGATGCTTCAAGTTTAATCTGTGCCTTATATTAAGTAAATAATTGTTTTTTAATTAGCCCAATTCCTCACTTTTATTTTGGAGGTCAAAGCTACTTACATCACAAAAAGCAGCCCTTTGTGGTAAGGTACATTGATGGAGTGGAAAAGGGATTGGACAAGTAATGTGATGGGTTCTTGTTCCACTGTCTAGCTATGGAATTTCAGGTACATTTTACAACCTCTTCATGATCTCAAGTGTAGTGACCTAGATATTCATAAGGAATGAATATCTGACTTATTCTGTTATATTTCAAAAGAGCTTGACTTTACAACAAAGAGCTATGTTTATACTAGGTAATACTAACCTAAGGAAATTAATGGAAACCTTGATGCTTCTAGGTAGGAAAATGAAAGGCTATTTTTATATGCCTATGTAATCTTTGATAATTTATTTATTGTTATTTCCTCTCAAACACTCTGGAGGAGAATGTCAAGCCTCAGTGATTCTCCTTTGAATATGTCCATTAATTTTATGAATCTTCTTTAGATTTATTAATCTTCCTAACTTCTTGCTCTAGTTTTCCCTATTCAGTACTTTCCCTCATTTGCAACTTCATCTCATCCTTTGATTCTATATCTTCAAGATTATAAAGAGATGTTTCTTTATTTTGGCATAAGATTATAAAAAGTTTTGCTCATGCTTTAAGAAGCACTGGGGACTAGCGGGATGACTTTAAAGCCAGGCAGACCTGCGTTCAAATCCTGCCTCTGGCATGATAAGATCCTGGGAAGTTATTTAATCTCTGAGTTCCCCCAGGGAACTCTCTAAGATTATAAAACTGCATTGGTAGAGGGAATTTCCTCACCTAGGCATTCTCTATATCAATGAAATGACAGACTAAGTCTTTATCCCTCCTGAGAGGTTATTCATGTCCAGACAAAATTTAAAGTCTGTGGTGTTGTCTTCCATAAACCTTGACCATGCAATTGGCAGAGTATTGGTAGATCATTTCCTTGACATCATTCACTATAATATCCACTACACCACTTTCTGCCTATTCCTTCCTAATTAAATCTATGTGTCTCCAGAACCTTGATATTTATTTACCTTATGTATCTGTGGACATGCAGTTATGATGATAATTTCTAGAATTACTTTATTACTACTCTTAAATACTGATTTTATGTCTTAAGCCCAGGAGTAGGTATATTCTAATATTTTTTACAGTAATCTTCAGAGTTCTTTATTTCCCTGCTTCTCATTGGGGTATGAAGTCAGGAAAGAATTTCTATGTAAGGGTGGAATAGCTCCCTGGATAGAGAGCCTAGGGAGAAGGGGAAATATTGCTGATCTAGTTGTCTGAAGACTTCCTCTTACCCCGTTAGTAGAGTCTGAGGTGGTCTAAGGGCTTAAAAAAACCCCTTTTCTACTTTTTTTTATACCTTTCTTATTTCTGAATGATTGTATTTGTAAAACACTTAATGGGAAACTGATTCAAAAGCAAACTATCAGTTTTACTGAATTGAACAAACTGACTTTGATTGAAACCTTTATAGGTACACCATGCTGTGTCATGTAGTATTCTGAGGAAAAGCTTTGTTTTTGTTTTGTTTTTGGAAAATGCTCCCAACATCAGGCCAAATAGGTAATACTGAGTCTGAACTGAAGAAACTTGCTCAAGAAAATCCAGACCTTCAGGATGCATACATAGCAAAGCAGAAGCGTCTTAAAGTGAGTCACCCAGGGGTATTCCCAGCTGTCATTTAGTATTGCATGGTGCTAACGTACACTTTCTTCTTTCTTTCTTCAATTCCTCTTCCTTCCCTTTGTCCTTCTCTCCTTTCTTCCTTACCTTCCTTGGGAGTCTTCCAAGAGGAGTCTTTCATCCCCTCTTCCCTGCCCCCAATCTGTTGCTAGTCATCACGAGGCACAGTCATTGGGAACCAGAATAATTTACTGTGTCCTCCCAACAAGGTGCTCTCCCTCAACAAAAAGCCAAGTGTGCATTTCCAGCTCTGCACAAAATACTCCAGCCCACCAAAGGTCAACCCCTAGATCTCACCAGATGCATTGATCATCAAATTCTCCTGATCTTTTCTATATTGTCTTATCTTCTACTCTGTTTTCCTTTCTCCTTTTCAATCCCACTTTATTGGGAAAACATTTTCATCACCATCATAATAGTCTTTTATCTTAACCTAAGTCCTGTGCCAAACTGTGGCCCCTAGTTTTCCTAACAGTTCCCCACCCCCCAAAAAGAATCACTACTTTTTTTTAACCAAGTGGAAATGATCTGTCCCATATATCTCTATATTTCTCTCTCTGTATCTCTCTCTCTCTCTCTATATATATATACATACATACTGAGTATTTTTTTGGGAAAAATTCTCCTTTGCTTTCATCACTTTCTATTTTATAGCATCCTAATTTTGTGTCCATGTTGTTTTTCCTCTATTAAATTATAAGAACTGTCATTTTTCATTTTTGTATCCCCACAGTACCTAGTATAATACCTTAAAAATATTAAGCATTCAATAAAGGTTTGCTAAATTGAATCAGTGAACCATAATTACTGGTACATTGTCCCTGAATATGTATCTAGGTCTAAACTGGTTTTTATCCCTATGTAGATTGTCCTTTAGACTGTATATAATGGTCATTCTGATGCCTTTGTCTGTTGACTGGTCTCCATCCTTTCCTTGCTGGAGTCATTTGCCCCTGCTTGGAACTGCTCCTGAGAAAAGGAAGTTACTGATGAGGACATTTTCTAAGATGAAGTTTTCCCTTAATAGTGTTTTCCCCTGAGATAGTCTATTTCCTCTTGTTGCCTTTTAGAGTAACATGTGCAGATTCATAAGATGTAGACTTTGCACTGTATAAGTCCCTCACAGAAACTGAACATGTTCTTTTTTCTTTTTTGCTTAGTCAAAACTACTGGATCATGACAATGTAAAATATTTGAAGAAAATACTTGATGAGCTTGAGAAGGTTCTGGATCAAGTTGAAACTGAATTGCAAAGGAGAAATGAAGAAACCCCAGGTAAGTGCTGATTTAGTTGTCTCTCCTGTCCTCTCCTGCCAGTGCTATCAAGCTCACCTTGATAGATTTCATTTCAAACATTTTCCCCATGTTTTCTGTTCGTATGTTAATTATGATCGTGTTAACTCAAATGAGATCAGTCAGATCAGCTGCTTAATGGTCACTCAGGCAATATTTGAGAGAAAGGACCAGTTTTTTTTTTTTTTTTTTTTTTTAGTGAAAGTTAAGGCAGTCAATAGCCTTCGGATTCCATTGTTTCCTTTAAAATTAGTAGCAATGTTTTCTTTCACTCCTGGGGATTAATCTGGCCCTTTGCCTAAAGGTTGTTTTTCATTTTGCCTGTCTAGGCATGGCTTCTGCCCTAAGAAGTGCGGGTAAGAAAATCATATGAATCAGCAAACATGTATATCTTTTTTGGGGACAAAGGAAGGTGTCTGGATCTGTGATTTCATAAACGTGGGGGATTGCCAGTGTGAAAATCTCTTGTCTCAATGCATATCAGCAACTATTCTGTAATTTTCAGTCTTAGAGTAGTACAATCAGTCTGTTTTTTGTATGGGTGGCAAGCTAAGAATGTTTTTTACATTTTAAAATAAAGTTTTATTGCATTGATAAATGTAAAAGTAAAACCCACCTCTTAGTTTAGGTGGTACAAAAACAGGAAGTGAGCCAGATTTGACCCTCAGGACCTAGTTTGTAGATCTCTGTCTTAGAGTTGACTGGAGCCTGATCCTTAGTCACAAAGTTACTGCGTGTCAGAGGCAATACTTGAGTCTAGGTCTTCCTACTGCTTTAGTTGATCTATTCTCCACATCCTGAGCTGCCTCTCAGTTGCATAATATAGAAAATCTAAATTTTGGATTAGTTGTGAACATGTGTGGGCTGAGTTTTATGAATAAAACAGTTCCCATGCACCCATATATGTTAGTCCCACCTTTGCAGCATACTGGGGTCTCTAAATGAGAATTCTGTCACCTGAAACTTTCCTTGCACTAGGTAACAGAGTGTCCCTGCTTTGAAAAGAAAATCAGTAACAATGTCATTGACTAGTTGCAGGCTGAACCTGATCTTGTTACCTCAAGTACACCTGTTGTTTACTAGAATGAGTAGGGAGTGTCTGGGGATCACACGACTTCTTGGGTGCCCTAAACCACTTGGGGTCCCTTATGAACCATCTGATTTTTCAGGGGGCTTCAGCTTTCACCCAGAGACCTGAGCAGCTAACAGCTGTTGCACAAAAATCTCTTCAACTTAGAATAAATTAGGTTTTGCTTTTATTTTTTTTAAGCATCAAATAACTTGGCCATGCGTGTTTCATTAGGAGTTCAGATGGCACTTTTAAAGGCTGATAGCTTTGCAGTCACTCTAAAAGACGAGGGGATAACGTAGTCAGGCAGCAGATCTCCTCTGGGTTCTCCCTGTATATTGCACCTAATTCTCTATGTCTTTTTCTCTGATTAGAGGAGGGCTGCCAGCCTTGGCTCTGTGGTGAATCTTTCACATTGGCAGACATATCGCTTGCTGTCACATTGCATCGACTGAAGTTCCTGGGGTTTGCAAGGAGAAACTGGGGAAACGGAAAACGACCAAACTTGGAAACCTATTATGAGCGTGTCTTGAAGAGAAAAACATTTAACAAGGTTTTAGGACATGTCAACAATATATTAATCTCGGCAGTGCTGCCAACAGCATTCCGGGTGGCCAAGAAAAGGGCCCCAAAAGTTCTTGGCACCACGTTTGTGGTTGGTCTGCTTGCAGGAATGGGATATTTTGCTTTTGTGCTTTTCAGAAAGAGATTTGGCAATGTGTTTTTAGCACTGAGAGCAAGACAAAATTATTTCTAGGCTTGTGCTACGTTGGCTACGGCAATTGATGCAGCCTTTCCAATCGACACTTGCCGCTCTTCTAGGGCTGGTAAAGAATTATCCCAAGTGAACAGGAAAGTGTACTGATTTAATTTCCTTTATTTTCTGGCTAGCTCATAAGTTGAAGGCAAGCTATAGGATTTTTTTTTTTGTGTGTGTGTGCTTTGGTAAATTTCGAGTACTTGTTTGAATTAATCAATCTTAAAAAAAATGGGCAAGGTGAATTTATAGAAAAGATGTCTTATCTTATCTTAACTTATACAGTTAAGTTATTGTTTCAAGACAGTGATTCTCCCTTGCTGCATAAATAAAAAGATGTGCTGCTGAATTACTTATGGTGTTTATTACTGTAAGCAGCCAGTTGCAGTACCCTGTGCTTGCATGCATTCCTTTATCTGAGCATCTCAAAGTGCTGAACCTGATCTCATTGGTCCTTGCAATATCACATGACATCAGTGGACATTATCCATACAAGCTGGAAATTCACTCCAATGTTCTAGGCCAGTAGGCATCCATTTCCTTAGTTTTGAGGGATGCTAATGAACACTCACTTGTACCCTTTTGTGTCACTGGTAGGCCTAAGGCAGAAACAGGACAAGAGGGGAAAAAAAGAGGAAGAAACAAGAGGGAAAGAGGAGAAAAAGATACAAATGCCACCATGTGGAATGTTGGGACAAGCAGTTTATTCTGATGTTAGCCCACCAGAGCCATTGTTTATCCCCTTGCTAAATAAAATATTTACTGAGATTTCTCACTGGAGCTCTTGGGCTTGTGATAAGGGTGGAAATATTTCTGAAGGTAGGGGTTTGGAGAAAAGTCTGGAATTTACCTCTATACCATTGCATTAAAATCTGGTTAGTTTTTTAAAAAATACATTTGAATCTTTAATAATGTCAATTGCTTTTCCAGTTGGAAATTTGGCTAAGATTATCAGAGTATATTCTTCTTGCCTAGAAAAACAGTGGAACATGCCGGTTTAAGGGTTATATTGCCATTAGTGATGAAGCAAAGCAGTCTTACTTTCCAAACTTGAACCTAAGTGAGGCTTAGGGAAGTTTCTTGGTTTTTCTTGTGTTAGGTACCATGAATAAATACAAGAAATCTGAACTGAAGTGAGCTTCAGTATTCAGAAAGGGGCAATTTGGTGTAATAGAATGAATTGTGGGCCTGTACTTAGAAGACTTGAGTTTTTGTCTTTGCTTTGACATTAACTTTTAACCTCTTTGAGTCCCAGTTATCTTTAAAAAGAAGGGATGAGACTAGATAATCTTTATGGAACTTTTTGAATCCAAAGTTTCTGTGAAAAACTTGCCCCATGTCAGCCTCAGGCTGGCCATGGAGAAATGGCCAAAGAATATGCTCATTCCTTTCTCTTCCTTTTCATTAATAGGAAACAGTCATACCTAAAAAACAATGACTTGTTGTCAGTGGTAAAAACAACAACACATTTCTGTAATTCCAAGGCATGATCCAACAGTTGGGGAGATCTTGATGAACAGGATGCGCTCCATTTACAAAAACTGAACAGTGTCTCCAGAGTAAACTTAATCCAGCAATATTAATGTGCTGGCAGCTTTGATTATGTTTGTGCTTTGTATTGGAATGTATTATACTGTGGTGTATCTGCATTGATTTGCCTCTGGAAAATCTCACTGCATGTATTTATAATGTAATCCATCATTGCAGGCATTAGCAAATTGTTTACGGTATTTCTTGGCTATTCAGGTCATTGTCATGTTAAAAGTGGGGACTTCAAAATGGCAAAACAAAACTGAATTTTTATGAAAGTCAGGAGGAAACTTTCATTGAAAAGAATTCCTTGGCTAGGACACAGAGCAGTAGTTTGGTGCAGGCTAGTCTTCCAGATTTTATTATTAATACAGTAAAGACAAGACTAATAAAGATTTATAAAAAACTTTCAGTCCTTTACGTGCAAAGATGATGCCATGGACCCCTATCAGGGATGTCACGTTAGTTGTAAAGTAACTTGTTGACCGATTAAAATAACCACAAGATGTCGCTCTTCATCTAGTACTACTCAGCTGATAAAGTTTGGGATAGACAAAAGTGAAGCACTGGTTTCCCTAGAGCTAATCTGGAGGGCATTTCCATGAGATCAGTCAACTAGATGACCACAAGTGCTATTCATTTCTTATAGTATAGAAAGGCACTTCCATACTGGAAAGCCCAAAGTTGTACCGCACATCTATAGTACCCAAATACCTTCTACCTATACAAACTGTTACTAGAATACACTTGGTTGCCAGACACTTTCTTTACATGTTCCTATTCATCATCATGATCCTGGCTTAGCTGGTTGACAATACACATTACTGAGTCATCAATTTTTTGTTTTCAATTTCAAAAAGTCCTATAAAGCTCAAAAGTTGAAAAATATTGAAGGAACTAAGAAGGAACTTCATGTCAAGTTGGTTGCTGACATCTCATCTGTATAATCTCAGTTTCTTACATGTTTTGGTTCTGTTTTCTGAAGATCTTGTGGAAATTTTGGTAATTCTTGGTACTGACAATAACTTCTGGATTAGATATGGTCCTCAGCCACTTTTATTTCTGTTATCACCTTGATTGAACACAAACCACACACATCTACAAACGGAAGTAGAGATGCAAGGTAACATTCTCAATGTAACCCATTTCAGTGTAATTGGCCAATAAACACGGACTTTAAAGCAAAAATCATTGGAGTAGATTGTTTTTCAGACTCATATAGAATGCTTTACAGTTAGAAGCTAGGTGGCACAGTGAATAGGATGCTTGACTTGGAGTCAGGACAAGTTGAGTTCAAATTTGACCTCAGACACATATTAGCTGTGTGACTCTCAATAAAAGCACTTAACCTCTGCCTGCTTCGATTTCCTTATCTGGAAAATGGGCCAATAACGTCACCTTCCTCCCAGGGTTGTTGTGAGGATAAAATGAGACAATATTTGTTTAAGTCCTTTGCAAATCTGAAAGTATTATATAAATGGCATCATTATTATTAATAATATAGCAAGTAATTGAGATGCTTCCTTTCTTTTGATAATTATAAAAACTCTACAAGGTAGTAGTATAAGTACCCTTACCCCCATTTAACAGGGAGGAAGCTGAGACAGAGAAATGACTTATCCAAAGTCACCACAGTTAATAAGTAATAAGGCTAGGACTTTAGGTTTACTGTCCCTAATTTCACTCTTTTTAAATTACATCATAATAACTCCATAAAAGGTATATTCATTGATTTGTTATAGATTAAGGCATATTGAAATAGAGGAAAAAAGCAATTAAATATTTGATTCAATTAGGCCATTTGTTAAGTTTCTATGTGAAGGGTATTGTGCTGAGAAAGGGACTGATATTCCAGATTTTGAGTTGTGAGGTATGTATTTTTTTAAATATAAAGTTAAATGACAATAAAAGTAATATGGTTTCAGGATAAAGATGAATTCTAGGTGATTAGTGTTCAAATATTTAAATTAATGTCAAGTAATTAATCAATAAACATTTTATTAAGCATCTGTTACATACAAGGCACTATATAAAGTCCACAGGATTTAAAGACAAATACAAAATAATCTTGCCCTCAACGAGCTTATATGCATATAAGCCAGGGGAAGCATGCACATATATTATATAAATGACACAAAGTAAACATGAGATAACTTTCGGAAAGGAGGCGCTAGGGACTGAGGAGACCATCTCTCTTAGGAGATGGAACTTGAGACTTGGAGGAAGCAAAGGACTCTTGAAGAGTAGAGGTGAGGAGGGAAAGTATTCCAGACATGGGAGCAGTCAGTTCAAAGCACTTATGTGTGAGGGACCACAACTAGGTTATTTTGACTGGACTGCAGAGTTTGTGGAAAGGAGTAATCTTTAATGATTCTCAAGAGGTAGCAAGAATGCCAAACAAAGAAGTTTGAATTTTCTCCTAGAGGCAATAGGGAGCTACTGGAGTTATGTTGAGTTGAGAAGGAGGTGACAGGGTCAGATCTGTGCTTTGTAAAAATCACTTTGGTAACTCAATGGAGGATGGATTAGAGTGTGAAGAAACAGGGCAGGGAAACCAATTAAGAGACTATCATTAAAGCTCAGGTGAGAAGTGAAGAGGGCCTTAACTAGGGTGGTAGATATGTGAGTCAAGTAAAGAGGATGCATATGAGAGGTGTCTGTTTGGGATATGTTAAATTTGAGGTGCTCATGAGGCATCCATTTTGAAATGTCCAATAAGTAGTGATGATGTGGGTCTGGAACTCAGGAAAGGGACTACAGATGGAAATGTGTGTGTGTGTATGTACATTACACACATGTATACATGTCTCTCTCTCCCTCTCCGAATCATTTGTAAAGACATGTACCTGAAGGGAGAAAGCATAGAGAAAAAGAGGAGTGGGACCAAGAAAAATGAGGTTTAGTGGAGTAATGAGGTTAGATGCCAGATCACAAAGAGAATGAGAGCTGACAAAGTAGAAATTTGTTTTTGTTGTTTAGTATTTTTAGTTATGTCTGACTATTCATGATTCCATTTTGGGGTTTTCTTGGCAATGATACTGAAATAGTTTATCATTTCCTTCTTGAGCTTATTTTATAGAGGCAAATAGGGTTAAGTGACTTGCCTAGCGTCACAAAACTAGTAAGTATCTGAGGCCAGATTTGAATTCAGGAAGATGAGTCTCCTTGACTCCAGGTACAGCACTCTATCCACTGTGACACCCAGCTGTCCCAAATAAAAATACCAATAGCTTTATTAAGGGTTTTGAGAGAGAAGGGAGAGAAAATGTGGAATGTAAGCCCATGGGAATATGATATAGTGAAATTTTTTTAAGGATGGTAGATACTTGGGTATGTTGGTAGGAAGTACAGAAAGAGCAAGTAGATGAAGGAGGGATTGGAAATGTGAGAGGGAGAGGGGAAGAAGGAGGCAAGATTGAGAGGGTGAGAGAGATAGAAAGAGGGGAGAGAGAAAGGGGAGGGAGGGAGGGAGAAAGAGAGAGAGGGAGAGAGAGAGAGAGGGAGAGAGAGAGAGAGATAACAGCATGGGTAATCTGATACAAAACATGGGAAGAAATGGGATGAAGGGTATGTGTAGAGTGGTGTGTCTTGGTGAGGTGAAGGGCTACCTCCTCATCAGAGACTAGAGTAAAGGATTTGAGATCACAGGGTTGTGACATCAGGAGGAGATGAGAAGAGGGAGGCCCAAAACAAAGGATGTTAATTAATAATACTGTTCTTTCCCCCCAAATTAAAAAGTAACTTCCTATATCAGCACATTAACAAGGAAGTACTTTTTTAAAAAGTAATTTACCTACTTTTATCTTGGGATAAATGGTAGATTTCAAGGTATTTCAAGTCCTCTTTTCCCCTGTTTTTGATCATTTCTTTCCCCCTTCTACTTAATTAAGAATGAAATAATGATGTACAACTCTCCATGGAATACTCTATGCTGATTTTGGCACAGCCATATCTTCATAAATTGGTCTATGTGGTATGATTTGACTCTAAATATGCTTTCCTTTTTATGGGCACCAGAGTTGCCTGATCTTTTCTATTTGCTACAACACTTACATACATTTCTAAATTTCCTGTATTAAATCAGGGACAGAGGTCTCTCACATTTACTGAGGAAAATTCATACTCGGAGGATCTTCTAAAGAATGAGAAAGCAAGCCTTTGTTGGTAACTGAGTGAAAATGAAGAGAGGGGAGGAGAAAAGAGACTTAGCAGCCATAGGTTGCTGCAGAAGGTGGGCAGTGCACAGGTTCAGAAAAGCATGTTGTTCGTACAAGAGTTAAACCCTGACCTCAGTTTGATCCAGGGACTAACAGATGAAAAGATACTAGATTCCAGAGGGTAGGCAAAGGAGCAATCAGGGCCTGAGGTGCAGAGAAAGCCAATCTTCATATCTGATGCCAAAACTGTCTCAGTTTCATGAAAGTATGCAATCTGACTTGACACTTTACCTTAAAACCCTTTTCATAAAGTTAAATCACAGGATGCAACTTTGATTCTGTTCTGTCTTTATACTTTTTGTTGCAACATTTATATACTGACATGCAATCACTAAGAGTTTTGTCCTGAAACATTCCTCTATAGACAGGGAAAACAAATACTTTAGAGAGGTCTTAATAGTGCCAAAGCCTTCTCCACTGTGTAGCCAGAGATGAGTACCTGAGACTAAGGGGTAAAGGAACTCTTGTGTGGGGTGAGAGGGACAGAAATACTAGTGGGAGGTTAGTATTCTGCTTTACTGAGAATGAGAATGAGGTTTCCAGAAATGCCAAATCCATAGGAACAGACAGGCATGGAAACCGAACCTGATCCAGATTAGATGGATTGAGACAGCAAGAGAAGCAGCCCAACTGGATGAGACGCAGGTAAAGGAGAGCAGGGAACTGGAAAGATGAATCAGAAGTTATTGGCAGCATCTAGTTGTTTTCTGACTCATTGGTAAGTGACTTGCCTAAGTATTGGAGTTAGGATTTGAGCTTGGGTCCACTGAATCTGAAGCTAGGACCAGGTAGAAAAAGTTGCTGTATTCTTTCCAAAGCAATATAAGACATTTTTATTCTGTGGGATAAAGACAGCACAGAAAGACTTCAGATTACTTCACTTTTGTTAGTTTCTTAATCACAAAAGACATTTGAAATTGCTCACAAATATAATATGAGGATAATTTTTCTTTAAGCATCTTTAAGTTGATGTCCCCTAGAATGAAATGATAATATTCCAGATGAGATCGAAATATTTGTGATCATAAATAGTTAAGGTAAATTAGATATAATTTCTATTTTTTAAAAAAATTATCAGTATGGCAATTATATATTGAATTTGGAAAGCTATTTTCTTTCTTGTTGAGTGATACACCTTTGGTGGACTTTATGTTAGTTTCATTTGATTTAAACACTTCAGCTATTCACCAGAGTTATAATCCTATTTTCCAAAGCTTGTCTCAGTTAATTCATCATAATACATCCTCAAGTGACATATAATGTATTTCCAGTGATCATTCATTTAAAAATGCTTATTTATCTCAGCTCAATTTTCCTTTATTTTGAATCATTAATACTTTTAGCCCTCATCCTATATTATACATCTTGACATTTTAATACTGAATTCATAGGCTTATATCTTATACAGAATTCTACAGTTCAGGATATGGAAGCTCACTTTTGTATATGTATCTCTAGTGGTTAGAATAGTCTCCTACATAGGAAATGATTAGCATATATATATGTATAAATACACACATGTATATATGTGTATGAAGTAACATTATATATATGTTCATTCATTCATTCAATGCCTATCAAATTTGCAAATTACAAGGCTTTGTCTGGTGCTTAAGCAGAGTCTACAAGTATATAAATAGATATAAGTAGTTAAAGAATAAATATATTTTTCCTTAAGATGATAAGAAACATCTCTCTAAAACCATTAGCAAGTAATGGGGGGGGTAAGCTAGAAGCCTTTTTGATAAGATCAGGAGAGGAAAGAAGGCTGCCCATTCTCATCAATGTTATTCAACATTGTACTAGAAAAGCTAGCATTAGCAATAAGAGAAGAAAAAGAAATTGATGGAATCAGAATGAACATTGAGGTAATAAAATGATTTTTTTGCAGGTAATATGATAACATGCTTGGAAAATCTTAGAGATCTGACAAAAAGATAGCTGAAACAATTAATAATTATAGCAAAGTAATAGATCATAAAAATAAACCCATATAAATTGTCAGCATTTACTATATATCACCAACAAAGCTTGATAAGAAGAGATAGTAAGAGATTTTTAATTTAAAATAATCATAGACAATGTAAAATATCTGACAGTATACCTGCCAAACCAAGGCCGGGAAATATAGTAATATAATTATGAAACACAGTTTGTACCAGTAAATTCAGATTAAAATAACTGAAGAAATATTATTGTTTATGGGTGGGCAAAGGCAATATAAAAATGATAGTTCTACCAAAAAAAGAATAAATGAAAGGTAACCTTAGAGAAGAAGCCTATAGGAATATAGAGGAGCCATATAGGAAAAAATGGAAAAGAATACATATCTTTATAAAATTATAATCTTGGACTGCAAGGTCCTGCCCCAGCCTTCGTTCCCTGTTGCTATGGCTGCTGCTTTTGCTGCTGCAGCTGCTGCTGAATGTAGTGGCAATCTCACAACATGGTGGTTTGGACTATGGCAGGTTTCCTGTCTTGTCAGAGAACATTTCTGGAACCTGTCCCTGGAATTTCCTGAAAGATGCCACTTCATTGGAAAAGAGATGATTCCACAGTGTCCCTGCTTGGTTAATGATATTATTAGCTAACGTCATAGAAACTGAAACTTTAGAAGAAAAAATTAATGTGTGATTAGTTCTAGCATTAGTCAGGGCATAATAACAGAGGAAATAGGAATATATGTTGTTGTTTCATCATTTCAGTAGTATCCAACTCTTCATTACCTCATTTGGGCTTTTCTTGGTACAGATATTGGAGTGGTTTGCCATTTTCTTCTCCAGCTCATTTACAACTAAGGAACTGAGGTAAAGAGGGTTATGTGACTTGCCTAGGGTCACACAGTTAGTAAGTGTCTTATGCAAACTCAGGAAGCGGAGTCTTCTTGACTTCAGGACTGGTGATCTACCCACTATGCCACCTAGCTGCCCCATGAGTACATGTTGGCTTTAATGAAATTCTAAATCTAACTTTTGTTACAGAAAATCTTTAAAGTCTCTCAGACCAGATTGCTTCATCTATGATTTATCTACTATCATCATGAATCATGGGAAAAGAGTTTGGCTCAGGACACTATACTGCATATCGTGTGTGTGTGTGTTCCGCCTTCATTGCAGAAGAAGGCCATGCCATCAGCGAAATAATGACATGACTTGCACTTGACTTTGTTTTTAAGTGAGTGAGGGCTGTGCAGGTCACTAGCCTCACTTCTCTTCCAGAGCCATCTGAATCCAGTAACCTACTACAAGTATGAAAGAGGTTTCTGGGTACACTTCATTGATTCCAGAATTAGCATGTGTACTCTGGAAGAAATATGTAAGGCTTAGGCTTGCATCTTATTTTCTCACTGGAGTTACTTTAGGAGCTCAGATGCTGTAGACCAGAGTTTTCCAAACTTAATTGGCTGACTACCACCTTTAAAAAAAATTCCTCAGCACCTCCCTGGGAATCTATTTTCTTTAATTCTTTAATTTTGTTTTGAAATTTGCTTCATTAAAAATATAAAACATATTTTAAAATGATGCATCTTAAATTTAATATTTTATTGTAAATTTGTGTTTTTTCCTGTATTGAAATTCTGATGATGCACTGTTGTGTCATGTAACCATATAGTATTGTATAGCAAACAAGTTATTACATGCACATATTCCTGCTGGACTTTCCGACACGATGCAACACCCTTACCAGCCTACACTTGCTTCTTAAGATCTGCCAGTGGACTTGATCACTAATTGGTTAGAAGTTGCATTTTGTGTGTTTATTTGGAAAACAATGTAATCACTACAGCTTTAACTCTGTTATACAACAGATGAAATATGTATAAACAATTTTTCAAAATGTTCTCTTCATTTCTTACACTTTCACTGCCCCCTTATTTTTATTCAACACTCCCCAGTTGCACCTGAGGTTACTACCAACCCTCACATTGTTCCAGTATCCCCTAGGGGGCAGTATTGCTCATTTTGGGGACTTACGTGACACTTCTGCAACTGAATCACCGCCTCCTGAGGTGGCAATCCTGCAAAGAAGTTACCTGAAACTGGCTACTTATATATGTGCTTTCCATACTAACTGGTTGAGGTGATCAGGAGAACAAAAACAAGACAGAATTTCTTTTAAAAAATAGTTTTTTATTTTTTCCCAATTACAAGTCAAGACCATTTTTCAGCATTCAATTTTACAAGATTTCGAATTTCAAAATTTTTTTCCCTCTTCTCCTTTCTTCTGAAAATGGTAGGTAATTTGACATAGATTGTACATGTGCTATCATGTAAAACATATTTCTGTATTAGTCACAGTTACGAAAGAAGAAACAGATCAAAAGGAAAAAAAAAAAACCATGAAAAGAACAAAGTAAGTGGGGAAAAAAATGCTTCAATCTACATTCAGAGTCCATCACTTTTTAATCTGGATGTGGATAGCATTTTCTTTTGTGTGTCCTTTGTAACTGTCTTTGATCATTGTGTTGCTGAGAAGAGATGAGTCATTCATAGTTGGTCATCACACAATGCTGCTGCTGCTGTGTACAATGTTTTCCTTGTTCTGTTCATATCACTTTGCATCAGTTCATACCAGTCTTTCTAGGTATTTCTGAAATCTGTTTATCATTTCTTATTACAGAATAGTATTCTATTACATTCATATACCACAGCTTGTTGGACAACTTTTTAATTTCCAATATTTTGTCACTACAAAAAAAGCTGCTGTAAATATTTTTGCCCATGTAGATCCTTTCCATTTTTTAATGATCTTTTTGGGTTACAGACCTAGTAGTGATAAAGCATATGCACAATTTATAGACTTTTGGGAATAGTTTCAAATTGCTCACCAGAATGGTTTAATCAGCCACCTATGGTGCATTAGTATCCCAATTTTCCCACATCTTCCCCAGAATTTATCATTTTTCTTTTTGTCATATTAGTCAATTTGGTAGGTGTGAGGTGCTACCTCAGAGTTGTTTTAATTTACATTCCTCTAATCAAAAGAAATTTAGAGCATTTTTTCATAAGCCCATAGATATCTTTGATTTCGTCATCTGAAAACTGTCTGTTCATATCCTTTGACCAGTTGGGAAATGGCTTGAATTCTTTTTTTGTAAATTCTAATTTATGTATTTATTTTAAGTTTTCAACTTTCATTTCCACAAGATTTTGAGCTCCAAATTTTCTCCCTACCTCTCCCCTCTGTCCACCCCAAGACGACATGCATTCTGATTACCCCTTTCCCCAATCTGCCCTCTCTTCTATCACATCCCTCCCTTCTCTTTTAGAATGAAGGGAAACTATGTTTCCCTCCATCCTATCCTGCCCCCATTTATTCTGTTCCCTCTTTGGACCCTATCCCTCTTCAAAAGTTTTTACTTCCAATTTTTCCCTTCTTCCATTTGTCCCCTCTTCTACCATTCCCCACCCTCTACTTATCCACTTCTTCTCTACTTTCCTGTAGTGTAAGACAGAGTTTCATAGCAAATTGAGTATGCATGTTATTCCCTCCTTAAGCCAAATGTGATGAGAGTAAGCTTTACTTTTTCCCTCTCACCTCCCCTGTCTTCTATTCCTTTGAAAAAGCTTTTTCTTGCCTCTTTTATGTAAGAGATAATTTGCCCAATTCTATTTTCCTCTTTCTCCTCTCATTATATTCCTCTCTCACCTCTTTATTTTATTTTTTTTAGATATCATCCCTTCCCATTCAACTCCCCTTGTGCCCTCTGTCTATATGTATGTAATCCCTCCAACTACCCAAATACTGAAAAAAGTCTCAAGAGTTACAAATATTATCTTTCCATGTAAACAGTTCAACTTTAGTAAGTCCCTTATGGTTTCTCTTTCCTGTTTGCCTTTTCATGCTTCTCTTGATTTGTGTGTTTGAAAGTCAAATTTTCCATTCAACTCTGGTCTTTTCATCCAGAATGCTTGAAAGCCCTCTATTTCATTGAATGACCATTTTTTTCCCCTGAAATATTATACTCAATTTTTCTGAGCAGGTGATTCTTTGTTTTAATCCTAGCTCTTTGACTTCTGAAATATCATATTCCAAGTCCTTTGATCCCTTAATGTAGAAGCTGCTAGATCTTGTGTTATTGTGATTATATTTCCATAATGCTCAAATTGTTTCTTTCTGGCTGCTTGTAATATTTTCTCCTTGACCTGAGCGTTTTGGAATTTGACTACAATAGTCCTAGGAGTTTTCCTCTTGGATCTCTTTCAGGAGGTGATTGGTGGATTCTTTCAATATTTATTTCATCCTCTGGTTCCAGAATATCAGGACAGTTTTCCTTAATAATTTCTTGAAGGATGATGTCTAGGCTCATTTTTTGAAAATGGCTTTCAGATGGTCCCATAATTTTTAAATTGTCTCTCCTGGATCTATTTTCCATGTCAGTTGTTTTTCCAATGAGATATTTCATATTGTCTGCCATATTTTCATTCCTTTGGTTTTGTTTTATAATTTCTTAATTTTTCATAAAGTCGTTAACTTCTATCTGTTCCTTTCTAATCTTTAAGGAATTATTCTCTTCAGTGAGCTTTTGAATCTCCTTTTCCATCTTACCAATTCTGCTTTTTAGGGCATTCTTCTCCTCATTGGCTTTTTGGATCTCTTTTGTCATTTAGGTTAGTCTATTTTTTACAGTGTTATTTTCTTCAGTATTTTTTAGGGTCTCTTTTAGAAAACAATTGACTCATTTTTCATAATTTTCTTGTATCATTGTCATTTCTCTTCCCAGTTTTTGCTCTACTTCTCTTCCTTGATTTTAAAAATCCTTTTTGAGCTCTTTCATGCCCTGAGACCAATTTAGATTTTTCTTGGAGGGTTTGGATTGAGGAGCTTTGACTTTGTTGTCTTCTGTTTGCATGTTTTGGTCTTCCTTGTCATCAAAGTAAGATTCAGTAATCTGATTCTTTTTCAGATTTTGCTCATTTCCACAGTCATCCACTTGACTTTTGATCTCTTTGTCAAAGTAGATCTCTGCTTCCAGTGGGGGTGGAGGGGTGTATTGTCAGCCACTTGATTGCCCCACAATCTGTGGGCCTACAGCTCCAGAAATAGTTGCTGTCTCTGCCCCTGCTGCTGGGGTGGCTGCTGTGAGTTCCTCCACTCCCTTCCCCCTCTGCTGTCCTGGGGCTGGGGCCAGACAACTCCACTCTCCCACATGCTTTTTACACTGACTTTCCAATTTGTCCTTGGTATTTTGGGGTCCTAATGTCTGAAAACTGCCACAGGTGTGAGAGATTCAGTCTCCCAAAGCCTGCTCAGGTCCTGTCTGTGCTGGTGCAGCCCATGCTGGGCTACACCCTGTCCCCTGCGTGACATGTTAGACACTTTCTGGTGACCTTCCAGGCTGTCTTGGGCTAGAGATTTGTTTCACTCTATCATTCTGTGGGTTCTGCAGCTCCAGAATTTGTTTAGAGCCATTTTTTTTACAGGTATTTGGCTGGGGTTGGGGGCAGCACTCTAGAAAATGCATGCTGTTATTCCACCATCTTGGCTCTGCCCCCCAATGGCTTGTATTCTTATAAATTTGATTGAGTTCCTTATGTATTTGAGAAATGAGATCTTAATGAGAGACCTTTGTAAAGATTGTTTGCCAGCTTTTTGCTTTCCTTCTAATCTTGGTTACCTTGTTTGTATAAAAGTTTTTTATTTTAATGCAATCAAAATTGTCTATTTACATTTCATGGTGTCTGTATCTCACTTAACTTCTCCTTTAGGAATTTAGGTACTAAACCATTTGGTGCATATATATTTATTGTTGATATTACTTTATTGTCTATGAAGCCTTTTAGCAAGATATAGTTTCCCTCCTTCTTTCTTTTAATTAGGTCTATTTTTGCTTTTACTTTGTCTGAGATCAGGATTGTCACCCCTGCTTTTTTTAAATTTTCAACTGAAGCAAAATATATTCTCTTTTAGCCCCTTACCTTGACTCTGTTTTTGTCTCTCTGCCTTAAGAATGTTTCTTGTAAACAACATATTGTAGCATTCTGGTTTTTGATCCATTCTGCTGTCTTCTGTTTTATGGGAGAGTTCACCCCATTTACATTCAAAGTTATGATTACTAATTGTGTATTTCTTTCCATCCTATTTATCCTTCTGTTTATTCTCTCTCTCCTTTCACCCTTTCCTTCCTCATCTGTGCTTTGCTTCTGCCTACCACCTTCCCCAGTCTGCCCTCCCTTTTGTCAGTGCTCCCCTTCTTCCTACTACTCATTTTCCTTTAAGTCTCTTTCCCTCCTACTTCCTTGTCAGGTAAGATAAATTTCTATATTCATCTGATTGTATATATTAGTCCCTCTTTGGGCCGGTACAGATGAGAGTAAGATTTGACAATGCCTATCACCCACTCTTCCATCTTCCCTTCCATGGTAATAGGTCTTTCATTCCTTTTCATGTGAAATAATTTACCCCATTCTACCTCTCCCTTCCTTCTGTATTCAGTGTACTCCTCATCCCTTTATTATTTTTATGTAATTTCCCTCAAATTCATCTTTTACCTGTGTCCTCTGTCTATATATATTCTTTCTAGCTGTACTATTAGAGATATAATTTTTAAGAATTACTAGTATCATCTTCCCATGTTAACAGTTTAGCTTCACTGAATCCCTTATGTTTTCTTTTCCCTTTTTTCCTTTTTATGCTTCTCTTGGATCTTGATATTGGAGATAAAATTTTTGATTTAATTCTGGTTTCCTTATGAAAGTTTGAAATCTTTCTATTTCATTGAATGATCATTTTCCCCCTTGATGTATTATTATGCTTAATTTGGGCAAGTGATTTTTGTTTGTAGTCCTAGCTCCTTTGCCTTCTGGAATATCCAGAAGAAATGTTCCATGCCCTCTGATCTTTTAATGTTGTAGCTGCTAAGTCCTGTGTAATCCTGATCGTGCCTCCCTGATATTTGAATTGTTTCTTTCTGGCCACTTGCAGTATTTTTTCCTTGACCTGATAGTTCTGAAATTTGACTATAATATTCCTTGGAATTTTTATTTTGGGATCTCTTTCTTGAGGTTATCCTTGGATTCTTTCAATGCCTATTTTGTCATTTGGTTCCAGGATATCGGTGCAATTTTCCTTCATAATTTTCTGAAAGGTTTAGGTCCTCCTTTTGATTATGCCTTTCGGGTAGCCCAGTGATTCTGATATTCTCTCTCCTGGAGCTAATTTTCTGGTCACTTGTTTTTTCCATGAGGTATTTTACATTTTTTTCTATGTTTTCATTCTTTTGAATTTGTTTGATTTATTCTTGATGTCTCATAGAGTCATTAGCTTCCACTTGCCTAATTTTAACTTTTAAGGAGTTATTTTCCTCCATTAACTTTTGTACTTTCTTTTCTATTTGGCCAATTTTACTTTTTAAGCAGTTGTTTTCTTTCTATGCCGTTGACTCTTCTATCACTCTCATTTGTTTTCCTAATTTTTCTTCTACCTCTCTCTCATATGATTTTTAAGGTCTTTTTTGAGCTTTTCTAGTACTTTGTGAGTTCTTTTTGGGCTTGAGACCACTTCCTGTTTTTCTTTGGGTTTTTCCCATGGGTGTTTTGACATTTTTGTCCTCTTTTGAGTTTGTGACGAGCTTCTCTGACACCATAATAATTTTCTATGCTCAGAATTTTTTTTTTATTTTTTAGCTCATTTTTTTTTGACTTTTTTCTTTTTGATCTCTGCTTCTGGGGTAGATCTTCGAGGCCTGCAGCCCCTGGCTTTTGACCTGGTGCTGCACTGATGTTACTCTGAGGCCCTATAATGTTAAGGGAATTTGAAGATCTTCTCTCCTCCTTAATGGGCCCATGTGATCTGTTTTGAGCTTTGGCCTAGCCCACAGTTTGAGTCACACAGAGACCATGGTGGGAAGAGCTTGACAAATGGGTAGAACAGGAAGAGTGAGGCAGAACTTGTAGAGTGAGGCAGAGCTGAGAGAGAGCAAGGCAGAATTGAGGTGGGGCAGCTAGTGTGAGTGAGAGAGGGAGGAATTTTGCCTAGGGGAGCTTGTTTGTGGGGAGGCCTAATGGAGGGAAGAGCCGAGGATGTTGGTGCTCCCTAGACAGGTGAAGTGTATAAACTTCTTTGTAACTATGGTGGATTTGGCTTTCTGGTATCTGAATAAATATCTTCCTTTCATCTTTGAGGGAGAGAATTATACACGTACATATTCATAGTAGCTGCTATGGGTATCACATTGACATTACAGGCCTATGGGGGACCCTTCTGTCTACTACTGCACTGCACTAAGGGGATGTGGTGGGAGGTGATTGGTGTTACTAGAGGGTATGGGAGTCTAACAGTTTACCTGATGCTGAGCCTGGGTTCTAGTCCTATTGTCTGGGGTATGCTGAGGTTGATGTGGTGTTTCTGTGATTGGAGTTGGGGTATGTTGAAGCACATAGTGGTGATTTGGCTGCTGATGGCTACCTGTTTGCTCAGGCACCCCTAGGATTGGTATTCTACCTGTTTGCCTGGGGCTGTACTGAAGCCTGTAGAAGTCTGGAGGTTGCATGTTTGCCAGGAACTATGAAGCACATGGTGATTCTTAGAGCTGGAGTACACCGGGTCCCCTGGCTATGCTGAGGTAAGTGAGTGGTCCTGGTGTTGGTTGTTGCCGGCTCTACCTCATTGTGGCTCAGTATTTACCTCTGGTTTGCTGAGGTAGGGCTTCCTGCTGGCTTGCTGGGATGCTTCCTGTCCTGGACTGAGCTCCCCTTTTACTTGAATGAGACAGACCTTTTCGGTTAATCTTCCAAGATTTTTGGACTCAAAGATTATTTCACCGTGTTTTTTGCTGGTTCTGCTCTTCTAGGATTTGTTTTGGGGTCTATTTTACAGTTTTCCGGAGGTGAATATGGGAAAATACAGTGATTTACTGCTTATTTCACCATCTTGTCTCCCAGGAGTTCTTAATTCAACAAGATACAATTTCAGCACACTAGGTTACTAAAAGAACTGGCAGGTGGGATTGTTGAGCCACTTTCAGTAATGTTTTGAAGATTGTGCAGAATGGGAAAGATATTGAAAGAACTAGAAAGTACAAGTGCCCTGATTTTCAAATACTGGAAAAGAGTTGAGTCAGTAAAGTATAGTCCAGGAATTTTGATTTTATTTACTGGCAAAAGTCTGTTGAACCTATCTGATATTTTCTTCAGAGATTAATTTCCTTTTCTTAAAGGTGTACTTGCTACAGGGATCATGGTCTCGTAGTGTCTGACCAATCCATATGTAGTCATTTCACTTATAAGTTTATAAGACCAGAGGTTCCCTGCTGCCCTGCTTTCCAATGCACTCACCATGTAGGTCTATTCTGTAAGTTTAGATTGCCTTGGTTATCAGGCAACTAAACCTCTCACTTTTTTTGGAAGAAAGTCATATGATATCGTAGTATCAGAGATGGAAGGGAAAATATGAAAGATGCAGAATTATTATGGGGAAAGTGTTAAATGTGTTCATTCAGCAAATTATTGATAAGGTAGGTAACTGGGGATTATGTGGGAGTTCTGAGGCCAGATTAAAAGGTGGATTCCTTGACTCTAAACCCAGTGTTCTTTATTGCCACATGACAAAATGGCCTTTGAAATCCTTTCTGATTCAGATTTTGTGATTTATATTTTTGGATGATGACTATACCTGTGAAAATATGGTAAGGATGGTGTGTTTACATATAACCTGTTCTATTACATAAGGTTTTCTTAAATTCCCAATATTTTTGTATCACTAATAATCTTATTAAAATGTTTTCTGATGGTTTTTGCATTGTTTTAAAAATTCCTAGTTAGATATAGATATTAGAATGTTACTCTACTTCTTCATCATCTTTTTGTTGATACATCTTATGACCAGTGGTATAGTGGAAAGGACCCTGGGGCCCATCTAAGGACTTTGGTTCAAGTATCACCTTTGACACTTACTGCCTCTTTGCCCTTGACCAAGTTATTGAAGACTCCCCTTCCCCCAAATGGGTGTCAAAAGCATCACAATCCTTTCTGTTACCCAACTCTTAACCAATATTATTAAATCGGTCTCCACAGCATGTCTCATGCATAGACGCTATCCTAATTCAGGTTCTTATCACCCCTTGACTAGATGGTTACCAATAGCTTTCTACTCAATTTTTTGCTTCATGTATTTCCCCATTCTACTTCCTCTTCCACACTGCCTGATGTGTGTGTGTGTATATATATATATATATATATATATATATTATATATATATATATATATATATATATATATATATATATATATATACACATATATATATATCCCTCTGGCATTTAAAATTCTTCACAAGTGAATCCCTTCCTACTTATCCAATCTTCTTACACATCATTTCTCTCCATACACTGTACAGTTTAGCTATTCTGGCCTGTTTGCAGTTCCTTTGACATGACATTTATCTACTGTCTCTGTACTTTTGCACTGAGTCTTCTCTTGTTGCCTCATACACCCTTCATACCTGTAATGTACTCCCTTCTCACTTTCATCCTTTGCAATTTCTAATTTCCTTCAAAATTGAGTGTCTTCTTTCTGGAGGCCACTTAGTTTCCTATATATTTAATTCTTCTGGTGAATATGTGCAAGAGATCTACGGAGTCATGTCTCTTTTTAGACAAATTTTTAAGAAATAAAGAAGTATTCATTATTTATTAAGCAACTAACATGTTGAATTATGATGGGAGCTCTGGGTTTCAAGTTCTCAAGAAACCTATGGGAATGGATAAAACTAATATAAATTCAACCTAATATATAATAAAATGTATTGATTATTGCATTTTATTTTAGCGTTTACCTCTGAATCCCAACTTATATACAAGCGTCTAACTCGATTCTTGACATCTGTCCATGTACTTTTTGCTCCTGGTCCCAGTGAGGTAGTATGCTTAGGATCTTAAGAAAATAAGTTAAAAAAATGAAGATTAAAAACAAATAAAATTAGTTATACAATGCCATCTGGGGAATAATAGTAAATATTTTCTTCCTCCAAAATTCTTATATTTCCATACACACATGGTAAATGTGCTAACTTATCAGAAGAGATGGAATCACATATCCTTCTCCTTTTCCATCTTCAACAAATATTTGATGTCTGATTGTAGTTTATTAATTTTCTGTTTTTCCCCTCTACCATAGACAGAGGATCTTAACTTGAAGTTTGTGATATCGTTTTTTTAAAAAGATCCTCATAATCCTATATATTTTATTTTATGCACTTAAAAACATCATTCTGAGGTATCCAAAAGCTTTACCAGACTGCAAAAGAGGTCCATGACACAAAATATTAAAGAATCCCTGATGCACTGTCCCTTTCAATTTCCTTGTAAATGAATTCAGTTTCAGAAAGTTAAAAGAATTTGCCGATTACTTTGATAAACCCCAAATTAGCCTGAACTTCTTCACAATATTGTTTTCAAATTTACTTGAACACTACTTCATGTCATTTTGTTTCCATAGGAGTTTACAAACTCTTTTTAAAACACATCCATTGTAACACCTTAGCAAGCATCTCCTGAATATGGTTTGCCTAAATGCTGGAGATCAATTCCAATAAATACCAACTGCTGAATTTCACCTGTTTGCAGGTTTCTTGTGGTTTTCATCTCAATCTTTAACCCAGTTCAGATTTATTAAAAAAACAGACTACATTTGTTTGAAAGTTGACCTGGGCTCTTTCCAAGTGCATCCCACTCAAACTGTAATTCAGGCTAGTCTGAAACTCATCTCTAGTAATCTTATTTTCTCTCTTGGGAGAGAGGTATCTGGCTGTACTTTGAATAGCACTGATTTCAAAAGGCTTGGGTTTAATAAGCTGTTTTTGAGTTTTTACAAATATTTCCATCCTTAATTTTAAAATGTGTTTTATAGCAAAAGTCTTATGTGAGCAATGAAGGAAATCATCTCATTTGCTCCTAGTCATAGTTTTCTCCCTTTACCTTGCTCAGATCTAGATCTGAATTCATTTACTGCCTCTAGTGATGTTTATCTTTGTCTATTTTCTACATTATACCTTGTGATTGGAATAATTTCTTTTGTTCTTGTCTGCCAGTCCACCAGCTACTCTCTTAGAAATCCTTCCTGAAGACTCACTTCTTCCATGAAGTCTTCCAATGACAACCTTCTCAACTCCAAAATGAAAAACATGAGCCCACAAATAAAAATGTCAGTTCACTTGGAACTGTTCCATTCTTCCTCCCAGATCTCCAGCTACAAAATTAACCTCTCTGACCACAACCTCCTATTCTTCCACAACTCCCACACCCTCAAACTCCTACTGAACTTGATCTTTGTCCTCATTATGACCTCTAGTTCTTGGAATCATCTTCTTTTCCCAGTCTATTAGTTCTCTCTTCCTACCTATCCTGGACCTGTCCATTCAGGCAATTCAATAATGCCTTACATAGCCTTACATATTCCCTTCTCAACCATTGGGCATACCTACCAATACTTAGTCTGGAGTAACCTCAGGGTTTGTTGTCTTTACTTCACCCATGCTGTTGAACATGGCTAGAGAAATTCATTTCTAGATGCTGTTTCTGACTTTAAACACAATCTTATTTCTATTGATATCTTTTGTTTTGACATTTTAATTTCTAGATATATAAATGGTGATATCTTATTGAATTTCACATAGCAGTTGGTCCAAACCTCTTCCACTTTCAAGCCTTTCATCTGCTTTCCTTCCATACTCACTTTCAAAAGATGATCTCACTTCCTACTTGACTGAAATAAACAAAGCCACCTCTCTGAAGGTTTTTCTACTTCAAAATTTCTATTTTCTGTTTTGATTCTTCTTCATTCATCTCTGAGAGAATTTCTATGTTAAAAACACAGAGACTAATTGTGCCCTTGATCCTATTTTTTTTCCAATTACTGGACTTTGTTTTATAATTATCTTCTCTGGCTCTTTCATCTTTGAATCTGACTTTGAATCCACTACTAAAATGAAGCAACTTTAAAAAAGATTGTCCCCTAATTATTGTATCTAATAACTTGGACAAAGTTATCTGGATGTTCCACTGTTGCCTCATTCAACAAACCCCAAATTGAACTTATATGCTTCCCCAAATGAGCTTTTTTCCTGAATCTTTTAATTATTTATATCATTAGCTTATCAATCAGTAATCATGCTTAAAGTCTTGGCATTCACTTCTACTCTTTTTTTCAACCTTCCCCCACATGTTTAATGATTCTCTCAGTTTTATTAAAATTAATTGGCTAAGATCTTTCATATGTCTTTTTTTTATCCCTGATGTCAATTGCAGAGTTCTGTTATTACCTCTTGCTCTACTCCTCTAACAGTTTCCTAATTTTTCTTCCTTTCTCTAGTATCTCCCCCATTCATCCTGTACTGTAACAGAATAGTCTTTAAGTTAATATGATCAAATTTAAATGGAAAAAAAACTTTGATATGTCCTTATTGCCTGAAAAGTAGAGACCAACTTATATAGCATGGTGTCCAAGGCCTCCGTTGTTTTGTCCCTCAATCTCCCTTTCTAGCCCAATATTTAACAATTTCCTTATATATTCTGTAGATTCCCAGATAAACTGAACTACTCCCAATTTCCTGAATATGCTCAGCACTTTCCTATTTCAGTACCTTTACTGAAGTTGTTTCTTCCCTTTTCAAACTTTCCTCTTGTTTTTCATTTCATTGTGTTTTCCTAGTTTTCTACCAATCATCAGTGACTTGTCTTCTCTAAAGAGAAATTTATACAAAATTTCTAAAGTTTGACATTCTTTATCTTTATATGAAATTAGCTTAATACTTATTAAGCATTTAATTTACATAAGATACTGCATTCAATGCTACAGATATGAAGATTTAAAAATGGAACCGGAAATCTCTAATCTCAAATAGGTTACATTCTGCTGATTAATTTTCACTGATTCTCAAGTATCATCTCTTGTATATTCTTTACTCTTTTCCCCAGCTAGAAGTTATTTTTGCTTCCGTATTTTTTCTCCTGATAGAGAGAATATCCCTTTTCAGTTATATTGGTCCATCCAACACCGCTTGGTGGAATTTCTTGTACAAATAGACATTCTATAAACATCAATTGAATTAGATTTATTTAATTCTAATTGGTTAGCCAGCTTCTTAGTTGACTTTAGTGTCTGACTCGTCCCTCTTAGACTGCAAAACTGGAAAGCTGGCCTTTATAGCATGAATACATTTGACAACACAGCATTAAGTTTCCTTTTTCAACTCTGAAATGAAAATCATAATGTTGCTTATCCTCCATCTCAAAGAAACTAGTTATTTTGAAAAATACCCATTGAATTCAGTCAAACAGTTGGTTACTAATGGATTACTTTCAAAATAAGTTTGTTTAATTGAATTCAGTGAGTTGATTTCAAAATAGCCAATTGTTTGACTGAATTAAATCAATTTCTCTTTTTTCAAATCAGATTGTGTGTACGTAGATATAGCCTTTGTCTTCTAAGAATGTTCATTAATGGGAACAACAACAACTAATGGTAAAATATCATATTATATATTTTCTTTAAATTTCTCTAAGTCTCACTTCTAGCATCTCTATATTGGATCCAGAACCCACAACACAGGACCATTTTTATATTTTTCCAAAGTGGAAGTTGTTTCCTTCAGGCTTTTCTTTCCACCAGGAAGTCATGTTTTTTTCCCAGGCAAATGGAAATTAAACCCCAACTGTTCAAGTCAAAACTCAAAACCACAGAATTTGGTCTAGAGTAAATAAAACACATTCATTCTTGTGTCTCTAATTGTTTGAAATTCAATCCAGGTTTTCCAAAAGTTGACTAAGCTTTACCAACATTTTCTGTGAACCACACATGGGCTTGGAGTTTGCAGCACAACCCCAACCCCCTAGAAATAAACTCCACATCAGGAAGGTTTCACTTGGCTTCAGATTTCACTACAAAAATATAATACAAATTTATAAATATGCAAGCAACAGTGGACAGAGAGGTAATCTGCCTCAGATTAAATATTACGTTTAGGTACTATTGCAACAAGTTTATTTATTTATGCCTGGGTCTTCCAATAGGCTGATTAACGACCTTGCATTTTCATTTCAAATCTTGTAGAAATACACAGATCCTTATATTGTTCTAGTTATATCAAATCCTAGAACATTCCAGGGCTATGATTCCTGAAAAGAGATCAGACTATCTATACAGGAAAACTTCAGTGGATAAAATGTATCTATTATCTTGACTATGATGTATATTTGGAAGGCCAATCCATTCGGTTAGTATATCAATATGTTTATTTGGGATTGGTACTGCAGAAGGACAAAGAGCTGAGTATGGGTTTAAATAGGCTGGGTTACAGTTAGCAAATTTTTAATTGATTTCAGTGATGCCAAAATATTTGTTAATTACATTCCCTCCACCCCCATTTTTACTCTTGGTGATGCTTTGTGGGTTGGAATCTTGGATCAACACTACCACAATCTCTGTAGAAAACAACAAAAAAGCTGTGGATGAACAAAAGGCAATGGAAAGATACGTAGCAGCCTTGCTCCTGGGAAAGACCTTAGCTTAAAAAGGCCAAGGTCTCCCACTGCATCCTGAGCCGTTGCCAGTCACCTTGACTTATGCCTTGCCATTGGACCCTGATATGCTGGAGGAAAGAGTAAGGTTGATGACCTTACGCAGCTCTACCTCACTTGAATCCAATTCACTTGCAAGTCAAGACATCACCCTTCTGACGTCATTGTTCCTCTTTGAGAATGAAGGATGAACAAAAACCAACAATAACAAGTTGTGGTCTCCCAATAGTATATTGCTTTTTATTTTATTTCATTTTTTTTATTTTAATTTATTTTAATGTTTTACAATCATTTCCTTAAAGTTAAGATTTTATCCCCCCCACCCTTCTCCCAATATCCCCCTCCCTCCTTGTGACAGCATACAATTCTGTTTAGGTTCTACATATACTTTCCTATTGAGCACATTTTCACTATAGTCATGCTATGTAGTCGAACTAAAATAAATGGAAGAAATCATGTAACAAATCAAAACATAATACACTGAAACCCACCCACACACAAACATGATCTGCTACATTCTGTGAATGACTTCCATATTTCTTTCTCTGAGTGTGGAAGGCATTTTGCCTTAGAAGACCATTGGGATTTTTTTTTTCTTAAGTTCTCCTGTTATTACAAAGTTCCAGGTCTACCAGAAAAAACTCTTGCACACTGTGGTCGTTGCTGTGCACAAAGTTCTCCTGGTTCTGCTTCTTTCACTCAGCATCAGATCATATAAGTCCTTCCAGGCCTCCCTGAAGTCTTCTTGTTCATCATTTCTTATGGCACAATAGTACTCCATTACATTCATATACCATAATTTATTCAGCCATTCCCCAATTGATGGGCATCCCCTTGACTTCCAGTTCTAATTATAACCTATACCTAAGAAGTGGTGTAAGGCAGTAGAATCAAACTCAGATAGAAACAGATCCCTGTCAGCAACATCTTGACATAGAAAACTTCAAATTAACATTATCTATGTTGTATCATGTTTTTATTTATTTTATCAAATATTTTCCAAACATATTTTACTATTTCTGGCCTTACTGGTAAGTTTTGCTAGCCCACCTCTGGTGTAAGGGCTAAAGAAATTTGTGATTTTTTAAAACAAATATTGTGTGCCAGTAATGTACCAAGAGTGATGATGGATAATTAGCAAAACATTAATACCCCAAACAGGTAAAAAAATTTAGAAGAAAGCTTCCTACATATTAGATGATTCCCTTGTAAAGGATTTATAGGAAAATAAAGATAGGAATCGTACAGGGTAAGATGCTGTGGTTGGATTATACTCCAGATAAATGGAGAGAATACTTACATTAATATCACATATCTATTGGTGTTTGGTATTACTAAATGTTATGCATACATATGTAAATATATAAATGCATACAAGTGCACATATGTTCTAAATACGATCTTTAACCATTCCATGAAAATAAACAAAACAATAAGCTAATAAAATAAGGGCAATAATAGATTTATTTTGAAGATTATTTGAATGTCAACCATAGTCAAATATTTAAAATTACTCTTAACTAGCTGAGGATATAGCCAATGAGTTCTAAAATACATGGATAACAACTAATACATATAGTTAATATTAGTGTTAACTTTAATTCACAATTGAATTAAATGAGAGGAAGAGGGTAGGAGAGATTGCCTTTAGGAAATTGCAAAATTTCTTTAAGATGCTATACTCTCAGAATTAAGGCTTAGCTTTTTACTAACAATGTTCTAATGATGTTGATATAAGGATATAATTAAAAGAACTTAAGAATTGGTGAGTATCACACTATTAAGAATGAAGGGGTTATATGGCAGTTATGAGCAGTCTATAATATGTATGAACAAGAAACTTCAAAAAACTAGATAATGAATATCATAAGGGAAGGGTGGCAAGAGGAAATATAGTATGGGGCATAACAGATGGACTGCCCAAAGTATTCCACAGATAGCTTCAGAAGTCAGGAGAAAACAAGGAAGGTTATTGGCACATTGATTGAATTCCTTGTGGTGAACTTGTGTGTGTGTGTGTTTGTGTGTGTGTGTATGTGTGTAGGCTTGAAAAAAAGTTACCTAGGAAGAGTAGGCATTGATGTCACAATTTATATTTTTGGAGACAGTCTCTAAATAGATGAGATTATAGATACCATCTGAGTATTAATGGATCAATTTTTGACCTTTGGAGCAGTTGCAATTTTTGCTTTAACTATCACACATAACATGTATACTCTGGTCTTCTCTCCCAGAGTCTGGCAAGCTACATAATTCCTTATGCTTCCCTGAGGAGAAAGCATTCTTTTGCTCTATCCTCATTGGCTTGAGTGTCCACTCCCATAGCTATATCCTCCCATTTTAGGGGGTTTGTAACTAGCAGTTCATTTCCATTTAACTACTTAACGCTGTGCAGCTTTTAGAAAGGGATATTTACTTCAAAGATATAGCCAAGCCCCCATCCCCCTCAATTTCCCCAAACAACAAACATTTCCCCTGACATTTGGGGAGTATAATTTCTACCTTTTACCTTATTACTTCAATTTTTGGGGATGGGGTGAAGAGAATTAAGTTAATAATTTAGCTTGGTTCCTATTGGCATTTGGTCCCAACAAATTCATACCCTAAAGCAGCATTGCTTCCAAATGAGTTCTTCCGCAGAGATGGCATTTTGAAGGTTACTCCCAGGGTCATCCCTTGCTTCTCAGTGCATTAATGCACTGGCTATACACTTGAACTCTAGTAATACAGGATATCTGCACATTTTGAAGTCTCAAGTACAGGCTCTGCTCCATTAGTCAGCCACCAACTTCCTGTGGGTCCTGAGACAAAGATTCTGGCTGAAGCTAATAGTCCTTTTTTGAATGACTCAGCAGCCAATGAAAGAACCTCCACCACAGGGTTAGCTGATTCAGATAAGTTCTTGTACATCTGTGCATATTCCTGTCCCTCTGAAGCATCTTCACTGAACATCATCCTTACTCTCCCACAAGGAAAGAATAAAACTACCTATCATCTCTATATGGGGAGACATCATTGGAGGCACTCTATGCATGTACTAGACCCCCACTGCATACCTAGCATACATATACACATGTATATATGTACAAATGTACACATGGGCAGCTATATGGCACAGTGTTTAGAGCACTGGACCTAGAGTGAGAAACACTCACCTCCCTGAGTTCAAATCCAAACTTAGGTACTTACTAGCTGTGTGACCCTGGGTAAGTCACTTAACCCTGTTTTCTTCAGTTCATCATCTGTAAAATGAGCTAGAAAAGGAAACGGCAAGCCACTCCAATCTCTGCCAAGAAAACCCCAAATGGAGTCACAGAGAGTTGGACACAACTGAAATGACTGACCAACAGCACCATAAATGTACAATATATATATATATATGTGTGTACACATGTATATAAATGTATATACGTATGCATGTTAACATGCACATGCACATATATGCACTTTTGTGTGTATATATACATATATACTGCCTGTGAAACATGGACAGTCTACCAGTGCCATGCCAGGGAACTGAATCACTTCCATTTGAACTGGCTTAGGAAGATTCTGAGGATCACCTGGAAGGATAAAGTACCAGATACTGAAGTCCTTGCTGGAGCTGAACTGCCTAGTATTCAAACTATGCTTCAGAGAGTGCAGCTCTGGTGGGCTGGTCACCTTGTTTGATCGTAAAACGTACACTCGACAAAAAGACTGTTTTATGGAGAACTTATATGGGGCAGACGATCACGTGGTGGTCAGAAGAAGCATTACAAGAACACTGTCAAGGTCTCTCTCAAGAACTTTGGATTTGATTGTGTGACATGGGAGACACTGGCACAGGACCACTCAGCATGGCATGCCCACGTTAGAAAGGGTGCTGTGCTCTATGAGCAAAGCAAAATTGAAACAGCAAAAAAGTAAATGCCAAGAAAACCCCAAAATTGGGTCATGATGAGGCAGACATGACTTTAACATATATTTGAGAGGGTGCCCTGGTGACATAGCTTGGATATATCAAAGATAGTATGTGATTGTAGGTATTCCTGACTCCAAGTGTTCCCACTGCTTCTCACTGCTGATAGAAATACAAAGATTAATTCAATTCTAAACTCAAAATGGACTGTCCTTGAACTCAAGGAACATATTTACTAGATGAGAGAAGATGAGAGAGTGAAATCAGATTCTAAATCAATCAATCCATTAATTAAGGAACATGTATTTATTAAGTTTTTATTACATGCTGGATACTGCTCTAGATCATTGGGAAACAAAAGTAAAAAGCAAGCTCTTGCCTTCTAGAACTTACAGTCTAACATACACGGATATATGTAGAATATTAGATACAAGGTGGTTTTCAGGGGACCGCACTAACAACTGGGCAGGGGTGATCAAGAAAGGCCTCTGTAGAAGATAATGCTTGAGTGGAACTTTGGAGAAAACTAGGCATTTTGAGAGAGTGGTGAGGAAGGGATGAATTCTAGGCAAGGGGGGATAGCGAGTGCAAATACAGAGGTGAGATATGTAGTACCTTGGATGAAGAACAGCAAGAATTCCAGATTGACTGGATGTATGGAGCAGATTAATAAAGGTTAAAAAGGTAAGTTGAAGTCAGATTTTGAAGAACTTTAAATGCCAACTATAGGAGTTTATATTTGAACCTAGAATAATAAAATTTAAGCACATTCCTTTGGCAGCTGCATAAACGATGCATAAGTGAGGGATAGAGATCAAGTGAGAGTGTCTGAATTGTAGTGCTGACTGAAGAGAAGAGGACGGATGACGAGATAGGGTGGTTAGAAATGATGGGATTTTATGACTTATTGGATAAATGAATATGAAGAAGAATGATCCTCATACTAAAACTGTAGACTTGGGTAAGTGGAAGGATGGTGGTGGTTTCTTTGACAGAAATAGGCAAGCTCAGAATAGGGCTGAGGTTTTGGGGAAAGATAAAGTCAGTTTAAATTATGTTTAATTTGAGGTGTCTTGGACTTTTGACTCTTAATGTCCAGCAGGTAGTTGGTAATACCTAACTGGAGCTTTGGAGAAAAACTAGGGATGGATATCTAGATCTGGGAATCATGAACATAGGGGGGATAATGAAATCTATATGAATTAATGAGGTAACTAAGGTGGAGCGTATGTATATAAACCTGTAGGCAGGGATCCTTCACAGAACCTTGAGGCTCACTCACAGTTAAAGGGTTTGATAGGGATGATGATCCAGCAAAGTAGACTGAGAAGAAGCATTCATAGAGGTAGGAAGAGAATTTAAGGGAACTTAAATTTCATGAAAACCAAGAAATGAGACAGCAAGGTGGTGCAATAGATGGGGTACTGGACCTGGAGTCAGAAAGATCTGAATTTGAATCCTGCCTCACACACTTACTAGCTATGTGACCCTGGGTAAATCACTTAATCACTCTGAGCATCAGTTTCCTCATATGTAAAAGGTAGATAATAGCACCTATTTCACAACATTGTGGAGAAGATCACATGAGATAGTATTTGTAAAGCACTTAGCACAGTTCCTGGTACAGAGTATGCTTTTAACAAATGCTTATTCCCTTTCTTTGGACATGTAAATACTTTGTGAACTTTAAGACTCTACAGAAATGTTAGCTATTAAAAAAAATTGTCCAGGAACAGAAAGTGATTAACAATGTCAGATAATGCAGACAGGTCAAGGAGGATGAGGACTGAAGAAAGGTCACCAGATTTGGTAGAAAAGAGATCATGGGTAATTGGAAAAGTTTGTTTAAGCCAGATTGTAGAGGGTATGTAAGAGATTGAGAGCAAAGGAAATGAGGAAAACAAATATAGACAACTTTTTTCAAGGAGTCTGTTTGAGAAGAGAAGGGAGATATAGGATGATAACTAGTGGGATGGTAAAGACTAGCAAAGGTTTTTATGAATGGGCAGACTTGGATGTGTTTGTAAACTGCAGGGAAGGACCCAGTAGAAAGGAGAGATTAAGGCTTAGAAAAAGAAGGGATGATAGTGGAAGCAGTGGATGAAGTTCTGGATCAGACTGGAGGACATAGGATCAGTGGAAATGAAATAGGAGTTGGTTTTGGCAGGAAGGGTGATACCTTTTATTATGTATGTGGAGTTAAAATTTCAGAGGCTGGCAAAGGAAATCAGGGGAAAATATTCTTTCCTTGTTGATGAAGCACATGAAATACTTTGGTATATGAAGATGACTAGCTGCATTTTTATCACTTAAAATGTGTGATAAAGTTAAGCCTATCCATGTAACCTTGATTTATGCATGTGTATGCATGGACTGCATGTAATTTTTTTTACCTAATCCAGATATTAAAAACCATTCCACATTGGTAAGGAAAAACTTGAATGTGTGGGACAGTGTCTTGGAATCATAATATCCTATGAGCTAATTCAGGAAAAGAAGGAGAAAAAAGTAAAAACAATATCATAACATAAAAACTTTCCTAAAATTGTCTTCCTTTAGGCTGTATATTTTTTCTCTTTTTCTCTCTGTTAAATCAATGACCATATCTTAGAAGATCTAATTCAATATCCATATCCATTTTTGGAATGCTTCCAAATAATAAAAAGCATTAAGACAATTTTCCATCAATTGACAACAGGGAGAATATCCACACCTTTTTTCTTTTTTTTGTTTGTGATGTTTGTTGGAGGAGATTGAGATGAAATAGGACAATAGAAGGGAGTATGATTCTTCCGGGAGTTTCAGGATGTTGAAATTGACCCAAGAAATTGCTATCATCTGCATATTCTAAGGATCCTCAACAAAACAGTGGTAAATTACATAGAAAGGAGGTAATAATTATTTTAGGTCTCTCCAGAAGTAAACAAATGGGCAGAAATTAACAAATTTTCCATTGACTTTGACTATCCAAGTGTCTATTGTTGATCTAGTTGAATGGTAAAATCCACCGTCGTTGGATAAAAACACTGAGCTGTTCAAAAAACAAAAATTGGTTATGAAACTCCAAATTTTAAGATAATTGTCCTTATAATCTTAAACCTATCAAACTAATTGGGCAAAGTATCTAACAATATATGAATAGATATTATTTAGTCAGATTTGATATGTACTTATGACTGTTTTTAAGCTTTAGATTACTCTGTATAGCTTTTGAAAGGCACACATGGAGAAAATGTTTCAACCACAGATGATGCACTAATAATAAAAGCAGGAAATTTGTGAATATTTCCATCATTCTGTGTCCTTTTCCTTAGCCATTTTTTTTTTACCAAAGCAAGGAAAATTAAAAATGCGGGGTCTTAAGTGACCATTAACTCAGCTCTCTTTGAAGTTTTACACAAATACCTCCTGGAGCACAGAGAAAAGGCAGACCACTGTGGTCCTCTGGGTCTTCCCCAGGTGACTGTCAATTATCACATCACATGGCCATATGTTCTTGCTGTAGAGGTTGCTACAATAGCTTAGACAGAATTCACTTTTTTTCAACAGAATCATTGCCACCTCTTCTCTGATACTCCCAGCTGAAAAAGAACACTGTTTTCTTATACTTCTTAGACTAGATTTTTATTTTATCTTTATTCCTAACTGGCTTGAGTCATATAATTTTATTTCTGCACAAACCATAACCTTCCTTCCCTATCATAACCTCCTCAAAGGCAGAAACCATGTTTTTCATCTTTTCAAATTTAACATTTAGTGCAGTGCCTTACTCATAGTATTATTTCATCAGTGTTACTCCTTGTTTGGCAACTTTCTCCACCAATGCAGATCCTAACGAACTTAATAAATAAATGCTAGGTAGCTTGCTCATGAATGAGCAAGGTTATGAAACTAGCAAGTACCCGAAGGGCCCAATTCCAAGTTCACTACTCTATTCACTTTTACATGGTTCTACTACTTCTTACTCATTTAAGTACTTATTAAGTATTTGTTGCCTTGAATTTGGATGTAATAGACTATTTTACTGCATGTTCTTGTGTGTGACAGTATACAAGCTAAATAGCATTTCTATCCCCTTTTTGTCAAGAGGTCTCATAATCCTTTGTGACAGCACCATCCCTCATGGAAACTGAGATGAAAACATTCTGTGTGCAATAATTAATAATTCCTACTTTGTACTTTGTATATGTGATTTCATCAATGAGATCAATCTCATCATGCAGGCAGACTGGACCCCTGTTGGACACTGAAGAATGAGTCTAGATAGTCAGTGGGCTGACTCATTCAGTAAAAATACTGCTCTCTGAGAATAGCACAGTCTGAAAGCAGCAGTTCAGTGACCAAGCAACCTGCCCAGTTTATCCCAGCAGCAAGCAATTAACTTGCTTGACCTAGACCAGTAGCTGACAGATAGCCAAGATTTCATGCCCTAGTAAGAGAAAGCCCAGCTGAGATGCTGTATCCTTCAAGAAGATAAACCTACTAAGCAGTGGATTAACCACCAGACCCCATCCCTGGTGGCACGCCCTACAATCAATCTTGCAAGGACTCCCCCAGAAAAAGGATATTGATGCTATACCATTCCAGTGTTGGGAATTTACTGCCAGTTGCATTCCCTAGACATGAACTCCACCATCATGTTATTTTAAATTTGTTACTATGATCCCTGCCCTACCTCCCCAATTCTGTGTGTATTTGTAGGTTTTGTGGAGGAATACTTTGTAAATATTCTTGTTATGCTATCTGAATAAATACCTTTGTTAAAGACTTATCTACTAATTTATTTTTATGGGGAAGCACACCGATGGGGACTTATAGACTAGTGTTAGAGGTTAGTTACCCCTAAATTCTGAACATAGTAGCAGCCACTGCTCTTGAGAGACAAGTTGCCAGTGCAAGTTAGGGAAGCAAGTTCAGAAAGGGGTGAGGAGCTGCTCAACAGACAGGAGGTAGCCAAAAGTATTATTATTTTGTTTTTATTGACAAGAAAAATTAACTCCTAAGGAGGCTAAATGGCAGTTAGAGGTAGGACTCAAAATTCCAAGTCCAGAATCTTTTCTGTTGTACTATCCTTTGTATTTTCCAAGATATTCTAGAAAGGAGTTAGTTCAGCTTATTAAATACTCTAAAAAGTGGCTTAATTTCCTCCTACATGTTCTGTATCCTGTTATGGGAGAATCCAATATGCATGTACCAGTTGCTGGGAAACTGAAATTATGGTCTCAAGGGCATGCAGCCAGTTCAAGGTAGAGAGCAGAGCACCACCCCAGAATGTTCCATTGTTGCATCATGCTACTGTCAATGAAACATGGACTAAATGTAATACTGATTGCCTATCAGGTCAGTCCACATGTATTCTTTTTTTCCCACTTTGGGTAGAGTTTGCTGTGATGTAAACTCAATTTCCTTTGGGTTAGAGTGAGGGAAAAATTGCTATCCTTCTATGCATGGGTATAGGACAATTACACCATAGTTCTGAATTCATGGTTGCACACTTCTGACTTAAGTGTGCACACTCAAAGAAAATCCTATGGAGTGTGCCAAAGGTTAATCTCTGCTGGCAGAAAACAATTGCTGAGATATTTTCCTTGAGGGATTTCCTTATGCTGGAAATTTATTTATATTGATAATGACAGTAAAAAAAATTGCAGAATATATTAAGGTTTGCCTCACGAGGACGCTCTGAGGCAGGCAATGAAAGTATTATCCTCTTTACGGATGAAGAATCTGAAACTCTGAGAGGTTAGGTGACTTTCCCTGCCTACCCACCTAGTAAGTATCTGAGGCTGGATGAAATGAAGGTCTAATAGAGTAGAAAGAAGGTTGACTGGTTCTGAAGTCTCATTACCTGATTAAAATCCTGCTTCTGATGTGTTACCACTTGTGTGACCATGGGCAGACCCACTTCTTGGGCATCAATCTCTTATATGCAGAATGAAGGGTTTTGACTCGATGGGCCCTTTATGTGCTAAATCTATGATCCTATTATGTACCCTCTTCTGTTAATAGACAAATACAATTACTAATGGCTGTGGGCTTGTTTGTACCTAGAGAAAGGGGAGAATCTAAACTCAGAAGGGTTTGTTGGTAGATAATAGAATAATAGAACACATGTCTTTGATGATACTGAAATTCTAGTTGCATTTTCTGATGTTTAAAGACTAATGTTAGGCATAGTCTGTAAAAGGGGCTAGAATAGCTCTAAATCTATGATCCTATTATCTAGTCAGCAAGAGCCTTGCTTCAGCACCCAGTGGAGGCAGATAATAACTTAGACTATGGCAGGAATGGGGTGCAGAGAAGTGATTGTTAGGCCTTTTGGCACATTGAAGGGGAAAAAAGCCTTGCCATTTGCATTACTCTGCTTTGGTGTTTGAATTAATTTAAATTTGGCACCTCCAGATTTACAGGTTTACACTTTCAATTTCTTCTATTTTTTTTTAAAGAACTTTTCCCCAAAAGTCTCTAAGACTAGGAGTTGCAAGTAGGTGCTCACTTTTATTGTTAGGAGGAGTTCCTTCACTGAGATTTCCCTATAATAATGAAATTACAGACCCAGACTGAAATAAGAACATCTAAAAGTCAGAGAAAATATTATAAATGGCCTATTTTATGAATGATTGTTGGCAACAATTTATTGTAAAATTAATTCACAAAGATAAAATAAAAACTTTATTTTCTTCTTTTGTTGTCTTCCCTTGAATATATAGTGCTGTTGAGGGTTAAGGGTGCTGGGACCTCAAAATAGCAACATGTGGGTCCTGCCCTAATGAATTTGAACTAAGCTTTCTTTCAGTCAAAGAAAACAAAGTTTATTTAAAATCTGCCATATTGACCAGACTCTTAAGGAATCTGAGCATTTGTGGAAGCTTGTGTAGGACCAGATTGAATCTGAGCAATTTCATGGAAACAAGATGGATCTTATATACAAAAACACTGGGGAAGGGATCTAGGTTTGGAGGAGGGATCTAGGGAGGCTCTTGATGGGAATGGCCAATAGGCTAAGGTGACTGTGAGTAACAGAGAAGGGCCCAGAGTATTAGCAACCTGGACCACATGGTCAAGGGAGAATTAGGTCTGAATAGGATCAAGGGTGGGAAGTCTAGGATGGAGGTCAGGTGCAGACAACGAAAGGCTAGTTGAGTGGGATGTATGTATTCTCCTGAGGCCACTTAGGAGAATGCCAGAATGGGAAGATTCTAGGAGAAATGAAGGGGTTTTCTAGAGTCTTTACCCCATCAGTGGGGTGTAGGGTATGTATTCAGGGAGGACCAGTACCTTTGGTGTGATGGCTGCCAAGCCCTTTGCAGGACTACTTTCCACCTTTGGTGTCCACCCATTTCACCTAATTCTTACCTGTGACTTCAAGAAGCTGTAGCATCCACAGTGACCACTAAATGCAGCCTCTGAAGCTGCAATGCAGCAAAGTATGGATCAATTCTCTGCTGCCTGTGCTAATTTTGGCCTAATAATTAGCACCAAGAAAACACAGGTGCTCCATCAGCCACCACCACACCGTCTATGCATGGACCCATCGGTTATACCAAATGGAGAAGTTTTGAATGCTGTGGATAAGTTCACTTACCTTGGTAGTGTACTTTTCAGGGGTGTACAAATTGACAATGAGGCTGATGCACACATTGCGAGAGCTTGCTCAGTGTTTGGGTGGTTCTAAAGAAAAGTCTGGGAGAGAAGAGGTATTAGACTGACTACCAAACTGAAGGTCTACAGAGTCGTTGTGCTGACCTCATTGCTGTATACCTGTGAAACAGTTTACCAGTGCCATGCCAGGAAACTGAATCGCTTCCATTTGAATTGTCTTAGGAATATTCTGAAGATCACCTGGTAAGATAAGGTACCAGACACTGAGGTCCTTACTCGAACAAAATTGCCAAGCACTCAAACTGTGCTTCAGAGAATGCAACTCCTCTGGAATGGCCACATTGTTCGAATGCAAAATGTATGCTTGCCCAAAAGACTATTTTATGGAGAACTCTTACAGGACAGGTGATCACATGGTGCTCAGAAGAAATGATACAAGGACACTCTCAAGGTCTCTCTCAAGAACTTTGGATTTGTGAGACACGGGAGACACTGGTATAGGAGCGCTCAGCGTGGCATACCCACATCAGAAAGGGTGCTGTGCTCTATGAGCAAAACAGAATTGAAACAGCACAAAGGGACATAGGATGCGTAAATTTGGAGTATCCACCCCAAATGTTCACATGGACTCTTTGTGTCCAATCTGTGGTAGAGCAATCTGTGGTAGAGCTTGTATTGGTCTGATCAACCACGGTCAGACACATTGAACTTGACTTTATCATGGTGATGTCATTTTGGTCCTCTTCTGAGAACAAAGGACAGCAACCAACTCCATCAGCATTGATTATTTTATATATGCCCATCAAGTTTTATAACTGATCTTTAAAACATTCTATATACATCTTATCCATGTTTGAACAGGTTTGCTACAATCTTCTGACAATTTTTCTTTACACTAGAATGAAGTATGAAAATTTAAACCTCAAAGGAGATTTTTTCCAGAATATTTTGTCTACTCAATAGGAAAAAAATTGGAAATAGAACAATACCTCTCTAAGTATAATTACATAGTAAATATATGTATATATAATTATATTGTGTATATATAAGTATAATTAAAACATAAATAGTAATTATGAAATACCTGTAATGTTTAAAGAATGTAAGAGTTAGAGTTAAGAACAATCCACATTATACAGGTTGAAGTAAAAGGAGAATTAAGTTCTTCATGGTATAGATTTAATTTATTTAAAATGTGAACTCTTCATTTAATTTTTTATCACATTAGATTTTTAAAACTATGTGCAGATGTTAAAAATGTAATTGTTTACAGTTTGTTGGTTCTGGATCCTCTAAACTCTGGTTTTAGTGGTAGTATATTGTACAACTTATTAGTTTCCCCAAATGAAATATCAAGAAAAAGAAGCAGAAGAAGCACAAAAGCAGGGGATAACAAGTGGTTTGTGAATTTCAATTTCCTTTTTCCATCTTGCTAAAGTGCAGCATGTTTACTTACCTTATTTGGGTGACTACGCATCTTGTTCTGTCTCGTTACATAGGAGAGGGCTAAAATTTCAAATAAGTTCAGATAGTGGAATTTTCCTCTCTAAACAAGTCTGCCAAACATTTATGTTTTACGTGCTTACATTTTAGCTTTTGCTGATGAAGCGTAGTCACTGTGTCTCACTGAAAGAAGTTCCAGTAAAAGTATTACGGTCAGCAGTGTTTGGGCAAGGCATTTGAAGATTTCTCAAGTTGCAATGTCTCCACAGTGTTTGCCACAGTAGCTTTTTAGAGAACACTTGATAGTATAGAGAGGCAGGGAGTGGGTTGTCCAAAGGTTGTTACATATGTTTGAACATGAAGCTCGATGTAGTTGGTTCTTGTTTAGACTCACTAGAAGAATTATGCAAAGTCTACAGTGTGGCTGAGGTGGTATGTGTGGTTAGAAGGGCTAAAAGGGTTAGAAGGCCTAAAATTTTTGTAATGCTCTGCTCTTTGGATCTTTTCCTGAATATGGGTTACCACAATGACCTATATATACATATGTATATATATATATATATATATATATATATATATATATATATATATATATAAAATAGCATTATTAGCAATAATATAGCAAATATAGCAATAGGAAAATTATAGCATTTATATATTGCTTTAAGATTTACAAAGTGTTTTCCAAATAGCATCACATTTTATCCTCCTGATAACTTAGGAGGCAGGTGCTATTATTTTTCCAGTTCTACAGATGAGGTAATTGAGGTGAATGGCAGTTAAGTGACTTTTCTAGGCTCTCACAGCTATTAAGTGCCTGAGGCTGAATTTGAATTCAAGTCTTCTTGAGTCCATGTCTGGCACTCTGTCCATTGTACCACCTAGTAACCTAGAAGAGTTGAACAACAGAATAATCGTTGTTAGGGGATATAAAGACAAAATAATTCAGAGGATCACCAAGTATTTTCTGTGAGAGAGCAGAGTGAATTTACTTCCATTCAATTCAACAGATGAAGACCCTTTATGTTCTTCAAGGTTCACTGTTGACTACTATGGGAAGAACAGAATGAAATAAAAATATGACCACTCATATGATTAGTCAAATCCCCTTACATCTGATGAGCTGCTTTATGAATCCCCAGAAGATTTGTAAATTCTATTTAAGGTTACAGGCTATTTCATGGTGAACAATTTGTTCTCTTGAGAAGACCACGTTATATCTTATATTGTAATTATTATAATATATTATGTTATGTTATGTTGCATTGTGTTGTGTTGTTACTTTAACATTACACAACTATTATTATATTATATTATACTCTGATGCTAAGCCTTTCTCTATTATGCTCTTTGCATCATTGTTACTATTGTCCAATTCAATTAAGGTCAACAAGTATTTATTAACCATCTATAAGGTGTCAGGAGCTGAGGTAAAGAAAGATAATAGATTTACAACTAGAGGGACCTCAGAGACCTTGAGTCCAACTTCATTTTACAGATAACCAGAAAGGTTAAGAGACTCACCTATAGTCATCTAGCTAGTTAAGTATGTGAGTTAGCATTGGAACACAGGTCTTCCTGACTCCAGTCTAGTGCTCTGTTATTCTCTGAATGAAACGGTCTTTCACAAAACTATGACTGAGTCCACTATAAATTCTAGCTCTTTTACCTTTACTGAGGGATCTCACTGCTGCTTGGAAATGTTTTTATTTATCTTTCATCTATTCTATCAAATTCATTTAACTGCTGTTCTAAATATTTTTCACACTTGGAATTAGGGTTAGCCCTCAAATCTACCTTCATCCACGTTACTCTCAGAAGATGACCAATTCTATTTTACTGAGAAGATGGTGGTCATTCAGTGTGAATACCACCAACTTTGATTCTTTCCATTTCAAAACTGATCACCCATTAGCTCTGCCTTGTACTTTATCCTGGGACATCAGGCACTTAAAGGTGGAATTTCTTTTTATTTTGACTGGAACCAAGCCTCTATACCACTTCCTGGTCATTTCCACAATATACTTCTGGGCAAACATACCCCCTCCTTCCCACCTTTTCCCTCTTCTCCTTTTCTAGCTCCTCTCACTATGTGTTGTCTTGCTCAATTAAAATATAAACTCCTTGAGGGTAGGAACTCTTCTGCTTGTGTTTCTCCCCAATTCTCACCACAGTGCCTGTCAAACAGTAAGTCATTGGTACATGCTCTGTTTATCTATCTATCTAGCTATCTAATCTCACAGAAAAATAGTGTTCCTGTTGAGGGTTAGAGGTGCTGGAACCCAAAGTAGTGATGAGCGGGTCCTGCCTGAATGATTCAAGCCTTCCTTCAGCCAAAGATAAGGTTTCTTAAAACACTGATAGAGGATAGATGTGATTCTAAAAGTCTACAATATTGGTCAGACTCTTAAGGAATCTAAACATTGGCTAGGCTCTTAAGGAATCCGAGTGTCTTAATGGAGGCAAAATGGATCTTATATACAGAAAGACTGTGGGAAGGATCTAAGAGTGGCCATGTAGTCTGGGGTGACTGGGAGGTAACACAGAAGGGCCTGAAATGCCAGGGACCGGGACCATGTGACAAAAAGAGAATGAGGTCTAGATAGGATCAAGGGTGGGAAATAGCTGGGGCAATCTGGAAGTAATGAAGTAGTGGGAGATTGGGCATAGGCCTCAATGAAAAGCCAGTTGAGAGGATTACTAGAATGGGTAGATGCTTCAGGAGAATACCAGAGACTTGACATGTGGGAAATTTCCAGGAGAGTTTAGGGAGAGGGGGGCTTTCCAGGTACAACCTTGGCATACACAGGAGGGCCTGCTGTGCAGGTACTTAGATCTGCTTTTCTAAAAGGAAAGCAACTTGTGAAAGGTCAACAATCACTTTACAGATATATCATTCACTTAGTTCAGGGGAAAAAGTCAGCACCCCGAACCGCAGAGAAAATACAAACAGAGAAATAAAGACCAATAGACAGGGCTTCCAACTGTCTGACCATAAGCAATACATATATCACAGATCAACAGACAGATTCAACTGTCTGACCGTACATACATACATAGTTACCAGCGAGAGAATCACCAACATCTGTTTTTCAAAACCAGGGGGCTCCTTAGTGGTGACCCAAAGTCTCATCTGGCCAAGCGAACACTTCCAGTGAGTAAGCCCCAAACAAAACCTCACCTCAGAGCATATATACACTTTCCAGAGACAGAGGGCATTATGACGCTTGAGAACTAGTGCCTCATTAGAAATTAACAAAGGAGTGAGCCTTCCTACAAAACAAATCTCCCCTAATCAAGCTTCCCTCAATGGGCAGGCCCATTAATGGGTAGGAGGATCTTTAACTCTTATTAACATAATTAACATTACACATGTCATTCCTTCTCATTTCCAAGGCTGACCACTTTGCCTGTGCTTTTATCTCATCTTTTACCTTTTTCTCATGACATTGCTCTAGCAAACAATTCTGTCTTTTGCAGATCTTTTTCAATCTCTTCTGATCTTTTCAATGCCTCTCTCTCTCATATATATATATATATATATTTCTGATATGTATATATATGTATAATTTAGATATATCTAATTTTAGAATCACAACAAATTCACATTTCTCTCAACTCTGTTCCCCTTTCCATTGTTGTCCTAGTTCTCTCTTTCTTAACCCCTGATCTTTTCAAGAGAATAGTTCCCACTCACTATACCAGTCTTTTTTTTTTTTTTTTTTGGAGGGGAATGACTTTTATGAAGGTGAATTTCCTAAAAATATCTAGCAGGAGCAACAGTTACAAAGCATTCTTTTTCCCCTGCCCAGTTGAGGAATGGGATTGGGAGGAAAGGACTGCACTTTCCCATTTGTCACCACAGTCTTTGGAATAGTGGGCCCACATTTAAAGCATTTTCCCCTACCATTTTCACTTACAAATATGGCATAATGGATGCATGAGCCTCTATTTTTGTTAATACTGGTCTAGGTCAAGAGGATCACTCTTTAGGATCTAAGCTGCTGCCTTACTTGTGCTCAGTCTCCTACTCTTCACTAAATGGACTCCAAATCGCAAACTTCTACTGTTGACTATCTTAAGCTTTTAAAGGTCAACATGATTGCAGATGTCTCCAGTAGTCTTTCATCTAAGAACAATAAGAATAGACCCAAGAGACTTTAGAAACAATCTAGGTATGAACTCATGGGCCACATGGTAGAAATCTGGTCTGGTGATAAAGGTTTGAGGCAGCTATCACTTGAAATGATCAAATCAAGACAATAAACATCTTTAAAGCCCCTAAAAGGCAGCAGGTACTGTGGTGAAAGCAGGGGATACAAAGAAAGGCAAACACCACAGCCACTACTCATTTGTGTTCATTTTTAACTCCTTGGTGTTTTAACCTCTTCTACTCTACTCTGCTACTAAAAATTTTTTTTCTTGGAAGTCACCGAAGATCTCTCAACATGAAATATGGTTTTCTTACCTTGGTCTAGTCTTCTTAAATTCTCTAGAGTATAAGGTATTTCTGATTGCTTTTTTTCTTTGTTTTGTTTTGACACTTCTCTGTTGACCTCTATGTGATACCACATTTTCCTCATTTACTTCTTACCTGTGTAAGGGTGATTGATTACTTCCATCTGAGAAGTCCCCAGCCAACATGTTCAACTTATACTTGCTGGAACCTCTGAAAAAACAAAACATAAAAAATATATAATAAGAATGTCTTGGTGGGAGATCCATCATTTTATTTATAGATCACTCACTTATTCTTGTTTCTCTGTTATCCAGTAGAACACTTCAAAGACAAAGACATCATGGGAATGATTACTTTTAAGACTGAAGGCTTTGACTGTAACAGAGAGTCCTCTTTATTCGTCCATCATTCAGCAACACTTATTAAGCTCCTACTATGTATTATACAACAATGATACAAAGACAAAAATGAAACAATTCCTACCTCAAAGAGCTTACATTCTTCCCTCTCCCTCTTGCCTTCCTTTATGGAGTAATCCCTTACCTCATATATAGCTATTTAAACAGAGGATGACATTGTGGAGTTTGAATACTATCTCCACAAATCAGATACAGGTACTATCATTGAATACATAGTATTTTGATGGATTAACTTCCACTTACGTTTTTTAGGACTTAATCATTTACAGTCCTCATGGTGTGTTCAAATGGTTTTTGGCTTTGCTTTTGTTGTAGTAAAACATTAGGGTTGAAGCAATATGGAATTTGGGGACAGCTAGGTGGCTCACTGGATAGAGTACCAAGAACGAACTCAGGAAGACTCTTCTTCCTGACTTCAAATTTGACTTAGATGCTTATTAGCTGCGTGAAACCTAGGCAATTCACTTAACTCTGCCTCAGTTCCTGTAAAATGAGCTGGAGAAGGAAATAGCAAACCACTCCAGTATCCTTGCCAAGAAAACCCTAAATAGGGTCATAAAGAGTCAGATACAACCGAAACATCTGAACAGCAACATATATGGAATAGTGAATAGACCTGCATTTGGATTGGGAGGATGTGGGCTTAAATCCCACCTCAGAACGAGCTGTGATCCTAACAAATTACCTAAACTCTGCATGTCAGTTTCCTCACCTGTAAATGAGAGGATTGGAATTGGTACTTAAGTTCCCTTCTGACTTTAGTAATCTCTGATAAAACTTTTCACAAATCCTTACTTTGAGCATCTCTAGAACAGAGTAGGCCCAATGGAAATAGAATTTTAGTACACCAGCTGAGAGGCTAGTTGTTCATATGACACTGAAAACATAATGGGGAACTTCTGGGATCTGAGAACACTTGTGTTCTGGCCCTGAGCTGTACAGTCCAATTTGACAAGACATACAGAGCTGTAAAAGTTTCCACATGGGACATTTTCCAAGCAGCCAAAAATGTGTTGGAATCAATAAATGTCAGTAGCCACCATAGTCTTTTCAAAACATTTTAATGTTGGGAATATGAAGTGTAAACAAAATGATCTATCCATACTTCTCCCTTGGGAAAGATTATCTGAAAAAGCATCCTGTTTCCTCAGTTTATGACCTGATTTTAATAAGTGTAATTACTGAATCAACTTTAAGACTTCATTCAAAGGCAAGACAGGTAAGGATGTCATATGCCATTTCACTAACATAACTGTTCAATTTCAAGTATCTGCTCCTCAAATTAAAATGTTGGAAGGCCATTTACCTTTTAATGAATACTAATTGACTAGTGACATATAAACAGTGACTTTACAACACTGTTTATTTGCTGCAATTGAGACTTTACTTTGGAGTGGTCCCTATAAACAGACATGAAGTCCTGACAGGATTGGTATTAATATAATTCCCTTTGATTCAAAGAAAATCTGGCCCCAAATTTAGATTCTGCCTCAAATGAATAGCTCCCTTTACTTCTTCTTAAGAGGAAATCATAGCCATTTTTTTCTTCAGTTTTGCAAACCAACAGTTCAAAAGTTTAAAGAATTTCTTTCACTAGGTAAAATGTAGAGACATTTGATAAAGAATTCCATAATTATAATGGATATTTTAGCACTAACTGAGGAGGGAATATAATATACCTTCTACCTTCCCATAGTTTGCCCATATTTACACAGTGGATAAACTGTTATAATCCAGCTTCTTATGAATTCTGTTTTTTCTTTCACTTAACATTTTACCTCCTTTATGCAATGTACCAGGTTAGGTTCTGAGGGGAATGTGAAGATAAATGAGAAAATCTTTTCCTTTAAGGAGCATACAAGAGAGATCATTTCCAATTGGGGTTACAAGAAAACCCTATAAAGCAAATGAAATTTGAGTGGGGCCTTCAAGGGTACATAGGATTTTCAATTTGTGGAGATGAGGCATAAGGAGGTCATTATAAGCGAAGAGAGAGGAACAAGCAAGTGGAAAAACAGTGTTCAGGGGTCATTAAATAGTTCAGTTTGGCTGGAATGCAGAGCATGTGAGGGGATGTAGTATAAGATAAGGTTGGTTAAGTAAGTTGGTGTCAGACTGTAGAAAGCCTTAGGTCCTAAGCTAAGGATCTGGACTTTATTTGGCAGGCAAAGGGGAATCATTTGGAGTAGTAGTGTATTGATCAGATATATAAGTTAGAAAGATTCATTTAACATTGGTATGTAGCCTATATTGATAAGTGAGAGAATGGAGGCAAAGAATGGTTTCAGGAAACTATTGGAATATTGCTTTGGCATCTTTAACAAGATCCAGTAAATAATTAATCTGCAGGTGTTTAGGATAGAGAGGAGTAAAAAATAATTCCAAGGTTATAGGTGTGGGTGACCATTGACACAGGTCAGAAGGAGGGTCAAGCATAGGGGGAAACAATAGTGAACATTTTATATTTTGATTACATGGAAGGAAAGAAAGGAGATGGAGAAAGCCTGGAGCTGGAGAAGGAGAAGAAATGATGAAAGAGATTCTGAGGGCATAGGTATTGCAAAAAGTCCAGTTAGTAAAATTTGGAAAGTCATATTAAATGACAATATCTAACATTTACATAGCACTTACTATGTACCAGACATTGTGCTGAGTGCTTTATAAATATTATCTTATTTTATCTTCACAATAATCCTGGGAGTTAGGTGCTATTATTATCATCCCCTCTTTACAGACGAAGAAACTGAGGTAACGAAAAGTTAAGTGACTTGTTCAGGGTCATACAGCTAGTGAGTGTGTGGGATTGGACTTGAGTTTAGGTCTTGGCGTCATGGTATCCATTGCATCACAGAAGACTTAGAGTGATAGACGTTTTTCTTTCTACCACAACCAAGTAACTCTATTATCTGGGATCAAAATAAAGGATGGCTAGTCTCCTAGAAGATAGGATTATCAGGCAGTATAAAGTACTTCTTAAAAAAAACAATAATGAAAAACAAATGGAAAGAGGAGTTCCAATGTATAAATCAAGAATGAAAGTGACTTGTGATATAAAGGAGAAAAAGACTAATGAGGAGCCCTAAATGCTTAGAACAAAGAGAATCAAGGCCACAGTGAGTTTACCAATCGACTTAGATTTTTTTTTTTAAAAGATACATACAGAAGATTAGGGCAGAGTAGATAAGAGTGCTGGACCTGGAGTCAGGAAAATTCATCTTATAAGTTCAAATCTGCCCTCAGATACTTACTAGCTATGTGACCCTGGGCAACTCACATAACCCTATTTACCTTAGTTTCCTCCTCTGTAAAATGAGCTGGAGAAGGAAATGGCAAAACACTCCAGTATCTTTGTCAAGAAAATCCCAAAATGGGGTCACAAAGAGTCAGACATGGATGAAATGCTGACAAATAGAGGATAAAATATAATAATAATTTAATAGTGATATCAAGAGTGCTGAAGCTCAGAATGAGCTGTGTTGGGTAAGGACAAACCAGCAGAGTGTGTGTGTGTGTGTGTGTGTTTTACATTTTAAATTAAGTTGGAGAAAAGAGTAGATTCAAAGATGAAATAATACCACTGAACAAGAAAGTTGAGATGATGATAACCAGTGGTAGACAGAAGACAGAGTTGTCCAACCTTAGTTTGCTCTCGCTCTTTTCTTTGCCAAGGAGGATGATCTTTGTTTGGACTGGGAAAAAAGCAGAACAAAAATGAATAATAGGGAGTTGAGATGCAAGATGAATAGGAAGATAAGAGAGCATTAACTACCTGTGATGAGTTCAAGGCAGCAGACCCAGATGAGGTAAATCTCCATGCAGTGAAATAATGGGTGGATAGAATTACTGCTTCCTTGTCAATGCTCTCTGAAAGACTGCAGAGAATGGAAACAATGCTGCAGAACTGGAGAAGGGCAATGTCCTCATGTTCAAAAAAGGGAAACATTAGTCTGGAAACTGTTGGTAATGATGCTGAGTCCTGGAAAAAAAATTAGAATATATTCTGAATGGATTGATTAGTGAACCTGGGAGTGGTACTGAGGATGGTGCCCCATGGCTTTGTGAAGAACAATCAAGTTGGATTGACCTCATTTCCTTTTTGAACAGGATTGCCATGGAGGTAGTTATGGAGAAGGACATAAATACAATTTACCCAGATTTTAGTGAACGTTTCTGGTCTGTCGGACTACTTAATATTCTCAGTAAGTGTTCCCTTGATGACTAAAACAACCTAATTCCTCTAACTGGCTTCCTGTCTTAGGTTTCCTGCCATCTCGTCCATCTTATACTCTACTGCCAAAGTGATTTTTAAAAATCTCATATCTGACCCCATGATCTCCCTTCTCAATGAGCTCCAGTACCTCCCTATTATCTTTCAGATAAAATATAATGTCTTCAGCTTTTAAAAACCTTACACAACTTGATCCCAATCTATCTTTTGAGCCTTATTGGACATTACTCCCTCTCCCATGCTCTAGGTCAACCTGATCTTCTCTCTATTCTACACACATACCACATTCTCTATTTTCCCTGTGTTAATTACTGCAATGGTCACCATCACCTCAGTTCCCCCCTTTCTAGAAAGCACTCTCTCCTCATGTCTACCTTACAGAATTCCTCTCTTCTTTGAAGTCACATACATTCTTCATTGGTATAGGAGACTCATGGATGAGTAGGCAGTTAGGTGGTGAAATTGATAAAGTGCTAGACTTAAAGTCATGAAGACCTGAGTTCTAACCCTTCTTCAAATACTAGCAGTGTGACTCTGGGCAAGTAACCTAACCTCTCTTGGCTTGTTTTCTCAACTATGACAGGAAAAGTTTGGGCTTAACATCTTCTAAGGCCCCTTCCAGTATACAAACTTTCATTCTAATTCAGTTTGGCAGCTTTCTTGCAAATTAATAACCTTAAAATTGTCCAGAACCCTGAGATGTTAAGGACCTTGCCCAGAGTTATACAGCCAGCCTGTGTCAGAGGTGACACTTAAACCTAGGTTTTCCTGCCCAAGATATTGGCTTGCTTTCTGCTATACTGTGATACCACTCACAAAAATTTAATAGGAATAAATATAAAATCTTATTCTCCTCCAAAATGTTCTATGTCTTTCCTTCATTGGCTCCTTTTTCTACCCCACCCCCCCATACCATGCCTAAGACTGTTCTGGACCTTGTATCTTTTCTCTCAACACTTACTCCATGGATGGTCTCATCCATTCTCATAGTTTCGTCTAACACATTTATGCAGATAATTCTCATAGCTAGAGTCCAACCTCTGATCTCTCTCCAGACTTATAGACAAATTACTTCAATTGTCTAAACTATGTAAAATAGATTACAGAACCTGCATGAGTGATTTATAAATTAACTAGTGATGTGTGTGTGTGTGTGTGTGTGTGTATGTGTGTGTGTGTGCACGTAAGCACACTAAAGACATCTTACCAAGGAGGATGGATCAGAATTGGGAACCCTTTTCTTCTAATAGGGACAAGATAATTCAATGACTACTGTCAATGCTGGTTGAAATTATCATGACTTAGATGGACCCTCATCTCTACCAAAGATGGGGTTGGATGAACTAAAAGAACCTGAAACTATCTCCATAGGAGAATCTTTTTTTCTGATAGTCAGATATAATATAGACATATCATGTCAAATCTGTCAGGAAGATAAAAAAAATCAGAATTTTTTCATAACTAGGGCTCAGTTGATGGTGAGATAAGTCAGTTCAAAATTTAATAAGGCTGAGACCTCAGACATACACATAAGTACCTGGTGAGTGACTAACAAAAATCCAAAAAAGGGGGCCATAAGCAAAAGTTCAGACAGGTAGAAAACAGAAAAACCTATCAGACAGATTGGTTCTGGAATAAACTAGGTGCCAGTTATGCAACCTGAGGTGCAGATGAGGCAAGGGACAGTAAGTTACTGGTACAGGGACTCAAGACAAGAGTTTGATCACAAGAGGATAATAGAAAACAGCAGTTAAGTGTTTGCAGGGTTCAAATAGGACCGGTAGTGAAACTGCTGATGCTAAATGAATGAACTGCTGACCTATGGATCTTTATATACCCCTGCCAAAAGACAGTTGTTTTTAACTTCTAGGGTGGGAGTTAAGTATGGTGACCACATGAAATTTGTGGGAAACTCCTGACTGTAAGAAAAGAAAAGGTATTTTTTATGAAACTTTGCAAAAGAATATATTTTCTCAGACCATGAGTCCTAATTTTTGGATTAGAAAATATAGTCACCATAGGATCCAGTAGTCCTAGATTAGAAAGTAATGGGGTCACTGGAACAGAGATCTGCCAGGATCATTATATGATTTTACCAAAATAGCCTTGTGCTTAGAGTCATAGAATACATTAACTCCTTAATTTCTGGGATTTGAGATAATATGATTGACTTGTCCTACCTCAACCAATGGCTCAGTTCTTCGTAGTGGGAGACTTTCTGGGCCTCATCATTTTCCTACTCAATGAATTCAAGTGACTCTCTATGACCTCAAATATAAACCCTGGCATTTAAAGTTCTGTGACATCATTATGCAATTTTAATAAATGCCTTTGCTATGAACTAAATGTATTTTCTATCTGACTAGGGAGGGAAACACGCTTGGGGAGGCTTTATGAATTCAGGCTATAGAGAGTACATTTAACCTGCAGTACCATTTATCTGAAGCATACAGTATGCAAATTTGAGGGTATCCCTAGATACTATGATTATAAGGGAGAGGATTTAGGGAATGCCAAATAATCAATGAATGGAGCACAGATTAATATATCCAGCTTTATCCTCAAGGCAAGCTGATGTAAAAGGAATACTAAATACTGATTCCTATTGTGCCTCTCTGAATAAACTTAGAAATTCAAGGTCACCTAGTATTACGAGTGGATTTGGTTTGTGAAAGAAATAGAGAGGCCTTCTCTGTGTATGACTTCCTATTCATTGCACTATCAAATTGGGATGGTTGGGAAGCTTGAATGATGTCAAGAGATTATATAAATTGGACACCACTGACTTAAACTTCTTCATTCTTCTCTGAACTCTGCTCCTAACTGTTTGAACTTTTTTCTTAACCATGTTCCTGTAAAGGTACCTTGTCTCCACTTTGTTCCTTTTCTTCTTTCTCAGTTTGCTATTGTATGTTCTTTCCCCGCCTTACAATGTAAGCTTACTGAGGGTAGGAACTGTCTTTTTCCTCACATTTATATTCCCAGAGCTTAGCACCATGTCTGGTACAGCATACATGCTTAATAAATATCATTGGCTTCCCTTGGTATAATATTGGAACTAGACAGTTTTGTACCTGGAAGCATTAATGTCAGAGTGAAAAGATCCCTAGATTTGGTGTTAGATGACCACGGTCTCTACTTTTTATTGCCTGTATGACTTTGGGCAAGTCACTTACTTTTCTGAGCTTCAATTTCCTGAGGGGCTTGGATGGGATAATCAGAAGACCCTTGCAGCTGTAAGTTTGTAAAAGCAAGCACCCCAACATACACAAGAGGGCTTGCTGTACAGGTTCTATGATTTGCTTTTCTAAAAGGAAAGCAACTCTTGAGGGGGTCAACAATTACTTTAATCAAGCACATGTCACTTCGTTCAGGGGAAAAAATCAGCACCCTGAAGTTCAGAGAAAATACAGAGAAATACAGATCAATAGACAGTGCTTCCAACTGCTTGACATAATCAATACATACATCACAGATCCACAGACAGATAACTGTCTGACCACACATACATAACTACCAGAGAGAGAAGCACCAACATCTAGGTTTTCAAAGCTAGAGGCTGCTTAGCAGCTTCCCAGAATCTCATCTGGCACACAAACCTTCTTCCAAAAACTAAGCCCCAAAGTAAAACCTCACCCCAGCATACTTTTACATTTTTCAGAGCCAGAGGGCATCATGACCCTTGAGAACCAGTGACTCATTAGAAAATTAACAAAAGGTGTGGGCTTCCCTACAAATTTCACCTAATCAAACTCCCCTTAATGGGTAGGTCTATTAATGTGTGAGATTAATGGGTGAGGAAGACTTTCTTTAATCACATTAAAATAATTAACAATACAAATACATAGACTGGTTCTAGTTAAAGACTCTTGATTAATCCAATCAAAGTCAAGATTCAATCAGAAGTGCTTGGTTATACTAAAACAAAAACAGCAAAAGATCCTACTTGGCTTGCCATTACACTCCACCCTTCTACGGTCCTTGGTCTTACCATCTAAATGGCCTTGTTTCATGGAAACAGAGGCATTATACTTTGTGATCCCAAATCCAGGTGATTTAAGCAGGTCACATGGGTCTATTAATGGATGGGAAAGAACTTCCCATTAAGAAGCAAAATTATATTAACAATAATCAAAAATACATTATCAATACAAAGTCCTACCCTAAAAAGGCTAATAGGGGCTTACATAGCTACACAGTACTTTGGTGCAATATATGGAGCTGATACTGGATCTGTTGGAGGTCATGGAGGGCTTATTTCTTTAATAAGATGCACTTAATGAAGGGTTATGGCCTTTAGGCTGAGAGTCACAAATGGAAAATCCTTCAGCTTATGCCTTGGTTTCAAAAGGACCTCTTAAAATGAAGGAAAAGTACAGAGTGAGACAAAGCAGTAGCATAGCATTGAATAGGGGTCATAATCAGATCTTTGACTCCCCACTAGGAACACATTAAAACAGAGAACTATGTTATCTGCCTAATCAAGGCATTTTTATTTCTTGAAAAGAGGAAGAGACAGACCATAACAAAGTAACAGGGAACTGTGGCCAAACTGTTGATCTATGTTGAATATTAAAAAAGATTTATAATCTTTTGAAAATATGGAAAAATGAAATGAAAGTAGTATGAATTTATATGGGAGCTGGAAGTATAACATGAGGAAATTGATGAGAGCATACAATATTGGCAAAGTCAGGTTCAGTAGCCAAGTCAGGTTCTGTTTTAAAATGATCTGAGAAAAGTAAAGTATCCATGGATAACTGATTATAGCAAATGCTCTGTTTTGTTCAGCTTATAGGAAATAAAATCTCCAACGGGAAAGACATTTTCTCATAGTCCTTCATGGATATCAATGCCTAATTTATTCACAGTCTGTTCTTGTAAGGTTGATCATCTAATCAACAATCTTTTATTAAGCACTCACTATGTGCCAAGCATCATGTTGAGCACTGGTTAAAAATAGAGGGCAAAAACACCAACATGATCTCTGCCATCAAGGAGTTTACACATTAATGCTGGAGAAACCATATGAACAAATGGGTGCATACAAGATACACATAAAGGAGAAGGAAGGCAATCAGAGAAGGGAAGGCTAATGTGACCGAGAAGTGGGGAAGGGTCCAAAGAGGTGTCTTGCCAAAGGTGAAATTTAAGCTGGCTTTTGAAAAAATCCAAGGTTACTAAGTCTTTCAAAGTTGATTATCTTTACAGTATTGCTGTTATTATAGAGAATTCAGAAATGAAAATAAAATTGAGTTATTGGGGGGCATAAAGAAAGAAACCAGGAATGTCGAGAGGTAGAACTGAGGAGGAAGGGTTTTCTAGACTTTGTGGACAGCCAGTGCAAAGCAAATGATCCAGGAAATGACATATGTGTTCAAGGAACAGTGGTATTGCTGGACCATAGAATGCTTGGAGGAATTAAAGCATGAAAGGATTGGAAAGATAGGAAGGGCTGATTGTAAAGGATCCTAATGAAAGTTGCAGCCAGGAGTCTGCATCTAGTCCAGGGTTTCTAGGCATGACTACTTATAGCAAAGTTACATGATAGATGGAGTCAGGAAGACATGAGTACAAATCCCACATTAGATACTTGTGAGCTGTGTGACTGTGGCCAAGTCACTCAACCTCTGTCTCATTTTCCTTAATTGCAAAATAGGGGCAGTAATCATATCTACTTCCCCGGGTTGTTAAGAATGAGTAAGATAGTATTAGTAACATGTTTGCCATAGGGCTTGGCATATAGGAGGTGCTATATAAATGCTAGATCTTATTATATCACTATTATTGTTTATTCATGACTTGGCTTTTGCTTTTGCTGAGTGCCCAGATCAAAGGCTGCCACTAGCTTCTATCTGATCCTTCTTGGGTAGAGGAAAATCATTTATCTCTTGCCTCAGATTGACAACTAGATACCCTTATAGGGTCAGCAGAATTCCTTGTCACTATAAGGATAGTCACATATAAAATAGGAAACTAAGCATATATGTATGTATGCATGTATCTTCTATCTAACTGTGTATATATGTATACACATATGCACATGTGCGCACATGTAAGCATATATGTATGTATGCATGTATCTTCTATCTAACTGTGTATATATGTATACACATATGCACAGAAGAAGGTTTGTGTGCCAGATGAGATTCTGGGAAGCTGCTATGTGTTTCAAAGCAAAGCAAAGTTCAGTGATACTGGATTTGTACACTGACAATTATCTCAGTAGATCATTAATAAACACCTGCTTGAACGATTTACCCTATGCTCTGCCTGTCTATTTGTTCTCCCCAAGCCTTTTTAAAAAAAAAAACCCAACAAACCAAAACTTATGGTTCTCACTGTGTTCCATCCCTTCCTGTCCCACTTCAAAGACTGCAGGTTTGGAGGACCAGCAGAGTTCTGTTCCTTTCAACAGCCCTTTCTCTTCCATCAGCACAAGAGGTCTGTAAGTTTTGATCCCCTTGCCTCTCAGGGTAGGAGGGCAACATAAAAAGTGCAGAGACATGCAGGCACCACCACAAAGAATGTGAAATCTCTTTCTTTACCAAAGGCCACTAGATTGAACGAGGGCCACGTTGGCCAGAGAGTTAGCATGAGAGAAATTGGACACCTATCTCTTAGGGAGAAATGCTTCACTTGTTAAAACACACTCTGGCTGTACATTTGGCCTTAAGACAAACAGAATGTTGTTGTCCCAGGCAAGGTGGCAGTATTTTACAGTGCCCCCACATTCCAGCCAGGAATATCTACTTCCCATATTCCTGACATTCCATCCTTGCTCCCACTTGCAGGCCCTGAGGCTGGCCATGCTCTAAGATTGCCTCCTGCCTCAGCAGAAAACACAGGAGATGTTTTCCTCTGGGCTTTTGCTCAAGTACTTTCTTTCTCCCATTTAGCTGATAGACAGAATCCCTGGCTTCATTAAAACAAAACAAAATAGCCCCCCATATCCCCACCCCCACACACAGCTCAGATGTCATCTCCTGTAGAAAACCTTCCCTGAAATCTTCAGTTAATTGCACTCTCCCTCCTGAAATTACTGGTACCTTATCCAGTCTAATGAGAAGTCCTAGAAGGAGTTTTTGTCTTTGTATACCCTAGGCTTAGCACTCCTTGTGCACAGTGGGTATATGTTAGTATTTTTGAATTGAACTGAATTTCTGCGTCAGTAAGGGGCTGACTCCCCATCTAACCTTGGTTTCCACTTCCCTGGTCCCATTGTTTTAACTTAACTTCTGGTCCCCATCCATTCTGATCTCTGATTTTTGGTCTTGTTGTACGTTTCCTGTCTCAGTTTAGTCTCCAATATTTTCTTGGTTTCTTATCCTAACATAGAACATAAATTTAGAGCTGGAAGGACCTTTGGGGTCATTGATTCCAACCTTTTTATATAACAGATGATATTTTATATACATACATACATACATGCACATATACATATACATATACATATATATATATATATATATATATATGCACAGAAAAGTAAAGTGACTTGCCTAAGACAAAAAATGTAGTAGCTGTGTAAATGAATCTAGGGCTTTCTGACTCCAAGTTTGGAGTTCTATTTACGATGCTCCCCATTTATCTTACCTAGATATTGGGTACCATGCTTGTCTTTAATCCTAGGCTTCTGCACAGCCCCTATGTCCAGCCTCTTCCCATGCTTAACTCCTACTGTTGTAATTCAATTAATCAAATATGTATTAAACACCTACTAAATACAAGGTGCTTCTTGGCCCTGGCTCTGTGTCCAACTCTTGCCTTAGCTCTCTCAGCCCTGAGTTCTCACTGTCTCTGACATCTTTTCCCCCTTGCTCTTTTTTTTCTTCCTTTGGAGTGGGGAAAGCAAGGCAGTTGGAGTTAAGTGATTTGCCCAAGGCCACACAGCTAGTAAGCATGTGTGAGGCTGTATTTGACCTCAGGTCCTTCTGCCTCCAGGGAGTCAGGGACTCTCTTCACGGTGCCACCTATCTGCTCCCCTTTTTCCTCCTTCTTGACATGTGTACACACACATATATAAACCATATAGGTTGGGTAAGATGACTGTTAAAATCTCTTAAAGCTCTCAAATTCTGTAATTCTGCGTAATGGATAGAGCCAAAAGGGAAAAAAACCCCTAGACATAAAGCAATGATATTTTTTTTTTTTTTTTTTTTTTTTAATTTATTTATTTATTTAGCTTTTTACATTCATTTCCACAAATTTTTGGGTTCCAAATTTTCTCCCCTTTTCTCCCCTCCCCCCACCCCAATACCCCAAGCAATCTAATTTTCCCTATCTTCAATCTGTCCTCTCTTCTGTCATCCCTCCCTTCCCTTGTCTCTATCTTCTCTTTTCTCCTGTAGGGCCAGATGACTTTCTATTCCTCATTAACTGTATGTCTTCTTTCCTAGTTGCAACAACAATACTAAACAATTGTTCCTGAAACTTTGAGTTCCAAATTCTCCCCATCCCTCCCTCCCCATCCATTCCCTTTGGTACGGCAGGCAATTTATTATAGGCCATATCTGTGTAGCTTTGCAAGTGACCTTCCTGATAGTCGTGTTGTGTAAGATTAACTGAATTGCCATCCCTCTTAACCTGCCCCTCATTGTTTCTCTTCTGTCCTTTGATCCTGTCCCTCCCCAAGTGTTGACTTTCAATTTCTCCCTCCTCCCTTTGCCCTCCCTTCCATTATCCCCCCCCCCAATATCTCCTTCTCCCCCGCTTTCTTATACTGTAAGATAGGTTTTCATACCAAAATGAGTGTGCATTTCACTCCTTCGTTTAGTCAAATGTGATGAGGGTAAACTTTTGTTTGTTTGTTTGTTTGTTTTTTTCCCTCAGCTCTCCTCTTTTTCCCTCCACTAAAAACATCTCCTACTTGCCTCTTAAATGACATATAGTTACCCCCTTCCATTTCCCCCTCTTTCCTCTCACTACATTTCTCTCTCACCATTTACCTTAATTTCTTTTAAGGTATGGTCCCATCCTATTCAGTTCAATCTGTGCTCTCTGTCTCTGCATGTGAATGCATGTGTGTATGTGTGTGCATGCGTGTACATGTGTATGTGTGATCCCACCAACCACCCAGATACTGAAAAGTTTTAAGAGTTAGAAATATTGTCCTTCCCTGTATGAATGCAAACAGTTCATTTCTGGTAAGTCCCTTAATACTTCTCCTTGCTGTTTACTTTTGCATGCTTCCTCTCATTCTTGTGTTTGAAAGTCAAATTTTCTTTTCAGCTCTGGTCTTTTCATTAAGAATGATTGAAAGTCCTCTGTTTCATTGAAAGACCATATTTTCCCTTGAAGTATTATACTCAGTTTAGCTGGGTAGGTGATTCTTGGTTTCAGTCCTAGTTCCTTTGCCTTCTGGAATATCCTATTCCACGCCCTTCGATCCCTTAATGTAGAAGCTGCTAGATCTTGGGTTATCCTGATTATATTTCCACAGTACTGGAATTGTTTGTTTCTGGCTGCTTGCAAGATTTTTTCCTTGAGCTGGGAGTTCTGGAATTTGGCCACAATGTTCCTAGGAGTTTCTCTTTTTGGATCTCTTTCAGGTGGTGATCGATGGATTCTTTCAATACTTATTTTGCCCTCTGGTCCTAGAATGTCAGGGCAGTTTTCCTTGATAATTTCATGCAAGACGATGTCTAGGCTCTTTTTTTGATCATGGCTTTCAGGTAGTCCCATAATTTTTAAGTTGTCTCTCCTTGATCTATTTTCCAGGTCAGTTGTTTTTCCCATGAGATATTTCACATTCTCTTCCATTTTATCGTTCTTTTGGTTTTGTTTGGTGATTTCTTGGTTTCTCATAAAGTCATTAGACTCCATCTGTTCCATTCTAATTTTGAGAGAACTATTAAATTCAGTGAGCTTTTGAGCCTCTTTTTCCATTTGGCTCATTCTGCTTTTGAATGCATTCTTCTCCTCATTGGCTTTTTGAACCTCTTTTGCCAATTGAGTGAGCCTATTTTTCAAGGTGTTAATTTCCTCAGCATTTTTTTGGGACTCCTTTACCAAGATATTGACCTTTTTTTCATACTCTTCTTGCATCTTTGTCATTTCTCTTCCCAGTCTTTCCTCCACCTGTCTAACTTGCTTTTCAAAATCCTTTTTAAGCTCTTCCAAGGCCTGAGCCCACCCAACACCCCCCTGGGGTGTCTGGGGTACTGAGGCCCCGCCCTCCACATCTTTCCCTGATGGGAAAAATACGTCCTCGTCCTCCCCTTCAGATCCGAAGGTCGGGATCATTTGCATTTGTTGGAAAAAACTCTCTAAAGTCTTATTTTTCTTTCCCTTTCTAGGCATTTTCCCAGCCAGTTACTTGACTTCTGAGATTCCTTTCCACCTCCGCCTGGATCCGCCCAGCTAGTCCTTGGCCTCTGAGATTCAAATGCGCTTTCCCGCGGCAAGCTTTAGTTCTGGCGCAGGGTGGGGGCAGGGCCGCTTCCTAGCTTGGGCCCTCAGGGGCTTTCTGAAGCGACTTTCAGGAACAGAGCGGGTGGGGGGTGGGGGGGGGGGCCCCCGCCTGCTGTGCTCAGCTCCCTTGGGGGTTTTATTCGGAGGCGTTCAGCAGTAGAGCAGGGTGGGGGCAGGGCCCTCTCCCCTGCTCGGCTCCCTCAGGTTGGAAAGACCTTCAGTACTGAAGATCCTACCTGCTGCTGGGGGATTCCTGAGTCCCGGGCCGCTGCCGCCTCAGCCGCCCGCCCACGCCTCTGCCTCCGCCGCTTCCTGCCCCCGTCTCTTCCTCCGCCGCTTCCTGACCCCGTCTCTGCCGCCGCCGCTTCCTCCCAAGGGGGCCCGCTCCCCTCCCCTAGCGCAGGCTTCTTTTTAACTGACCTTTAGCTTCTGTGGGCAGAGGGACTTTCCCGGCTACCGGAGATTCTCCCGGAGCTTTCCTCTCAGAAGTCTGCTCAGGTCAGCTTCTCTGGGTCGCGGCCAGGGGTGGGGGTGGGGTCCGCTTTCTGGAGTGCGATGGACCCCGGGGACGGCTCTCCAGGGTTCAGTGGAACGGAAATCTCTTCCCCTATGTTTGTGCACCCCCTGCAGAGATTCAGAATTTATGGGGTTCTCCTTTTACCTCAATTCCATGGGTTGTGGGTTCGGAGCTCGTGAATGTGCGTCCTTCTACTCCGCCATCTTGGCTCCGCCCCCCTCAAGCAATGATATTTGTTTAAAAAAAGGTACAGATCATTCCTGAAGTTCCCAATAATCCTTGAAGTTGGTAACATGTGGTGACACATGTAAGCACCCTGGTGTTGGGAAGGGCTGGTGGCGGATGGAATGGAAAACAGTGACCTTCATCATGCCTGGCGAGGTTTATTCAGTGCCTGAATCCTTCTCATATATTTCTTTTGAATAAGGGCAAGGCTGGTACGCCCAAACTCTCTAACATAAGAACTGGAGCAGAGGCTGTTGGTTGCCCAGCAACTCATCTTTTTCCTTTTGACCGTTCAGACTTCATGCATGATTGACTGATTTCTGTTGTTCAGACGCTCCCTTCATCATGGTTCTTTCATATTGTCCTGTCCACATTTGGACTGTTCCTTCTAACTCAGGTCCTTTCTTGGTATCTATTCTTAACTATTTCCTTTGTTTGGGCTCCTGCGTTCTTGTCCTCTCCTGGCTTCTGGATTCCCTGCTACCTTTAGAACAAGACAGATCCGTAGCTATCACAGCAAGGCAGTTGGTTGCTAACCTCTTACCTCCGCAGATGGGGAAGTTTGTGTCTCACCTGTACAGAATTGATGTTTTCCTTTCTAGACTCTCATTTTCACTTGTCCCTTATAAATGCATATGGATGATCAGAGTCGCTGTATTTTCTTAAAGACATGGAGCATATATTTTGAATATGAATTCCCTTCTATTTAAAGAAGTTATTCAGATGGCTAATGTTTCTGGGAACTGAGACACAGTGCCTAAGTTATGATTTATTCGTCTTGCAAGGCAAGATCATGGCAGCAGCTACAAACCTTGGCTTGAATGAAGACCTTTTAGCTTTCAGGTCATGTCATGTCTCACTTGATTTAAACTCTTGGGTTAGTCAGAAGTCTATTCGATAAAAAAGTTCTCCTTTTCCTAACGTTCATTTTCCTAAAACTGTTTACCTTATGTCATTTTCCCTTAGACAAACACTGAAATTAAGTAGGTTTTTATAGAAGGAATAGTTGGAGTCTTCTATTTTAACTCACATGCAAACACTTGTGACTAGAGATGAGGTTTCACGATGGTCACTATGGGTGTCAAGCATTCCATGCTCTTGATGTTTGAAGGAAGAACCAATGAACTTTCAGTCCTAAAACTCCTGCAGGAGGGCAAGGAGGTGAGAGTGATGGTAATCACATTGAACAAATTCACTTAAAGCCAGCTGCAAAATCTAGCCCTGGCCTTGGGGGTGGGTGATGGCACTGGGGACTCATGAGAGGTCACAGGGTTAGAGTCTCCATTAATGCTGTAATTCCTCCAGGGGAAATGATGTCCTTTCTTAGCTCTCTGCCACTCCATTAAAGTGAGCAGCTGGCTCTGCCGTTAGTCAGTTTGGCTGTAAGATAGGCAACTGTTATGGCAACTGTTGTGGTCAAGGCAACTTGCTATTTTCACAGGGCAAGTATCTGTGGTTTGATTTCACTAAACATGGTGTAAGTTTCCAGGGATACCAAATGATCCTTGTGAGGTTAGATCACACAATTTTCCAATTTTCATTATCAATGTGATCTCTAGGTCACTATTGCTAATTGTACTTGGCAAATCACATAAAGTAATTGCTCACTGTGGGCGAAGAGTAGACTACTAGGTGTTAAGGGACAGTACAAAGTAAATTGTATGTCTTAGTTGTTCCCTACTCTCAGAGAGTTTACAACCTAATCAGGGAGCTGTAGTAAGCAAGAATGAAAAAAAAATGAAAGAAAGATAGATGCTCCTAAGCAGACATAAAATGTGGTTATAAATTTAGGGAACTTAAATAAAAAACAAATCCAATCTTAATAGAGCTTTATAAGTCCATACTTTAAGGGTCTGTGATTTTTCTACGACTTTTATCACTATAGGTGCTTTCTCCAAGAAAAATTGAAATAGCTAACATAGTACACTATGGATAAGGACCCATCAGGGCTGGGTAAATATTCTTTGAAGGTTCCTGTGGACAAAACATTCATTCCCCTGTAGGCAGTTGGTGATGAACCTTTCCAAAACTATCTAGGTTGGTCCTTAGACAGAAAAAATATGTTGTTGCTGTTGTTTAGTCATTTCAGTCATCTCTAACTTTTTGTTGGAAAAAATACTGGAGTGGTTTGCTATTTCCTTCTTCACCTTATTTTAAAATGAGGAAACTGAGGCAAATAGGGTTAAATGATTTGCCCAGGGTCATACAACTAGTAAGTGTCTGAGGTCAGATATAACACCCCTTCCAGATCTAGACTGATGACCCTACGGTCAGATGATTGGTTATAATTATTGGTTATTATCTTATTAGTGGCAGAGCTAAGAAAAACTCAGATCTCTTGCTTGAGAGAGAACATTAATAAGATTTTATATATCTATTCTTTAATGCTTTAATGATCTGTGATTTTATGCTCCTTCCATTGATGTGGATCAGCACCCTTCTATGAACCTCAAAGTGGTCTTTGAGAGTTTTTGCCAAAAAAATAATCATTACCCTGTGACCCACTTGGTGATGGAATATTCTGAACTTTGCTGGGCTGGTCTTCTATCAATTAACATACTGTCCAATAACAGATACTCCAGATATAATCTGACTGGGGCAAAGTATGGAAGGGCTATCACCTCCTTATTCCCATTTTAATGCATTCTAAGATAACAAAATTTGTGATGGTCAAATTGATTGTACTGTTAATTAATAATTAACCTGCAGTCAATCAAACTTCCAAAACTTTTTGGGGTGAATTCTTTTACTGGTACAACTCTTATGTAGTTGTAAAGTAGGTTATTGTAGACTCAGCATGATATTCACAGTGCCTATGGTGGCCATGAATACACCAGCACAATTCTGAATTGTGAAACACAGCAGAGTCTCCACATGGAAGACAGAACCAAAACATTTATTCAAACACCAAAAGCCGAATTCATCATAGTAACAAAGAAATCCATCACGGCAACCAAGAAGTCTATACACATTATCAGACCTTCTCACAAATAGGCTCCTCTAAGCAAAATCACAAACAACTTTCTCCCCTCACACTAGCCAGCTGCCTTTCCCAGCTCTGATTGCTCTCTAACTTCCTCTCAGCTCTGCTCTAGCTCTGCTTCTTCCTGTTCCATGTGACAGACTCATGTGACTCAGGTTTCCACGTGACTTCAGCAGGTCACATGGGCCTATTAATGGATGGGAAAGATCTTCCTATTAAGAAGCAAAATCACATTAACAAAATGCAGAAATGTATCATCAATAGCATTTTTGGAATCCAAGTACATACTTTTACATTTATTTCTATTAAATTTCATCTTATTAGATAACATCCACTATTAGAGGTTTTGAATCCTGACCATTACTCATTATATTAGTTAGGTCTCCCACTTTGTGCCATCTACCAATTTGAAAAACACACCAACTATGCCTTTATCCAATCTTTTTTGACTCTTCTGTGATCATGGTGTATCATGATTTGGAGCCCTATAACACCATCAGATATTGTTGGTGGAAAGGAGAAAGACTTCTTTGACAATATGTAGTTTGGAATCATCAAAAGTATTGCATGGTTTCTAAGCATAATCCGTAGTGCTTTCTTTCTGCTTAATTCTGGACCCTTTGAAATATTATTTAGCTGAATAATTATTGTGTATGGCTCTTTTCTTTATCAACATCTTCCAAATCAATGGAATAGTCACATCAACCCACCCAGGAAGAACTTATTCTCAGGGTATCATGAAGAGAGATCAGCACCCTTTGCATTTTGGGAAAAGATGTGATAGGGTGTGTGTGTGTGTGTGTGTGTGAGTGTGTGTGTGTGTGTGTGTGTGCGTTCATTCCAATGAAAAATAAACATTACAGCACACACCAATTACTTAACAAAAGTCATCTCATACTGTGGGAAAAGGATTGGATTATTTGACCTCCATGGTCACTTCAAATTCTAAGGTTATGAGAAAACAATCCAGGGGCTACAACTGGATTGCACCCAAGGTGATTCTTCTCCCTACCCCTCTACAGCATATAGCTTTGTAGTAACTTAATTTCCACCTAGGGCAGTCAAGTGGTACAGTGGATAGAATGCTAGGCCTGAAGTCAGGAAGACTTCAAATCCAGTTTTTTTTTGGATTTTTCCAAATTCAAATTCCAAATTCAAATCTGGCCTCAGATATTTACTAGCTATGTGGTCCTGGGTAAGTCACTTAGCTATTTGCCTTACTTTTTTCATTTATAAAATGAGCTACAGAAAGAAATGGCAAACTACTCCATCGTCTTTGCAAGAAAACCTCAAATGGGATCACAAAGAGTCAAACATGATGGAACAAAAAGGTTCTATATAACATACTGTTATGTTGGGTTATAGGACTTAAAGATAGTGCATGGACCATGTACATCATTTAATCTCATTTTAATTCTATTTTGTAGATGAGGAAAATGAAGCCCAGAAAAATAAAATCCCTTTTGAAATCAATGAGTCAGACAATAAACATTTATTATGCACCTCCTACCTACCAGGTATTGACCTAAGCACTGGGGACACAAAGAAAAAGCAAAAAACAGTTCATGTTCTCAAGGAGCTCAAACAATTATCTTTGGACTGTATGTACCAAGACCAAGACCCAGACCCACACGCACACAGAATATACATCTACCTTAGAACATACCAAAGTCCTACCCAGGGGTTTGCTTACTGAAGTAAACCTGTAAGCATGATTTGCTGTCCCTTTTAAGAAATAAACATATCTTATATCTTGCTTTGTTAAGGTTTTTTAAAATCTGTCTCCTACACAGACACATCCAGAACATTTCATTTCTCACCTGATTGCCTTACTTTGAGACTCTTCTGACTTTTCCACCAAGCCTTCATTCCTCCTCAGGCTGTTCCTGCCCTCCCCCCGGAGCTCTTCTCAGGTTTTTTGTGTGTTGTTTTCCATCTTTAGATGCAAACTCCTTGACAGCAAGAACAGTTTTTCCTCTCTTCCCCCCATTGTTTGTATCCCTGATGCTTAGCACAGTTCCTGGAACATAGTTAAGTGCTTAATACATACTTACTGATTGACTGGTACTTCAAGTTATATGTCTACAATGATATCTCAACAAATCCACCAGTGATAAAGTTTCTATGAACAAATTGGGCTTGGTACAGAAGGGCTTGGAAGAAATTCTGGTTTCCTAAGGATTGTTATAGATGATAGCACCATAGATTTAGAGCACGAGGGGACTGTACAGGTCATCTAAGACAACCTCGTATTATGGATGATGAAAGTATCTTAGAAGGGTTAAGTGACTTGAAGTTGCAGAGGCAAAATTTAAACTTAGGTCTTCTGCAAATCTAGCACCTTTTTCCACTGTGCCATGCTGCAGGTACACTGTAATAGACAGGACTTTCACTGAGGTGGGATGTAAGTGATCACTTTGTCCAATGTCCTAGGAAGGCTCAGTTCTGTATAAATACAGTGTGGCAGCTCACAAATGGCTCAGAACTTTCTGCTCTTTGGTTCTTGATGCACCACCAGCCTCTTTCCTGCTTTGGCATGGGTCCCATTCTTAGTTTTCACTAAACTCTGCCTCTGCTTCTAATTCTAATTCATCATATTCTTATTTTGGTCTAAGGGAGATTGATGGGGCCTCTTTAGGAGTGATAAGTATTAAATAGTATCCCTTTTATTCTATGAGTTGTTCCTAAATAATATTAGAAGTCCCACACCTTTGAGCCCTTTCCCGAAGATTCTTTCCCTCACATGTAGTCAAGATCTCATATTACAGATAGAAAAATATGTTTTAAAATACCAAATATTTTGTTAATAAATGTCCCTTCACATTTCCTTTGGCAATACCAAGTAAATGTAGACAAGGAAATGAACATATACTGACAATGATTAACTGCCACCTCTGCCCACCTTCCCCAATAATCAGGCCTACCAATCAGGTGGAAATCCTCCATTTCTCATGAGGTGAGTATGTGGGTTCCCTGACTTGAAGAGACTGACTTATTGCCAGGCAATGAAGTAGGTGAATTTTAATTGTCTTGGTTTTTATCATGACCAAGATAATTACAGCATCTTAGCATTCTAATCTTCCTTTCTTCCTTCCTTCTTCCTTCCCTCCTCCTTCTTTTTCTTTTTTCTCTCCCTCTCAAAATGACTCAGAAAAAAATGAAGAGTGTCTGGATCCTTTGGTTAGGTATTAATTCCGGGAGGGTATTGATGAGAGTCCTGTGACATTATACATGCTCTTATACCTCATGTGTAAGTTTCCTTATTACATGTTATTGACTAGGATAAAGTTGTCTCATTTGCGTTTTAAAATATAGGTTGTCTTTATGAGAGACAACATGGTGTAGTAAACAGAGAGCTAGCCTCAGAGTAAAGAAAACCTCAGTTCGGGTCTCACCTTTGACATACACTGGTTGTGTGATCTTGTCCTGGGAAAGGTGCAATCTCTTACTGCCTCAGGTATTTTTCTAAGACTATAAGTTGAAGAGCAAGGTAGAGTGCTCTCACTTGGAATTTCCTATACGATAGAAATAATAAATCTAATGTTAAACACATCCTTGTTTATAATCCTTGTTACAAAGAAAAGTAATTACACAAAACAACCAATAAGCAATAGCCTCCCTATTGTTCTCCTTCTACCCTAACCCATCCCTCATAAATGCTTAAAGCTCAGATCTGCCTATGTTGCTCCACTGCTCTAAGAACTCTGGCGACTTTTCTAGGGAATCAAATAGAGACCCCTCTGTGTGGCATTCGAAACCCTTTAGGACTTGGTTTCCAGGCTAGTTTATCACACATCATTATTCTTCCTAATTTAGACTGGTCAAAATGGTGATTTTGTTCTCCCCCACACCTGACTTATTACTCTCCAACCTGGAAAACACCCCCTCCTCTCTTTAGCCTCTTAGAATTTCTAACTTTTAGCCCAAGAACCCACTCTTCTCTGAAGACTTTCCTGTTCCCTGGTAGTCCTTCCCTCCATCAAGTTACTTTGTATTTTATTTAGTATAGAGAAATGTACATTATACATTCATACATACATATACATATATATATCAAATATCGTTGTACTGTACATACTGTTTCTCCCACAAAAGCCTCAGGTTCTTCAGGACAGGGACTGTTTCATTTTGTCGCTGTATTCCTAGCACTTGGCTCAGTGACTGCTCCATAGTGGATGCTTAAGTGTTTATGACTTGATTGCTATACCCCCACTACCTTGTAGTCCCCATCTCTTTAGAAAGAAGGAGGTATGTTTCCATAGGAGTTCTGGGGGGAAAAGTTGTTCATCATGATGACTCATTTTAATTTCCTTTTATTATTTTCTTTTCTATTATTATTATCTTTGTCTATGTTGTCCTGTCCGTTTCTATGATTCACTTTCTTCTTTATAATATTAGTCAACATTTATATAACACATTAAGGCATGTGAATCACTTCACAAATATTACTTCATTTTGTGTTCACAACAACCCTGGGAGCTAGGTCTTAATATTATTCCCATTTTACAGATGAGGAAACAGGATGTGGTTGTGGTTTGTCCTTTGCTGCTGAAGAGGACCGTGATGTCAGGGAGATGATGACATGACTTGCAGTTGGATTCTATTTGAGTGAGTGAGGGCTGTGTAAAGTCATCAGCCTCCCTTTTTCCTCTAGAGTCATCTGGGTCCAGTGGCCAGATATCATTCAGGATGACTGGAGATAACCCAGGATGCAATGGGTCTTTTTAGGCTGAGGTCTTCTCATTTTGAGTGATGCAATGCCCATTAAGTGAATAGATCTTGTTAAGAAATAAGTCAAGGGATGGACCCTTTAAGCAAAATAAAAAAATTAAACTGGGAGGGAAAGACCCTCAGGGTTGCTGACCAGAAGAGAAACAGTTGAGGAAACAAGCAAACAATGGTTGTGGCCAGCTCAGGCTCACTCAGCTAGTAACGTCTAAGACTGCATTTGAACTCAGATCTTCCTGCTTCCATGCCTAACGCTCTTGGGTCCACTTGGACGCTCAACTGCCTCTTCTCTCCTTCTCTCTAATTTCCTATTACAATCTTTGGCCTAATCTCTGCCACTCTCACACCCTTTCTTCCTAACTCTCTCTTCCCTAACTTTATTGCCTTCCCTGGCATGTAGTTTTCCTGGCCAGTTCTGGTCCCATTGCCTTGAGATTTTTTTCTTCCTTGCAGCTGCCTTCTGTTCTAGGAATTTTTGAAGAATCCCCACCCAAGAAAATGGAAATTCTGCATAATACATTGGGTTCTCTGTCTGTTTATTTGTAATGAAATAAATCAAAAGTATAGCCAGCAAGAAAGTTATAGTTTTAAAATTCCTCTGTATTATGCAGGGACTTCAACATAAATGGACCATGAACTTGTGACAGTTTTAAATTTTCTTTAGCCAAGAGTATGAGAATTCTTATTACATCCTTCCTCCCCTTCTTTGTCTCTTCTGCTTTCTTTAATCTCTTACCTGGTTCTGAGATCCAAGTCAGGTTCCTCCTACTGTGTATATGTTGTCATCAGCTTTCTTTTGATCCTTTGTCTTGGAAAAAATATAGGGAAGAGTTTGTTAAGGCACCTGCTTTTCCTTTCCCTCCTTATTGCCCTGTTGACTCATCTCACTTTGGCTAACTGGCTTTTTTTGCCCTGCTAGCCTTAATGAGGAACTGGACCAGTCAGTGGTCATGGGTCCCAGAAGTTTGGTAATGTTAAGGAAGGGGAGGCTTGTGGCAACAATGGGATTTTTGTGAATGAAATTTTCTACTTCCTTCTCATGCTCTACAATGATTTTAAATGTCATTCACATAATTTTCTCTTGAAGTGCTGCTGGCTAAGTGAATATCCCGATTTTCCTATTGCCCTGTCTCATTTTTGTATGGAGCCATCAGTAGAATTTAATGCCATAATGAAAATACATAAGCTTCTTATTATCCAACATGCCAGAGTAAACACCAAAACAGGAATGTCTTTCCTCAATATACAAGAGCTTTAGAAAAGATCTCTCTAATCACATTATGTCTACCCTTAAACCATCTCCTAATTGCTAATCTAGAATGTGATCTTTTGGCCTGAGGAATTCATTTTCCACCCTTTCTTCTCAATTTTCAATTTTACAGTACAATATAAGATAACATGTTTTTTTTTGTAGTGAAGAGGTCTGTTTTGAATTCTGATAAATACTGTACAGCTTTACCTTCGAGTAATTCCTACTTGGCTTCCGGGATTGCAAAATTCAAACTGTGAACTCTTATTAACCTTCAACTACATCTGAAGTTCCCAAGAGGCTTCCTCTGGTAGACAGTTAGTTGTACCATTGAAGACTAAATTTCTAATCCTATGTCTCCTTTATCTTGATCTGCCCTTTGCTATAGATTAACATGCCTGGTCTTGATCTCTAAAACTCTTAAAACTTACTGCTGAATTAATCAGTGTCTTAGATTTACATGTGATAAAGCTTATTTCAACAATAAATAAATCTCCCTTCCTCCCAGAAAACAATTTTCTCCTTTTGTTCCTACGTGACTTTCTCTGAAAATGCCCTTGATTGACTCACAGTACTGTGAGTTTTAGTATATCCTTCATCCTGGGCCAAGATACTGCTTGTTTCAGAAAAAAAGTCTAGAACTTCCTAGAGTAATTGACTTAGCTAGCTACGTTTTCCTTGGCAAACATACAGATCAAACCCTATCATAACATATCAAACCCTACATGTGACATTGATTTTTTAAAAAATTGTATTTGCATTTGATCCTAGTGGTACAGCAATAAAGGGAGCATTTTGTTGTAGTCTCAAAAACCTCTGTATTTTTTTTCTGGCCTAGACTTTGTCCAACAGATTTTCTATTCCCTAGTGTCTCCTCTTCATAACTGATGACCTTTTACTCTTTTCCTGTTCCTTTTCTGTAATCTCCTGATGTCTGAATCTTCTATATCTAGATGCTTTTCAGTCTAGAAACTTCCTAATTGTTAGCTGATTGGTTTTTACCTTCCTTCAGGGGAGGGAAGTTAAGTCTTAGAACTTAAGATAGATCTTAGAACTCACCTAATAAAATATTTCTTCTCTCCTAATCCCATGGTTTCCAGGATCCCAGAACTGAAAGAAATGGTCTGAAGCAATGACCTGTGAATGTCACTCAACTATTATGGACCCCTTCTTCCTGCCATGACCGATGTGACCACCCCCCTTGTGCCCGAGGTTTTCTGGTAACCTTTCTGGTTTTATCTCTTCTCTATCCCTTCTTTGTATGCTTTGGGGATGTTGATCCTAATTCCTTCTCTCTCCTTCTGACTCCTTTTTCCTTCTCCTCCTTTCTCTTCTCTCAACTTACAGATGAAAGAACTGAGTCCCAAAGAGACCAAATGACTTTCTTGAGATCACATATATAGTGAATGGCAAATGTCTGGCTTGATTCTACGTTCTTTATGTTCCAATCCAGTGCTCTTTCCACTCTACCAGGCTGATTCATTGGTAAATAGGATGGTTGGGTTACATCAAAGTCAAGGAATCAGGACTCATCTAATATCAGGGTTCATCAGGACAGCTAACCCTGAGTCTGATATGAGTCAAGATTCTAATAAAGATGAAACTAAATTGTGATATTCAATTGGGTTAGATATAAACATGATTTTGTGCGTATGTGTGGGTGTTTACTAAAATACCAAATTTTTGAAGATTTGTTTGTTTTGGTGCTTAATGACTTAATCACATATTGATAGAGCTTTGTAGCTCTATAAACATAAAATATTATTACTGTTGTCATCATTATTCTTCCATTTAAATTAAAACAATAGACTCTTAGAAATTTCCCATGTTACAAATCATATATCCTTGGATTGATTATTTTCTATTTCTGTTTTAAGATTTCATGGGGAATTTTTTTATTTCAATTTTTTATGCTGATGATTTATGATTCACACATGGATGAATACTGTGAGACAAATTTTACTCTTTTAAAAAATGAAAACCCATAGCTTTGGAAAACAAGGTCTACAATGATTTAGGCCATTTTCCATGTAGAAAATGCCAGCAGTTATTGGGAGTTGTCCATAGCTAAAGCTCATTTGGATTAATAAAGATTGGTTTAGCATCACAAGCACATTTATTGTATAAAGTGTGACAAATTGTGAATGGAATTTTTGTTTAAGTTCAGACCACACGTCCTTAATTATTTGAACTCTAGCTTAATATTGCACTTTCTTTTCAGTGTGCCCCTTGCATCTCATGCCTGTCCTATTGCTTACAAACTTTTATGAGATTTATGGTTTGAGCCTAATTTGCTTTCTAACCCATGCTTACTTTTCTGGTCACTGTCTTTCTGCTCTTTGTTACACACTTTTGACTTCTAACACATCAGAAAACAAAACTCTAGTGTTTTGTGTATTTCTACCCTGACTAAACTAGCCTGGACAGTAACCTCAAATTTAAGTTCTCTGTCAGCACCCTCATAGGATCCTTGGTTTCATCCCCATTTTCCTCTTCTCAGATCATTGTGGAGCAAGGCAAGAGGTAAACTGACAGTAGGAGTAATTGGTCCCCATAATATGAGACTGATGAGGAGGACAAGGCAATGTTTTTGAGTTTCATATTATTAGTATTAAATATAATTTCTTTGGTTGTTCTCTCCCCTATTAGATTATGAATTTCTTTAAGGTAGGGAAGGTATTTTGTCTCTTTTTGTATCCCCAGTGTTTGGCACAGCACCTGGCACATAGTTGGCACTTAATAAATGCTCATTGACTGACTGACTGACTAATACAGAACACTATTGAAAATCTTAACCAATACATTCACTAAATAGTAGAAATAAAGACAGGCAATATGTTGGCTTCTGCTCCAAACTTCTCACTGAGAGCTTTCATACCAGTGAAGAAGTAAATTGTTTAAGTGTGATTTGCACTGGTAGCTTTCCCATTCCAGGCTAAAAATGATGCAAGTCAAAACTTTCATGATGATCAGCTATGAGATTGGACACATTGGACCCAGTATTGATAAGATGGGGAAACCTAATTTAAAAAAACATGCGTTATATTACCTGTATTCAGGGATGGAAGAATCTTAACAGGAATGACTGGACTGCAAGTGGTGGGATGCATTGAAAGATATGAATATTTTACTGATCAAGGGAAACTCTTCTTTCCCCATTCCCACTCTGTTTTAAACTCTGGAACTATAATAAAATAAATACTCCCAATTTTACTGGAAAGAACATATAAATCAATTACCCTGAAGTTCCAGTCATCTTCCTTTTAACTTTGCAGACCCAAACTCATCTATCTGGCTACAACTTCCCTACGTATGATGTTTCGTCATTACAATGTACACTATTTGAAGGAAGATAGTGACTCACTTTTGCACTTAACAGTGCTTAACACAGTGTTTGGTACCCAGTAAAAACTTAATAAATAATACTTAATAAACACTTCTCTAATCAAACTTGAATTGTTATATGAAAACACAAGAAAGAACTATTACAATGGAGGGGAAGGTGAGAGTGAATAAATGAGCCTTACTTTCATCAGACTTGGCTTCAGGAAGGAATAACACAGACTCAGTTGAGTATGGAAATCTATCTTATCCTACAGGAAAGCAGGAGGAAGGGGATAAGAGAGGGGGGATAATAGAAGGGATGGCAGATTGGGGGAAAAGGTAATCAGAAGCAAACACTTTTGTGGAGGGACAGGTCAAAGAAGAGAATAGAAAAAATGGAGGGTGGGACAGGATAGAGGGAAATATAGTTAGTCTTTTACAACATGACTGTTATGGAAGTGTTTTGCATAACTACACATGTATAACCTGTATCGAATTGCTTGCCTTCTCAATGGGGGGTGTAGAGAAGTAGAAAGGGAGAGAACGTGAAACTCAAAGCTTTAAAAATGGAGCCAAGATGGCAGAGTAGAAAGACACACATATGCCAGTTCTCCCCACACAGCCCATAAAATACTTGTAGAGAGGGACTCTCAACAAATTGTGGAGCAGCAGAAGTGGAGAACAACAGAGTGGAGGAGATTTCCAGACTAGGGTGACCTGAAAGGCCCACAGGAAATGTCTGTTGCACCAGATGTGAAGTGGAGCCTAGCCCAACCTTGGCTGCATGGTGCAGCGGGGCTCTGGGAGCAGGACACCTTAGGGGCGGAATCTTCAGTCGAAATAGCAGTGAATCCCCAGTTGCAGTAGCAGCAGTTCGAAGATCCCTCAACCCACAGGTGTCAAAGATCAATGACAGGGTTATTTAAGTTGGCTGGGAAGGGAGAAGGGAGCTTCCCATAGCTCTGGCCTCAGGCAGCAGCCACAGAGGCCACATTGGGCAGGTGGCAGGTTCCCACCTACAGTAGCCCACATCCACTGCTGGATTGTAAAAACCCTGGGGGCACTGAGTAATGGACTCTTACCTCAGCCCTGTGTAGAGGCCCTGTGGCAGCTGATCTTTATCTCACACTGAATGGTGGCTCTGCCCATGCAGTTTGTCTGAATCTCAGCCCCCAGTGCTGGCTTGGCAGAACTGGAGGCCTGGTGGCTGTGGAGAGGAAACTGCTAAGATTCTGGGCACAAAAATCTCTTTCTGCTCCCAGACCACTCTTGATTGTGCCACCTTGGAGGAACTGAGATCTTACAGATTCCCAGAGTGTACCCTACTCTTGACAAAGGACACAAAAGTCAAGTAACTGGTTGGGAAAATGCCCCCAAAAAGGGAAAAAAATAAGACCATAGAAGGTTACTTTCTTGGTGAACAGATATCTTCTCCCATCCTTTCAGATGAGGAAAAACAATGCTTACCATCAGGGAAAAACATAAAAGTCAAGGCTTCTGTATCCCAAACATCCAAAATAAGTATTCAATGGTCTCAGGCCATGGAAGAGCTCAAAAAGAATTTTTAAAATCAAATAAGAGAGGTGGAGGAAAAATTTGGAAGAGAAATGAGAGAGAAGCAAGAAAATCATGAAAAGTGGGTCAACACCTTGCTAAAGGAGACCCAAAAAAAATGCTGAAGAAAATAATACCTTTAAAAATAGGCTAACTCAATTAGCAAAAGAGGTCCAAAAAGCCAATGAAGAGAAAGCTTTAAAAGTGAATGTTAAAATTGTTTTTATTTGCAACTGGGAAATAAGATATATAGGCAATGGGGTGTAGAAATTTATTTTGCCCTACAGGAAAATAGAAGGCAATAAGAGAGAGGTTGGGGGAGGAGAGAAATAGGGAGAAAAATTGAAATTCAAAATTTTGTGGAAGTGAATGTTGAAAATGGAAAATAAATAAACTTAATTAAAAAATTAAGTATGAAGCACAGTAAACGAAAAAAGAAAAACACAAGAGTAAATGTTTATAGTGTCATAATTTTCAATGTTATCTACATTCTGATCTCAATAATGATAAAAAGGGTTGATTTGTATTATACCTCTTGCTCCATCTGATTGAGATAATGAAGCCAAATCAGAAAACAAATCATTTGTGTTGTAAAAACTCTTGAAACACAGATGAATTTTAAGTCATAATAACAATAAAAGTTGGTTACATCAGACATGTCTGAAGGACTTTGTGTCCCTAGGAAAATACAACAAAGTCAATTATCTCCAAATCAAAGACTATGAAAGTGTTCACATGTATGTAAATATTGGATTGAACTGTCACTTCAATTAGGTCTTGAAAGGACAATTTCAGTAAAATTTTGAGTGCAAAACTTTTCCTTCCAATAAAAATCATAAACCTTCTAGTGCATGGTTCTGCCTGTTTATTTGGTTTGTTAGGCATCAAGGTAAATGTTTATTGTAATCTTTAGAAACTAGCAAATAAGTGTGGTGCTCAAAAGAAATCCATGCTCTTTCTACCTACAGAAGAAAATGGCTCCAGCTGCTGCCTAAAATTAACACACAAATATTAATGTGTCCAAAACATCCTAGGATGACAAGAAGAGGACAAATATTTGGAAATACTCTTTTAAAAAAGACATCTTATTGTGTTGATTCCAGAGGGAAATTATTTGAAGCTGTTGATGAAAACCAGGCTGGATACCACTTCACAAATATGTTCTCCTCATCTGACCTATTTAACAGCTGAGAATACAAACTTAATCAATGGTAGATACAATGGATTTCAGGACTCCTAATATTGCATAAAAGTGAGAGGCTAGTCAAATTTCTTTCTGTTCACCTTTCAGAGATAACTAATATTCCAAATATCAGTAGCGTAGGGTAAACTCAGATGATTATTCGAGAGAGAGAGAGAGAGAGAGAGAGAGAGACTATTTTGCTTTTGATGTCCTACCAATAGTTGGCTAGAAGGTGGGAAAGTCAAAGGGTAATATACTCAAAGGGAGAGGAGCCATGGTTGACTTCTAGAATTATCTTTCTACAGAGGGCATGCAATTCAGTTCAAACATTTATTTAATCCATACTATATGTTGAATCTAGTCCTTGTTTTCATATAGTCTATGGCCTTATGGATAGAAAAATATAAATACAATAAATGATAACCTTACTTGTTCTTTTCTGCACTTGATATTTCAGCTCCAGCTTCTAACACATTCCATTCTCACCTCTCACTGCCTTTTTTGAATCTTTGACTTCCATAAAGCCTCCACCCAGGTGTTGCTTCATAAAGCAAATAATTTCCAAGAGCCCAAGTTAGTGCTCTGACTCTCAAATATATTGTATTTACTTAACCTATGTAAAAATTGTTTCACTGAAGTAGAATATTAGTTTTCACATAGGCTGTTTTTAATTTTTGTATCCTCATCACCTAGTACAATGTCTTACATACTCACTAAATATTTGTTGATAGGAATTGTATGATAATACCTGACGTTTATGTAACATTTACTTGCATTTCCTCATTTGATTACCACCACAAACCTGTGTAGTAGGTACTATTATTATTTTCTGTCATTTATAGATAAGGAAATTGAAGCACAGAGCAACTAAATGTTCTTCATGCAGTTAAGAGGGTCATAGACCTAGAGTCTAGGAGGGAACTCAGAGAAAACTGGAACCCGGTGAGGTTAAGTGACTTACCTATCTTTTCATAGGTAGTAAACATTTTAAGTAGGATTTAAACTCTGGTCCTTTCTCCTTAGACTGGGGCTCTTTCTACTGTACCACATTGCTTTCCAAAGATCATTCATTAAGATAAATAGTGCAAATATTATTATTTCCATTTTATAGATGAGGAAACTAATGCTTTGAGAGGTGAGGTGACTTGCCGATAGTTACCCTGATGGGGATGGGATCTGAATCCCTAAAAGGAAAAGACTATGTCTTTGGGATCTGCACCCTAAAAAGGAAAAGCTCCTGGACTTTCCCATGTGGCCCAGGTCCATGGTGTTTGCCTGGGGCAATAGACCTTTCTCAGTTAATTAACTGCCCTTTCATTGTCTTCACCTCCCTAGACTACAACTCTCTTAATTCCATCTGGATCCCTTCTCTGTTCCCATAGTCTTCTGTATATAAGATCTATCTTGTCTCCATTAAGGTGCACAGATTCCTTAAGAGTCTAATCAATGAGTCATATTTAGTCTGGCCAATATGGCAGATTTTTAGAGTCATGCCCACACTGACCAGTGTTCTAATAAAGCTTTTTAGAACTAGAAAGAAATTTAGAGATCATTAGGTCCAATCACCTCCCTTTATAAATGAGAAAAGCAAATGAGGTGAAGATGGAGTGTATTAGAGGTGAGAGCTGAAATATCAAGGTCAGAAAAGAGCAAGTAAAGTAATCATCTTTGTGTTTGTCTTTTTCTATCCATTAGACTATAGACTACATAAAAGCAAGGACTAGGTTGTACACTAGGTTGCACACAGTAGGCATTTAATAAATGTTTGAACTGAGTTGCATGCTATCTTCATGCCCTCCATAGAAGAAAAATTCCAGACCTTTCCAGCAAATGTTCCTTTCTCCTTGAGCTTATTACCCTTTAACCTTTCCAACTAGACCCAACCTCTGGTCAATCCTTGCTAGTGCCAAGGACTGAATGTGACTTGGTCAGGGTTACAAGTCAATATGTTACTGGAGAATAGAGGATGGTATTGTTTTGTTCCTAGAATCCTCCTTTGGGATAGAAAAGTAGCAAGCAAAAGAGTGCAAGAAGAGCCTGACTTTTTTGGGGCCATGATCCCTCAGAATCCCAGTCCACATGAACTCAGTGTTTAGGTCCCTTAGTGGGAGAGGGTTTCCCAGACCCCAGGGCTAGTCACATATGTAACATTTGTTACATGTGGAATGTTCTTTGTGAGCCTTAAAGTATTATGAAAATGAGAGCCTTCATTAGAAAATTACATCTAAAAAGCAACCTAGTCTTTACATCTTAAAAATACTTGGCAAAAGAAAACTTTTGTAATCATTAATATTTCCTAGCTATGAAAGTAATGCTGACATGCTTTGAAGTCACCATGTGGTGCTTTGTAATTATAATCAATAACGGAAACCCCAGAAACTTAGAAAAACTTACATTTCTTTTAAAAATGGCAATGATCTTATGATCTTTAGATTAGTCTGATAACATGTGAGAAAAGTCTCAAGGTACCCTGAGCCTTCCTTTTATTTTTGGAACAAATCTTCCTTCTGTAAATCTTATTTATTTCTTTGAACAATAATCATACGTTTATCATGTTCTATTTTATATTATAACTCTTTGCTTATGTATTCTTTACTAGCTTATAAATTTTATGAGGGCAGGAGCTGTCTTTTCAAAGCTTCATACAGTGTCTTACAAGTGGTAGGCACTGCATAACTGTTGGTTATATTTGCTTGAATGTAAGGGAATTGCCATATGCAGTTGGGGGATGCTAATCAAAGTGATATGATTTGAAGAATCTTGTTCATTATTGTGACTTCATGTGGCATATTATTTATGAATATTCAGGCAGGTGGCTAAAAAGATTTTTATTTTTGTTATCTATATTCAGTCCCACCACATTTACTATATAAAAACGGGGAGCACTTTGGTTTATTATTCAAATGCTAAATTTTCCCTAGTGCCACTTGGTAGGTCCTGAATATTTGCTGAATTAAATTGATTTACTGATGGATCTGGAGTCAGAAGACCGGTTTGAATCCTAGCCAATTATTTGTCTAGGTAATTTTGGGCAGGTCTTTTAACTTTTCTGGGTCTTAGTTTTTTTCTGCTATAAAATGAGGGGATTAGTCTCACATGGTCTTACTTAACAATTCTATGATCAGAATCACAGAATTTCTGTAGGCAGCTACTCAAACCTCTAGCTGAAAAGCTACAGTTACAGCTAGCTATAGCACTACTGACAAGTTGTCCTCTAACCTTTGATTAAAAAACCTTAAGTTCAGCTGTACATAGTGGCCCAGGCCTGGAATACCTACTGCTGGGGGATTGACTGGGAAGTGCAGAGCTACAGAAGGCTATTATACGTTGAGCCTCTGGAATGACTATGGAGAGGGAAATCTGGCCTGGGACAGAAAAATGGACCAGGTTAAAGCTTTTATGCTGATCAGTTTTAGGATTGAGGCCACAAGAAACCACTCCACTTCCAGCTTGGGCAAGATAGGGAGAAATACATTCAATCGTCATCCCCTCCATCAAACTCTCAAGTAGGGGAAACCCACTCCACATTCAGGAATGTGCCCTGTGCTGTACACTCTGGAGCTTCTCAATATCCTTGCTAAAAGGGTGAACAAAGACTTGCACATAATTCTTCAGATGTGGTCTGACAAGGGCAGAATATGACCAGACTGAGATCTCTTAATTTTTGGGCCTTTTCCCTTTTGTAATTTAGCCTAAAGCTTATTAGCTTTCTTGGCTGCAATGCCACACTGTTACTCAGATTTGTCTTGTAGTCCAGTCTGTACTTCACCTCCTGTCTTCGGCTGATCTTTCTTTTTTTCAGGCAAAAACCTCTTGGAGACATATTAGATATGTGAGATGGAGGAGACAAAATCTTTAATACTGATCCAAAGTTGTAACATTGATGACTGAAAGGATCATGATGCTATCAACAGAAATTAAGATGTTAGAAGAAAGGATGAGCTGGGTCAGGGGAAATATGGTAAGAAATACAGTAAGAAACTGTGCTGAGTTTCATCTGAAGATTTTATAAATGCATCTGTGTTTTTATCTAAGCCATTGATAAAAGTGTTAAACAAACCATTGTCAAGGTCAGTTGGCACCTTCTGCAGTACTTAACTGCAGACTTGCTTCCAAGATAAAGTCAAACTCTCAATGATTATTCTTTTGGTCTAGCCTAGGGGTGAGGAACCTGAGGCCTTGAGGCCACATGTGGCCCTTTAGGTCCTCAAATGTGGCCTGAATGAATTCAGATTCAGTCAAAGGGTTGCACTTGAGGACTTAGAGGGCCACACAAGTGTTTGAGGATGGATTTAAACTTAGGTTCTCCTGACTCCAGGACCAGTGCTGTATCCACTGCATCACTTAGTTACCCCCAATTAAAACTTTGTGAAGACCAGTTTTTTAATTAAAAAAATGGAAACACAATCCTTACCGTATATTTGCTGTATGACTTAGTATAAAAAAATGTTACTTGTAAAGTGCTATACAAATAAATAACAACTAACTGGTGAAATTGATAGAGTCAGGCAACTTGAAGTCAGGAAGACTCATTTTTTCAATTGAAATATGACCTAAGACATTTATTAGCTGTGTGACCCTAGTCAAGTCACTTAAACTGTTTACCTTAATTTTCTCATCTGTAAAATGAGCTGGAGAAGAAAATGGCAGACACTTCTCTAGTATCTTTGCCAAGAAAACTCCAAATGGGGTCATGAAGAATCAGACATACCTGAAAAACACCTGAGTAACTACCATGGTACAAATTTAAGTTATTTTAGTATGGTAGAAAGATCACTGGACTGAGAGTCAAACACCTGGATTCCAGTCTGAGCTCTGCCACTATTTTCCTATATGATGGGCAAGTTATTTAACTCAGGGTCTCCATTTTCTCATTTGCCACAAGTGGTAAGGAGACTAGATCATGCTGAAGGAATCCCCCAGTTCTAATGATCTGTGTTGAGATCAAACAATTTGTTGCTTTCTGAAAGATACAGGATTTGAACTCAGGGTGCAGTGATTTGAAGCAGTGAGCTAACAGATTTGGAATGTCCTTCTTATGGGCACAAAAAGATTGTTTCTTCCCCATCTGTTTATTTAACCATTGACTCAAGTGACAGTTTTATGAACACTCAATATTATAGTTTTGGGCTTGGGGAGGCTGAGGCTTAGATAATTAGGGTGCACCATTGGAGTCTCAACCAATGATGAAGAACATATGGATTTACCCGCTTGTAAGTTTGCTTGTGTAGTTTTGGCTTCACACTTTGGTCTTAACCTCTGACCTCTTGGAACATAAAATGAAAAGACAAAGAGAAAAGAACAATTTGAAATTTTACTGCCATGTGCTGTTGAATTGAAGTAATTTGGAGAGATTGATGAAATGGGGACTCATTAAATGAAACAACATTGGTATTATTGTTGAACTGTTTTCATCCCAATGTTTCTCATTTAAACAGCTGGTTGCTAGCACAGAATGGAACAACTTCCAAGTTTGTATATTAATTAGAGTAAGCTTGTAAATAGCTCTTTAAGAAAATCAGCAGCATACCAAAATTTTCAGCAACTCATAATCTATTTTAAAAAATGTTACAACTAACCATTCAGTTACTATTCATATGCATCTTCATATTTTCATATATAGAAGAGATTTAGGTCTGGAAGGGACCTTAGAGGCCATGTAATCCAATCCTTTTACTTTGGAGATAAGGAAACTGAGTGGCTTAGTAAGCTTTGTGAGATCCCACAGGTAGCAAGTGGCAAAATTAGGGTTTGATCCCAGGTCCTTTGACTCCAAGTAGGTCTCAGGTAAAATTGTGAAACAGATAAATCTCATCTTTGGTGATCTCTCTATTTTTTTAGGAATAATTCCCTTAGTCAATCAATAAGCATTTATTCAGGGACTGCACTGATGTTTTTTTTTTTTTTTCTGTTTTATGGAGAACTCACACAGGGCAAGCGTTTACATGGTGGTCAGAAGAAGTGATACAAAGACACTCTCAATGTCTTGCTTAAGAACTTTGGAATTGGTTGTGTGACATGGGAGACACTGGCACAGGACTGCTCAGCATAGTGTGCCCTCATCCGAGAAGGTGCGGTGTGACATGAGCAAGCAGAATGGAGACAGCTCAAAGGAGACGTAGGATGCACAAATTTAGAGTATCCATCACAAACGTTCCCATGGTCTACTTGTGCCTGACCTACAGTAGAGCATTCTGACCTCATACTGGTCTGATCAGCCACAGGTAGACACACTGAAACTTGACTTTATCATGGTGATGTCATTTTGGTCCTCTTCGAGAACGAAGGACAGCAATCAGCCAACCAAACAAGCATTTATTAAGTGCCCACTCTGTGCCAGGCCCTGTGCTAAGTGCTGGGAAAACAAAGAAAGGCAAAGGCTGAGCTTGCCCTCAAGGAATTCACAGTGTAATGAGAAAAACAACGTGCAACCAGCTATGTACAAAGAAGATCAATAGGAAATACTCAAGAGAGGTGAGGCATCAGAATTTAGAGGGACTGAGAAAAGGTTCCTTTAAAACAATCCTTTTCAACACAGTCTCTTCTTGACCCTCACATTTCTCCTTTAGGTAGGCAGGGCACTCATTGGCACAAAGTAATTCAACAAATTGTAAGGTGTTTCTGAGACTTACCTCTCTTGGACAGTAATTACTAACCCAAAGCAGGAATTTCTGGGTGATGGCCTGTAGGAATGGTCATAATTTTGATGGAGGGCTATGGGGCCCTTTGTATTTATTTACTTTTTTTTCAATTAAGTTTCTTAAGAAGCCTACCATGTATCAGGTTTGGTTCTGGAGGAGATACAAAGGTAAATAAGTCGTTTCCTATCCTGAAAGAGTTTCTAAACTTGATGCAGTTCTTCCCTTTTTAACAATAAAAAAATTATATCACTACACTTTTATAAAACAATTTATACAAATTACTTTTCTTAGCTTCTATTTTTCCCTTGCAATTAATAATTTATTATAATTTTATAATAGCAGACAAATAAGCATATATTAATTGTTCGCTATATGCTATGTATTGTACCACTAAGCATCAAGTAAAAAAGAAAAAACCTACCCTCAAGGAGCTTACATTCTAGTAAAGTAGGACTATACATAAAAAGGAGGTGAAGAGCAGGAATGGAGGGAGTCGGAAGGGTGGAGAAGTTACCTGAATGGGGGGCATGGTGACTAAGTCCAGAGGAGTTGGAGAAAAGTGAGTGAAGGACGGCTGGCCTGGACACTTTCTTAAAAATGCAGATTACAGAAGAAATTATTCAGGGTCATAAGTAGATAGTGGATACACAAATGTTTATTGACAAAATCATCCATAGTATTCATGTTTGTTTTATATGTGTATATATACATACATATTATGTGTCTATATGTAAGGATATATGTATATAGGGATTTCCTCACTAGAATTCCTTACACAGATGAAATAACATATCTGATCCAAAAAACCCCACCCAAATCATTCCATGATAATATTATTATTAATGTGATGGTGGGCTCATTTTTCAGTGTATTTCACATTTATATATCATATATATATTTATCACATTTTTCAAAATGTGATGCTATTGATAATAGCTCTACTTTTCGTTCTTTTTCAACTACTAGTTAGGATCAGTATTTTGTTTTCACAAAAACTGCTGAAGAAAACTCCATTTTATACAGACATAAATGCAGTAAAATCCATAATCCTTGATAAAACAAAAACTATTCATTTTTAGCCAAAAGTAGAATAACATTTTCATATTCAAACATTTGTTTCAATATACTATCAAAAGAAAGGCATGTTAACTTTTTAAACAATAGCTATTTTTCCTCAAACTGGCTTCTAAATCTCCTGAAATTCTATCCTTATCAACTTGAAATCTTTTTGCTGAAATTAACAAAGATCTCTTAATTGTCAAATCTGGTGACCTTTTCTCAATGCCCATTCTTCTTGATCTCTCTTAGGACATTTTTGACCCCTTTCTGCCTGATTATTTCCCCCCTTTGGGGATTTTGAGTCTCTTCTGTCTTTTCCTCTGAAATATGCGGTCACTTTTTAATCACCTCAGATCTGTATCCCAAAGAGAGAAAAAACAGAAAAGAAAAGATCCTATATGTACAAAAATATTTATAGCAGCTCTTTTAGTGGTGACAAAGAATTGGACATCAAGGGAGTGTCCATCACTTGGGGAGTAGCTAACAAGTTGTATCTGATTGTGATGGAATATTACTGTGATATAAGAAATGAGGAGCAGGATGCTCTCAGAAAAGTTTGGAAAGATTATGAACTGATGCAAAGTGAAATAAATGGAACCAGGGAAACATTCTGTATAGTAACAAAAATATTATATAATAATCTACTGTGAATAACTTAGCTATTCTCAGCAATACAATGATTCAAGACAATTCTGAAGGACTTATGATGAAAAATGATGTCAATCTCCAGAGGAAGAAATGGGAGAAAAAACTGAATGCAGATTGAAGCATACTTTTTAAAATTTTTTCTTAATTTTCTTTGGTTTGTGTTTTCTTTCACAACGTATGTATTTTGCATGACTCCACAAGTACAATTTATATAAAATTGTTTGTCTTCTCAGTGAGAGGGAGGGAGAAGAGTGAGGGAGAAAATTTGAAAAATAAACCTATTAAAATTGTTTTTATATGTAATTGGAAAAATAAAATATTAAATTAAAAAAAAAGTATGAATCTTCCCTAACATCAGTTTCAAAAACGTATCTTTAAGTACAACTATTGCTTCACCTCCTTGCAATGTAAGATAGAAAGTATCTATCTAAGTATCATTTTGACCATATCAAATCTTATCAGCAACGTTTCTCCTGCTGAATACAAATTACACATTTAGCAGTTCTCTAAGTAACATTATACTATGAAACAATCCTTTTGACATTAGAAGCTTTTTTTTTAAAGTTTATTTTGCTTATTAAGTGTATATATTCTTTGGAAAATTACTTCATCTTACCAACGTATTTTGCCAGCACACTTCCATGACATTTCAGTTGGTATGATTTCATGCTACCTGAAGCTAAAGCATTCATTAAAATTGCACACAAAATCCTTTCCTTTCCATCAATTACTCAACTTGTTAATCTCAATAATGTTGAGTTGATTGTATTTTTTGAATTTAGGCTTTTTATCTCATTTTTCTATATTTTTTTTATTTAAACCATTTCTATTATCTTTGCGTTACAGTAGTTTAAACTGCATTAGTTTGTTTTCTCAAATCAGGTATTTATCTAGCACAAAGTGATATTTCACTTCAGAAAAATTTAAGACAAATTTAATTGTTAAATTTCAAATAATTATATACAGCTGTTCTTAAGTTGTTTTCATTTTTAAAAGTTTCAGCTTATTATATGAAATTCACTAATATCAATGATGCTGAGAAATATAGTAGATATTACAGTAATTTTAACTTCCATAGACAGAACTTCAGGTTGCATGCTTCACATTCAAAGGCAGCAACCAGTGCAACAACAGAACTCTTCTGTCAGGAATCTTTGCTGATTGATAGTGACAGTTGATAGAATCTGCCAGTGTCAAGATTCTAAACATGTCGACTCAGGCTTGTGCATACCATTAAAAAAGCAGTATGTTGCATTCACTGTCAGAGTTAATATCTCTATTAATCTGTTATTATTAAAATATCAAAACAATTTATTCATTATTTTGTGGTCCTCTTAGAGCATATCCCCCACCCTCATCCCTCAGCAAGGGAGCAAGACAATTTGGAAAACTCTGCTTTAAGCCAAGAGTAATATCTTGTGATAGATACGGTGTTGGATTTCAAGTTAAGAAGACCTAAATTCAAATCCCATCTATGATCCTAATTTACAGTCAGGGACAAGTTAATCTCTGAGCCTAAGTATCTTCATCTGTCTCCTGCATCTCCCATTTTCCTTTCCAGTTTATCATCCCCACAGCTGCCAATTTATCATTGGCTCTAACTATGACATTCTCCTATTAAAAAAGTCTTCCATGGTGATTGTTATTTAGGATAAAATTCAAACATCTCAGTTTGGAATTCAAATTCTTTTTTTTTTTGCTATTGCTATTTCCCAACAAACCCATCTAATTGTCTTTTTTATTAGCCATTTAAAAATTTTAAACTTAAATACAAAAATGAGAAAAGAAAAAATTTGCCATGTATGCAACAGAACATGAGAGGATTCAATTTAAAACAATAAATTTCCATTTCAAGAAAGCGTAGTTTCTCTTTGCTTCCTTGTTGCTTTTCTTTTGTTCTTTGCTAAGTGCTTTTTATTTTATTTTTCCTCCTCCTTGCTCCTGCCCCACCTCGAAGAAGGCTACAAGTAAGTACGGACATATGTACCTATACATAGATATCTATAAACATAAACAAAAATGCCCATATACACTCTTACACACACACACACACACACACACACACACATATAGTACAGTACTATGCTTATTTCCACTTGTCATCTCTTTCTCTATAGGTGGATAGCCTCTTCCTTCTTAAGTGCAATCCTTTCCATGTTTTTCTAAATTAACCAGCACATCATTTCCTATTCCACAGCAAATACTCCAACCCAATCACATCCTGTTTGAGACATTGTCTATGAAAGTTTTCCCCCAATTTTCTGAATTCTTCTATTCTTGTTTGCAAAGATTTTATTTATACAAGAAAATATTAATTTGAAGTAATCAAAGTTATCCATTTTATACTCCAATAATACTTTTACCTTATAATTCAGTTTAAGGTCTGACGCTACTAAGTCTACTTCTGGTTTCTTTGAAGTTCTCACCCATCTCATTTTAAATTTGTGGGCTTCCAAGCTTAAAAAAATCATTTTACAAATTTAAATTAGAATGGCATTGAAAAATATGAAACCTAAGTAATTATACACTAATTTTACCATTCTACTGCACAAGTGTATAGAGTTTAACTTATTCGTGATTCCTTTATTGCTCATTATTCTATAATATTTAGCCTCTTAGGGGAGTCTATCAATATCATTTAAAAATTCTAAGTTCTTACTGAATCTCCCTATGATGTCTACCTCCCAGTAACTGTATAAATATTTTTTTAATATGCATTTCAGCTACTTTTCCAGGATTGTTTTGTGATACTCTTTCCCACATTTTCTTTTTCCACACCTTTTATTTCCACCCTGTTTCATTTCCACCCTGTTCCTCAGTTATTCACACTGTCCCCCTCTTGAATTTACTTTGCATTTATTTACTTGTACACTTGTGTTCTACTCCTTACCCTCTACTCCAATAGAATGTAAGCTCCTTGAGAGCAGGGACTCTTTCTTTTTTATCTTTGCTTCCTCTGTTGTAGTATAGTACCTTCGTGGAGAACGTGTCTAGTTAATGTGTGTTGAATTGTATAGGGAATTTGCTCTGTCTCTCCCAGAGCCAAGTCAGCTACATCTGCCACTCAGTATTCTAGGCTACCCTGAGGACACATGGGTGGGAAACCAGTGGCCTCAAGGCCACATGTGGCACTCTAGGTCCTCAAGTGCTATCCTTTGACTGGATCCAAATATCACAGAACAAATCCCCTTAATAAAAGGATTTGTTCTGTAAAACTTGGACTCAGTCAAAAGGCCTCACCTAAGGACCTAAATATATGGCCTCAAGGCAGCAGGTTCACAACCCCTGGTTAGTGGGTCTCTTCTGTACTACAATCAGCTTGAGTCCCTACCAGATGTGTTATATTCACTGGATTCAAGAACCATTTGACAACCTAACATTAAATAGCTTTTACAAAGGAGTATTCACTTCAAAGCAACATCAAGATTAAGTAGTAGAAAATTTCCCCCTATTGCTTCAAGGACACACTTTGAGTTCAGTTTTTACATAACACTTGTCCCACCAAGCTAGTGTTCAGAAGTAGCATGGCTGTCCAACAAAACTTTATCTCAGCTACAATTGGACTGATCCCAAAGGTTACTCCCAAAGGACACTCTTGGTCCTCTAGGCTATACTGGATAATAATCTGGATTTTGGAATGCTACGATGCTAAGGTGGCTTCCTGACCTTTGGAAACTCACAAGATTGGTGACTCCACTCCCTTCACCTAGAATGGGAAAGAACAAATACAGAGGTCAAGGATCAAGGATTGTCCAAACACCTCTGACTTTACCACATTGTCTCTCCTTAGGCACCATGAATGAAGGAATGAAAGGACGAACAGAGCAACTGAAAGCATTGACCTGGGGAACATAGCTCCACACTAACTCATGCCTTTTGAACATGTTCCCAGGTCTAGCTAAGCAGCTAGTGGGAAAAGGCTCTTCTTAAGCATATGGTTAGCAGACCAGAAATCAGTTACAGACTCTGTAGGAAGCATGTTTCCACAAGAAGAAATGTTCTCCAAGGCATTCTGTGTATGCACCAGAGCCCTATTACAACTGAATTGATGATGTTTGTAATTTTTTTTTGCAAAGCTTAAAATACTATGCAAATTTTACGTAGTAATTTTACTATAATACTAAATACTAAATACGTAGTAATTTTACTATAATATATAGTATTATAAACTAGACTGAATATGACGCAAGCTTAAGTAGAGGAGGAAGAAAGTTCAACGAGAATTTACAGCAGGGAGACATCACTCTCCTGAAGGTGTATGTTAATCTACCCCTCAACACCCATGGTATTATACCATAGGATCTTCCCCTTCCACACTCACTTTCCTGTGAAGTTTATGACTTCACATGGTTATAATGTTGTTTCCCGTTGCTTTCTCCTTTAAGCAAGTTTGTTATTCCCTTGCATATTTCTCAGTTTGCCTCACCATCCTTCTGATTTCACAGTCATATACCACGAAGTTACCTTTGGTTCTTCCCTTTCTTTTTACCTCTCACATTGAGCTCTTTACCTCATTATTTCTAATGCTTGGGCTTCTTGCTTTCTTGTCCTGTAGATTCAGGTATAACTGCTCTATACCTATTTTTAGTACTGACTCTTCTTCTCCTTCTCCTCCTCCTTTTCCTTCTCTTCCTCTTCCTCCTCCTTCTGCTCCTCCTCCTCTTTTTCTCCTTCTCTTCCTCCTTCTCCTTCTTTCTTATTCTTTCTCTTCTTCATTTTCCTCTTTCCATCTTGTTTGGCACATCTCCACGCATAATCTTCTAATATTTCTCATTACTGCTCTTCTCCATTTCATAAGGACAATCTGGACTAGGTTTCAGTCAGTTTCAATCTGGTCATATGAACATACAAATGGATACCATACTCAGCATTTCTGAAAATATAATTCATATATGATTATAAGACGCAAGTATGCTTTTTAAAGCACAATGAAAGTCTGATTTTACTGAAAAGTTAAGTAGGGATTAATTATTTACTTTAAAAATGATCATGGGGTTCTTTTAATTTTCAACTAAAAATTTTCTTATTCTGAACTTAAATATAAAATCAAGTATTTGCATATACATAATAAACAGAAAAAGAGTATTACATACTGTTTCTTTCTATTATGTATAACTTGCTTTTCTTTTAAAGTATATAATAAAATTACCTGTAGCTTTTAAAACCCTCCTGTTACTCTGACTTTCTTTCTGGCCTTCCTTCTACTCTTATCTCTGCATTTAGAAAAAGATGCTCTAATTGCCTTCTTTTATTTTTTCTTTCTGCTACTCTTTCCATATCTCTCTTTGCCTTCTATCTCATCCCTCTATTGGGAAAAATAATGTAAAATGATTCTACTTATAAAAGTTAAATTATAGTTATAAGCTGATTTATAAAAGTTAAGTTAAATAACTTAAAGGCTACAATTATTACATAAAATGATATAAATTTGTATAGTGAGATTTAGACCTATACTTATTATTTTCCTCCCCAAATTACTTAAAAGGCCAAAGACAATAGAAATATTTGCTGCCCATTTGCCATCTGTTCTTCTCCTCACTAAAAAAAGAAAAACTGAGCCTTTATAACAAATACGAATAATCAAGTGAAACAAATTTCCATAATAGCTGTGTTTTAAAAATATTTGTCTTACTCTGCATCTTGAATCTATCACCTCTGTGAAAATGTGAATAGAATGCTTTATCTTTATTCCTCTGCAACCTTACTTACTCACTGCATTGATCAGAGTTCTCAAGTATTTTGAAGTTCTTCATAGTATTATTATATAAATAGAAACTGTATATTATATTGTATGTATATATATACGATGTTATATATATTGTGTAATATATAAATAAAAATCATTTTTCTGGTTCTCACTACATTCTGCATCATTTCATACAAATATTCCTAGGTTTTCTAAAATTATCCATTTAATAATTTCTTATGATAAAATAAGATTCAATTATAGTTATATAGCATAATTTGTTTGTCTATCCCCCAACAGATCAAATTGTTATAGTTTTTAGTTCTTTTATATTATAAAAAATAGCTGAAAAAATATTTTTGTACATATCGGTTCTTTTCCTTTTTCTTTGATGTCTTTGTAATGAAGTAATGGCATAGCTGGGTCAAAGAATATACAGAGTAGTTATTTTTAGGGCATAATTCCAAATTATTTTCTAGAATGACTGAACCATTTGGCAGCTCTGCTAATGGTTGTTAGTAGACTTATTTCCCTGCAGATGTTTCAACAATTATCATTTTCCTTTTTTGTCATTTTTGCCAATCTGATGGTATGAAGTAGAATCTCAGAGTTGATTAATTTGAATTTCTCAAATTAGTAATAATTTGGAGCATTTAAAACTGTTTGTAGATTGCCTAGATTTCTTCTTTTGAAAACTGTCTCTCATATCCTTTTATCATTTATGTATTAGGAAATAACTGCAGTTTTCATAAATTAGAATCATTTTCTTACATATTTTGGATATGAAATCTATTCCAGAAAGCTTAATGCTTTTTTTTGTTACCTGCTTCCTTTTGAATTTTAATGGCATTGATTTTGTTTGTGTAATGAGTTTTAAATTTTACACAATCAAAATAGTCCATATTGCATTTTATTACCCTTTCTGGTTCTTGTTTGGTCATGAACTCTTCTATCTACATAGCTGAAAGGTAATTTCTTTGTCATTCCTTTAATTTATGATATCACCTTTATGAATAAATTTTTATATCCATCTTTATCATGTACCAATTGTTTTGGTATATGATGTGAGAAATTATTCACACTGTACTTAATTTTTGCTAGACTGATTTTCAGTTTTCCTGGAAAATTTTGGCAAATAGTGAGTCTTTTCTTTAGTAGATGAGTTTATTTGGTTTCATCTAAACGTTCACTATTATTGTTTACTTTTGTACTTTGTGTACCTAAACTTTTCCACTTATCAACCTATTTTATGCATGAAATTGTTTCAATAATTACTGCTTTGTAGTATAGTTTAATATCTGGTGTTGTTAGGCTTCCCCATTTATAGCTATTTTTAAAAATTATTTCTCTTGATTCTAGGGGGAGCAGCCAAGATAGCAGAGTAGAAAGATCCACATATGCTAGTTCCTAACCCACAGCCCATAAAATACCTGCAAAGAAGAACTCCCAACAAATTCTGGAGCATTGGAAGCCACATGGAAGATATCTGTTCCAGAGAGACCTGAAAAACTGACACCAAAGGTCTGTCACACACTGGACCCAGAGCAGAGCCCAGCCCTGCCTTGGCCATGCAGCACTGAGAGCAGATCTGAGCAGGCTTCAGGGACAGAATCTCCAGGGGCCACACAGGTCCCTCTACTCACAGGCACCAAAGGTCAGTGAGAGGGCCTGTTTGGCTGGCTGAGAGGGGAGTGGGGTGTTTCCATAACTCAGGCCACCTCAGGAGGCAGCAGCGGACAGGGCTCCCAAAGCAGGAAGGAGATTGGATCAATTATAGAAGGTCTCCACATAAACCCCCTGAGGGAACTGAACCCCCTGTGGTGGCCCTGCCCCTTCCTGAGCAGCTGAACTTAATCTCACACGGAATAGCAGCCCCACCCCTGTTGAAAGCCCTGAGGCTGGGAAGCAGCATTTGAATCTCAGACCCCAAGCACTAGCTGGGTGGATCTGGAGGCCAGGTGGGTGTGGAGAGGAATCTCAGGAGTCAAGTAACTGGCTGGGAAAATGCCCAGAAAAGGGAACAAAAAAAAGACCATAGAAGGTTACTTTCTTGGTGAACAGACATCTCCTCCCATCCTTTCAGATGAGGAAGAACTATGCTTGCCATCAGGGAAAGACATAGAAGTCAAGGCCTCTGTATCCCAAACATCCAAAATAAGTATTCAGTGGGCTCAGGCCATAGAAGAGCTCAAAAAGGATTTTGAAAATCAAGTTAGACAGGTGGAGGAAAACCTGGGAAGAGAAATGAGAGAGATGCAAGAAAAGCATGAAAAGCAGGTCAACACCTTGGTAAAGGAGACCCAAAAAATGCTGAAGAAAATAACACCTTGAAAAATAGACTCACTCAATTGGCAAAAGAGGTTCAAAAAGCCAATGAGGAGAAGAATGCTTTCAAAAGCAGAATTAGCCAAATGGAAAAAGAGGTTCAAAAGCTCATTGAAGAGAATAGTTCTCTCAAAATTAGAATGGAACAGATGGAGTCTAATGACTTTCTGAGAAACCAAGAAATGACAAAACAAAACCAAAAGAATGAAAAAATGGAAGAGAATGTGAAATATCTCATTGGAAAAACAACTGACCTGGAAAATAGATCCAGGAGAGACAACTTAAAAATTATGGGACTTCCTGAAACCCATGATCAAAAAAAGAGCCTAGACATCATCTTTCATGAAATTATCAAGGAAAACTGCCCTGATATTCTAGAACCAGAGGGCAAAATAAATATTCAAGGAACCCACAGATGACCTCCTGAAAGAGATCCAAAAAGAGAAACTCCTAGGAACATTGTGGCCAAATTCCAGAGTCCCCTGGTCAAGGAGAAAATATTACAAGCAGATAGAAAGAAAAAATTCAAGTATTGTGGAAATACAATTAAGATAACGCAAGCTCTAGCAGCTTCTACCTTAAAGGATCAAAGGGCATGGAATATGATATTCCAGAAGTCAAAGGAACTAGGACTCAAACCAAGAATCACCTACCCAGCAAAACTGAATATAATACTTCAGGGAAACAAAATGGTCTTTCAATGAAATAGAGGACTTTCAAGCATTCTTGATGAAAATACCAGAGCTGAAAGGAAAACTTGACTTTCAAACACAAGAATAAAAAGAAGCACAAAAAGGTAAACAGCAAAGAGAAGTCATAAGGGACTTACTAAAGTTGAACTGTTTACATTCCTACATGGAAAGACAATATTTGAAACTCTTGAAACTTTTCAGTATCTGGGTAGTTGGTGGGATTACACACACACACACAGACACACACACATGCGTGTGTGCACATGCACATGCACACATACATACACAAGTGCACACACACAGAGACAGAGAGCACAGAGTGAATTGGATAGGATGGGATCATATCTTAAAAAAATGAAGTTAAGCAGTGAGAGGGAAATGTATTGGGAGGAGAGAGGGAGAAATGGAATGAGGCAAATTATCTCTCATAGAAGATGCAGGCAGGAGACTTTTTAGTGGAGGGAAAAAGAAGGGAGCTGAGAGAGAAACATGAAGTTTACTCTCATCACATTTGACTAAAGGAAGGAATAAAATGCACACTCATTTTGGTATGAAAACCTATCTTACAATACAGGAAAGTGGGGGAGAAGGGGATAAGCAGGGTGGGAGGGATGATGGAAGGGAGGGCAATGGGAGGAGGGAGCTACTTGAAATCAACACTCTCGGGGAGGGACAGGATCAAAAGAGAGAAAGGAAGCAATGGGGGGCAGGATAAGATGGAGGGAAATACAGTTGGTCTTACACAGCACGACTATTATCGAAGTCATTTGTAAAACTACACCGATATGGCCTATATTGAATTGCCTGCCTTCCCAAAGGGAATGGGTGGGGAGGGAGGCATGGGGAGAAGTTGGAACTCAAAGTTTTAGGAACAACTGTTTAGTATTGTTCTTGCTACTAGGAAATAAGAAATACAGGTAATGGGGAATAGAAAGTTATCTGGCCCTACAGGACAAAAGGGAAGGTGGGGACAAGAGAAGGGAGGGATGATAGAAGAGAGGGCAGATTGGTAATAGGGGAAATTAGAATGTTCAGTGTATTGGGTTTGGGGGAGGGGACAGATGGGGAGAAAATTTGGAACCCAAATTTTGTGAAAATGAATGTAAAAAGTTAAATAAATAAATTAAAAAAATTATTTCTCTTGAAATTCTTAATCTTTTGTTTTTTCCAGATCATTTTTAAAATTTTTTTCTAGATCTAGAAATTAATCCTTTGAAAGTATGATTAGTATAGAACTGAATAAGTAAAATTTTTTTTATGCTACTGTCATTTTTATGATATTTGCTTCACCTGTCTATGGACAATTAATATTTCTTCAGTAATTTAGCCCCCAAAAGTCTGAAAAGTATTTTATAGTTGCATTCATATAGGTTCCAAATTCATCTTGGTAGATAGACTCCCAAGTACTGTATACATTTCAATATAGGAAATGTATAGGATAGGAACAAAACTTTTATAATAAATTTTAGCAATATTTACTCATGATTAAAATATGCAAGTTGTGTTCTCCCTTTCCTGCAATGAACAGTATTAATAAATGCAAAGTAGTATTAGCAAATTAAGAATCACATGAATGACATGACTAAAAAAAAGGACTTAAAAGAAAACTCTTCCCCTAAATATCTTAAAACTAGGGAGCAAAATGGAAATAGAAAAAAATCCATCATTCATCTCCTGAAAGAAATCCTTAAATGAAAACTCCAAGAACCATATCCATAATCCAGTTTTTTTTTAGAAAAAAAAAAACAAACTGCAAGTACCTAGAAAGAAAGAATTCAAGCACTGAGGAACTGTAGTCAGGATCACACTTTATTTAGTAACCAGCATTGTAAAAGAGTGTAAAGGTTGGGATACAAAATTCTGGAAGGCAAAGTATATAGGCTTAGAGTCAGGAATAAGTTCAGCAAAACTGAGTATGTTTAATGATATAAGGAAAAAAAGTGGATCTTTAATGAAACAGAACACTTTCAAACATTCTAATGAAAAGACTAGAGTTGCATAGAAATCTTTTAGTTTAAACACAGGAGTAAAAAGAAACATAAAAAGGTAAACATTGGTGAACAATGATAAACAAAGGTATACTACTTATATTCAAATATGAGAGATGATACTTGTGTTTCTTCCGCACCCTTAAAGAGGAAGTCTAAGTAGATAAAGTCTAGGAATGTCTCTATTATAGCTTGATGATCTTAAGAGACAAATAAAAAGAAAGGGAAAGAGGAATACAATAGAGTTGGGGAAGGAAAAGGAAAGTTAGGGAAAATTATTTCATAATCAGGGTATGTGTCAATAACAATAGAAAATGAGGAGAGGGTTGGGGGAAATGGCAAATACTTGAACTTCCCTCTTGTCTGAACTTGTCAAAAGAAGGAATAATACACACATACACTGTTAGGCATAGAAATCAATTTCACTCAACAGGGAAACAGGAAAGAAAAAGGTAAAGGTGGGAGGGGAATTTATTTATTTAATTTCTTTATTTTTAGTTTTCAACAGACATTTCAACAAGATTTTGAGTTCCAAATTTTCTTCTCATCTCTCCCCTCCTCCCACCCCAAGATAACATGCATTCTGATTACCCTTTCCCCCAATCTGCCCTCCCTTCTACCATACCCCTCTTTTCTCTTATCCCTATCCCCTCTATTTTCTTATAGGTCAAGATAGATTTCTTACCCCATTGCTTATATACCTTACTTCCCAGTTGCAAGTTAAAACAATTTTTAACATTCATTTTTAAAACTTTGAGTTCCAACTATTCTCCCTTCCTCCTTCCCCACCCATCTCCACTGAGAAGGGAAACAATTCAATACAGGTTATACATGTGTTGTTATGCACAACACTTCTATAACAGTCACATTGTGAAATACTAACTATATGTCCCTCTATCCTATCCTGCTCCCCATTTATTCCATTCTCTCTTTTGACCCTATCCCTTCTCAAAAGTATTTACTTCTAATTACTCTCTCCTCTACTTATCCCCTTCACCCTACTTTCCTGTAGTGTAAGAGATTTTTGTACCAAGTTGAGTGTGCATGTTTCCCTCTTTAAGCCAAATATGATGAGAGTAAGGTTCACTTTTTCCCCTCTTACTTCCCCCATTCCTCTCCATTGAAAAAGTTTTTTCTTGCCTCTTACGTGAGATAATTTGCCCCATTCTGTTTTTCCTTTGCCCAATATATTGCTCTCTCACCCCCTAATTTTATTTTTTAGATATCACCCCTACCTATTCAACTCACCCTGTGCCCTCTGTTTATCTGTACATAATCCCTCCAAATCCCCTAATATTGAGAAAAGTTTCAACAGTCACAAATAGGATCTTTCCATGTGAGAATGTAAACAGTTCAACTTTATTAAGTCCCTTACGATTTCTCTTTACTGTTTATCTTTTCATGCTTCTCCTGATTCTTGTGTTTGAAAGTCACATTTTCTATTCAACTCTGTTCTTTTCATCAAAAATGCTTGAAAGTCCTCTATTTCATTGAATGACCATTTCCCCCCCCTGAGGTATTATACTCAGTTTTGCTGGGTCAGTGATTCTTGGTTTTAATCCTAGTTTCTTTGACCTCTGGAATATCATATTCGAAGCCCTGTGAGCCCTTAGTGCAGAAGCTGAGAAGCTGTTAGAGCTTGTGTTATCCTGATTGTATTTCCACAATACTCGAGTTGTTTCTTTGTGACTGCTTGCAATATTTTCTCCTTGACCTGGGAGCTCTGGAATTTGGCTACAATATTTCTAGGAGTTTTACTTTTGGGATCTCTTTCAGAAGGCAATCAGTTGATTCTTTCAATATCTATTTTACCCTCTGGTTCTAGAATATCAGGCCAGTTTTCCTTGATAATTTCTTGAAAGATGATGTCTAGGCTCTTTTTTGATCATGACTTTCAGGTATTCCAATAATTTTTAAGTTGTCTCTCTTGGATCTATTTTCCAGGTCATTTGTTTTTCCAATGAGATATTTCACATTGTCTGCTATTTTTTCATTCCTTTGGCTATGTTTTATAATTTCTTGATTTTTCATAAAGCTTCCATCTGCTCCATTCTAATCTTTAAAGAATTATTTTCTTCAATGAGCTTTTGGACCTCCTTTTCCATCTGGTCAATTCTGCTCTTTTTAGGACCTTCTTCTCCTCATTGGCTTTTTGGATCTTTTGCCACTTGGGTTAATCTATTTTTTAAAGTATTATTTTCTTCAGCACTTTTTGGGTCTCCTTTAGCAAGCAGTTGACTGATTTTTCATGATTTTCTTGCATCACTCTCATTTATCTTCCCAATTTTTGCTCTCCTTCTCTTACTTGATTTTCTTTTTTTTTTAAATTTATTTATTTATTTAAATTTTTTTACATTCATTTTCACAAATTTTTGGGTTCCAAATTTTCTCCCTTTTTATCCCCTCCCCCCACCCCAATACCCCAAGCAATCTAATTTTCCCTATCTCCAATCTGCCCTCTCTTCTGTCATCTCTCCCTTCTCTTGTCTCCATCTTCTCTTTTCTCCTGTAGGGCCAGATGACTTTCTATTCCTCCTTAACTGTATGTCTTCTTGCCTAGTTGCAACAACAATACTAAACAGTTGTTCCTAAAACTTTGAGTTCCAAATTCTCCTCATCCCTCCCTCCCCACCCATTCCCTTTGGGACAGCAGGCAATTCAATATAGGCCATATCTGTGTAGTTTTGCCAATGACCTCCCTGATAGTCGTGTTGTGTAAGACTAACTGGATTACCATCCCTCCTAACCTGCCCCTCATTGTTTCTCTTCTGTCTTTGATCCTGTCCCTCCCCAAGTGTTGACTTCAAATTGCTCCCTCCTCCCTTTGCCCTCCCTTCCATCATTCCCCCCCCCTTGCAATATCTCTCTCTCCCCCACTTTCTTAAACTGTAAGATAGGTTTTCATACCAAAATGAGTGTGCATTTCACTCCTTCGTTTAGTCAAATGTGATGAGGGTAAACTTCTTGTTTTTTGTTTTTTTTTTCTCAGCTCTCCTCTTTTTCCCTCCACTAAGAAAAACTCCTACCTGCCTCTTAAATGACATATAGTTACCCCCTTCCCTTTCCCTCCCCCTACATTTCTCTCTCACCATTTACCCTAGTTTCTTTTAAGGTATGGTCCCATCCTATTCAGTTCAATCTGTGCTCTCTATCTCTGTAGGTGTGTGCATGTGTGTATGTGTGTGCATGCGTGTACATGTGTATGTGTGGTCCCACCAACTACCCAGATACTGAAAAGTTTTAAGAGTTACAAATATTGTCTTTCCATGTAGGAATGTAAACAGTTCACTCATGGTAAGTCCCTTAAGACTTCTCTTTGCTGTTTCCTTTTTCATGCTTCTTCTCATTCTTGTGTTTGAAAGTCAAATTTTCTTTTCAGCTCTGGTTTTTTCATCAAGAATGATTGAAAGTCCTCTGTTTCATTGGAAGACCATATTTTCCCTTGAAGTATTATACTCAGTTTAGCTGGGTAGGTGATTCTTGGTTTGAGTCCTAGTTTCTTTGCCTTCTGGAATATCCTATTCCACGCCCTTCGATCCCTTAAGGTAGAAGCTGCTAGATCTTGGGCTATCCTGATTGTATTTCTACAGTACTGGAATAGTTTCTTTCTAGCTGCTTGTAAGATTTTTTCCTTGAGCTGGGAGTTCTGGAATTTGGCCACAATGTTCCTAGGAGTTTCTCTTTTTGGATCTCTTTCAGGTGGTGATCGATGGATTCTTTCAATACTTGTTTTGCCCTCTGATTCTAGAATGTCAGGGCAGTTTTCCTTGATAATTTCATGGAAGATGATGTCTAGGCTCTTTTTTTGATCATGGGTTTCAGGTAGTCCCATAATTTTTAAATTGTCTCTCCTGGATCTATTTTCCAGGTCAGTTGTTTTTCCCATGAGATATTTCACATTCTCTTCCATTTTTTCGTTCTTTTGGTTTTGTTTGGTGATTTCTTGGTTTCTCATAAAGTCATTAGACTCCATCTGTTCCATTCTAATTTTGAGAGAACTATTAAATTCAGTGAGCTTTTGAGCCTCTTTTTCCATTTGGCTCATTCTGCTTTTGAAAGCATTCTTCTCCTCATTGGCTTTTTGAACCTCCTTTGCCAATTGGGTGAGCCTATTTTTCAAGGTGTTAATTTCCTCAGCATTTTTTTAGGTCTCCTTTACCAAGGTATTGACCTGTTTTTCATACTTTTGTTGCATCTCTGACATTTCTCTTCCCAGTTTTTCCTCCACCTGTGTAACTTGCTTTTCAAAATCCTTTTTGAGCTCTTCCAGGGCCTGAGCCCACCCACCACCCCCCTGGGGTGTCTGGGGTACTGAGGCCCCGCCCTCCACGTCTTTCCCTGATGGCAAGAATACGTCCTCATCTTCGTCAGATCCGAAGGTCGGGATCATTTGCATTTGTTGGAAAAAACTCTCTAAAGTCTTATTTTTCTTCCCTTTTCTAGGCATTTTCCCAGCCAGTTACTTGACTTCTGAGATTCCTTTCCACCCCCGCCTGGATCCGCCCATCTAGTGCTTGGCCTCTGAGGTTTAAATGGGCTTTCCTCCTGCCGGCTGTCAATCAGTGAGCTTTAGTTCAGGGGCTGGGGTGGGGTCAGGGCTGCCTCCGAGACTCTGATCCCTCGGGGGCTTTATGCAGAGACTTTCAGGAATGGAACGGGTGGGGGCGGGGTGGGGGGCCCGCCTCCCAATCTCAGCTCCCCTGGGGGTCCTGAGCAGAAGCCTTCAGCAACAGAGCGGGGTGGGGGCAGGGCCGTCTCCCAGGCTCAGCTCTGTCAGGTTTTATGTGGGAATCTTCCGTAATGAAGATCCTGCCTGCTGCTGGGGGATTCCTGAGTCCTGGGCCGCTGCCGCCCCAGCCGCCGCCCACACCTCTGCCTCCGCCCGCTTCCCCTGTCTTTCAGCCCGGCTTTCTTTCTCACTGACCTGTAGCTTCTGTGGGCGGAGGGACTTTCCTGGCTGCTGGAGCTTCCGTCTCTGAAGCCTGCTTGGATCAGCTTCTCTGGGGCCCCGGCCAGGGCAGCACTGGGGGTCGGGTTTACTTTCCGGGGCGCGCCGGACCCTGGGGATGGGTCTTCAGGGCTCCCTGGAACGGAAATCTCTTCCACTCTGCTTCTGCACACCTTGTATTCACCCAGAAGTTATGGGGGAGTCTTTTTACATTAATTCTATGGGCTTTGGTTTCGGAGCTCGTAAACGTGCGTCCTTCTACTCCGCCATCTTGGCTCCGCCCCCTCTTACTTGATTTTCAAAATCCTTTCTGAGCTGTTCTATGGCCTGAGACCAATTAATATTTTTCTTGGACGCTTGGGATATAGGAGCTTTGACTTTGTTGACTTCTGTTAATATGCTTTGGTCTTCCTTGTCACCAAAGTAAGATTCTGTAGTTTGATTCTTTTTCTGGTGTTTGCTCATTTCCCCAGTCATTTACTTAACTTTTGAGCTCTTTGTCAATGTAATTCTCTGTTTCCAGTGGCGATGGGTGTCAGCTGCTTGTTTCCCCCCACAGTCTTTGGACCCAGAGCTCCACAAACAGCATCTGTTGCTGTGCTCCCTCTGCCCCTGCTGCTACTGCCACTGCTGTGGCTTCTGTGGGCTCTTCCACCCCCTTAGCCCCTCTAGGCCTGGGGCCCAAGCACTCTACTCTCTCACAAAGATCCCATTGCTTTTTCCACTGACCTTCTAATTGTTTTGGGGTTGTAAAGTCTGGAAACCACCACAGGTGCCCAAGATTCATTCCCCCAGCTCCAAGCCTGTTCATGTCCTGGCTGTGCCCATGAGGCCCACACATGGCTGTGTTCTGCTCCCAGCATGGCATGATAGATACTTTCCTGCAAACTTCCAGGCTGTCTTTGTCTTGCGATTTGCTTCACTCTGTCATTCTGTGGGTTCTGCACCTCCTAAATTTGTTTAGAGTCATTTTTTACAGGTATTTGGCTGGGTTTGTGGAGAGAGTGTTAGCAAATCTGTGCTGTTACTCCACCCTAGGGAGGGGGATTTAGAGCAAGGAAAAATTACAGCACAGATTAGTCTTAAGCAAAACAATTCTAAGCCTGTATGAAAATATTTATAGTTTATTTTGAGGTGGCAAAGAATGGAGATGAGTGAGGGAATACCCATAAATTGGTTTATGGATGAACAAGTTATGGTATACACATGTGATAGAATATTATTTTTCTGTAAGAAATGATGAAGAGGATGATTTCAGAGAAACATGGGAAGACTTGTATGAATGGATTGAGATTGAAGTGAGCAGAAACCAGGAGAACAATTTATGCAATGACCTTACATTTTAAGTAATAATTAGTGATCCAAGAGAAACAGCTGTGGTCAGTTAACAGGGCAGGGATTAAACAGAATAATTAGAAGATGATTATACAGCTAAATAATTTCAGACCTGAATTTAGATCACATCCATTTCAATTAAATATCTGTATGATTTCCAGTTCTCCCTAATGGGACAAAAAAGATAGCCAAAGAAAAAAAGAATGAGTGAAATGGAAACATATTTGTCACAATGAGTTTGTATCAGAAAGCTTAAAAATAAAAGAAGAAATATAGTGAACTTAAAATGAAATGAAAATTTCAAATACTGTTTAATAAGGATTGATGAAGTCCCTATGGTGTGGGAATCAGTACGCTAGAGATTTGAGGGGCAGAGGAAATCATAATTCAGATAAGGCATAATCTCTATCCTCAAGGTGCTTGGGGTCGGTATTAAGTTTCAGATATGTTTGTCAGTATCCAAATTAGGCCAACATTAAAGATTAAAAAAAACCATTTCTGACACTTACATAATAATTTACAGTTTGAAAAGAAAGCAAGTCATCATTTGACAATGCTCAGTGTGTGTTCACACTAACTGAATGTTTGTCTTAAGTGTGCCTATGCTAATCTTTGTTATTTTATAGTAAGATTTCTGCTTGAATAGTCAACCCTGTATGGTGGAAAGTATATTGCTCTGCAATCAGGAGAGAACTGAATTCTAATCTCACTGATGACACATGACCATGGGCATGTCACTTATACCTTTCTGTGTTTCAGTTTCCTTATCTATAAAATAAGATCATAGATTTGGAACAGGAAGAGATATTAAAAGTCATCTAAGCCAAATCCTTCATTTTGCAGATGAGGAAATGGAGCTTCAATAATTTACCCAAGGTCACACAGGTAGAGTTGGGATTAGAATCCAAGGTCTTCCAAATCTTCCAAACTTCAAAGGGTTGTTGTAGTGAACAAGTAAATAATATTTGTAGAATCATGATATGGTGCTCATTCTACCCTTTTTGTTTAGTCATCAAGTAGATTTTTCTCTTATTAGCCAAAGCATAGCAACTTTGAGAATTGTGGTGCTGGGATGCCAGAATTTTCTGGAGAACTGAGATATTTTGGCAAAATTCTATTTAAAGACAAGCCAGATTTCCTTTTTTCTTTCTTTAGCATATTTTCCCCTTGATTCAAAATCAACTGATATACACCAAGAAATAAGCAAGATTTGGTGACTCTGAATCTTGGATTCTTAGGAATAATAGAAAATTGGAAAAAATCCCAAGAAACCATTGAGTCCAATTTGCATCATTGCACTCCCCTCAGCCTCCTTTCTGCCTTTGGCAAGGCTGCAATACGTCCACCTGCTTGAGCTCAGCAGCTCCTCAGAGACGGCGATTGTATGCTTCTTTGAATGAAGTATTTCTATATATCTAATAACATAAGGGAATAACTACCATCTCTCCTTCAAACTTCCTTAAAAAAATCTTTTTTGACATAAGAAAGGTGTGGTATGGTTTCAATTTTTGGTTTTGACAGGTGCATAGGTAACCCTAATAGATGCTAGAAGTAGCCCTCATTTTGGCAGTATCAGCCTATTCCATAGCTGATATGGTAGTGTGACGTCAATAGTAATATTGATATTGGGGGAGGGAGAGAATTAACTCACACCCCTCCAGGGTAATTCTCTCAATCTGTAATGTTTCTGGAATGTTCTTACTGGAATATTTGATTCAACACTAGCTTATTGTACTATATGTAGGCCTAGAAGTTGGTCTGATTATTTTTGAATAAATTCCAATATATTTCCTAAATGAGGTAATATACTGTAGTTGAATTGTTCATTTTCTTAAAATTCTTTCTTAGGTAGTGTTCTTCCTGATTCCCATTGGCACTGACAGGCTGGGTCCCCAGAGGGTGGCATGACCACTTCTCCTTTTGGGAATCTTACCTAGAGGAGTCAGAGGGCTTCTGATACAGTTGTTCATGAGCCTTCATGTGGTATTCTTTCCACTGATTATCAGTTAGACTTAATTGGCTCTTAGAAAAGGGGTTATTTACTGAGCATATATAGCAGGGATAGCTGGCACAAAAACAATCTCTCCCAATATCTGGGACATACTTTCCCCCAATTAGTCTATAACAAAAGTGAATTCAAGCTTAGAAAGCACAAAGGGATGAAAAGTTGAATAAACTCACGTTAAATACTGGAACTTATTTTCTCCCTCTGTGGAGTTCTTATGAAGTTTTTCTTAAGGATGACTTTGTGCTAGGCTCTGAGGGCTGGCATCCTTGAAAAGCTTAGAGTTATTTTTCCTCAGTGCATCTAGTTTATCTTACAGAGTCCAACGCTACTCGGGGAAGGTGAAGGCAAAATCTTCTGATCTTTAAAGTTTATGAGATTGTTCTGTGGTCCATGTTGGGGGAGGGAGAGAATTAATTCTCACCCACTCCCACCCCAGGGTAATTCCCTCAATCCAGAATATTTCTGGAATGTTCCTGCTGAAATATTTCATTCCAAACTGGCTTATGGTACTACATCTAAACCTGGAGGTTGGTCTAGTTTTTTTTTTTGAATAAACTCCAATATATTTCCTAAGTGAGGTCATTTGATTTCATACAATTATTAAAATATTGAAGTATTTCATTCCTCCCATATTGATTAAGCACCTGTTCATACCTAATTGATTGATTGAATAAAGGTATCTAGGATTTGTTTGTGCCCAGTTTATACTTTTGATTGATTCAATAAAAAAAAAAAACAACCTAAGCCTTCTACAATTACATTAGTTGAGATAGGGGTTGTAGAACATACCCTTACAGTTACAAACAAAATTTTCATAGCTCCATTCTAATATCTTTCCAGTCTTGGGCTAGTAGATCCATGTTATTTTATTTAATGTGCATGACAAATTTAATATCAGCTAAATCAAAATTCCCTTCTTACTTCTCCCTCCATCCCCCAATATCAGTCCTTGGACCATTTACGTTATTTTTTGCACTTACTGCAAAACACAAATATACCTAAACTTAGATACGGTTAGTTCACCCTCTACACTCTTTCCTCTCAGACTAAGAGTAGAATCCTGTTAGTAGTATTCTTAAACCCAAGTAGGCCAACCCAGACTTGAGTGGGGTCATCCTGAACAGGACATCCACTTATTTCCATGCATAGAAACCAAAGAGGATAACATCCTGACAGGTTCAAATCTTGTTACCTGTTCTGATCTTGGACAAATCCTTTGACCTCCCTGGATCTCAGTTTCATTATTTGAAAACAAGGATGTTGGACCTCGAGCTTTAAGGCCCATAATACCTCTAACTTTATGATCCTATAAATCTATAGACTGAACAGTTGGCATTTGAATAATTCTTTGTTGAATTGACTAGTATTTTATGTTAATACAGTTTAGTGACAGCTTTTGCCATCACATCAGTCCATTTCCACCCAATCCCCAGTCTAAACTCTCCTTTATGAAGGAGAAAAACTATTAAACAAAAATATCTAAAATAGAAACTTTGTCTTATACACAACATTCTACCTGTGTAGTCTCTCACCTCTTTGTTATGAGGAAGAGGTTTTATTTTATTATTTCTTCTGCAAGGCCTTCATGCTTTTTTTTTTTAGTGGTGAAATGGAGACTAGATCTCTCTTATTTCACCCAGATTGGAAGTTCAGGGTCACCCAATTGGCTTGTCTCACAGCTGCTCAGAACTCTGAAGGTCAGGAGTTCAAGGCATCCTCCAAGCCTCAGTTTCCTTGGTAAGAGAGATTAGAGGGTCTGTTTTGTCATCATTTCTGACACATGATCTTTTCAATATTCAATTTTCCAACTTTTTTTTGGTGATACTATTTACATTTACATGGGTCTACTGTTCTCTTGACTTTCCTTTTCCTCAGCAGTTCATACAAACATCCCCAGATTTCTCTGAATTCCTCAGGTTTATACTTTCTTACAGAATAGTGATATTCTATGATTTTCATATACTATAGCTATGTCAATCATGTTTCAGATCAGTGAGTACTCACTTATTTTTGATTGATTTCTTCTGTAATGTCTCTTCCAGATGTTTTAGTTTTTTACTACCACAAAGCATGCTCCTGCCTTGACAGCTTTGTTATGCTTTAGACCTTTGTTTCTGTCTTTGTTCTGTGTGTGTATGATTTTTCTCAAGTATTATTTGGCCTAAATGGTTGCTGAAGTATCTTTCAACTTTTAAATTTTGTGATTTTGTGATATACATAGGAGCAAACAATTGGTAGTAGCTATCTTGTTAAAAAGCAAATATTTACTAGTTCGTTGGATGTTTTGATTTTGAGGCTAAATCACTCAAGAAGCAAGGAAGAATGCCTTTGTTAAAAAGTTAATATATGCTTTCACCTCTTCTCTTGATCTTCTTACAGAATGTCTCCTATGTCATTGACCACCAGTTTCTGTCACCCCTGGACAAGCTCAAATCAGTAGTAAATATGAATTTACTGAGGTAAAAATGTGGTGCATACTGAACATATAGAGTTTAACTTAGCCTTGTGTTTAATTCAGTTTTGCATAACAGACTATTGTTAGTTTAAAACTATTGATTTTTCATTTTTTTAAGTGATGGTAAATGTATTTTAAGGGAAAAAATTGGATACATACACACACATAAACACATACACACACATATACACACACACACACACACACACACACACACACACACACACACATATATATACACATATTCACGTAATAGGGGCATCTAAGTGGTATAGTGGATAGAGAGCCTGACCCAGAATCAAGATGACTCATCTTCCTGAGTTCAAATCCAGCCTCAGATACTTACTAGCTGTGTGACTCCAGGCAGGTCACTTAATTCTATTTTCCCCAGTTTCCTCATCTGTAAAATGAGCTGGAGAAGTAAATGGCAAACCACTCCAGTATCTTTGCAAAAAACAAAACAAGACAAGAAAACCCAGATGAAGCCAGAGAAAGACACAACTGAAATGACTGAACAAAACAACGCATGTATAATCTTTCTTCTACCTAGTAACTGTGAAGATAAATTAGAAGATTAAAGGTCTCCAGATTTGGAGAAAGGCAAGGAAAAATCAGAATTATAGGAGGCTCTTTTAACTGGTGAATTCCAATCAGCCACCCAAAGGAAGGTTGGTTGGTTGGTCGTTGTCCTTCATTCTTGAAGAGAACCCAGATGACATCACCATGATAAAGTGAAGTTTCATTGTGTCCGACTGTAGCTGATCAGACCAATATGAGCTTGGAACGCTCTACCACAAATTGGGCACAGATAGTCCATGTGAACATTTGGAGTGGTTACTCCAAATCTGCATAGCCAACATTTCCTTCGTGTTGTTTCAATTCTTCTTTGCTCATAGAGCACAGCACCTTTTTTGATGTGGGTAAGTCATGTTGAGTGGTCCTGTTCCAGTGTCTCCCATGTCACACAATCAAATCCAGAGTTCTTGAGAGAGACTTTGAAAGTGTCCTTGTATCCCTTCTTCTAGCCACCATGTGATCATCTGCCCCATGTGAGTTCTCCATATAATGGTCTTTTATGGATTACTGAAATTCCTTTGGTCTATCCAAAGCTTCCCAAGAAAATGGTAGCCCACCTATATTGATTTGAAGGAAAACTTCTTGTCTTTTTCAGTCCTGAAGTACTCAGGGGCTAAAATGACCTGGTGTAGGAGGATCCAAGTGCTGTTCTAAGGGGCGGGGGAACTCTACCACTAGCATGTTGTAGCTATTAATTAATAAAAGTAGCTTCTTCTTTTATGCTTTAATATGTAAATAGGATAGAAAAAAACATGCATCAGAATTTCTGAGGGCAGCAAGATCAGGACAGAAATAACAAAGCAAAAGGAAAAAAGTTGCAATCCTATTCATCATCTGCTGTGATACACTTTTTGGCTGCTCAGGAAGGTTTGAGGTTCTGCTATTTGTAAGGCAGAAACACTAAACTGCTTATGATGTGTGCTGGAATATGAGCCAGAGACCATGAAATGCCTAGTTATTCAGATAACAAAGTATCTCAAGAGAGGAATGGACCAGGGAGGATCCTTGGTAGAAATGAAGTAGTTGGTAAGATGCATTCAGATATCTGGCATATACTTCTGAATTTTAACAAAAATTCATTAAACAGTGACAGGAAGTTGCATGAAAGTTCATTAAACTGCCCTGAGGTTAACTTTGCAACTCAAAGGCATGTACTGAAAGGGTATCTGTTTAGCCTTTTTCAGTTAAAAAATAACAAATGTCTAACTTTCCTGGCAGGGTCCCTATGTCTAAGTGAGGACCACTGGGAGAGTATTTAACTTATATTAATTAACCACTTTTCAGATTCCCCTAATTGTTGGTACTCTCCTTCAAAAATTATGTTTATTTGACATTTATTGATATTATGTATGTATTTGTATATGTACATGGTATAGTTATAGTATAGTACATGGTATAGGTATAGTTTACTTCTATACCATGTACATATATATATATACAAATACATACATAATATCAATAAATGTTTCATTTTTTATCTTTGAAAGTCTCTAACACAGTGGCCATCATATTGTAAGTATTTAGTAAGTGCTTGTTGAATAGTTATTTGATCAAAATGAGGTAATACATTGATTTCAGTTGCCAGGACAACTTGGCGTTCAAGTGAGGCATTTTCATAAGACTTTCTTCACTGGTGGAAAGAATATTGAATGCTCCATTCTCACATCAGGGGTGAAGTTTATGGAGCTAAAGAGAGGATAATTACTCTTTTGGTTTCCAGTTTTGAGAGTATGCTCAAAGGTTTCCAGGTTCTCATTAGGGAGAGGCCCCTGGAGGGAGAGAAATATTTTGGGCGAAAAGTCAACATATTAAGAAGTCAGGACCTCAACCTTGTCCGTGTTTTTAGCTTACCATACTAGAGACTTCAAGAGAACTTCCCACTGGCTGAGTCAGATTTCACTCTGTCTCTTTCTGTCTCTCTCTGTCTCTCTGTCTCTGTCTCTCTCTCTTTGTCTCTCTGTCTCTGTCTCTCTCTGTGTCTGTCTCTTTCTGTCTCTCTCTTTGTCTCTCTGTCTCTGTCTGTCTCTTTCTGTCTCTCTCTCTTTGTCTCTCTGTCTCTGTGTCTCTCTGTGTCTCTCTTTCTGTCTCTCTCTCTTTGTCTCTCTGTCTTTGTCTCTCTGTCTCTGTCTCTCTCTCTTTGTCTCTCTGTCTCTGTGTCTCTCTGTGTCTGTCTCTTTCTGTCTCTCTCTCTTTGTCTCTCTGTCTCTGTCTGTCTCTTTCTGTCTCTCTCTCTTTGTCTCTCTGTCTCTGTCTGTCTCTGTCTCTCTGTCTCTGTTTCTCTCTCTTTGTCTCTCTGTCTCTGTCTCTGTCTGTCTCTGTCTCTCTCTCTTTGTCTCTCTGTCTCTGTGTCTCTCTGTGTCTGTCTCTTTCTGTCTCTCTCTCTTTGTCTCTCTGTCTCTGTCTCTGTCTGTCTCTTTCTGTCTCTCTCTGTCTCTCTGTCTCTGTCTTTCTCTGTCTCTGTCTCTCTCTGTCTCTGTCTCTCTGTCTCTGTTTCTCTCTCTTTCAGTTGATCTATTTCACTGCAGTGACAAAGCTCATACTCTCTATGTTGTCTGGTTTCTGTTTGCTATCAGTTTCCATAAATGGGTTTATTCATCGTGCAATATTTGTGATAGTCTTTGTTTAACCAGCATGTAGTGGGAAAAGAGTTAGTGTTTAGATAAAACTTTGGATATTCCTTCCCTTTGAGGGGGAGTAGCTAATTGAGTGATATGGACCTAAAATAATTTTCCCCAGGTTAGCAATATTTAGGTGGGCAGACAGATATAATTCTAGCCAGGTATCTCTTCCTTGAGGAGTGCATAATGGGCTAGCCTCATAGCCCTCATCTGCTCGCCTCCAGGAAGAGATTGCAGAAATGGCTGTTCATACCTCCCTCAGAGCCTCATTTAGACTAAACCCAAAACCCACATGGGAAGTGTCTACCCTTTACATTAGCATCTCACTCTCAGCAGCTAAGGCAGCTTCCATGGGGAGTATGTTATTTTTCCATCCTAGGGATTACTGTTTTAGTTACGCAATCACAGAACCACAGGCCTGGAAAGGACCTCAGAAGCCAATTAGTCAAGACTGTACATGAACAAGAACCTCAGTCATTCAGCCTCTGCTTGGAGACTTTCAGTGAAAATCTACCACCTGAAGGTTGCCGCTACCTCCTGAAGGAGCACATTCAGTTTTGTGCTCCTTCCTAATTGTGCAACATTTCCTAATTATTAGGAAGATTTTCTTCACATCATATTCTCTTTCCTTCAGTGCTTCTCTACAGTTTCCACCCACTATTCCTGGTTCTTTCTTCTGGGCCCAGTGTCAACAAATCTAATCCCTCTTCTGCACAGCAGGCTTTCAAGTACTTGAAGATAAGATTCCCTTTGGTGTTAGTAGACTCTATATTGTTGGTGTCACTGTGCTGTGAATCTGTTTTGTAGAGTTCCTCTCTTCTGCCCCCAGTGTGATTTGACTGATTGCTCTAAGTTAAGAGAGGGGCTATCCTTTTTGAAATTATTGATATTTGCTGGTCAAAATCCAATACAATGAGGTGGTCTTTCCATAATTTCTAGAGTGACCAGATACTTACATTAAACTATGGATTCAGCAGAAGTGAATTCAATATTCCAATTACTTTTGGCTCTTGCTTACTATAAAACTAGAAACAGATCACTGAAATAGGTGAAGGACTGAAGGTTGTTAGTACTTGGAATCAAATTGTGCTTCTAGCAAGGACATTAAGTGAAAATAAATGTCAGAATAAACAGGTGGCTTGCAGAAACTCATTGGGATAAATCTTGGAGGAAAGAAGACAACTTCTCTGAATGTTGCTACAAAAACTGAACAAGGTAAAAATAGTATCAAATGGTTTTTTTCATGTAAGAAGCTGAATCTGAAAAGGAAAAGTCTTCATTTAGAGCAACTTATTGTAATAGGAATGAATTTGGTCTTCTCTAAATTTAAGTGAATAATAAGACATAGCTTAGAAAAGTTAAGGAGTAAAAACCTACAGGAGTGGTGGATGTCATCTTGAGAGTAGATAAAAGTGGGAAGATCAATTCTTACCTTTGGAGTCAGGGGATCTAGGTTCTAGGATTTTTGGTTTGTTTTATTCTGCTACCGCCTAATACTGCTATCTCATGACCAAGTCCTTTAACCTTACTGGGTCTTCTCTATCGTCTTGTCTTTAAAATGAAGAGTTCCGTTAAGTGATCCCAACCCTCAGGGCTCTAAAATTCTATAGTTGTAAATAACAGTCACTCTCCTACTCTGAACAATAGTCTCACCTCACAGCAAAACTAGGAAGTGTATTTTAGGGGCATTATTAAGAAGGGAATAGTTAGGCCATAGTTGATGACCTCTAATTATCTATTCATCTGAAGAACAAGGGAAAAGACAAAGTGGTCCAATTACCCAGGGGGAAATTCCTTTCTCTTGCCAAATCATGGAAGCAGTTCATCTATTATGTACCATATATGAACAAAATGCAGCTAGTCAGCTAATTCCATTGCAATCCTGAAATGCCACTGGCATTTCAGCCTGTGGTTGGATCGTTCTATAAGGGTTAATCAGGATACATATTTATGAAATAAATCCAATCTTTGTCCAAATATGTTTATCTGAGATATGAACAGGAAGTGTGATGGGGGTAGGGGGTGGGAAACAGAAATGGAAGTTGACTGCTGGTTCTGAGGTGGACATAATTCAGGATCTGGCTTATATAGTCCTTGCTTCAGTTCAAGCTTCAGCATAGAGGGGCCAGACTGGGGAAAAACAGCCAACATTTGAGACTGTAAGGCCAAAATAAGGCTAATTTTAGATCACAGTCATTAGAGATGGAAAAGACCCATAGGATTACATTACTAAATTTATTCTTGTGCCAGGCCAGAATACAATGAAACAGAGGGCAGATCAAATAAGAAACTGATTTCAGCCCTCAGATCCTAGGCAGAGAACCAATGCAGAGCCATTGCCCTTGACCCTAAAGCAATGAGGTGAATGCAGGTTAGTTCAAAAGATGAATGCTTTCAGAAGTGTTTTGATATTTTTAAAAGGCAGAAAGGTGAAATATGATCAACGCAGTGGAGCATTCTAGAAATTCATACATGTGTACTATGTTGTTGCAGGGGAAAAGAGGAAAATAAATTAAAGTAAATTAAAGTTAAATCTGACTGTCAAGTAATTTGAGGTCTGGATCAAGGCAGAAAAAGAAGACACAGTAATTTAGCATGTGATTAATAGTAATGATGGTACCTAATTTTTTTTTGTGCTTTTTTTCTTTTGGTCTGTTTCTTCTTTCACAACACAACTAAGACAGAAATATGTTTTACATGATTGGACACATATAATCTATATCAAATTATTTATTGTCTTGGGGGGGAGAAAGAGAGGAAGGGATAAAATTTGAAAATCAAATTTAAAACAAAGAATTTTAAAAATTATCTTTAGTTGTATTCGGGGAAAATACTAAATTAAAAAAAATAAATAACTGTAGACTGTATAAAATACCTGGGAGTATACCTGCCAAGACAAACCCAGGAACTATACAAACATAATTATAAAACAATTTTTATACAAAAAGTCAAATTTAAATAAAAATTATGATAGCTTATATCCAAAATTTTTCTTTTATGATTACGAAGTCTTTACTTACATTATTCTAGATGAAACTCATAAGATTATGAGGTAGGCAAAGGGACATTATCATTCCTATTTTACAAGTGAGAAAACTGATTATCAGAGAGGCCGGGTCACAAAGCAAAATGATAGAGATTGGACTGTGCTCAGATCTCCTTATTCTAAATTGAGTGGATTTTTTTTCCATTACAAAAATGCTTAAATATGTCTTCTCATCAATATGGAGGGTTCCTCTGATGATGCAGATCACTATCCAAACCTTCCCATTCTGTATAATCCTTATTCGAGTCCTCTCAGAGATTTGTTATAGCATCCATTTAACATGTTGGGGGCCTTTTTCATTTTCTCTTGACATTCAGAGGATAGAGGGGAAGCACTTGGACTGGCCATTGTTCTGTCCTTACTCTTAACATAGGAAAAGCTCATTTTCTTTTTAAATCATGCATTCATTGATGATATGTTTTATTCTAATTTTTCAGAGGTTCTATTTTTTTTAAATGTTGCAACCTTTTCATCCCATATCACTGCCTTATCTTCTGTGTGATAATTCATTTTTCAATTTTTCAGACACTGCAGTTTTCAGACATGTTGCCACACAACTATCTCATGTATAATGCCACAGCTGTCTTACAGAGGACAATTTGATGAATGAACTAAGCTTTAAAGAGATTTCCATAAGTCTATTCATAAATGTCACCCATTTCCTACCCTTCTTACTGGAGATCATTCTTTTCCAGAACGGTTTATATATGACCTTGATGCTCCAAGTGAAAATATTGGGGCAGCAGCTGCTTTGAAAAATGTGCACTAGAGTAAGTCAAACATTTTGTGATTGAACAAATCAGACTGTAGAGTCAGACATATGCAAATATTAGAGTGAATATAAAATTGAGTCACTAGTCTTGACTTGCTGTAAGGCTAGAAGATATAACCAAGAACAACCCAAGAGATGAATGTTTGCCTTGATGAGTTTAGAGGATATGGGGGGAAGAATTAGGGGACAGGAGAAGGAAATGATTCCTCAAGTATTCTGTTATTCAAAATGTCTTCTAAATATTAGTGCCAATTATCATATCCTCAGGAAATAAATGTGATCATGTTTCCCAGGAATGAAACTTAAATAGATTTTTTTTGGTGATATAACAATCCCTCCATGAAAGATATAAGGTCATGATTTCTAGGTAGGCACTTCTATTTCTTGAGAAAAGTCACTACAAATGACTGAATAACAGATTTCAAGGAAATTTTATTATGCAGTTCATCATAATCCATTCCTTGGGTATAGCATGTAGACTTATTTTGAAAGGATACTTATGGCATTTTGGCAACAAAATTCCTTTAAAAAAAGATTTTAAGTAAAAGATGTATACAGTATTCTGCTCTCTAATAGGTGTTATAAGGTTTCATTATATAAGGGAAATTAACTTACTGTCATTAATAAACAGTTATACATGGCTTTTCTCATCTATTTTTGAATTGTCTTGTTACTTAGAGTTCATGTTATACTACATAGGTATAGGGACGATGAAATATTCAGGGAGAATAAACAAAAGATTGGGCTAAGTAACTAAATTTTGACCACTGACTAAGGAAGTTCATTACGTCATTCAACATATTTGTCCTTCCATTCTAAAATCATAGATCGAATTAGAAGGGGCATCAGAAGTCATCTGGTCCAACCCTTACTAAATCATGAATTCCATCTACAACATCCCCAACAAGTAATCATCAAGCTTTTGTCTGAAGATCTCTGGGGATTGAAGACTCATTTCTCTCTGAAACAGCCAGGATGTGAGCACTGAACCAAAGCTGACAATTGCATGGGGAAATATTGGCCTGATTTAAAGAAAAAAAAAGAGAAGTGATTTTTCACTCAACAAATATACAAGCATTTATTAAGTGCCTACTATGCACTAGGTAGTATACTAAGCACTGGGTTCTTTGAACAGCAAATTGGAATTTCTAATAAAGAAAAGATAGTTTGTGAGAAAACTCCAGTGACTTGCTCTTACCTCTGGGATCAAAAGTAACTCCTCTGTTTGACATTTAGAACCTTTTACAACCTGACTCTAATCTGCCTTTCTAGGTTTATTTACCTCCCTCCTCTTCATGCACTTGAAGATTCAGTCAGCCTTCTCTCTTTGGTGTTCCCCATACACCACATAGATATCTTCCTTTGAATTGACCATCCCCATGCCTAGGATGCTCTGTTTCATTACCTCTCTTACAGTCCCTTGTTTCCACCAAAATCCAAATCAAGTGCCACTTTTGAAATGAAGTCTTTCCTGATTCTCCCTGTCCTCCCTTCCCCCATTGTTAGTACTTCCTTTCTCAGAAAGTTTACCTTGAATTTATGTATACATGTATGTGTGTGTATCACACCTATCCACCATACACATATGTGTGTATGCATGAATATACGTGTAACACACCCATCTAGTAACATTTGGTATATATATTATGTATATATGTGTATGTATATATGTTTGTCCCCCAATATAATATACATGCCTTGAAGTCAAGGACAATTTCACTTTGGTTTCTGTATCCCCAGTGCCCTGTGTGTGCCTGACATCTGGTAGTTATTTAATATATATTTGTTGATTGATCTTTTGATTTACTTAGAGTCAATAGAATTCATTCAGAATACTAACTCATTTATGACTACACACTTCCTTTTTCAAGGATTATAAGGCTGATGGATGAAGAGAGAAAGCTACAGACATACTGCATCTTCAATATGAGCAAACTACTTGACAAAGACTTGATATCCTTACGGACTAGAATAAGAGCTTTAACTTAGCTTGTAGTTCAAGTAGAGAGATTTAAAAATGATTGAATTACTGGACCTAAAGAGCTATTAAGCAGATTAATGGAAACTTCAAGGAAGATTATAGGTCAGTGTTCTGGGGATCTGTCTCTGGTCCTATTTTGTTCAGCACTTTTAATCAATGATTTAGATGAATGATTGTTTTCAGTTGTCTTCAATTCTTCATGAACCCTCTCGGGTTTTTCTTGGCAAAGATACTGGAGTGATTTGCCATTTCCTTCTATGGCTCATTTTACAGATGAGGAAACTAAGGCACACAGTGTTAAATGACTTGCCCAAGGTCCTACAACTAGTGCAACTAGTTCAAAGTCAGCTTTGAACTCAGGAAGATGAGTCCCCAGGCTCAGCATCAGCACTATATCTGCTGCCCTATCTAGCAGCCTAATGAATGCACTTGGTATGCTTTTATCAAATTTTTGCATGACCCAAAATTAAGAAGGATAGCTAACCCACTGTACTCTAGATCAAGGATGCAAATAGATGCCAAAATATTAACCTGACGTTAAAAACAACCACAATAAGTTCAAAAGAAGATAACGAGGAAAGTTTTGCTAAAAGATAGTTTATACAATGATTAGGTGAATTTAGTGATGTGCAAGATCAGTATATGCCATCAGTATGTCAAGGTGGCCCTCAAGTGTTAACGTATTTTGGGCTAAATTAAGAGAGACATAGAGTCCAAAAAGAGAACATTGCCTTTGTCAAACCACATAAAGAATATTTTGCTCACTTCTGGGTTTTATGGGGCAGCTCCGTGGTGCAGCAGACCCAGAGTTAAGAAGACTTGAGCTCAAATCTGGCCTCAGACACTCACTAGTTGTGTGACCTTAGGTAAGTCATGCAACCCTGTTTACTTCAGTTCCCTCATCTGTAAAATGGACTGGGAAAAGAAATGGCAAATCACTGCAGTACGGGGTCGTGAAGAGTCAGACATGACTGAAAATGACTAAACCACAGCAACAGCATTTCCACATGTGTTATATTTTAGGATAGACATTGTAGGGTATGCAAAGATTGATGACTGGAATGATGAGAACTACTTTAGTTCTGTAACAGTAAAATTGAAGGAATAGGGAGGCTTAATCTAAAAAAAAAAAAAAAGATTTACAGGGGACATAGGAGTTGTCTTCAAGTATTTGAAACTCTCCTAGAAGAGAAGGATTTGATTTGTTCTTTTTGACCCAAAACAGCTTTATTTTGTAGAAAGGTAGATTTTGGCTTGAAAGCAGCCTAAGTGTTAGAGCTAATACAAAATGGAATGTAATACCTCAGTTGGTATCAGATTTCCCCTTACTGGATATCTTTAAGCAGACGCTGGATAATCAATCATCTGACATGTGATAATGGTTTTTTTTTGTGTGTGGGTTGGGGTAGATGGCTCTTGAGGTCTCTTGCAAATCTTGGATTCCATCATTCTGATTCAATTTTATTTGTCATTGAATAATGACTTGTTTGTTTTGTTGACTGGACACAGAATTTCATCAACATAGGGAGTTCATTCTCTACCAACGCAGATGAGTACCCCCTCCCCACCCCCCACGGCAAATTCTAATCTAGGATACTAACTTGGAGATCCTGAGAAGTTACATGATCTGTCGAGGGTCACACAGCCACTTCATGGCAGTTTGGATTTGAACTCAGGTCTTTACAACTCTGAGGCCAACTATCTCTCCATTAAGTCGTTGTTTCATGTTCCCTTGTTACTTGTAGATATAAATGGGTCTCAGAATTGGAAGGGATCTCAGAGACCATCAGCATTATTTAAACCTAAAAGATCCCCTCAGGTGTAAATGTGTATGTGTGTGTCTGTATACAGACACACACATAAGCATGTATGGTTGTATGTATGTATGTATGTATATATGTATCTGTCTCTATAAGTAACAAAGCAGCAAGAAGTAGGTGTATGCACAGACATTTCAGTATTTGGTTATATCTGGACTGTGGTGTTGTCCTCCTTTGCTCTGGGAGAAAAGAGGAAAGTAAATTTGATGAAATTAAAGTTTACCCAGATTATAAAGAAATCTGCATCTAGATAAAGTTAGAAACAGATGGCACCAAAAAATGTGGTTAATAATTATGATGATAGCATACATACACAAATATCATACATACATATGTTATGTATCAGTGTTAGATTCATGTATATACATGCACACAAATAGATACATATACATGGTATGTATTAGAGTATATACATGTATGTATATATACATAAGATGGTATGTATCAGTGTACATATTCAGTGTACATATACACACATATAGATAATATATATAGCATGTATTAGTATATATACATACATATACATGGCATGCATAATGTATATATGTGCATACATATACACAATACATATACATATAATATATATTAATGTATGTATATGCACATGCACACATACTTACATATATATGACATACAATAGTATGTATCAGTGTGTATACATGCATATACATACACACAGCATGTAACAGTGTATATATATGTATATATATAATATGCATGGTTATTAGTGTGTATACATGTATATAGACACATACTACATATGTACATATATATGTACATGACTTGTACAATGAGTGCTCATGTAGCCTTTGTTTAAAAGTCTCAACTATGAGAGAAGTAACCATCTCAGACAACTTATGTATAGAAATACTCAGGAGGAATTCTGTGGAGAGCTATGTTGAGCATGTTTATGAGAAACATTGAAATATATATAGAAATACTGGCTATGTAAACATGATTACACAGTCTTTTTGAAGAAAATAATTACCAATATAAGCTTACTCTTTCAAGTTGTTTAGAACTACAGAGAAAAACCACTGATAAGAAAATTGCAAATCAATTAAAAATTAATTCCTGTTACCAAACTATGCCTCCCACTTGCACCATAAATTTTGGGAGTAGGAAAGAATTTTAATATGCTTAGGATAGGGGTTTGACCTGACATTCTGATGTGTGATGAAGTTGAAAATATGTAGTTTGGGAAAAGAGTAGGTCCATGGAAGGAAGGAAAGGAAATCTGTGGCTTTTTTCCATTTAAAAATAATTATGGTATCCCTTAGCCAAGTGTAGGGGATTTAATAACTTTCTTTCTTGGACAAGTGTGGCTGGTCCATGCCATATGGCTGCCACCACTGCTTCTGTGTTCAACTACCAACAGTGGGATTTAGAAATCCAACGCTAGAGGTTCAGGCTCAGTCCGTGCTGTAATTCTTTTTTATGTTTTAAAATTAGGTTCAAGACCCACTTTTGGCTCTAGGGTTGCTTTCCTTACAATTTTTATCAACTGGCAAGTTTCTGAGGGAATTGAGGGAGTAGTTTCTAAGTGAGTGACAGGACATGGAAAGCACACTGTGCTTTCCTTGGTGGGTCATTTCAGAGCAACTTTAGATAAGTACACAATCTGTACTCATAATGTGAACAAATATCTTGCTTCTGGTCTGTGACCAATGAATGGGTTGATAGCTTTGCCTTGTGGCTCTCAGGGGTATTGGTGTCTTTGTTTTCCTTAAGGACTGCTGAAATAGAGATTTTTATTTAGACACTGGGGCATCTAAATGGCACCTATATATTAACTATTCCAAGGGCTTGGTATCCATGTAATTGTGGCAGTCCATCCCAGTAAGATTTCTGATGATGCCAAGTGCCTTCTTAAATTCCTTTCTTTATTACAGGAGTGTTGATACCGGAGCTAGGGGATCATTAGCTACCAAAATAATTTAAATACAGTAATGATGTCAAACAATTCATTCAGCTCACTGAGTTAAAGAGATGTAGCAATCCAAGCAATAATTATGATATTTCAACTGGAAGGAATACAAACAAAAATATGCTGTGATCTGATTTTTACAAAGAACATTTTCAGATTTTTATGAATATCTTGATTTCTCTCCCCCCCTATCCCTGCCCCTTTTCCAAAAGTAGAGTTTGGGCAAATTTTTGGATACTTGGCAGTTGAAAAAAATGTTTAGAGAATGACCACAATTACATGTTGTATTTGATTTTTTTCGATAGCTACAGGACACCATTACTGTGTGACCACAGGCAACTCTCTTGAGCTATCAATACCTCAGTGGTTCTTTTTCCATACACGGCTGAGATTACCACCAGATTACCTGTAAAGACTTTAGGTACTCCTGGATTAAAAAACAAAACTATTACATATTTGAATTGTTTCAGTCCTTACTTCATTGTTCATGGTGCTGGGATATAATTGTTAATTATTCTAGAAAGAGTGCCAATTTCTACCCTAACATACTCTTCACTTGGGGATATAGCATGTGATGAGTTCTTTGGAATTTTAAAGGAACAAGGCAACCATTCAGACAGTTTATATTATCTCCGCTTCCTCTAGGCCTCCTACATCTTTTTCCTAATTTAAAGCTCTCCTTTATATCTTTAGGATCTCCACTCTTGACACATGATTAATCACAAAACTCTTCCATTTTTTATTTTGATGCAGAAGGGATATTACCTGTGAAGTTCACTGCTTTTCTCAGATTATTATTGTATAATATTATTTATAATACAGCCCATGCAACATGCCCATGGATAACACTTCAGAAACATTTACAATGGAGACTAAATCAGTTTAAAACATCAAAATATTGGTCTTGTTAAGGCCACAGGGTATGATATGGGCAACTTGGATCAGAATATAAGCAACCTTTCAACTTACGTGGATCAGCATCAGAAACAGTAGGAAAATGGTGGAAACTATTTCCAAAGATGTAAAATGTGCCACAATGAAATGCACGATGCATTATGGTTAATAGGCTACGTCAAATATTTTTGTCTTTTTGGTCTGGTCACTGGTGTTAATGGCTTTCCTGTTGTAGAGGGACTGCTTGGCTTTCCTTAAATTTGATTATTAAATTTTTGTTGGGGGTTGTTTGGTAAGAGAAGCCAGTTTGGTAAATTCAATTTATGCCATGTTGAGTTTGAGGTGGCTATATGGTTGAAAATGGATGGAACACAGATCAGTGGTGGAGATGCAGAATTCACAGTTATCTCTCAAGAGATTTTAGGGGAATGGATTAGATCAATAATTAAGTGAGTGTAAACAGAAGGGAGCAGGGAATTAAATATAGAAGCAGAGAAGAAATATGAGATATGAAATATGAAAGAAATATAATAGAGCACTAGATTTAGAGTCAGGAAGATCTGAGTTCAATTTAGCTCCAGAAATTTACTAACTGTTCAACCTTGGATAATTCATTTAGCTTTGATTACCTCAGTTTCCTCATCTGTAAAATGCAGATGATAATAGCACCTACCTTCTGGGTAGCTGTGAGGATCTAATGAGATAATATTCATAAAGCATTAACACAGTGCCTGGCACATAGTAAGCACTATAAAAAGTTGGCTATTATTATCATAATAATTATTAGCAAAAGAGGTGCGAAAAGGGGAATAATTTACTTAAGGATATAGAAGGGGAAATAAGAAAATATAATGCAAAGAAGGAAAAGGTATGAGTTTCAAGAAGATGGTCATCATCAACCATCTCAGATACTGAACAACAGTTGAAGTCATTAATAACCAATAAAAAATCATTGGATTTAAAAAAAGAGTTAATTAGGATCTTTTGAGTGTATAGTTTCAGTAGAGTGATGGTGATAGAGAAGCAGAAGTCAGGTTGTTAGAGTTTAAGAAAAAGAATGAATTGATGAAGATTATCACATATTTGAGAGAAGAAAGATGGAAGGTGAGCCAGGAGTAGTAGCAGGTCATGTGGAGACTTTTTTAAAAATAGAGACCCCTAAGTATATTTGAAGATAGAAGTCCAGGCAAAGAAACAAAGGAAAAGCAAAGATAAAAGAGGAGAGTTGTGAGAGAGGGAAGGGTTGAAGATATTGGAAAAGATGGAGGGGTTAGCTTTATATTTCCAGAGGCATCTCAAACTCAGATGGAAATTATTATCTCTGTCTTACCTCAAACTCATCCCTCTCTCTTCCTAATATACCTATTCCTATCTAGGACTCCACCATCTTTCCAGTCATCCAGGTTCACAATCTTGGAGTCATTCACAACTCAGTTCTCTTACCACCTTCATATCTAGTCAGTTCATTTAATTGTCATAAAATATTATATAAATTCTAGTCTTTCTCCACTTACAGAGCCACCACCCCTCTATTTTTCTGACCCTTTGCCTGGAGTACTACAAAAAACTTCTAATAGGTCTCTCACTCCACTCCCTCTCCCATCTTATTCATCCTACATATAGCTCTTGAACTCCTGAAGTACCAAGTCTGAACATGTCTTTCCACTGCTCAAGAAGATTTTTAATAATTTCCAATTGCCTCTGAGATAAATAAAAAGTAAAACAAAACAAACCATGAATATGTTTGGAGTCTGTTTGGAGTCAAGAATTCTTCATGATCATTCTCTGATCTATCTTTTCAGACATCTAGGATTACTCTCCCCTCCTCCCCCCGCATTTTAACTTATTTGCTATTCTCCTCACATGAAATTCTATTTCCCATCTCCATTCTTTTGCCCAAACTGTCACCTATGTTTGGAACATTCTCGTTTTTCACCTCTGTCTTTTGAGTGAACTAGTTCCATTCAATGTTTACACCAAGTGCCATGCCATCCTTAAAGACCTTTCCCGATCCCTCAATTATGGGCGCATCTCCCCAAGTATTATGAATTTACTTTGCATATATTTTGCATTTATCTGTGTACATATTTCTTCTCAGTAAATCATAAAGCACTGAATTTTCACAATTCTTGTTTTAATGTTTAAAGAATAAGATGTTTTCAAGAGAGACTCAAAACATATCTAAGGGTGATTATATATATATAGATATATGTATGTATAGATGTATTTAAAAGTACCTACATTTTGGCTCTGTGCAATGCCAAAACATCCGGATCAAAAGCAAAAAAATCCAGTTAATTATCTGGATGTTTACAAATATCCAGATGTTTGGGATGATGTGGACAAAGTATGAGGTGATAGATTGACTTTTTCACATTTCATTAGAATGTTCTGGCATCACACAGACACAGCTTCAATGGTTTAATTGGAGAATGCAGGTCCCATGGCACAAAGGGGTTGTATGTGCTTTCTGTTTGGCCCGTAAGGACTTCATTCAATTCCACTTATGTTCTAACCCCCACAAAAATGCAGGTGTACTTTTTTTATTGCCCTTAAAGCCCATAAACCACTAAATGATTTGAATAAGAAAAAAAATCTCTTCCAACAGAAAGCATTTAATCCCAAGGAATAATTTTTTCCTCTCTTTATTCCAACAAATGAACAAAAACCCCCACATGAAATCATAGTATCACATGCCTGAAAACCAATATCAAAACATTACTACTTCCATTAAAGGAAGAATTGAAGCATGAAATTAGACAAATGTTAGTTAATGTTCAGTGTGGACGTTATCATGACACACATTTTTGTTACTTAAACATCTCAAGGGTAAGATAGTTAAGAGTTCTGCTAGTTTATTTAAACTAGGCGCACAGCCTCTTCTGAGACACTATAGTTGTCTAATGCTATTTTTACATGATTCAAGGGTTTCAAAACTGCATTTGGCATTTTGACCTAAAATTCTTTTGTTCAACAGGGAACTAGAGGGGGTATTACAGGTGATAAGGCCACGTTGATGACCTGCCAGAGGCAAGAAAGGGGAAGGCATGAAGGAGGAAAGGATTATTAAACACTCACTTATTGATCATGGAGCTAGAAGGGATCCCAATATTCTTCCAGTCCAATAACTTCATTTTTTCTAGATGAGGAAATGGAGTTCTGAGCCAGCATAGTAGAATGGGAAGAACCCCTATGCTGGAGTCAAAGGACTTGAGTTCATACCCTCCTTCCTTCTACTTGTGTAACTTTGGGCAAGTCACTCAGTGTCTCTGAAAAATCAGTTTTCTCATATGGAAAATAAGGGATTGGACTAGATGGCTTCTCAGTTCCCTTCTGTTGCTAGATCAATGACCTTAGAGAAGAAATGATTTCTTAATATGATTGCTTTATAGAAGTCACTAGAACCCAAGTCTCTTGGACTTTAATCACTCTTTACAATATACTTCCATTCAGCATAGGAGAATAATTATTTTGACAGAACATTTAATGTCTGCCAATCAGTATTCCAATCCACATGCTAGAAGACCCAGGCATGAATCCTGAGCTCATTCATTTCCTATCTATGTGACCTTGAGCAAATCATTTGACCTTTCTGAGACTTAGTTTCCTCATTTGGAAAATGGAGATGAGGATGCACTCCCTACCTGACGGAATTGAATTGTGGGGATCAAATGAAATAGTCTGTGATAAAATATTCTGTAACCAGAACAAGATAGGTAACTATAAATGATTATTACTAGAGTTAGATATTGAATTGTCAAAATGTTAGCTTGTATAATGTTGGAATGGGGCATTACCTGAGCCAACAAAATAATTTGCTGTTGGAAGGAGCAGCTAACTGGTAGAAAATTATAACTGGTAGATTTTTAATAAAAGGTGAAAGTTTCTTCACGAATATGCTTTGTGAGCCAAAAATAATACTTATTTTAATGACCTGGAAATAGCTTCCTTTTACTAAGAACAGTAAATACAGCTAAGTGTAGATCAATAATATGGTGTCCTTTATTTTTACAAAAAGGACTTCACAGTATGAGAAGATCAAAAGAATGGAAAAGATTGGAAATTGTAACGAATGTAAAGATGAAGTCACTTTGTAGTATAGTGATAGTAATACTAATGGCTAGCATTTATATAATGCCTTAAGGTTTATAAGGGGCATCTAGGTGGCCCAGTGGAAAGAGGACTGGCCTTGAAGTTAGAAGGACCTCAGTTCAAAGCCGGTCTCAGACTTATGTGACTCGCGGCAAGTTGCTTTAACTGTTTCCTTTACTATTTTAAAAAATTTTTGTTTAACACTTTATAATAAAGTGATGTGGACACCTGTTTCTAAGCTCATTTATATACTCAGTTTTAATGACTAGCTTAGCTGACATAGACACCTCACAAAGATACAGGTGTACCGATGGAAGAATTAAGTGCATCGCTGACTATGCTTATGAAATATCATGGTACTAATTTTTCAATACAATTCCCCTATTATGCAAAAGATTTTTGTTGTTTTTGAAAAGTAATTTGAAGGTGTTGCATTTTTATATTTTTATGAATGGATTCAAAACCCATGAAAACTCTGTGTTTGGAAGATTTTTTTCAAAAGGTTAAAAAATTCTTTTTCCAGGGTTTTCAAGTGTGCAGATATGAAATTCTATAGGTGGTATATTTATGTGGTTTTTGGCAACTTAGAGTGGAGAAGGTATCCCAGAGGAAAAGGTAGTGATCAACAGTGTCAAATGTTGCAGAGAAGTCAAGAAGGATGAGAATTTAGAAAAGGCCACTAAATTTAGTGCCTGGAACATAGAAGGTGATAATAAAAGCTTATTGAGTGACTGAATGACTAATTTGGCAAATGAGAGATCACTGGTCACTTTGAAAAAGAGTTGCAGTTGAGTGGAATCCTTGACACAAAATAGGATTTTTGGGGAAAGATAATGTGATGAGATCTATAACACATCCCACTCAATCTTTCAGTCTAAAAAATTAAATTCCACATGTGTGTAGAATATTACTCAATGGCACCATCCTGAAGAGTACAGCCTTCAGGATGGGGTGGTGCCTTTGACAGCTGTCAAACGCAGGATAACCTGGAGAACCAAGTGTGAGGACAATGTAAGGAGGGGCAGGGAGCTTTGCTCACATAGTTACCGGTGCTTAGACGGTGTTTGTTGTTATTCGGTCATAGCCAACTCTCCATGACTCTCCATTTGGGGTTTTCTTGGCAAAGATACTGGAGTGATTTGCCATTTCTTTCTCTAGTTCACTGAATAGATGAGGAAACTGAGGCAAATAGAATTAAGTGACTTGTGCAAGGTTACATAGCTAGTAAGTATCTGTAGCAGTAAGCACCATGACACAGCCAGGATGGCCTGCTAGCACAGGTTCTTAGATCTGCTTTTCTAAAAGGAAAGCAACTTTTGAGGGGTCAACAATCTTTTTTAATCACATATACCAACAGAGAAAATACAAACAGAGAAATAAAGACCAACAGACAGGGCTTACAGCTGTCTGACCATGAGCAATACATCCCCCAATCAATAGACAGATCCAGCTGTCTGACTATTACATACATACATAGTTACCAGAGAGAGAAGTACCAATGTATGAATTTTCAGTGCTGGGGTGGGGATGTGGGGCTCCTTAATGGTTACCCAGAATCTTGTCTGGCACATGAACCTTCTTCCAAAGAGTAAGCCCCCAAAGCAAAACCTCAACTCAAAGTATATATAGACTTTTCAGAGCCAGAGGTCATGACTCTGGTGACCCAGTGCCTCATTAGAAATTAACAAAAGGTATGGGCCTTTCTACAGATCAGTTCTCCTCTAATTAAGCTTCCCTTAATGGGCTCCACTATTAATGGGTGGGGAAGATCTTTAACTTTCATAACAGTATCTGAGGCCAGATTTGTACCTAGGTGTTCTGACTCCATGTGGGTACTTTCACCACTGTGCCACCTAGATGATCTAGAGAGAGTTTAGATTGCAATTATCCTAAGTGATACACATCAGTGCAGCCTTGTACAGGAAGACATTGCGGATGATGCTGAATTATAACTGGTGAAGCTGGTGGTACTGTGTTGGTTTTGGAGACGATTTTACCACTGGCTGTTACAGGAGAGGGTGGGATAAAACAATAAAACCTTAAAAAAAATCTATTTTCTTATCTTTTGATTGGCTGATCACAGTCTCTGAAGTCAGGCCATTGTGGTTTCCACTGACCTATATAGTTCCTGCTATGGAAAGAGACTCATCACATAATAAGGAAAATTTTAAAAAGCATTTAGTTCCTATGTGAACACATTAAAATACATATTAATGAATGAATTCTGGGTCAAAGGACATAAATTATTTGTGATATGCCAGTACCAACAATGTTTTATATTATAAAATGATGTTATATAAAACTACAATCCATTGCAAGTGACATCAAAGTGTTAACGACAAAATACCGTAAGTAGGATTTGAAAACGTTTCTTTTTTTAAAATGAAAGAGAAAAACTCTGTGTCAAGAGGTTCAAGATGACCTTCCGTTATGATTCAAGGAAAGATTGATATGGAGTAGACAATTTGAAAGTGATATATAAATGAACTCTGAGGATATAACAAGATACTAACTATACCCCTCACTCAATGTGTACTACATTAACTTAGTTTGCTGGTTACTTGAAGGTGAGACTTGGAGAAGGATGGAAAGTCTACTTCATTCTGGAAAGAGAAACAGAGATATTCATTCAATCAACAAGCATTTTCTAAAGCACTTCCTTTGTGCTGGGCTTGTCCTTTTTTCCATGAGGATCCAGGGATAAAAAAAAAGAAGCATTTCTTATTCTCCAGGAGATTCCATCTTATTAGAGGAAACAAGTATAACTTTAAGAAAATACATAACAACCCAAATTAAATACAAGGCAATTTAATGGTGGGAAGTACTTACTAGAAGGTGGTGGGGATTAGGAAAGGCTTCCTGTTGGAGGTGGCTTTAGAAGAAGCTAGGGATTCTACGAGATGGCGAGTGGTGGCCAGCCTGCGCAACGGCATGGAGATAAGAGATAGACTGTTTTGTATGAGGACCAGAAAGTAGCACAATTTGACAGGAAAGGACAGTAGATGAGGGGGAACAATGCATGATAAATCTGAAGTATGAACACTGAGCAGAATTGGATTATAAGATTAGTAAATCACAGATTTATAGCTAGAAAGGTCATTTAATTTATATGACCTGATGTTGAGTGAACAGAATCATAAGGACGTTGCACACAATAAGAGCCACATTGGGTGATGACTAACTGATAGACTTGGTTCTTCTCAGCAATGCAGGGATCTAAGACAACTCCAAAAGACTCATGATGGGAAATGCCATCCACATCGAGAGAAAGAAATGTGAAGTCTGAAAGCAGATCGAAGCTCATTATTTGCTCCTTTTTTTGTTTTTTCTTTCTCATGGTTCCTCCCATTTGTTCTAATTCTTCTGTACAATATGATTAATGTGAAAATGTGTTTAACAACAATATATATGTAGAGCCTATATCTAATTAAGCTCTCTTGAGGAATGGGGAGAGAAGGGAGATAAAGAAAATCTAAAATTTATGGAAGTGAATGTTGAAAACTAAAAATAAATTAATTTATATAAAAAAGAAAGGCCCTTTGGTAATCAATTAGCACATCTCCCTCATTTTACAGATAAGAAAACTGAAGCAGAGAGTGACTTACCTAAAATTATACAGGTAGTAAAACTGGGATAAGATCTGTGACTCCAAATTCAGTGCACTTGCATCTGGAAACAAGCTCTGGAAGAAGAGGATTCATCACAAAGGAATGGGAACAAGAAGGATTAAGGCTAACTTTTCAAGTGTTTGTACATGAGGATAAAATTCTTCTCTTTGTGGATTTGAACCCCTCACATCATTTTTTCCATTAATTTCTGATTCTAAAAAAAAGGATGGTGAATTGTTTTGGGGGAGTACATTAACAAAGAAGGGAAAAGTTTTGTCCTTTTTTTCATGCAAGGCTGGGTGGTGAATAATCCAGGCCAAGAGGAGAGAGAGGTGGAGAAAGAAGGAAACCAGTAGGGGGTAGAGTTACCAGAGTCAAAACCAAAAAGAAACTACAATTGGCCTTAACATGACATATTAGTAAGAGGACTCCTCTGTTCCTTCACGATAAAATATTGGCCAGGTCAGTCAAATACCAGCCAGCTGGCAACCCTAGTGGTTGGTGCCAGGGAGCCAAGTTTTGGGGTTTGCTGGTGGAAAAAATGGGGGTCACTGGGATCCAGCAGGCCCTTGGAAACATAAAGAGTAATTAACATCAACAATTCTAGTGCTCCCAAGTTGTGAAACTAAGGCATTACTTCCTAGCAAGTATAAATGTGATTACCAACTCTTTAAATTGCTCAGTGAGTGATCCAATTTTTTAGATTTAAGAAAATTACTAGCATTTTTATATAGATAACTTATATTTTTATTACTCTTAAAGGTTTATACAAATCTTTTTCCTTTATAACAACTGAATAAAATGGGTAGAACCAAAAGCCTACCATTTTGTAGATGAAGAAATGGAAACTCCAAGAAGCTAATTTTCCAAGATCACACAGTGAACACATGTCAGAGCGAATATTCAAACCCAGATCTCTACTGTATCTGAGTTCAGTCCTCATTCCAGTCTATCATGCTATATGTGAGGCTTCATAGCCGAAAATCTATAAATAGCCCAAGTTCAAATCCAGAGTGGAAACACAATTTTATGCTGTCTAAGCACACATTTCTCAGCTCTCACTAATCTCTACTGCCTGCACTTTGGTTTTTTCCTTCAATTGGAACTAAAATCTCAGACTACCTTTTCTAGCCTGTTTCTGGACCCAATATGTACTTCCTAGACACTGCCAAGTCATGCTGCCATGCTCACCCTTCTTTCCCCTCTTCGCTTCTAGCTCCTCTTCGTATGTTTTCTTTTCTTATTTCAGTGTAAGTTTCTTGAAGACTGGAACTACCTTCCTTGCTATTATTGTATCCCAAACACTTAGCATAGTACTGGCACTGTTTAAATTATTTTCTCCTTTCTTTTTCCTTCCCCCTCTTCTTTCCTCTCTCCTTTCCTTCCTCCTTTCCTCCCTCCCTCCGTTCTCCTTTTCTTCTCCACCTTTTTTTCTTTCCTCTCTCCCTTCCTTTTTTCTTCCTCTTCTCCCTCCCTCTTTCCTTCCTTCCTTCCTTCCTTCCTTCCTTCCTTCCTTCCTTCCTTCCTTCCTTCCTTCCTTCCTTCCTTCCTTCCTTCCTTCCTTCCTATTTTATTCCTTTCTCTCCTCCTCCATTTTCTTCTTCTCTTGCTCTCAAAATGACTCAGAGAAAAAAATAGAGATGATTTGGACACTTAGGTATATTAAAATTCTTCCCTCCCCCCCTTCCCTCCTTCCTTCCTTTTTTTTCTTTCTTCCTTCCTTCAAATAAATTCAATTTGTTATTAATAACTCACATTTATATAGTACCTTAAGGTTTGTGAAACACTTTTCTCACAACAATTCTATAAGATAGGCATTGAAAATATCACTCCAGTATTATAAAGGTGGAAACTAAGCACCCAGGGTTAAATTACTTGCTCATTATCACGCAGTAACTGTGTATAAGTGAAGGAAGTTTAGCATACATTTCCTAGCTCCATATTTGGCTTTCTGTTCTCTCTCTCTCTCTCTCTCTCTCTCTCTCTCTCTCTCTCTCTCTCTCTCTCTCTCTCTCTCTCTCTCTCTCTCTCTCTCTCTCTCTTTTGTATATGCTGAATCTCCTACAGTGGAAGTAGGTTGAGAGAAATATTTTCTCTCCTGGAGAAAGACAAAAAGTAAGTCAGCATCCAAGTAAGGGTAAACTAAAAGTCAGGCCAGGTTAGAGACCATTTTCTTTCCTGGACAACCAAAATTGAAGAGGATGAGAAAGATTTAGGAAACTTGGGTCCAAAACAAAGTTTTCAATCAAGAAACATCTGTCTAGAATAAGGAGGAATGCTATCAAAAGAGTCAGCAAAATAATGTCTGATATAAATGACCTTCCCATAGTTTCAAACTTTTGGAGTGGCAATAAAATTTTCTCTGCTCTCGCTCTCTCTGTCCTGAAGAATTGTTATTCTCATAAACAGAGTGTGCTATATAACTTCATGATCCTGACACACTTTGCCTCCTTCTAAGGTACTGCCTCAGACCTTGAGACCTTGACTTGGTGAAATAGTTCTGCTGGAAACCTTTACCTGTTTGGATGTGTCCATGTTGAATGCTACTTCCTATGTCCTCTCCTCAGACCCATATCTTTGTAAATCCATGAGATACTGGATGCAAAGCTATTTTTTTCATGAGTCCAGAAGACTTGGGATAATGTATCCTTGTTGGCCCAACATAATTAACAATGGTAGGCAAAGATTGTAGTTAGGAGAGGAAGTCTAGTTTGGGACTACGGTGAGCCTTTTGCAAGAAGGAACACTAGAACATGGAGAAGTGAACTTAGTTTCTTATTCAACTTCTCAATTTTAAAATCAACTACTACCTATATGTAAATGATTTCCACATTTGAATTTTCAATCTTAACTTCTTTTATGAGCTCTGTCCAGCGCTACAGCTACAAGTGCTTTGAGAACATTTATATCTCACTGTCCTATCACTACCTCAAACTCAATATGTTCAAAATCAAGTTTATTATATTTCCTTTTAAGCTCCACTTTCTGAATTTCTATGTGTGGCATTACCATTCATAGAATCAGAGCATCTTAGAGTTGGAAGGGATCTCAGAAGCCATCTAATACAAATGTATGATTGACTAAGAATGCCTTCAGTAATACCCTCCTCCCCCCTCAAGAAATCGTTATTTGGCTTCTTTTGAAGATCTCTTGTGAGGGGGAGCTGAGTGTCTGCCAAAGAAGTCCATTTCACTAATGTATAGTTCTAATTGTCAGGAATCTTTCCTTAAGTTGAGCCAAAACCTGAATTCCTACAACTTTTCATGGTCTCTAGTTCTGGGGCTAAACAGAGTAAGTCTAATACTTTCCCATATCGTTAGTTATTCAAATACTTGAGGAAAGCAATTATGCTACCCTTCCTCTAAAACGTTTCCCTCCCTAGGTTTAACATCCTAATTCCTTCAGTTCATCTTTATATTGTATAATCTCAAAGCCCTTCACCATTCTAGCCACCTTTCCTTGGGTTGTTACCTGTCTGGAGCCTCTAAGAAGTAGAAGAAAGAGCTTGGATTTAGAGACAGGAGAATAGGATTCTTGTCTTGACTCCTCTACTTTGATTACTGTGGGCAAATCCCTTCCCCTCCATGGACCTCAGATTCCTCATCTGTAGAGTGAGATGGACTGTAAGATCCTTTGAAACTCTCAAAGATTACGATTAGGTGATCCCTAGAGAAGTGGAGCAAGTCAGGGTCCAACTGTACTGCATGGCATCGGGAAACTAGTAATTTGCTCTGGTCTGGGACTGAGGTAGAGCCCAACTGAGACTGGTTAAGTCCATCCTGAATGGGCAGGACAACAGGACCCACATAGCACCAGTAATATGGACCTTTAGGGAAGTCTAGACGAATGCAGGGATGATAGGGAACTGAATTGTCATCTAGTCTAGCCAGTGAGTGGTTCTGAATGAGAATCATTTCTACAATGTACTTGACAAATGGCTATCTAACCTTTGCTTGAAAACTTTCAATGAAGAGGATTCTTTGGGGCAGAAAATGCCATAGATATTCCTCATCACTACTATAGCTATTGTTAACAAGTTGGTTCCCCAGACTCCTCTTTCTCCTCCTCAAGGTAATGGTAGCTTGGACTTATGTAGGACTTGAATGTTTACAAGTAACACATTTTAAATGCTGTCTCATTTTATTCACATAATAAAGCGAAGAGGGAGGTCTTACTATTATTCCCACTTTACAAATGATGAAACCGAGGCAGACAGATTAAGTGACTTGCCCATGGTCACATAGCCAGAAAGTGTCTGAGGTCAGATTTTAAGTCAAACTTTCCTGATTCCAAATTCAGCACTTTGTACACTGTGTCACCTCACTGCTTCTCTCCAGGTGATCGACAGTCTAATTTCATAACAATATCATTTCTTCTTTTAAATCTTCCTTGATCTTTTCCCAAATGCTCTCTATTGTTCATTTCCTCTCTAGCTCTTGAATTTTTCTCATATTGACATATATAGATAGATATGTATGCACACATATGCATATAATGTGTCTATTTAAGTAACATTACTTCATCACCATCATCACCACTAAAATATATTTGTCTTTCTTTTCAATAAGGTGTACCATTCCATAATTGCTTTTCAGAGATGGTAATCATGCCATCAGTGATTTCTTGTTGCTGTCCAATCATTTCAATTGTGTTTGACTCTTCATGACCCCATTTGGGATTTTCTTGGCAAAGATACTGGAGTAGTTTGCCATTTCCTTCTCCAGCTCATTTTACAGATGAGGAAACTAAATGACTTGCCCAGGGTCACACAACTAGTAAGTGTCTAAGCCAGATATGAACTCAGGAAGAAGAAGTCTTCACCACCTAGTTGTCACTGGACATAATTAGTATTTAATAAATTCTTGGTGATTGATTAGAGCCCTGGTATAATTGATCAATTTTTTTTTGGGGGGGCTAGGCTATCTGTCCTTGGTGCCTATCTTAGATGAATGTAGTGACTAAGAGCTCAGAAGAAAGAATAAAACTGGATGTAGAATTTTGCAAATTTTCTGAATAGTTAATGGTAATTGAGCCTAAGGGGACAGGTGAGATCACTGAAAGGGAATAGAGAGAAACGACAAAGGAATCAAGAGCAGAGAAACATAAATACAAAAGTTATGGTACAACCCAATGAGAAGAGTGTCAGAATATTCCTCAGGTAAAAGCCAAAGAGAAGCCTGAGGTTCCTGAAATGATTTAATTATTTGTCAGCTCCTTTAACTAACAGTAATTAGTTAGCTGTGTAAGGCAAAATTTTCTTGACAAGGAGTTTTTGCGATGGCCTTGGTGATATTTAAATCTTCCTTCTCAGTCAGTACATTGTGAACCCTCTAAACATGGTTTAATCTGTAACCTGACTTAGTTTACCTAGAGAGTCTCTTGTCTCCTCTGCTTAACTGTTCAAATTTTATGACATTGAAGGAAGCATGGGATTATGATTTTGTGGCCATCATATGCTTGTTTCCTGTTGTATTTAAGTCCCTTGATTCACTACAGCCTTGTAGATTTACTCAGATTGATATCCCTGGGAGACATTGTCATCAATATGGCTCCAAAAACTCCTTAAAAGAAACTCTGTCAAGCTCTAAATGAGATAGGTAGTGAGGAAAAGACTATTCAGTAATTTATTTTTATTTTTTTTAATTTTAATTTTTATTTATTTAACTTTTTGCATTCATTTTCACAAAATTTTGGGTTCCAATATTTTCTCCCCTTTTTCTCCCCTCCCCCCACCCCAATACCCCAAGCAATCTAATTTTCCCTATATCCATTCTGCCCTCTCTTCTGTCATCCCTCCCTTCTCTTGTCCCCATCTTCTCTTTTGTCCTGTAGGGCCAGATGACTTTCTATTCCTCATTAACCGTATGTCTTATTTCCTAGTAGCAAAAACAATACTAAACAGTTGTTCCTAAAACTTGAGTTCCAAATTTTCCCCATCCCTCCCTCCCCATCCATTCCCTTTGGGAAGGCAGGCAATTCAATATAGGCCCTATCTGTGTAACTTTGCAAATTACTTCCATAATAGTCGTGTTGTGTAAGACTAACTGAATTACCCTCCATCCTATCCTGCCCCTCATTGTTTCTCTTCTGTCTTTTGATCCTGTCCCTCCCTGAGTGTTGACTTCAAATTGCTCCCTCCTCCCATTGCCCTCCCTTCCATCACCCCCCCCCCTTGCTTATCTCCTTCTCCCCCAATTTCCTGTACTGTAAGATAGGTTTTAATACCAAAATGAGTGTGCATTTTATTCCTTCCTTTAGTCAAATGTGATGAGGGTAAACTTCTTGGTTTTTTTTCTCAGCTCTACTCTTTTTCCCTTCACTAAAAAGTCTCCTGCTTGCCTCTTAAATGACATATAATTTACCCCATTCCATTTCACCCTCTTTCCTCCCCCTACCTTTCTCTCTCACCATTTACCTTAATTTCTTTTAAGATATGGTCCCATCCTATTCAATTCACTCTGTGCTGTCTGTCTCTGTATGTGCAGGCATGTGTGTATGTGTGTGGGTGCATGTGTGTACATGTGTGTGTGATCCCACCAACTACCCAGATACTGAAAAGTTTTAAGAGTTACAAATATTGTCTTTCCATGTAGGAATGTAAACAGTTCACTTTTGGTAAGTCCCTTATGGCTTCTCTTTGCTGTTTACTTTTTCATGCTTCTTCTCATTCTTGTGTTTGAAAGTCAAATTTTCTTTTCAGCTCTGGTCTTTTCATCAAGAATGCTTGAAAGTCCTCTGTTTCATTGGAAGACCATATTTTCCCTTGAAGTATTATACTCAGTTTTGCTGGGTAGGTGATTCTTGATTTGAGTCCTGGTTCCTTTGACTTCTGGAGTATCCTATTCCACGCCCTTCGATCCCTTAATGTAGAAGCTGCTAGATCTTGAGTTATCCTGATTTTATTTCCACAGTACTAGAATTGTTTCTTTCTAGCTGCTTGCAAGGTTTTCTTCTTGAGCTGGGAGTTCTGGAATTTGGCCACAATGTTCCTAGGAGTTTCTCTTTTTGGATCTCTTTCAGGTGGTGATCGATGGATTCTTTCAATACTTATTTTGCTCTCTGGTTGTAGAATGTCAGGGCAGTTTTCCTAGATAATTTCATGGAAGATGATGTCCAGGCTCTTTTTTTGATCATGACTTTCAGGTAGTCCCATAATTTTTAAATTGTCTCTCCTGGATCTATTTTCCAGGTCAGTTGTTTTTCCCATGAGATATTTCACATTCTCTTCCATTTTTTCATTCTTTTGGTTTTGTTTTGTGATTTCTTGGTTTCTCAGAAAGTCATTAGATTCCATCTGTTCCATTCTAATTTTGAGAGAACTATTCTCTTCAGTGAGCTTTTGAACCTCTTTTTCCATTTGGCTAATTCTTCTTTTGAAAGCATTCTTCTCCTCTTTGGCTTTTTGAACCTCTTTTGCCAATTGAGTGAGCCTACTTTTCAAGGTGTTATTTTCTTCAGCAATTTTTGGGTCTCCTTTACCAAGGTATTGACCTGTTTTTCATACTTTTCTTGCATCTCTTTCATTTCTCTTCCCAGTTTTTCCTCCACCTGTCTAACTTGCTTTTCAAAATCCTTTTTGAGCTCTTCCAAGGCCTGAGCCCACCCGACAACCCCCTGGGATGTTTGGGATACAGAGGCCCCGCCCTCCATGTCTTTCCCTGATGGCAAGAATATTTCCTCATCGTCGTCAGATCTGAAAGTCGGGATCATTTGCATCTGCTCAAAAAAGCTGTCTATAGTCTTATTTTTCTTCCCTTTTCTAGGCATTTTCCCAGCCAGTTACTTGACTTCTGAGATTCCTGTCCACCTCCGCCTAGATCCACCCAGCTAGTGCTTGGGGTCTGAGATTCAAATGGGCTTTCCATGGCAGGTGTGGCTGCTATTCAATGTGAGCTTTAATTCTGATGCTGGGGTGGGGGCAGGGCCACCTCCCAGGCTCAGTTCCCTCAGGGGCTTTTTGCAGAGACCTTCAGTAATGGAGTGGGTGGGGCAGGGCCGGCTCCCAGGCTCAGCTCCTTCAGGTAGTTTATGCAGAGACTTTCAGTAATGAAGACTCTGCCTGCCTGCTCGGCGAGTCCCGGGGGCCTCCGCCTCTGCCTCCCCCGCTTCCTCCTGAGGGGGCCGGAGCCACGGAGACACCCTGCTCCCCTCTCGGCCAGCCTAGATGTGTCTCTCACTGACCTGCAGCGTCTGTGGGCGGAGGGACCTTCCCAGCTGCTGGAGCTTCCGTCCCTGAAGCCTGCTCAGATCAGCTTCTCTGGGGCCCCGGCCAGGGCTCCACTTTCCGGGGCGCAACGGACCCTGGGGACCGCTCTCCAGGGCTCTCTGGAATGGAAATCTCTTCCACTGTGTTTCTGCACACCCTGCAGTGATCCAGAACTTGTGGGGAGCTCTTCTTACATTAAATACATGGGCTGTGGGTTTGGGGCTAGCATACAGTAAGTCTTTCTACTTCGCCATCTTGACTCCGCCCCCCAAAAAATCAGTAAGTTTTTTTTTAAATGAACTTCCCTTGCAGCCACAAATCTAGCTTTCTGCTTCTGTAATTATGATTTCTGCTTATGAGAATGTTGGACTTTAAGCCCAAATGGGTATTGTAGGACAATATTTTATTATATTGTTTGGAAAACCTTATTTATTAATATTATTTCAACCTAGCATGATATGGGTAGAAATTGACTGACCTCAGAGTGGTTCCCAGGGAGGCTGAATGGTAATACATACCTGTACCCCACTCAGATCTTGGGTCCACCCAAAGCTTGTATTTTGAGTTCCTCAAATTTGAGTGTTTATTTTTACATCTCAACCAACTTTAATTTGAATGTTTCTGCTTACTGAGATATATCTCAATGAACTTTGCTTAAAAACTTCTCTCTTTACAAAATAGCTTAATTACTTAGTGGTATTTGTCTACTGGTTGTTGTTCTTCCTTCCTCCTCCTATAGGACTACTGTCATCATAATGTTGGGGTCACAGCAGATGTGGTGCATTTACCTGTAGCTGATCAGTCCAATAAAAGCTCAGAAGACTCTACCACAAGTTGGACACAAATAGTCCATTTGAATATTTGGGATGGAGATGTCTCTAGATTTTCTCATCTCATGTTTCCTTTGTGCTGCTGCAATTCACCTGTGCTCAAAGAGCACAGTTTTATAAATTTCCATTTCTTCTCTAAAACCTCATATAATGTAAACCTCACAGAGACTGAGGAGGGAAACTTACTTTTGTCTTTCCTTCTCTACCAGAGGGTCTAATAAATTTCCTTCTAAACTACAAAAAAGGGTCAGAAAAGCTAAAATTAAAAGTCAGATGAGGTTGGAGAAGAAAACAAAGAAAAAAAATTAACCTATACTGGTCAAGAAGGGATCAATGGAAGGGACTGTTTTGACGGTAAATGGGACAAGATACGCACAGCATTAATAAAGTCTCATTTTATTTCTTTTTTCTCTGGTAAAGATAATGATCATTGAACTGTATAAAGGACTGAACAAAGGTGGTTAAGTTGACATAGCCAAGATATGTAAGAAGATAAGAAGAAAGCAGCTAGTTGCCTTAGAAGAGTTCAAGTTCACCTGCCCAGGTGAACTTGAACCATATGAGTGATATTCCTAGATACCAAAAGGGCCAACTGACAGATGAAATTGCCAAGTCATTGCCAAAAATCTATGAAAGGCTATAGAGAACAGGAAAGAAGACATCATAAGAGCAAAGAAGGGCAAATTTCCCAATTTTCAACTGAAGAGAATGGAATTTGAAGCTATAGGTCAGTGATCTTAACATGATTCTTGCCAAAATTTCTAGATGATTATCAAAGAGTTGAATAGTAAACATCTAGAAAAGGATAGCATAGATTCATTAAGAACAGATGATGAAATCGAGGGGATGCCCATTAATTGGGGAATGGCTAAACAACTTGTAGTATATGAATGTAATGGAATATTTTTGTTTCATAAGAGATGATGAATTGATGGACTTAAAAAAAACCTGGAAAGACTTACATGAACTGATACTAAATGAAGTGAGAAGAACCAGGATAACAATGTATACTGTAACAGCAACATTGTGCTACAACCAACTTTGATAGACAGCTCTTCCCAACAATGTGAGGATCTAAGACAACTCCAAAACACTCATGATGGAAAATGCTATATACATCCAGAGAAAGAACTATGTAGTCTGAATGCAGATCAAAGCATACTCCTTGCTCTCTCTTTTCTCTCTCTCTTTTTGTTTCTTCTTTCTCAGGGCTTCTCTTATCGGTTCTAATTCTTCTTTACAATATGACTAATGCAAAAATGTGTTTAATATGAATGTATATGTATTGCCTATATCATATTGCGTGCTATCTTGGAGAGGGGGAAGGAGAAGGAGAGGGAGAAAATTTAGAACTCAAAATCGGAAGCGAATGTTGAAAACTAAAAATAAATAAATAAATACATAAATTAAAAGAAAGAACAGCTCAAGTCAAACAAATCTCATTTCCTTTTTTGACAGTTACTAAATGTGCAAAGCAGGGAATGCTATAGATAGTGTTTAGCTTGATTTCAGCAGATCTTTTGATAAAGTCAAATCCAGGCTATCTGTCTGGATAACATGGAGTGGTGTGGGCTAGATGATGAAAAAGTTGGCTGGATTCACATGTGATTGAATTTCTGTACCCAAACTGTACTCATTAATTCCTGGCGCAGCCTTTGACAGTATAAGGTCACCTTCAGACTACAAAGAAGCATTGGAGTTGGGCTTTAGAGGAGGAATACATGCACACATGTAACCACACATATTTCTCTATCTTTAAAAAATAAAAATAAATTAGAGGCTTTTCTTAGCACAACATGGTACAATAGGAAGGACACTGGCTCTAAATACAAGGCACCTGGGTTTAATTCCTATGTCTCACATTTACTACATGTGACCTTGGAAAAAATCATTGAATTTCCTTAGGTCTCATTTTCTCCATCTTAAAAATGAGAAAATTGGCCTAGAGGCCTCTGTGATCTCTTTTAGCATGACTTCTATGATCCTGTGATCACTTCAATAACTTCCTTCTGATTTTTTTCCAACTCTCTCCAGCTGCTCTCAAAACAAACACTCCTTTTGGCCCCACATTTCCCTTTCTAATAAGCCGTTCACTCTAGTGACTTTTATTTTGGTTTTACTGGGTGTGTGGAGTGGCTCTTCTTTTTGCTTATTTTCTCTCTAGAGACTGAAAGCAGGAATTAGCTCAAACTCATATTTAAAATTTTTTTTTCTTTTGAATAATTTTCTATCAATAATACATAACATTGGTGTCTAAGAAAAGGAGGGGGAAGAGAATCTGACAACTGCTGGGAAAGAAATCAATCTTTTGTTTATTATGTTTGGTGATGGAAACTGATTACATAACTTGTCATTATTTATTTCTCCTGACATATAAGGAAGGAATGAAATAATGAAGATTTAGAAGAGGAAGGCTGTTCTTTCTCAGAGTAGTTTAGAAATGGAATCTAGCTCGATGAAGTTATCATTTTTGGAGGTGGAGATGGAAAGATGTTTCACTACTGGATTTCCCCTGAGTTTCTGAAAGTTCAGGATTGTTAAGCGATCCTTCTCTTAAAAATTGCTACATGGTACAGTCATTCTTTATTGTTCATGGAAGTTACCTCATAAATTTTAAAGGTCTCATAGGTAGTAGCAGCAGTGGCAGCAGCTGCAGAGGACCTGAGGTTCCCAGGGGTGGAAGCGGTGAAGTATGCTAAGGAAAAGTTTTAGAGGACCTTGTGTGTTTAGAAGTGTGCAAACATATTAGCCACATTCAAATGAGTTAGCAGCAATACAGTCCAACTTTCCAGATTTGGTCAGTTCCACTTTTATCACTTCTAAGTCCTAGAACATTGGCTTCATCTATCTATCTATCTATCTATCTATCTATCTATCTATCTATCTATCTATCTATCTATTCATTTATCTATTTTTAATATTAAGCTCTATTATGTCAAAGCGGAAGAGCAGGACCATTAACTACTTATAAGGGAAACTATGTCCAGAGCTCTTGGCCTAAGTCTAGGTGAGACCCACAGAACAGGCTGAAAAGAGAACATTTCAGTTTGACCACAGATGGCCTATTTAATAAACACAGACTGCCAAATTGCAAGTCCAAATGGGTGTTCCCTCCAGAACTGGCTTATCATTCTGATGTATAAATACAGATATATTTATTTTTTTTTTTAACAGTCAGTGGTAAGTGATTAAAGTAAGAATGCAGACACTTTAGGACAGAGACCATCTTGTTTGCTTACTTTTGTATCCCCGGTGCTCAGCACAGTGCTTGGCACATAATATGAGCATGCTAATGGATGGTGACTTATGTTACCAGAATAATCAACTAATAGCTCTACAAGCATTTATTTAGCATTTACTATGTGCTAGGCACTATATTAGGTGCTAGAGATATATAGAAAAAAAAAGTACTGCCAGCAAGGAACACAGAATATCACGTGAATAAATGAATGAAAACAGCATATATTAAGCACATATGATGGGTCAGGTATTGTGCTGAGTGATGGGGAAACAAGAACAAACGAACGAGCAAGCAAACCAGGAAGACAGTCCATGCCCTCAAGGAGCTTATATTGTAATGAGGGATGACAACATATAGAGGGAAGCAAGAAGATTAGGGAAATGAATACTGTGACATGATTTGGAAATGACCAAGAAATGACTTCTTGACATCTTAGTTTCCAGCAAGATAAGATTAAAACATACAAACAAACAGCTAACCTATCTATCAAAGCCCACATTCCCCAGGGCAGAGTCCAGGTGCCAATGGGAGGAGGTATATGAACCTTTGGTTTCATTGCTATGTACTTCCAGATTAGTAAACTCCATCAATGCAGGTCAGCACCTTTTCTGTGACATATGGCCTGGAGCATTTAGAGGTTATCATACAGACACACACACTCACACATACACAATACATGGCAATTTTGGAGAGGAGGGACTAATAGTTGAAGAAATTGGGAGAAGTTTCAAGTAGAAGTTGGCTTTTGAGCTGAGTTTTGAAGGAAAGAAAAGTTTCTAAGAGTAGAGGTAAGGGAGAGAATTCCAGTATGGGGTGGGATTGGAAGTTGGAATTGTGTAGCCAATGCAAAGACATGGAGAAGTGAGATGGAATATATTGTGTAAGGACAAACAAGAAGGTCAGTTTGGCTGGACTTTGAAGTGCATGAAGGATGTGCATAAATCTGAGAAGGGATTTTGGAGGGTGCCACTTCTTTTTTCAAAGGAGTCTGGAAATCAGGTTAGTGGCAAGTACGTTATGAGTTAGGAGGCATACAGTCAGATAATCAAATGAGTGGCCCCATTTCACTATTCTTCCTCCCTCCATAAGGTGGAGATTAGGAAGGAAAGAGTTCAGGAGGATATGAAAGTTGGTTCTACAGCTCTGTTGAGAGAAGTCTGGTTTCTCATCAACTTTCCTCTTCTTCTTCCCTCAGGGGACAGATACAACAGGAGATAGAAGCCTAAGGTCAAAAGGTAGGTTGTTCATCTTTCCTGCTAGAAGGTTAGGAGATCTAGCTGTCAACAGGAGGTGGAACTTGCCTTGTTCTGGTACAGTTGGAAGTCATTGTTTTGGGGCACATGGAAGATGACCAACCCAGTCCTTTGCCTTCTTCCCTCTGGGGACATGCTGCACCTAGCAGGAGACGGAAGATGCAAGGTTGGTGGTCAGAGGGATGTTTGGCACCTGAGGGGGCTGGAGGTTAGGCAGCAGCAGGAAGTGGTAGTGGATTGCCTATGGTGTGGGTGTGGCAGAGAAGGGTGTGTGTAATGAAATAAATTGTCAAGTCGTTCTCATGAGAGGAAGGAGTCCTCAATGGCTAAAGGATGGGCAGGGAAGACCTAGAGATTAAAGGGTAAAAATTCTCTTTCTTCATATACTTTTCAGGTATTAGTGTGCTGAGGCCAGTTCAAATCAGTTGGTGACAGTCTATTGTTAAAATATAAGTTTGCATTTGTATACCTGAAAAATTGGCAAATGTTAAAAAAGACAGCTTAATTTATGTTTTCTTGATTATCTAGACATAAGAAAGTGATGGAAAAATATTAATAATGCAGATGAACTTAAAATGCATGCATTTCTTTTCTCCCAGAGAGCAGGTGGTTACATATTTAATTAACATATTCTTGGATATCATTATATGACAATGGTTTAGTTAGATGGCCTTACAAAACAGATAAGGCAAGGTCCTGTGATGGAATGGGAAAGGGAGAATGGAACAAGTTTTTGTGAAGCACCAACTACATGCCAGATGCTATGCTATGGCTTTTAAAAATATTGCCTCATTCGGTCCTCACAACAATCCTGGGAGGTAGGTGTCATGATTCTTCCAATTTTATAGCTGAGGAAACTGAGGCAAACAGAGGTTAAATGACTTGTATAAGGCCACATAGCTAGTAAGTGCCTCATTTTGGATTTAAACTTGTCTTCCTAATGCAGAGTCATTAGGAATAGATTACTACTGTGATATCCTTCAACCTCACCAAATACAAAATGCTCCTTTTTTTCTTAAAGAACCCCAAAGAAATGTTTAAGACAAGGGCTATTATACTTTATCTTTGTATCCACAGTGCCTAGGATTGGCTTGACATGTAATAGACACTAAATACTTGTTAATTAAATAAATGAATAGGTGGATGGATGATTGTCCCCTGGGATACTGCAACCCTATTAGCATCAATGACTTACCATGCACAGAAAACTGTGAAGGATACAAACGAAATATAAATTTGAGTCTGCCCTTGAGAAGCTGACAAAATTGTTAGGAAGAGAGGGTGTTCTCACAAGAAACAACTAATGAACAGTACCAAACAACATATAATCAGGTATTTAATTGTTTTACACACATTGTAAGTGCCACAGGAGTTTTGAGGACATAAAATAGTGTCAGCTGGAGTAATCGTGGAAGGTTGCATGGAGGAGAAGAGAGTGAGAGATGGATAGAATTTGCATTGACTAGGAAGGGAGGGCATTTAGAGCAAGAAAAACAGCATGAGCAAAATCATGGAGACAGCAATCAGCTGTCAGAAGTCTGCATTTCATTTTATGGAGACTAAATCATAGAATTTTAGAGCTTGAAGAGCTCTCCGTGGTATCTGATCAAATTTATATCTGAAAAGAATCCCCACTTTAACAGATCTGACACATACCAATCCAGAATCTTCTTAGAGACCTCCCCATAGACAGGACCCGCTATTTCTTGAGGTGGTAGATTCTATTTGTGGAAAGTTTTAATTGTTAGGAAAATTTTCCTGACATTGAGGCTGAACCTGCCTTTTTATGACTTCCAGCCAAAGACCAGCCTGAAAAAATATGAACAAATAGTTCTCAAAAGAATTGAAAACTGATTAAATACCAACTACTTATCTTGTCATTCAAGGTTCTTCATAACTCCATTTTGCCCATCCATTTTATTTTTCATTAATCCTCCAGTACTAACCTGCTACATTCAGGCTGTTCAAATAACTTAAATATTGATATTAATTCACTGTCTGTAATACTTTTCAGCATAATGAAGCTACCCTGTTTCTATCTTTTAGTTTGGATATTTTTGCTATTGCATTGTCTGAGATTATGGTCACTCAGGCTCCCACGATATTGGTGTAAAACCGATATTGACTTGAAGTGAGTCTTGATTTCCTTCTGTTGTTCTAGTATGTGTACTACGGAGGCACAGGTTACTATGTATAGGCCTGAATAGACAGGAAACGATTGACTGATATAAGGTGGGTACTGGTGGGTGATTCATTGCCCCATAGGTCCCGAGCAGTCACACTGTTATAGTTGTTATTTTTGTGTGTATATGTGAAAGGAAGAGCAAGATTGGATATTTTGTAATTTGTCATATAACTAAATGCTGATTTCTACTATTTGAACTCTGAGAACTGTGGCCAGGTGTCATGGGCAGGGATATTTTTAATACCTCCTATTTTATTTCAGCTCAGTCAAGCATCATGTAAATGATGGACAGAGTCCTTACCATGCCTTTCTAGGCTGTGTCTGAACTCAGACACGGTCATGTTAAAGGATGTGGGGAAATAATAGTTACCTTTATTGGTCATTTGGTGCATCTGGAGTCTTAGTGATCTAGTTTTTGATTTGGAATGTGCTTCAGTCTCTGTGATCTGTCTCATTTTCAAGAAATGCACCTGTAATCACTGAGTAAATATGAATGTGTAGCTATAGCTATGGTGACAGCAGCACTTGCCTATGTCTACATTTACTGAAGTAAATGGTTAGGAGGGTGAGAACTGAGAGCAAAAGAGAAAATGAGGAAGTTTGCGAGGAGAAAGAGAAAGGTAGGAGTATTAGGTGATATTTGTTGAGGAAAGAGGGATGAACAATCTGGTGGGGCAAGGGGAGGGAGGAGAACAAATAGAAAGAATTAATAGAATCCTCAGGGACCAGCAGAGATTCTTATTTTCTCCAAAGTTTTATTTACATTCCATTTATATTATTGTCCTCCCTCCATCTTGATTTCCAATCTTCAATTCAGCCAGAATATACCACTTATTTAAGTGGAATAAAGAATTACCTAGCCAGTCTGGCAAGCATGGAGAGCCAGTCCCCACTTTTCAAAGCTTGGAGCTGGCTCATTATAAATTGAACTGTGGGAACTATCTAAATATCCCATACAATCATTGAAAAAATGCTGGTTTGTCAGCATGTGGACCACAAATGCAAAAGTGAGTCATTCTCTAAGGCAGCAGACAGGCAATCTTGCTTGTTCAAACTAGGGGTTCGCTTTAGGATTTTGTCTTACATTTAGCCAAATAATCACAGGGACTGATGAACCCTTTAGGTTTTCTGGGTTTAATTCAATTCAAACATTTGTTAAGTGGTATCAAATATTTATTGCATGAAAGACATTGTTCCGGATGCTGGGATTACAAAGACCAAAAACTTCCTGTCTTTCAGGAGCTTATATTCTATTAAGGGGACACACAACATATACAAGTTATATAAACAAGGGAAAGAATACTAATAACTAGAAGGGGTGGATGTGGGGGATCAGAAAAGGCCTGTGGTAAAAGGTGGCAGCTGAGCTGAAGGAAGTCTGATTCCTTCTATCTTCCTGTGGAGGCTGGAGCTTTACTTTAGGCAATGATATCACAGCTTCAGTTGAAAAACCATGGGTTCTGAATTCAGCATATCGTTCTTGGGGACAATAATATCCTAGGACAGAAGTTCCAAGAACATGTAGCCTTGGCCAAATGTTGGACGTTTTGAGTAAGGATGAAGGTTTGGAAAAACACTCAATAAAGGGGTTGAATGAATATATACACACATATATGTACATACACACAAACATGTGTGTATATACACATATACATATATATATATTATATATATATATATTTATTTATTTCTGGTGAGATTCCTCTTTTTTCTGTCTTTGGCGAACCAACTGGTGCAACTCATTTGAATTCAACATTCAGATAATCATAGATTTAAAGATAGAATGAATTTTAGAGGACATCTAGTTAAATCTCCCCAATCTACAGATGAGGAAATCAAGGCCACTAAGTGAAATAACTTCTCCAAAGTCACACAAGTAATAATAGAGGTAGGGTTTGAATTTTGACTTAAAATCACTGTTCCATGTTGCCTCTTGCCCCTGCCTTCAACCTCTGTCCTTCCATCTGTTTTCCAACTCAATAAGTTTTGTGAAAGGTACATGTATATGGACAATATACATGTATATTTTCTACATATACAAGGAATATAGGAGGCAGGAGTCACATTTTCCAGGGGAACTTGGGAAGTGTAACCAACTCCCAGTACTCTACACACATTGTTTTTCAATGTCACTTTTTAATATGTGAGGACTGTGACAATAGTTCTTGGGCTAAAAGAAAGCAACTATAGTTCCTGTTTGTGATCTGGAAGTCATCAGGACAGTAAGAGTAGAATAAACTCTACTCTATAAAAGAAGCAAAGGAACATTTCACAAACTTGAATTTTCTCCTTGTGCAGAGGCTAATCTCTGTAGCATCCAATATATACTGCTGAAGTAAGCACTAACTCTTACTCTTTATGCAAGCAATTGGTCTCATTTCACCTAATAAATCAGTTACAAGCTCCTGATCAAATTAATGCTACATAACCATGATTTAATTTTAATCAATTAAACAGGCATTTATTATGTGCCTAGTGTCTGCCAGGCACTATACTAGGTGCAGGGATATAAATACAAAGAATGGAATAATCTCTCTTTTCAAGAAGCTTAATTCTTATGGAAAAAACAGTATATATATATATATATATATATGTATGTATATACACATATACAATACATATGCATGTGGATATATGTATATATTTGCATATGTGTGTATATTTATATAGTATAAAGAAAACAAATACAAATCTATACAAAATAGATAAATACAAATAAATGAGTTAGGGATGAAAGGCACAAGCATATGCGAGACTGAGAAAACCTTTGTGTAGACAGTAGTTCATAAGCTGAATCTCAGAGGAAGAAAGGGGTCCTTGAACCTCATAAAGCATGACATAGAAAACTGAACACTGGACTTGACATTAGAAGACAGATTTGAATTCTATTCTGTCACTTACTCACTAGGTGACCTGATCAATTCACCAAAGCTCTCCAAGCCTCTCATTTCTCATATATGAAATGGGCCTTATATCATTTATAACACTACTTTATTATTTTTAAAAAAATCTGAATGGAATGAAATATATGAGAATAAAATATATGTTGGAATGTGCTTTGTAACCTAAAATAGTTATATTTATGTAAGCTATTATCATTTTTATTTCTTGTTGTTGAAGGATTATTGCTTAACTTCTAAGTCACATTATGTTCACTTTGATTACTTTTAGATTGTGGATATATAGACCAATATTTATTTCCATGGTTTCATTAAAAAGTGTAAAGACATGGCATGAAGTCGATAACTAACACTTGGAAGAGATTTCTATTTGGCTAGTCAAATGCACATGACTTTCATACACTATTCAGATTTTATGTTTAAAAATAAAATTTAAATCATATAGAATATGTGCCAGCTTCTAATTATTTCTATTTGATCTTGATTAAAAAGTATATTTTTCCCACTTATAGTGACAGCTGACATTTACATAGAACTTTATGGCTTACCAATTGCTTTACATACATTATCACATTTAATACTCAGAACAACCTTGTGAGGTAGGTAGTTCAATATTATTCCAAGTTACAGAAAAAAAAAAACAGATTTAGAGAGCTTCAGTGTCATTTCCCAAGTCATATAGCTTGTAAATAGCAAATCTGAGACTTGATTTGAGGTGTTTTTAATTCCAAGTCAGGACTTCACTTCAGCTCATCTGCTTCTAATTACACAGAGAAAAATATATATTATTCTCAGCACTTCTTGGATCAATTTTCTTTTCTTTGCTTTCCTGAACACCATCCTCTTTTAATCTCTTAATACATCTTCCTTCTACTATTATGAAAAACTTCTTATTGGTCTTTTTGAGGCTAGTCTTTCCCCTCTCCAATACATTCTCACACAGCTGCCAAAGTGGGATTACTAAAACATAGGTCAGATCATGTCTGTCATCTGTATGAAGTTCCAGTAGCTCCCTATTGCCCCAGGATTAAATTCAAACTTCTCTTCTTGGCATTTAGAGCCTTTACAATCTGGCTACAGTCTATTGCTTTCCAGACATTACCCTTAATCCTCTTAATGTTCTCTGAATTCCAACCCAATTGACCTTCTTTCTCTTCCTCACATTTTCCAGTATATTTCCCATCTCCATACTTTCTCACATGATGTCTCCCAATGCCTGGGATGCAATCCTTTCCATCTTTTAGAATCCCTGGGATCAATGACATCTCTCAAGTTATCACATCATACCTGAAGCCCTCACTGATTCCGTCAACTCACAGTGACTTTCCTTTCCCTATGTTATTGAAATTAAGTTGTATTTGTAATGTATTCATTTTATATTTTGTATATTTAGACATTTAGATGCTGTTTTTCCAGATAGACTGCAAGTTCTTTTTAGGCTGGACTTGTTCCAATTTTATGTTGAACTATGGCACCTAGTACAATGTCTTTTGGATAGTAGCCACTTAAGATGTACCTGTCGATTTATTGATACTGCATTTTCACGTGCACAGAGATATAGAGCTGGCTAGCCCTGGAGTCTGGAAGACCTGAGATCAAATCTTGCCTCACACAGTTACTATCCATGTGACCCTGGGTAAGGTACTTAACCTTGTTTGCCTCAGTTCCTCATCTGTAAAATGGGTTGGAGAAGGAAATGGTAACCATTCCAGTATCTTTGTCAAGAAAACTTCAAATGGGGTCACAGAGAGTAAGACACAACTGAGATGATTCAACGACCATAAAAAATAGAGTTAACAAAAGCTTAGAGTTTTATGTCTAAAACTGAATTCATTATGTTTCCCCATTAATAAATGCTTGTTCAGAGATTGACTGTTTAAAATGGATTTGCTCTCTCATCTATTCATCATTTCCTTCCAGTGGTACAAATTAAAATTCATCCACTTCTTCCCATGTTTGAATTATGTTCATGTCATACCACAAGCTTGTTCCAGGGGGATCTACTTAATGTGCTGAAGACCTTGTTTGCTTTCTCTTGACTTTATGTGTAGCACTCTGTATAGTGTAGTTTTCTGGCAATTCACTTTGTCGTCCCTCACTCTTGTATGTGATCGGCCAAAATTTTCTTTGTCATTCAATTCCTTGGTATTTTTTCTCCTCTTCTTTGAAATTCTTTGTTAACCATATTTTGTAGGTAGCTCACATCTACCTTGTGCCTTGCTGCTGCACTCTGGGTAATAGCTATTTTTAGTTTTTGGTAGCGGTCTTGTTCTTGTTCAGTTATTTCAGTTGTGTCCAACTCTTTGTGACACCATTTCTGGTTTTCTTGGCAAAGATCCTGGAGTGGTTTGCCATTTGCTTTTCTAGCTTATTTTACAGATAAGGGAACTGTGGTAACGAGGGTTAAGTGACTTGCCCAGGAGACACACAGCTAGTAAGTGTCTGAGACCAGATTTGAACTCAGGAAAAGGAGTCTTCTGGCTCCAGACCAGGTACTCTATCCACTGCACCACCTAGCTGTCCCACTGTTATAAAGCCACAATAGAAAAAAACTAATATGGTAAAGAAAAATCTTTGCTGTCGTGAAAAGCTTGGATCAATTTTTTTGCCATTTCCTGAAGGCAATTCGATCTGCTCCTTTCTTCCTATTCAACTCTGATACTCATTTTTGTCCAGAATTTTTGTCTGACACTTGATTTTTTTCTACAAAGACTTCCTGTCCCAGATGAACACATCAAAGTATAAACTTTATAGGATGTCCATTGAAATGCCTGTTGAAATCTTGGCAATAGATATTACTCATGCACTTGGTCTTTCCACTGTGAATGGACAGTCCAAACTCCTTTAAGCACATACAGATTTTTTCCAGAAGGATCTGTAGTTGTTTCTATTTTGGGGGAGAGTTGGCTTAATGCACCAAATCATCTGGAAACAACAGCATTTGGAGGACATCACCAGCCATAAGGTGATGCTGGAGATGTCCCATAACAGTAGCAATTAACTTTAGTGGGAATACATCCAACTGTTTTATGCTTTGTCTGGAATTTATTACAAGAGGGTTACTAAATAGATTTTATTTTGATGTCTTTTTTTCTTTACTAAAAATTTATTTTTCAGAATTTATTTATTTATCTATTTTTAGTTTACAATATTCAGTTCCACAAGCTTTTGAGTTTTCAATTTTCTCCCCCTGCCTCCTTTCTCTTCTCCCCAAGATGGTGTTCTGATATAGGTTCTACATATACATTCATATTAAACATATTTTCACATTAATCATGTTGTAAAGAAGAGTTATAACCAATGGAATGAACTGTGAAAAAAGAAGAAGCAAAATAAAAAAGAGAGAGAGCAAATAGTATTCTTTGATCTGCATTCAGACTCCACAATTCTTTTTCTAGGTGTGGATAGCATTTCCCATCACGAACCTTTTGGAGTTATTCTAGAACCTTGCATTGCTGAGAAAAGCCAAGTCTATCAAAGTTAGTCATTGCACAATGTGACTGTAACTGTGTACAATTTTTTCCTGGTTCTATTCCCCACTCAACGTCAATTTTTATAAGTCTTTCCAGGTTTTTCTGAAGTCTGCTTGCTCATCATTTCTTATAGCACAATATTCCATTACATTCATATACCACAACTTATTTAGCCATTTCCTAACTGATGGGCATCCTCTCAATTTCCAATTCTTGACCACCACAAAAGGAACTACTATAAATATTTTTGTTTTGTGGATCCTTTTCCCATTTGTATGATTTCTTTGGGACACAGCCCTAGAAGTAGTATTGCTGGGTCAAAGAGTGTGCACATTTTATAGCCCTTTGGGCATAGTTCCACATTGTTCTCCAAAATGGTTGGATCACTTCACAACTCCATTAACAATGCATTAGTGTTCCAATTTTCCCTTCTCCAGGATTTATAATTTTCCTGTTTTGTCATGTTAGCCAATCTGATAGCTATGATATGGTCCTTAAGGGTTGTTTTGATTTGCATTTCTCTAATCAATAGTGTTTTAGATATTACTACAGATAGCTTTAATTTCTCCCTGTGAAAACTGCCTTTTCATATTCTTTGATCATTTATTGATTGTGGAATGACTTGCATTCTTATGAATTTGACTTTAGTTCTCTATATATTTTAGAAATGAGTCCTTTCATCAGAGGTACTGGTTGTAAAAAGTCTTTCCCAGTTTTCTGCTTTCCTCTTAATCTTGGTTGCATTGGCTTTGTTTGCACAAAAATCTTTAATGTAATAAAGATTATCCATTGTGCATTTCATAATGTTCTCTGTCTCTTGTTTGGTCATAAATTCTACTGTTCTCCATAAATCTGACAGGTAAACTATTTCTCTCCCAGTTTACTTATAGTATCAGCATTTATATCTACATCGTGTATCTATTTGGACTTTATTTTGGTATATGGTGTAAGATATTTGTCTACACCTAGTTTCTACCATACGATTTTCCAATTTTCCCAGCAGTTTTTGTTAAATAGTGAGTGCTTATCCCAGAAGCTGGAGTCTTTGGGTTCATCAAACAGTAGGCTGCTACAGTTTTTTTTTTACAAAATATCTTCCAAAGCATATTGGATACCTTTGATACATGGATAGGAGACACCATTTTATAAAAGTACCTTTTAGGCAATTTTATCCTTTGGAATCAGTTTCCCCTCACCCCTCAGGTAGCCTCTATGTCTTACAGTTGATTATGAAGTGGTAAAGATTTGGTATGTTAAATATTAAGTACTACTTGTGCAAACTCACTTGGTCCCTTCTAACACTTGCCATGATGATGCTCTCTGATTTGTATATAGATGTTTCTCATGAAGATTTTGAATGGATGGGAGATTAGGTATATTCATAAATAGTAGCTCATGTTTCCTCAGTCTTTTTTTGGCATTAATGAATAGTAAAATAGTATTCTAGTTCCTCAGCTTAGTATGGAAATGATCCTTGCTTCTTAGAGGTTATTCTGGTAGTCAGCTTATGCTCTGGCAGGTTTTATCATGATGGGAAAGCTTGAATTATGACTCTAGATAGACCAAATCTATTTTCTGAAAACCAACCTAAATTAGTTTTTTTCTTTTTATTTGTTTATTTTAAGTTTTCAACATTCATTTTCACAAAATTTTGAGTTCCAAATTTTCTTCCCATTTCTCCCCTCCCCCCATTCTAAAACCATTTACATTCTGATTGCCCCTTCCACCAGTGCACCCTCCCTTCCCTTATCTCCATCTTCTTTCTTCTGTAGGGCAAGAAAAATTTCTATATCCCATTGCCTGTATTTCTTATTTTCCAGTTGTACACAAAAAAATTCTCAACCTTTGTTCCTAAAACTTTGAGTTCCAACTTCTCTTCCATCCTCCCTCCCCACCCATCCCCACTGAGAAGGCAAGCAATTCACTGTAGGCTATATAATGTGTAGTTTTGTAAATGACTTCCATAATCATGTTGTATAAGACTAACTGTATTTCCCTCCATCCTATCCTGCCCCCCCATTTCTTCTATTCTCTCTTTTAACCTTGTCCCTCCCCAAGAGTGTTTACTTTTAATTGCTCCCTCCTCCCATTTGCCCTCCCATCATCCCCCCCGCTTATTCCCTTCTCCTCTACTTTCCTGTAGTGTAAGCCAGATTTTCATGCCAAATTGAGTATGCATGTTATTCCTTCCTTGAGCCAAATGTGATGAAAGTAAGCTTTACTTTTTCCCTCTCACTTCCTCCCTTTTCCTCTCCATTGAAAAAGCTTTTTCTTGCTTCTTCTATGAGAGATAATTTGCCCCATTCAATCTCTTCCTTTCTCCTCCCAAAATATTCCTCTCTCACCCCTTAATTATTTTTTAGATATCATCCTTTCCTATTTAACTCACCCTGTGCTCTCTGTCTCTTTGTCTCTGTCTCTGTCTGTCTGTCTGTCTCTCTCTCTGTACAACCCCTTCAACTACCCAGATACTGAGAAAAGTTTCAAGAGTTACAAATATTATCTTTCCACGTAGGAATGTAAACAGTTCAACTTTAGTAAGTCCCTTGTGATTTCTATTTCCTGTTTTCCTTTTCATAATTTTCTTGATTCTTGTGTTGGAAAGTCAAATTTTCTTTTCAACTCTGGTCTTTTCATCAATAATGCTTGAAAGTCCTGTATTTCATTGAATGACCATGTTTTCCCTTGAAATATTATATTCAGTTTTGTTGGGTAGGTGATTCTTGGTTGTAATTCTAGTTCTTTGACTTCTGGAATATCCTATTCCAAGCCCTTTAATCCCTTAACGTAGAAGCTGCTAGATCTTGTGATATCCTGATTATATTTCCACAATACTTGAATTGTTCCTTTCTAACTGCTTGCAATATTTTCTCCATGACCAGGGAACTATGGAATTTGGCCACAATATTCCTAGGAGTTTCTCTTTTTGGATCTCTTTCAGGTGGTGATTGGTGGATTCCTTAAATACTTATTTTGCCCTCTGGTTCTAGAATATCAGGGCAGTTTCCCTTGATAATTTCATGGGAGATGATGTCTAGGCTCTTTTTTTGATCTTGCCTTTCAGGTAGTCCCATCATTTTTAAATTGTCTCTCCTGAATCTATTTTCCAGGTCAGTTGTTTTTCCCATGAGATATTTCATGTTAACTTCCATATTTTCATCCTTTTGGTTTTGTTTTGTGGTTTCTTGGTTTCTCATAAAGTCATTAGGCTCCATCTGTTCCATTCTAATTTTGAGAGAACTATTTTCTTCAGTGAGCTTTTGAACCTCCTTTTCCATTTGGCTAATTCTTCTTTTGAAAACATTCTTCTCCTCATTGGCTTTTTGAACCTCTTTTGCCAATTGAGTTAGCCTGTTTTTAAAGGTGTTATTTTCTTCAGTATTTTTTTGGGTCTCCTTTAGCAAGGTGTTGACCTGCTTTTCATGCTTTTCTTGCATCTCTTTCATTTCTCTTCCCAGTTTTTCCTCCACCTCTCAATTACTTGATTTTCAAAATCCTTTTTGAGCTCTTCCATGGCCTGAGTCCATTGAATATTTATTTTGGATGTTTGGGATACAGAAGCCTTGACTTTTATGTCTTTCCCTGGTTGTAAGCATTGTTCTTCCTCATCAGAAAGGAAGGGAGGAGATATTTGTTCACCAAGAAAGTAATCTTCTATGGTCTTATTTTTTTTTTCACTTTTTTGGGCATTTTCCCAACCAGTTACTTGACTTTTGGGTCCTTTGTCAAGAGTAGGGTATACTCCGAGGACTTTAAGGTATCAGTTCCTCCAAGGTGGTACAATCAAGTGTGTGCTGGTCTGGGCACAGGAAAGGATTTTGTGCCCAGAATCTTAGCAGTGTTTCCTCTCCACAGGCACCTGACCTCTAGTTCCCCTAAGCTAACACTGGGGGCGGGGTGATATTCAGTCAAGCTGCAGGGGCAGGGCCTCCATTCAGTGTGAGACAAAGACCCACTGCCTCAAGGTGTCTACACAGGGCTGAGGTAAAATTCAGCTTTTCAGTGCCCCCAGGGGTTTTTACGATCCAGCTATGGTCTCAGGTTGCTGTAGGAACTGCCCTGAGAACTCCTGCCATCTGCCCAATGTGAAGGCCCTTCTCCCTTCCTGCCCAGCTGAATCAACCCCATCACTGACCTTTTGGCACCTGTGGGTTGAGGGATCTGTGGACCCTCTGCTGCTGGGACTGGGGATTTCGTGAGCTGTGTGCAAGGTCAAGGCTGGGCTGGGCTCTGTGCTCTGAGCTCTGCTCTGTATCCGGTACAACTGACATTTTCTGTGGGTCTTTCAGGTCACCCTGGGCTGGAAATCTCCTCCACTCTGTTGTTCTCCACTTCTGCTGCTCCATAATTTGTTGAGAGTCCCTCTCTACAGGTGTTTTATGGGCTGTGTGGGGGCAACCTCTGCATGTGTGTCTTTCTACTCTGCCATCTTGGTTCTGCCCCCTCAAAATCCTTTTTGAGCTCTTTCATGGTCTGGGATGATTGCATTTTTATTTTGGAGGTTTTGGATGCAGAAACCTTGACTTTTATGTCTTCCCCTGATGGTAAACATTGTTCTTCCTCATCTGAAAGGATGGGAGAGAATGCCTGTTCACCAAGAAAGTAACCTTCTCTAGTCTTATTTTTTCCCCTCTTTTTGGGCATTTTCCCAACCAGTTACTTGAATTTTGGGTCCTTTGTCAAGACTATGGTATACTCTGGGGACCTGTAAGTTCTCAGTTCTTCCAAGTTGGCACAACCAAGGGAGAGGAATTTACTCCCCAGCCTGGCTCATGCCTGAGATTCAGATCAGCTGCTCAATTCCCCCAGGGGATTTATGCTAAGACTCCAACAATGGAAGCTGGCTGCTGCCTGCCAGAGTTGCCTGCTGCTGCTACTGCTGCCACAGCCTGGGGCCTGGGCTAGGGGAGGACCCTGCTCCTTTGACAAGAAGGTGAAAATGTTCTCTCACTGACCTTTGAAACTGCCTCTGGCATTTGTGGTTGAGAAATCTGCGCACCTTCACTGCTGCTGCTGCTAGGGGTCCCACCCCCAAGGCCTGCTCCTTGGTGCAGTATGACCAAGGCTGGGCTGTGCTCTGCTCCACATCCGGTGTGACAGACCTTTCCCATTGGCTTTCCGGGTCACCCTGGCCTGGAAATCTCCTCCACTCCTTTGTTCTGTGGCTTCTGCTGCTGTAGAATTTGTTGAGTCTTTCTTTACAGGTATTTTATGGGCTGTGGGGGAAGAGCTAGAATATGTGCATCTTTCTACTACACCATTTTGGCACCGCCCCCTGACCAACCTAAATTAGTACAGAAAGCTACACTACCAGGAGGCTGTCTTCCTGGTGCTGATTTTTTTGGGGGGGCCCTGATCACCCATAAAAGAAAGAAAACATTTTAAAATGTCCCTTAGTCCTGTGCATCTCCTTCTACTTCTGTAGTGACAGTAGCAAAGTGGTAGGAAAGGAGGGGAAGGATCCCTGTTTTTAGATTATGAATAAACATTAATTTAACCAGTGGTGCTACAAATATGAGACCCTTGTCTTATAATTAATCAATGACTCTATTGTTGTCCAAATTATATAAATCATGATGTTCATGGTACAAGCAAGAGTTGATGAAGAAGGGACATTGCAACCAAGTAGGATGGCTTAAAGGAAGTTCTAGGAGAGGGTAGAAAGGAGTTGGAAGAATGTCTTTTTCAAATACCTGAAGGCAACAAGAAATATTTCATAGGTTATTCAGTTATTACACATTGTAGTACAAGTGATAAGTACTTGCAAAAAACTATTATGAATATAATAGATGCTTATATATCAACATTAGTTGCTGAGGATGATATGGTAGAGAATTCTATAATGAACTTGATATTAGTGACTTCAGTGCAAAGGTAGCAAAAGATAAGCATCAATATATATATGCATATATATATATACACAAACACATCTACATACATACACACATCTACATGCATGCATATACATACTTACATACATGCACACATATATAAAAGCATGGTTCAGGAAATTGAAGTGAGAGGGTGAAGATATGGATTATATAGAAGCCTTTAATGTTTTTTTTAGAAGCCTTGAATTTTGATATGAACATTTTCTTAAAGAAAGAGTTGGTAGGAAGCATACAAAGTAAGCACCAAATAACATCAAAAAGAATACAATAGATCATATATTTTCACAGATATGAAAATATTTTATTGATATTTATATCTTTGATTCAAATTGTTGCCTTGAGAGTTAAGATCTGAATAAGTAAAAGCCAAGATAAAGAATGAGAAAAAGATATGCTGTGCCATGAAAACTCTTTAGCCCTGAAATAGTTCAGCAAATGTATGTTTGTTGCCAAAGAAGACCATGCCATCAGAGAAATAATGACATGACTTGCACTTGACTTCATTTTGAGTGAGGGAGGGCTGTCATCAGCCTCACTTCTCCTCCAGAGTCATCTGAATTCAGTGACCAGATATTCATCAGGATGACTGGAGATGACCCAGGATGAGACAATTGGGGTTAAGTGACTTGCCCAAGGTCACACAGCTAGTGAATATCAAGTGTCTGAGGTGAGATTTGAACTCAGAGCCTCCTGACTCCTGCACGGGTGCTCTATCCACTGCACCACCTAGCTGCCACAATTCAGCAAATAATTGAAAACTAAAAAGGTATAATGGGCAAAAGAAATGACATTAACCCTAACCATAGCAATTTTTATCTAGGAATTTAACTAGCATAAGTAAATTGTCATGAAAAGCAAACCAAAAGAGTCTTCAAATTTAATTACTTAATACCTTACTTATCAAATTATGAAAGGCAACATTGGGTTAGATTATCAATTTATTTCTAAAATTTTATGAAGAACAGTGATGGATGATTATAAGTGATATTATCTCATAAAGCAAAAGAAATAGAGAGGGTAAAACAATTTGAAGAAAACTTGGGAAGATATTCAGATCAGCAGTCATCTCAATGACATTCCAGGATGAAAATGAAAGTAAGTAATAGAAAGATTATTGGTACTATTTTACATATAAGGAAACCAAGGATCACAGAGCCTGAACTGCTCAGGTTTACATAGCAAGCAAAGTTGGTTTGAGGTGGAGATTCATGAGTATTTTTTCTCCTTTCTAATATAATCTTAAATATGGAATCAAATCTTGTCAGCTTAAGTAACTGCATACTTCAACCATGTAAAATGTAGGAAGCATTAAGTACTGTGAGTACAACAAGACAAAAAGTCAACACACAGGAATAGGGAAGGGTACAGATATAGTAACTATGATGTGAAGCATCTCAGTGCTCCTGTACCAATGGGAAATAATAGTTAAGCAAAGATCTAGGGAATTTGGCTGGTATTATTGATTTGGTTTCTGGACTCTGCCAAGGTTACACCTTGAGAAAACAAAGGGAGGGTCTCAGGAGGTCATATCAGGCAAGCTGTAATAGCTGGTCTAAGATACTCAAGTAATTATAAATGACATATTCTCTACTGATATTTCACATACAGGGATTTCTGGGCAGCTCATTGGTTTAGAGGCACAAGCAAGACATAACATGGAGAACTTATGCAACAAGGTACACTTGGGGTTTCTTCTTTAGGGAGTAGGTATGCTAGCACATCACGAAGACATATTTGGAAGGGAAGGCACCTACATAACACGGTCCATCACCACCATAATCATTGTATTTCACTGCAGTAAATATCCCACGTTGCTCCTTTTCACTATCTCCTGGTAATAATTCACTCTACATCAACAGGATTATCAAACTGGTTTAAGGAAAACACTAGCATTTTTTTGAGGCAATCAGGATTGAGTGAATCACCCAGTAAATGTCTCAGGTCAGACTTGAACTGAGATCCTCCTGGGTCCAGGGCCAGTGCTCTATACATTGTGCTACCTAGCTGCCCCAAACACTAGCATTTTAGTTGATTTCAATTTCATATGACAGACATTTATTTAGCACTTAGTAGGCATAATATTAGATATTGTGGGAAATACCAAATGTGCAGAAGACAGACCCTTGTTCTCATAGAGCTTATAATCTAGTAAGGGAATAAAACACATAAAGAGATAATTTTAAATCACGATAGAAATATAAAATAAATTTCAATGTAAGATTTGAGGAGAGGATCAAATTAAGTTTCATAAAAAATAGTCTTTGAATTTAACTTGATTGTAATGTTCCATTACATTTAAGTGCAATGGCTAATTGCAGCTGTTCTACTGGCATAGTGGATGCACCTGTTTACTTTTCCTGCCCCTTGGGTTGGTTATGTTCCCATGGTTATGTTGATATAAACACCTTCTATTTAAATTGGTTCAAATGAAGATCGAGTGCACCTCATAAAATGACATTTCTTTAAACCTGCATTTAGTAAAAACCAAATTGACATTATTATATTTCCTGCTGCTCTTGCTGCTGCTGCCACTGCCATCAAACTAGACCACAAGAGACTTGGGAGGTACTAACTCACTCAGCTCTAAATCCCCAGGGACCTTGTGCCCTCATTCTTAACCCGGTCATTCTCCAGTCCGATGCCATACCCCCATCTTCTCCCCCACCCACCCGTTTTCATACCGCTCGGAGAACTGTAACGAAATCAGCACTTACCATCGCTTCAGGAAAAGGCTATGCCAATGGGTTGCCATATTATTTGATTTACCATCCTTTCAGCTTCCCAGATTATAGAGCCCTCCTCACTGCCCACTGCTCCCTTAAAGGTGTAGTCTTACCCATGAAAATAAAAGCCAGTGAAAGCAGGAGCTTTTATATTTTATTCCCAGAAGTGCATACATAATTTCATGCATTAATTTATTTCTTGTACTTTTGTGCATTTCCTGGTTATCTTCTCTATGATGTTATGGTCTGAAACCCTAGAAGTGTCTAGAAGCTCTGGGTAATTATGTCTTTGGGATGTTATTGTTGCCATGCAATGTTTTCTTATTTAAGTTCCCCATTTCAAAGTTTTAATTTATTTTTAGGTTCTTTGCTGACAAATAATGGCTTGTTGTACCATGAGCAGTAAGTGCCTTGTTTCTGGCCTCATATTTCAAAACAGGTTTTAGTCATAAGCATTAACGCATAAATCTACAACATTTTAAATGGGTACAATTGTTCTTTTCTTGGGAAACCAAAATGCAACTACTAAAACTGCTAAACCTAAACATTAAACATTGAAGCAATCCTTAAGGGCAGGTTTTAAAATAAAATAAAATCTAAGGCATAATTTAGGATGCTTATCAGTAATTCTTAATTGTGATAAACCCATTTAAATACTTAACTTTTTTTGAATACACTTTCATTAGGATGAAGATACAGTTCTCTTGATTCTAAATAAAAAGATCTTCCTGAGATTTATTCATGTTTCCAGTTTCACAGAACTTGGCTTTAAAAGCTCTTACTTTTGTCAGAGTACTTTCTTTAAAAAAAACACTAGAAATTTAGTCTCATTTTCTCCTCGCAACAATCTTGGGAAGTAGGTGCTATTATTATCCACATTTTACAGTTAGGGAAACTGAGACAGACACAAGGTTAAGTAACTTGCCTAAGGTCACACAACTAGTGTCTGAGGCTGGATTTGAACTCAGGTCTTTCTGAATCCAAGTTCAGCACTTTTTCTACCATGCCACCTAGCTGCTTCTAGTAGTAGCAGACAGTTTCTTGAACTGATGTTGCAAAAAAAAAAAAAAATTATTTTCTGGTGATTGCATGGGGGTAGGCCAGAGTGAGAATGTGACCTATTACTACATAGAAATTGTAAACTACTTTGAATGGATGTAAACAGTAAAGAAGCTACAACTACCTCTGGGAAAACTTGCAAACGGCCCTGCACCATCCTGGCACTATGCCTTCTTTGTTCTGTTTCTATATAATATCTATATATAATTCTATATAGTAATATAGAATTGTATATAAGTATATATATATATGTGTGTGATGTATGTATATATGTATATGTATGTGTGTATGTATATATGTATATGTAAATAATTGGTGTATGGATCCATGATGTTACTTTGTCCTGCTGTTGCCCAGACTGAGTTCTTGTGAGTAAACTCCCCCAATAAATCTTATTAACTCTAATAAAACCAATTGATAACCAATCTGGTATGAGCTCCTTTTTCTTTGATATCTCACGGAGAGTATGCCATTATATAACCTGGCATAATTAAGGCAGAATAGATCTATCCTTTTTTATTTGGCATAGTTGGCAGGATAGTCTGCCCCCTTAAATGATGAACCTCTCTACATTTACCTAGGTTGTTCCTCAGATAATAGATACATAAGACATATGCTCAAAGCCATTCCAACATGCCAGAGCTTATACTCTTTTTGAAAACTGTATCATACCACAACTAAGCATTGCTGTAATAAAACTATGAAGGAGAGCCAGGCCATTCCATTTAAAACAGATTTTTAAAAAACAAGACTTAACATTGTTTTATCAACATGGACATTTAAAAGGGTTTCATCACAATTTTCATTACTCTCTCCTCCCTCCCCCCCCCACAAAAGAAAAGAGAAATTCTGAGTTTTAAGCCACAATGAAGAAGACTTCCTTTGGAGATAATTAGGATGGAAGACTGGTGTGATGACAGTTCCTTTTGGTGCTGGGTGCTGGATTGACTGGCATATGATATGGCATTAACTCTTACTAAAAATATAACCCATGAGTGAAAAATGACATTAACAAGTTGCAAATGAAGTCACCTGTAATGAGCCCCACATTATCATATCAACAGAATTGGAACCATGAAGTGCCTCAAAAATCAGAGTGAATAAAGGACATGAAGTACTTTTACTTTGTCAGTTATCAATTTTTCATAAGTCACTATGATGTAGTTTGAATATATCTTGTATCGGTATCACATTCTACTAGATTGTAAATTCCTGAAGGGAACAGACTTCATGCTATATAACTTTTGGATCATCCAAAGGATTCTGGGAGGATAAAAGAGCAGGTTAGAAAATTTCAGACTCTCCAAATTTCCTGGATCTTACCTTGACTCTAACATTATTAATTTTTTTAAAACTAGAATTGAATTGACTAACATACTAGGTAGCTACAAACACTGTTAGAATTCTCAACTCAGGAGCTACTCAAGGGAGGCGTGAATGGTGGGAGCGGATAATGTTCTGAAATCAGAATGAGGAAAATGTGGCTTCAGTCGCTGCATGGTAAAGTCACTCCATCTCTGTGAAAATCGTATCTGTGCAACAAGGATAAGAATACCTTTAATGCCTGCTTCATGTGGGGGTAAGTATGGTGAAACTCAAATGATATAATGCACATTGACTGCTATACAACATGCCACTTAAATTGCAGTTATTGTGCAAAGCTAAATACATGCATGAAAAATATATTGTAACTGCTCTGTACCCTCATAAAATAAATATTTGTAAATACTTAAAAATAAAATACTTAAAATGTTTAAATAGACTCTCTTACTTTTAGTTAGAAAAGGATCGATAGTTGTACTGAATTCACAAAATTTCCAGGGGTCATAAAGTCATTTGGAAAAGCAATATTAAGTTAATATTAGAAGCCATGACCAAGGATTAGGTTTCAGTAGAGAGATCGATCCAGTAACCTATTAGTGGGAGCTCTGTACCCAGTCCTGTAACTTCATCCTAAAATTTTCACTGGCAACTACAGTGCAACATCAGAGTTCCAGTGATACATTGGAAAAGGCCACTGAATTTGAAGTCATGGCACCTAAACTCACATCTCAGCTCTGCTAATAACTATGACGTGACCACTTGAGCAAGTCACTTCAGGCCTTTGTTTTCTCATCTGTAAAATGAAGGAGCTAGATGGCTTATGTGACCTGCGTGGGCTTCTTCCAGTTGTAAATCTGAGATTCTAGTGTTCTATATCCTATACACAGAAATGTGTGTGACATGTCCTGCCTTCATGGCTCTGGACAAGTCTTTTAACCTTTCTAGGTTTCAGTTTTCTGGTAAAGGAAAGATGTTAAAGGATGGATGTTAAGCTATAATGAGTCATTAGCTCATGAATAGATTATGTTTCAAAAAATATACTTGTTATTTGGTACCAGAGTTCCTTTTTCCAAAGGAAATATTCTTGAAACTTTGTGTCGGAGATTCTGTCACATGTGTCACGTCTACAAGCTTTGTTAACTGGTTACTATGAGCCAGGAATTATACTTATATGTATATACATGTACGTGTACATGTACATATACATATGTATATATGTATATAGTATAGTTCCTGGCTCATAGTAACCAGTTAACAAATGCTTGTAGATACATAAGTTCTGGGGATATAAACAGATACAAAATAATAATAATAAAATAATAGTCTCTACCCTCAAGGATCTTATATTCTTGTGGAGAAAGCAACACATAAGAAGAGTTGAAAGTCAAGGGAGGAGACAATGGTGAAGAGACCCATTTCAGGCCATAATGGAGAAAGAAGCCTGCAGTGTTGAATTTTGAGTTCTGAGAGGAATAAAGGAATAATGACCTTGGCTGGCTTGGGCCCTATGTTAAAATGGAGGCCTAGAGAAAAACTGACCAATCAGAGGAAGACATAGCATGATTTCCAGCAGGAGAAATGGGGGGAATGATGGAGAAAGATGCCTGGATTTCTCTTTTAGCTCTGCCTGTTGGATCTCAGCTGCCAGGAAGGTGGAAGTCATTCCCTCTTGCTCCTCATATTCCTTTCTTGGGGAAAGTCTTGAATAAAACAGAGACAGTCTCTGGAGAAGCAATAAAGTCACACTATGGGCCCATGTGCATGTTAGAGGAGTTTTCTTATTCTTTTGGCTTGTAGCTCTCACCTAGGAAACCTGGGAGAAAGTATTCATGATACCTCCCCTCTATTTCCTGTATATGGAGATTGCCTTCATTTCACAAAGTCACATGACAAAATCTCATTGAAGGGTCTAAGAGAAAACAAATTGGAATGTAAAACATGGCTCATTGGAAGGAGACATTCTCTAATGAACCAATCTTTACTGGTAATCTATTTGTTACTTCTAAGATAAAACACATACTCCTCTAGCATTTAAACTGTTTTTTTTTTTTTATAATTTGGTTCTGACCTACCTTTCCACACTTATTTCCTATCATTCTTCTTTTCGTGCTCTCTCTGTCCCAGCCCAGCAAGCCTATTAGCTCGTCACTGAATTAGACATCCTCCTCTGTGTCTTTGTAAAGCTGTCCCTCTGCTTCTCAGAATCCCTCATTTCTGTCAAGGTTGAGCTCAGACTATTTGCTATATAGAGCCTCGCCCAGTCCCCCATCTTCCTCCTTGTTGGCCATCTCTCACTTCTGGAATTACTTAGTTTTACTTCTCTGTGTACCCTGTTTTCTTTATGTTTTTGTTTCCCCTAGAGGCCAGCATGGTAACCTGAACACAAGTTTTAAAAACAGTAGGTTCTTCAGGAATGGTAATTGAATTATATTTAATGAATTGAGCAGCTCTCTACCCCTATCTATAGAGAATCTCAGTTACTTGCAGTTATGGCCATGCAGGGCTCCTAGCTGTTGTTTCTCTTGAAGTACAACACTCTTTCTTACAGGTGTTGTCAGGCAGGTATAGCCCACTATTTACCTTCTGCAGTCTATACCTCATAGATCTAGAACTGGAAGGAACCTCAGTTCATCTAATTCTACTCCATTTTATATATGAGGACTATGTGATCCATGGACTTAAATGGCTTTCCCAGGGTCACAGAGTTAATGGGAATGGTGACCACAATCTTGAAGTACATTTTCCATCAGACATCCAGAAGGGGCATTTCCCACCTGTGTGGTGATATCTCACTTGATCAGGAGATGACAGAGCACCCTGATTGCTTCCAAATGATCTTTTTCCAGTTCCAAAGACTCTCTCTGAGGCATCAGGTTGGGATTATTTAACTCAATCTAGGTTGTTACTATTCACATTTAAGGACAGAAGTAATGGGAAAGGAAGAATCAATTATGCAGAGCCAATCGTAGGATCAGAGCTTTAGAGATAAAAGAAGAATTAGAGGTATTCTAGTTCCACTCCTTGATCTTACAGATGAGGAAACTGAGCTCCAGAGAGATAAGTGACTTGCTCAGGGTGACTCAGGTAGGAAATGGCAGAGTCAGGAATTTGAATTTGTATCCTATATCTCTAAATCTAGAATTCTTTCCCCTGGATCATGCTGTTGGGTTCTTAGATAACACCACAATAGCCTATCCAGCCTGAAATAATCTGGAATCTTATTTGTTTACCATAAAACCTAACCAAGACCATTGCTTCTTGGATTACAAATTCCAAGTGGGTTAGAAATTTATTTTCTCTCGACCCCACCCTGCCAAAGTTTAACTCATCTTGGATCTCTTGGCTCTGAGTCTGAGTTTTGCCTTATCTTACCAGGTCTCTTGCCTCTACAGAACTTCCTGTCAGTGTCCTCAGCATCTTGCCCCTTCCCTCCTTTCTAGTATTCCTTTATGTGTTGCCTTCCCTTATTAGAATGTAATCTCATTGAGAGAAGGTACTATCTTGCTTACTTATGTTTGTATTCTCGGTGTCTGGCCTATAGTAAGTGCTTAATAAATTATCCGTCCATCTGTCTGTCTCTGCCTATCTGTCTGTTTCTCTCCTCTTCTTCCCTCCTTCCATCCCTCTCTCATCTACTTATATTTTCTTATCTGGGGAAGGAAGGGGAATTTGCTTCCAGAGTAGGGTTGGAAAGTGTAAACAGGGCTTCATCAAGAAAAACAAACTTTGGCATTGGGCAATGGGACCACTTAAATAAGATGAGGTATACTAAGTGCTTTGCAAATCTCAAAACACTATTTGAATGTGAGCCAGACATTGGGGTAGGCATGATGAGAAATAAAAGGAGTATAGGTAGCTGCTTTGGTATATTGAAGACTGGTTCTATCTATCCATCTATCTCTCCATCTATTTTTCAGGGGAGAAAGTAGTACATTCATTCCACCACCTCCTGATCCAATCAACCTTGGGTTAGGGGAGCACCAAAGTGTTATTATCATGAATACAGAGGTACCTAGTCACAAATCTCATTTATGTGCAAGGCTTGAAAACGATGTGGAAATATTTTCTGAATTGTGAATAATAATTTAATTGTAAGACATATTTTGGTATACTAGTCAATTATGTTTACTTTTGAAATGGCAGATCAAGCAGAAAAACATAGTTATTTCTGATTTACTGAAAAAACAAGAGCAGACCTATAAAATTGCAATTACATAGTACTTCAGGCCCTCAAAATTCCCCTAGAACACGTTAAAATAGGGTTTATTTTGTTCCTGAATAGAAGATATAATTTCAGCTGTCATTCTGATTATCAACTAAATGTTCAGGGCAATAATCCGTTATTTTGTGTTCTTTTGTCTCATGCTTTTATCCCCCAAAGACCTTGCCTTTCTCTGGAAAGTAGTAATATGTACCCACAATATTGGCTATTGAAATGCAAAAGGGATTATGAAACCTTATTTATACTGTACCGAATACTGAGAACTTCTATCACTTAACCAGTTAAAACATGTTAATTCACACTGCTAGCGCATATTCAGAATATTCAGACCAACATATGCTGACAAATTCTATAATACTATAGATGCTTTATAAATAGCCTCTGGAACGCAGTGAGTGGTTTGTAAGTGCTTCTTTTGATTCTCACAACCATCCCCTGAGGGAGGTGCTGTTATTGTCACCATTTTAGAAATGAAACTGAGACTGAGAAAAGTTGTGATTAGCCCAGGGTGAGAAAGTTAGTGAAAGCCAGAATTGTGTTTTATCCTTAGGTCTTTTTGTCTAGTTCTTTATCTAGTAGTACCAACTCTTGTTGATTGCGTGTGTGTATGTGTGTGTATGTGTGCGTGTATGTGTGTGCGTGTGTGTATGTGTGTGTGCGTGCGTGTGTGTGCATGCGTGTGTTTTAGCCCATTGCATGTGTGGATATATGAAGCACACTCAGATATGGTTAACAGTGCTAACACTTCAAGGCTACTCTACAAATAATTGTTTATTGATCAACCAATCAAGGAACATTTAGTAAATGTCTAATATGTGTCAGGCACTGAGTTAAATGCTGGAGATACAAAGACAAAAGGAAGGAAGGAAATTAATATTAAGCTCCTACTATGTGTCAGGCACTCTGCTAAACCTTTTTACAAACATTATCTCATTTAATTCTCACAACAACCCTATGAGGTAGGTATAATTATTATCATTCTGATTTATAGTTGAGGAAGTTATTCTGAATTATAAATAATAATCTGAATGCAAGACATATTTTGATTACCCAATGATGAGCAACTTTTAAAATAGTTATGGAAAGAACATGGTAGATAAAGTGGGGAAATAAAGTGGTTATTTCAGACTAACTGAAAAACCGAAGCCAGGTCTATAAAATTGCAAGTACACAGTACTTTCAGTCCTGAAAATCTCCCTAAAACATTAAGCTGGGTTCATCTTGTTTATTGCCCAGGGTCCCATAACTAGTATGTATCTGAGGCTGGATTTGAATTTTGACTTTTCTGACTCCTGGAAAGTAAAAATTTCTATCCCCAAGGAATTCACAATCTAGGTAGGGGAGACAAATATAAAAAGGTTGTTTTTGGCAGAAGGCTCAAGTATCTGTGGGGTTCAAGGACGGTTTTATATTGAAGGTGACACAAGCTGATTTTTAAAGGAAACTACCGACCTCTACAGGAGGAGAGGAGAAGACAATGCATTTCAGGCATGAGGGAGAGGGTCAGGAAGCTAACGAAACAGGACAGAGGTGGGAGATGGATTGCTATGTATAAAGAATATGAAGAAGGCCAGTTTGGCTGGACTGTAAAATTGTGAAGGGAAGTAATGAGGGTGAAAAGGTTTACATGGGTCAGGTTGTTAAAGGCTTCAAATACGGAGCAGAGAGAAGTTCATAGTTGAGTCTGGAGGTAACAGGGAGCCACTGGAGTTTTTCAAGAGGGAGTGACACCATCTAATCTGTGGTTTAGGTTGTTGTGTTTGTCCTTCATTTTTGAAGAAGACCATGACGTCAGGGATATGGCTGTGCAAGGTCACCAGCCTCACTTTCTCCTCCAGAGTCATCTGGGTCCAGTGGCTGGATATTTACCAGGATGACTTGAGATGGCTCAGCCCGTCAGTTGTGGTTTAGGAAAATCACCTTGGCAGCTGTGTGGAGATGGATTGAAAGAGTTGAGCCAGGGAAACCAAATGGGAACTAGTCACAATAAGCCAGGGTCTGAACCAAGGTAGTAGCCATGTTGGTGGAAAGAAACAGATGAATGCAAAAGAAGAGGCAGTGATAAGAAGACAACAAAAACAACAGCAAACATTTGGCAACTGATACTTGGCATGGGTGAGAATGAAGGATCCATGACTCTGGGGCTGTGGTAGTAGGTTTTAGGGAAAAGAAAATGGGTTCTGTTTTGTACATGTTGAGTTTAAGATATCTACAGGGCATCCAGCCTGAAATGTACAATAAGCAGTTGGTGATGCAGAACTGGGGCTCAAGAGAGACTTTAGCTGGGTATACAGATCTGGGAGTCATTATCATCGAAAAAATTCTTAAATCTATGTGAGCTAATGAGGTCACCGAAAGAGTGTAGAGAAAGAGTAGAGAAGAAGGTCCAGGACAGAGTTCTGGATTTCACTTACAGTAAAAGGGTATCATATGGATGATGATTTACCAAGGGAAAGTGAGAAGCTGTCAGAAGGGAGGAGAACCAAGACAGGGCAGTTTCTCAAAAACTCAGAGAAGAGAATTCAGAGGAGAATTTGACCAACAGTGCCAAATAGTATAGAGAGATTAAGAGTATGAGAATTGAGGAAAAAAACATCAGATTTGGGTATCAATTATCCTTGATAATTTAAGAGATAGCCATTTCAGTTGAATGATCATTTGAGAAGTGAGATGACAAGGGGTGAGAAGTGAATGAAAGCAGAGTAAGTACAGGCAATGAGTACAGCATAAACACTTATTTTCCTTAGAAATTTTACTGAGTGAGGGAAGAGATGATTCGTTTGCAAGTATTATAGGGTTTAATTAAGGTTTTTTAAAGGATAGAGTAATCTTGGATGTGTTCATTAGCAACTAGAAAAAAGTCAGAAGAAAGGGAGAGATTGAAGATTAGAGAGGGGAACAGAATCACTGTGGGAACAATTTTGTGGAGGAGATGGGAAAAGATGAGATAAAGGACACATGAAAGGCTGACTTTGGTGAGGAGTAGGGCCCCTTCTCACCAGTGATTACAGTAAAGGATGAGAGAATATGGGATGATATCAAGGAGTTGTGAGTTGTAGAGGAGGGTGAGAATAGGGAGCTCATGGCATTGGGTATGCAAAACCAGAAACAAAATAATACATGCTATCAGGTAGTTTATACTGTCAGGACCACGAATGTGCCACTCTGTGTCCTGAGTTTATTTATTTCTGCAGTGGTTATACTTTGTAATGTGTGGAGGTAGGTGGAACTAGTGGGAAGTTGCTAGCCTTGGAAATGCTGCCTTGTTCAGAAAGGTAATTTGCACTTACCTGAGTGTAACAGGTTATACATACATACATACATACATATATATATATATATATATACACACACACACACATACACATACATACATAGTGCTTGCATTGGATGTCTATGACCACTGTTCCATTTCACTGTGCTGGTTCACTTACACTAACTTGCCCTCGTCCTGGCAGATCTAAGTTCCCAGAAAAGAAGTGGCATTATGAGGTAACATGCAAATTCTCTTAGGATCCTAGAGTTAACACTGGGTGAAAACGCTTTCCCCCTACTCACCAATTTATTTCTTGAATCCTTACCAGTGTATTTTCTTTTACACAAATCAGTGACTTGTAGTAATAATATTTTAAAAGTTTAAATATAACCATTTAGTTAGCAATTAGGCTAAGGATATGACAATGATAGTAAGATGACAAAAGCACAGATATTAATATTTTGAAGCAAGTGCATAAATAATAAAATATTATAGTCTACCTATAAAGTTGGGTCACATTCTACCCACTCTGCACTTGGTATTTGTAGGAGAAAATAGGCATATACTTAGAGAGATGTGGCCAGGAAGCACATGTATTTTGGAGTAACTCACAATTCTCAGCTGCTGCTTTGATGACACTGGTCCTGTCTTAAACATATGTACCATGTAAAGACCTTTGCTGCTAACTGCTTGCCTGCTGATACCCATCATTCTTGAGCAGGGCAACTCCTCTTATTTTTTATCCACTTTTGAGTCCACAAAGCATCACAAATTCTTTTAATGTACAATTATCCTTAAAAGTGCATTGAGAAAATGTTACTCTCTTAATTTTGATATAAATCATCTATAAATTTAATCAGGATTGTTATCTCCACAAGACATAGTCTAGACTACCTATTATTCCATCACCAACATGCTATGTCCTCTAATCTTATTGTAAAAATTCTGTTTAGAGAATTCATAACAAAACAGCTCAGGCTGACTTGATACAATATGCTATTGCTGAATCATTTCAGTTGTGTCCAACACTCAGTGATTCCATTTAGGGTTTTCTTAGCAAACATACTGGAGTGGTTTGCCATTTCTTTCTCCAGTTTATTTTACAGATGAGGAACTGAGGCATACAGGGTTAAGTGACTTGCCCAGGGTCACACAGCTAGTAAGCATGTGAAGTCATATTTTAACTCAGATCCTCCTGTCTCCAGAGTCAGTGCTCTATCCATTGTACGGCCCAGCTCCCCTAAAGTAGTCTCATGAGTTCTTTAATCAATGGGATTCTGCTTCATCCAATTAGATTCTAGAATCATTTAAATGCAGCGAAGCAGGAGCAAAACCTCTTTCCTCTTTCTGCCTTGTCCTCTCAAACCTGAGGGAACAGCAGAGTGACAGGGACTCGTGAGAGGCTTCACCTCTCAAACTCTAGGGGGTGCTAAAGGGCAATAGCTGAAATCTATCTTTATTCTGCCTAGCAGGAGCTAGTAGCCAAAGCATTCTTATTGGCAGCTTCCATTATTTTCCTCCAATAGCTTCAACATAGATGCTTTTTGACGCTGTACTGAATCTTGCTCTTTCCACCACATTAGCCTTAACCTCTTCCAACTTATTTCAGTGGTTCGAATCAAATCCGTTGGTACTCAATGATTCACTCTTCACTTCATTGTAGCAACTCAGCAAATTTTCCCTGTGGAATCAAATTAAAGAACTTTAGAGAGTTTTCGGTTTTTTTTTTAAATTAATTTATTTAAGCATTCAACATTCATTTCCAAAAAATTTTTGGGTTCCAAATTTTCTCCTCATTTCTTCCCTTCCCCCACCCTAAAGCGCTGATCATTCTAATTACCCCTATCACCAATCTGCCCTCTCTTCTAACATCCCTCCCTTCCCTTATCCCCATCTTCTCTTTTGTCCTGTAGGGCAAGATAAATTTCTATACCCCATTACCTGTATTTTTTATTTCCAAGTTGCAAGAATAATACTCAACAGTTGTTCCTAAAACTTTGAGTTCCAACTTCTCTTCATCCCTCCCTTCCCTTTGGAAAGGAAAGCAATTCAATATAGGCCATATCTGTGAAGTTTTGCAAATGACTTCTGTAATAGTCGTGTTGTGTAAGACTAACTATATTTTCCTCCACCCTGTCCTGCCCCCCATTTATTCTATTCTCTCTTTTGATCCTATCGCACCCCAAGAGTGTTGACTTCTAACTGCTCCCTCCTCCCATTGCCCTCCCTTCCATCATCCCCACACCCTGCTTATCCCCTTCTCCCCCACTTTCCTGTATTGTAAGATAAATTTTCATACCAAAATGAGTGTGCATTTTATTCCTTCTTCAGTCGAATGTGATGAGAGTGAGCTTCATGTTTTTTCTCTTATCTTCCTACTTTGTCCATCCTCTGAAAAGTCATTTACTTGCCTCTTTCATGAGAGATAATTTGCCCCCTTCCATTTCTCCCTTTTTCCTCCCAATATATTTCTCTCTCATCACTTAATTTCATTTTTTTTAAAGATATGATCCCATCCTATTCTATTCACCTTGTGCTCTCTCTCTCTCTATGTGTGTGTGTGTGTATGTGTATGTGTGTGAGTGTGTATGTGTGCATGTGTGCATGTGTGTGTGTGTGTGTGTGTGTAATCCCACCAACTACCCAGATACTGAAAAAAGTTTTCAAGAACTACAAATATTGCTTTTCCATGTAAGAATGTAAATAGTTCAATTTAGTAAGTCCCTTATGATTTCCCTTTGTTGTTTATCTTTTCATGCTCATCATGTTCATCTTTTTCATCTTATAATCTCTTGATTCTTATGTTTGAAAGTCAAATTTTCTTTTCAGCTCTGGTCTTTTCATCAAAAATGCTTGAAAGTCCTCCATTTCATTGAAAGACCATTTTGTCCCCTGAAGTATTATGCTCAGTTTTGCTGGGTAGGTGATTCTTGGTTTGAGTCCTAGTTCCTTTGACTTCTGAAATATCCTATTCCATGCCCTTCAATCCCTTAATGTAGAAGCTGTTAGATCTTGGGTTATCCTGATTGTATATTCACAATACTTGAATTGCTTCTTTCTAGCTGCTTGCAATATTTTCTCCTTGACCAGGGAACTCTGGAATTTGGCCACAATGTTCTTAGAAGTTTTTCTTTTTGGAGCTCTTTCAGGGGATGATTGGTGGATTCTTTCAATATTTATTTTGTTCCCTGGTTCTAGAATATCTGGGCAATTTTCCTTGATAATTCTATGAAAGATGATGTCTAGGGTCTGTTTTTGGTCATGGCTTTCAGGTAGTCCCATAATTTTTAAATTGTCTCTCCTGGATCTATTTTCCAGGTCAGTTGTTTTTCCAATGATGTATTTCACATTATCTTCCATTTTTTCATTCTTTTGGTTTTGTTTTATGATTTCTTGGTTTCTCATAAAGTCATTAGCCTCCATCTGTTCCATTCTAATTTTGAAAGAACTGTTTTCTTTCCATTTGGCTAATTCTGCTTTTTAAAGCATTCTTCTCTTCATTGGCTTTTTGGACCTCTTTTGCCAATTGAGTTAGCCTATTTTACAAGGTGTTACTTTCTTCAACATTTTTTGGGTCTCCTTTATCAAGTTGTTGACCCTCTTTTCATGCTTTTTTTGCATCTCTCTCATTTCTCTTCCCAATTTTTGCTCCACCTCTTTTACTTGATTTTCAAAATCCTTTTTGAGCTCTTCATTGGCCTGAGGCCACTGAATATTTATTTTGGATGTTTGAGATACAGAAGCCTTGACTTTTATGTCTTTCCCTGATGGTAAACATTGTTCTTCCTCATCTGAAAGCATGGGAGAAGACATTTGCTCATCAAGAGAGTAACCTTCTATAGTCTTATTTTTTTCCCCTTTTTTGGGCATTTTCCCAAACAATTATTTGACTTTTGGGTCCTTTGTCAAGAGTAGAGTATACTCTGGGAATCTGTAATATCTCAGTTCCTCCAAGGTAGCACAATTCAGTGTGCACACTGATCTGGAATCAGGGAAATTTTTGTGTCCAGAATATTAACAGTTACCTCTCCACAGCCACCTGGCTTTCAGTTCTGCCAAGTCAGCACTGGGGGCTGATTTTCAGATAAACTGGATGGGCAGGGCTGCCATTCAGTGTGAGACAAAAATTAGATCTCTCAGGGCCTTTACAAAAGGCTGAGGTAAGACTAGCTCTTCAGTGCCCCAGGGGTTTTATGATCCAACAATGTATGTGGGCTGATGTAGGGGCTGCCCTGAGAACTGCTGCCACCTGCCTGATGTGACCTCTGTGACCACTGCTTAAGACCGGAGCTATAGGTCTATAGAAAGCTATAGGAAGGCCCTTCTTCCTTCCTGGCCAGCTGAAAAAACCCTGTCACTGACCTTTGGTGTCTGTGGGTTGAGGGATCTGAGGACTCGCTGCTGCAACTGGAGATTCCACCCCCAAGGTGTCCTCCTCCCAGTGTCTTATTGTGCCACGGTCAAGGCTGGGCTGGGCTCTGCACTGTGTTCTGCGTCCAGTGCAACTGACATTTCCCATGAGCCTTTCAGGTCAACCTGGACTAGAAATCTCCACTCTGTTGTTCTCCACTTCTGCTACTCCAGAATTTGTTGTGATTCCCTTTCTATAGGTATTTTATGGGCTGTGGGGGGAAACCCTGAGTATGTGTGTCTTTCTACTCTGCCATCTTGGTTCTGCCCCTGAGAGTTTTTTAAAAGTTGAATGATTTTTCATTTTGCGTTTTGTCCTTTAAAAATTTAAGATAGTTATATGCAAATCAACTGAGAGATAAAAGTATCCAACAATTCTTATCACTAACTAGTTTCCAACATGTTCCTCTCTCACATTCTATGCCTTCGAAACTGTTTCTTCATACTCATGTGTTATAAATTCTTTTCCCCTTTAAAAGTATATATAAATGAGGCTTCAATTTACATGCTTTAAAAGATGATTTAAGCTTTTATATTTATGCCACAGTCATTTTCTATATCAAGCTGTTCAAATCTCAACTTAAAACTAGTCCTTTGCTAACATATTTTAGCAGGGTTTTTAGCAGTTTTTTTTGAACCAAAGTTTTTTTTTTCCCCCTATTCTCTTTAGGCATAAAATTGTTCATCTATTAAGGTAGCAATATCTTACATCCTTCCCATCCTCAATATATCTTTTTCCTTATGCAAATGCATTTTCTGCTCTTTTTGAAAGTACGAAACTATTCCATATAACTGGGCAGTATCTTACATATATGCAGTAGGCACACAGAAGTAGAAACATTACTACCCTAATATTTTCATAAACATTCAAATAGATCATTCTCTATGCAAAGTTTATGCTTTCAGGTCCCAGTATTATATACTTATATGTCTTATTTAATAGAATGTTGCACTTGTCCTTCATCCTTGAAGGAGACCATGACATCAAGATGATGACATGACTTGCAGTAGATTTTAATTTGAGTGAGGGAAGGCTGTGCAAGATAATCACCCTCATTTTCTCCTCCAGAACCATCTCTGATATTCATCAGGACAACCGGAGATGGTCCAGTTACTATTTAGTAATTACACGGAGTGAGGAAAGGTTAAAAATCTAGAAGTAAAATGCATTAAATATAATAATACTTTCTTTTGGTAATTTGCAAGTTCTCATGCAGAAACAGAGCAATTTACCATTCAAAAAACCCAGCAAGTTCCTGTGAAATGACATAGAATATCCTGTTATTTCCTAGAGAGAGAGCCAGGTGTGCCTGAAACCAGAGTCTAAGTGTGTCTTGGGAGCTTTTTATTGGGAACTGAGAACCTCAGGAAGACTAGGCCTAAAATCATTGTGTTTCTTTTCTTTTTCCTATTGGTCAAACACTGTGGATTTGATTTTGTTTGCTTGGGAAAGCTAAGGAAACAAATTACTAATTTTTAGGAAGAACAAAGAAATTGGGGGCACATTCCTGTAGTACTTTGGTGTTCAGTCAGGCTCTTAGTGAACCCATCTTTAACTTATGCCTTTGAAAACTTAATGATATCTCTTACGTTGACATTACTTTTTCAAATACTGTGTATACTCTTCTCCAATTTCCAGAGTGCCATCCCTTGTAAAGAATAATAAAAGAGAGAGAAAAAAAAGACATTTAACAACCAACTCATCAACTGAGTCTAACTATGTAAAATGTTCCACACCCTTAGTCTCCTAATTCTGCAAAGAGAGAGGGATAATTTTCTTCTCTCTTCCTCAGAGTCAAGCTAATTCATTGTAACTATACATTATTCAGTGCTATTTTTGTTACTACTTTTTAAAAAATTTACATTGTTAATGTCATGTATATGTTTTTCTGGTTCTTCTTACTTTTGTTTGCATTAGTTCTTATAAGTCTTCTCATGCTTCTCTTTATTTTTCATATGCAAAATTCCTTGTGGTAAGTATGATAATATTTCATGACATTCACATACCACAGTTGGTTTGGACAATCCTCAATCAATAGACACCTACTTTATTTCTAGTTCTGTGTTGTTACAAAAAGGTGCTATTATAAATAGTTAGGGCTTTCTTTGACCTCCTTGGGGTATATTCCTAAAATTGGGATTTCTCGGTCACAGTCTGTGAACATTTTAGTTCCTCTTATCACAAAACACATACTGTTTGCCAGAATAGTTGAACCCATTCAAAAATCTTAACAATAGTGTTTTTGAATGCATGTGTCCATGATGCTTTTGCACTGTATGTTCCCATCTTTTGTCATTTTTACCAGTTTTCTGGCTGTCTATTCAAATCTCAGGGTTGCTTTGATTTTTAGTTTCTTTTTTTTATTAGTGATTTGGATATGTCTTTTATATGCTTAATTTTAGTTTGCAGTTCTTTTGAGAATTGCTTGTTTGTATCATTTGATTCCTTATCCATTGTCTCATATCATTCTACCTTCTGAATTTCTTCAGGAATTTCAGTCAATTTTCGAAGAAACAAAGTTAGTGGAAACTACTCTAACTAATAGACTAGAGGTATTATTGGCAGTGACGGGGGCCAACAAGTTATATGCTTGGTAGGGAAACCACTAGTGACATCCTGCAAGAGTGTACAGATAGCCATTTCATTTGAGTTTTGGATCTCAGCAACCTATGATAGGAAGCCATGCTTTCAGAGACTTTCTTTCTTGGCTTCCGCATATTCCAAAAGAATATTCTTTCCTTTGGTATTCTGAATATTAACTGGGTTTTCAAACTAGTAGGCTTCAAGAAAAGAATCTTGGGAGCAGATGTGCATTCTTTGTAATATTTGAGCCTCAAAGCTATTCCAACATTCAAAATATTCACATCTGGGAATGACTTAGGTACTTTCCCCTCAAGACCCCCCAAAATATAACAAATATTCAAACTGTAATTGGAGATCTTAGAAGTAAAGAATGAATTCCAAGGTGCATTTATTAGTGGAAATGGAGTTTGACTTATTAAGTGCCTATCATATGTCAGGTACCATGCTAAGACTTGGGTGTACACATATAAACAAGCAGGACATTCTGTACCCTTAAGTAGCTCACGTTCTAATAAGGATACACAACATATATGGAGAGTGGCAGTCAGGGTGTTTTGAAAGTGCTGATTCAGGACACGCTCATGTGTTGGATTGGTGTGAAGATGGCCACAGAAAAGCAAAATGGGTCAAGGTCCAGTCTATGTATGGCGAATGCCCACCAGTGTGGCTGGGCACCAGGTCTCCAGGGCCAGTTCTGGGATTGCTGACCCAGGGGTAGATCCTGCAAAAAAACTGAAATATCTTCTAGTGATAAGGTATATAAAAACAGAAAATAGTGGTCTGCTTGCTCAAAGCTATAAGGCTTTAGACATTTATATGGTTTTCCTGGGCAGCCGGGTGTCATGGTATACAGAGCACTGCAACTAGAGTCAGGAGTAGATATATATGCTTGCTTCCCTTTTTTCTATTCTCACAATGATAAAAAAGTGACATGATGTCAAAAATGTAGTTTAATAGAGCATGATAATAAGGATGAGCCCCCATTTGTAGCTATACTAATCAAATTAAATGTCAGATTGATCACATTTATTTGTATGTCATCCCAGGCCTGAAACTTGATGCATTTTTGGATTTGCTTTTATCCTTCTGATTTCTAGAGTGTTCTAGGGGTATGATGTGGCAACATTTTTCTTTCTTCTTAAATTTTTAATGGTTAAATTTTATTTTTATTTAGTATTTTATTTTCCCTCAGCTACATGTAAAATATATTTTTAACATTCATTTTTAAAACTTTGAGATCCAAATTCTTTCCCTACCTTCCTCCTCCATGCCCTCCCACATTGAGAAGATAAGCAGTTTGATATGGGTTATACATATGTAGTCACATAAAATATTTCCATAACAGTCATGTTGTAAAGAAAACACAGAACAAAAAAAAACCTCAAGAAAAATAAGGTAAAAAGTATGCCTCACTCCGTATTCCAACACCATCATTATTTTCCTCTGGGGTTGGATAACCTTTTTTAAAAAATTTATTTATTTAACTTTTTACATTCATTTTCACAAAATTTTGGGTTCCAAATTTTCTCCCCATTTGTCCCCCCACCCACCCCAATACACTGAGCATTCTAATTTCCCCTATCACCAATCTGCCCTCTCTTCTATCATCCCTCCCTTCCCTTGTCCCCATCTTCTCTTTTGTCCTGTAGAGTCAGATAACTTTCTATTTCCCATTACCTGTACTTCTTATTTCCTAGTAGCAAGAACAATGCTTAACAGTTGTTCCTAAAACTTTGAGTTTCAACTTCTCCCCATTCCTCCCTCCCCACCCATTCCCTTTGGGAAGGCAGGCAATTCAATATAGGCCATATGTATGTAGTTTTGCAAATGACTTCAATAATAGTCATGTTGTGTAAGACTAACTATATTTCCCTCCATCCTATCCTGCCTCCCATTTCTTCTATTCTCTCTTTTGATCCTGTCCTTCCCCAAGAGTGTTGATTTCAAATTGCTCCCTCCTCCCATTACCCTCCCTTCCATACCCCCCCCCCCAACCCTGCCTATCCTTTTCTACCCCACTTTCCTGTATTGTAAGATAGGTTTTCATACCAAAATGAGTGTGCATTTTATTCCTTCCTTTAGTTGAATGTGATGAGAGTAAACTTCATATTTTTCTCTCAGCTCCCCTTTTTTCCCTCCACTAAAAAGTCTCCTGCCTGCCTCTTCTATGAGAAATAATTTGCCCCATTCCATTTCTCCCTCTCTCCTCCCAACACATTTCTCTCTCACTGCTTAACTTCATTTTTTAAAGATATGATCCCATCCTATTCAATTCACTCTGTGCTCTCTGTCTCTGTGTGTGCATGCACGTGTGTGTGTGTGTGTGTGTGTGTGTGTGTGTGTGTGTGTGTGTAATCCCATCAACTACCCAGATACTGAAAAGTTTCAAGAGTTACAAAATGTTGTCTTTCCATGTAGGAATGTAAACAGTTCAACTTTAGTAAGTCCCTTATAACTTCTCTTTGCTGTTTACCTTTTCATGCTTCTCTTCATTCTTGTGCTTGAAAGTCAAATTTTCTTTTCAGCTCTGGTCTTTTCATCAAGAATGCTTGAAAGTCCTCTATTTCATTGAAAGACCATTTTGTCCCCTGAAGTATTACACTCAGTTTTGCTGGGCAGGTGATTTTTGGTTTTAGTCTTAGTTCCTTTGACTTCTGGAATATCCTATTCCATGCCCTTCAATCCCTTAATGTAGAAGCTGCTAGATCTTGTGTTATCCTGATTGTATATTCACAATACTTGAATTGCTTCTTTCTAGCTGCTTGCAATATTTTCTCCTTGACCTGGGAGTTCTGGAATTTGGCCACAATATTCCTAGGAGTTTCTCTTTTTTGGATCTCTTTCAGGTGGTGATCGGTGGATTCCTTGAATACTTACTTTGCACCCTGGTTCTAGAATCTCAGGGCAGTTTTCCTTGATAATTTCATGAAAGATGATGTCTAGGCTCTTTTTTTGATCATGGCTTTCAGGTAGTCCCATAATTTTTAAATATTCTCTCCTGGATCTATTTTCCAGGTCAGTTGTTTTTCCAATGAGATATTTCACATTCTCTTCCATTTTGTCATTCTTTTGGTTTTGTTTGGCGATTTCTTGGTTTCTCAGAAAGTCATTGGGCTCCATCTGTTCCATTCTACTTTTGAGAGAACTCTTTTCTTCAGTGAGTTTTTGAACCTCTTTTTCCATTTGGCTAATTCTTCTTTTGAAAGCATTCTTCTCCTCATTGGCTTTTTGAACCTCTTTTGCCAATTGAGTGAGCCTATTTTTCAAGGTGTTATTTTCTTCAGCATTTTTTTGGGTCTCCTTTACCAAGGTATTGACCCATTTTTCATGCTTTTCTTTCATCTCTCTCATTTCTCTTCCCAGTTTTTCCTCCACCTGTCTAACTTGATTTTCAAAATCCTTTTTGAGCTCTTCCATGGCCCGAGTCCATTGAATATTTATTTTGGATGTTTGGGATACAGAGGTCTTGACTTCTTTGTCTTTCCCTGATGATAAGCATTGTTCTTCCTCATCTTAAAGGATGGGAGGAGATATATGTTCACCAAGAAAGTAAACTTCTATGGTCTTAGTTTTTTTTCCCTTTTCTGGGAATTTTCCCAGCCAGTTACTTGACTTCTGAGATTCCTCTCCACACCCACCTGGCCTCCAGATCCACCCAGCTAGTTCTTGGGATCTGAGATTCAAATGCTGCTTTCCAGCCTCAGGGCTTTCAGCAGGGGTGAGGCTGCTATTCAGTGTGAGATTAAGTTCAGGTGTTCAGGTAGGGGCAGGACTGCTACATGGGACTCAGTTCCCTCAGGGGGTTTATGTGGAGACCTTCAATAATGGATCCGAGCCCCTGTCTCCTGCTGCCTGCACTGCTGCCTCCTGAGGAGGCCTGAGTTATGGAGACACCCCACTCCCCTCTTGGCCAGCCAAAACGACTCTCTCTCTGACCTTTGGTATCTGTGGGTGGAGGGACCTGAGCAGCCCCTGGAGATTCTATCCCTGAAGCCTGCTTGGATCTGCTCTTCGTGGTGCCGCACGGCCAAGGCAGGGCTGGGCTCTGCTCCAGGTCTAGTGCGTGACGGACCTTTGGTGGAGATTTTTCAGGTCTCTCTGGAACAGAAATCTCCTCCACTCAGTTGTTTGTGGCTTCCGCTGCTCCAGAATTTGTTGGGAGTTCTTCTTTACAGGTATTTTATGGGCTGTGGGTTAGCAGCCAGCGTATGTGTATCTTTCGTCACCAAAATAGAGCTGCTATAAATAATTTTGCACATATAGTTTCTTCTCTTCTTTGTTTTTGTTTTTGTCTATTTTGGGATACAGACCTAGAAGTGATATTGCTAGGTCAAAGGATATACCTGGTTTTATAGTCCTTGGGATATAGTTCCAAATTTCTCTACAGAATGGTTGGATCAGTTTACTACTCCAACAGAGCAAGATTGTCTCATTTTTCCCACATCCCCTCCAACATTTGTCATTTTTGTTTTCTGTCCTATTAGCCAATATAATAGGGATAAGGTAGCACCTCAGAATTGTCTTAATTTGCATTTTTCTAATCAATAGTGATTTAGAGCATTTATTCATATGACTATGGATAGCTTTGATTAGTTCTTCTGAAAACTCTTCATATCTTTTGATCATTTGTCAATGGGGAAATGACTCTTATTTTTTAAATTTGACTCAGTTCTCTACATGTATAAGGAACGAGACCTTTATCAGAGAAACTTGGTTCAAAATTTTTTTTCACACTTACTATTGCTAACTGTATTTTCTTCCATCCCAGATCCTCCTCCCCATTTATTCTATTCTCTCTATGCTTTCACCCTTCCCCCCCTCAAAAACATTTTGCTTCTGACTATCACCTCTCCCCCTAATCTGCCTTCCTTTCTATCAACTCTCTTCTCTCATTCTCTCCTACTTTTCTATAGGACAAGATATATTTCTATACCCAATTGAGTGTGTATGTTATTCCCTCCTTGAACCAGTTCTGATGAGAGCATGGTTTACTCACTCCCCCTAACTTCCCCCCCTCTTTCTCTCCACTGTAAAAGCTTTTTCTTATCTCTTTTATGTGAGATAATTTACCCTATTCTACATCTGCCTTTCTCTTTCTCTCATTACATTCTTAATCTCCCCTTAATTTTATTTTTTTAGATGTCATCCTTTCATATTCAATTCACACCTGTGCCTTCTAGCTATAAAAACTACTTCCTTCTGCCCTAATAATGAGAAAATTCTTATGTGTTACAAGTATCATTTTCCCATGTAGGGATGTAAACAATTTAACCTTATTAAATCCCTTACACTTTCTCTTTTTTTTGTTTACCTTTCTATGCTTCTCTTGAGTCTTGTATTTGAAAGTCAAATTTTCTATTGAATTCTAGTCTTTTCATCAAGACTGCTCCTCTGTTTCACTAAATTTCCCCCCAAAGGATTATGTCTTTTTCTTCTCTTCAATAATCATGGGAAACAGTCTTTTCAAAGTATAATCTATTTTTCAGTTCCTTATATATTCTTCCTTGAATTCTTTGTAACACATCTCTGTTCCTTGACAGAGAGAAACTTCATTGTATTACATTGCTGGCACAGACTTCTTTCCCCATAATTCTATTTGGCTCTCAAAGCTAGAATAACAGTAGCTATAGTCTCTTTGTAGTAGACATCCACCTTAGGCTTACATAGTTAAACCATCATAAATATCATTTCTTTCTCTATCTTCCAAATGTGTTATTTGTAAGGCTGGAATTGATACTGGCCAAATGAAGTGGTTATCAGTTTTAGTGAGATGATCTGATGCTGTATTGGAATAACATGTTATTTTTATTAAAGATCTTTTTTGTTATTTGCTCTTTATTTGTGAAGATGAATGACAGTACAATGTTGGAGTAAAGTAGTGGATCAATAAGTGATATGTTGATTTGTGCATGAATTAGATTTAAGTGAGATAGATTTGGGTAAAGTTGTCAGTCTCATTCTTTCTTCCAGAGTCACTGAAGTTCAGTGACAGGACAAAAGTCAAGATAACTGGCAATGACCTGGGATGTAGTGGGTGACCTTGCCATCTTTGGTGTCTGACCAAGCTCTTGTGGCCTTTGGAAAATTATTTCCAAGAGCCCATTCATCTGGGAGACTTCTTCATATTTTTTGGGGGTAGACCCCCTCCAACTCACGGATGGTCTTCAGGACTGTCAGTCACCCTCAAACTGGTTTAGCTAGTCTACTTAGATACTTGTTCCAGGGAGTGGCCATGCTACAGCTTCTTGGAGCCACAGCTAAGAGTTAACTATGTTAAAGACCTTTAGTTACTCATTGAGTTACTGGTTACAATAAGAGAACCATCATGTTCTGAACCTGAGAAGTGAGAGTGGCACAATTCTCTTCATAGTCAGAATACATCTAGAATATTGGATTTTGATCTTACCATCACATTTCAGGAAGTTATTTTATGTTATTTTAACAAGCTAGAGTGCATTCATGGGAAGGTGATCAGAACAGTGATAGGCGTTAGGATCATGTTGTATGAGGATGGATTGAAGGAGTTGGGAATATTTAGCTTACAGAAGAGAAAATCAAGGAAAGACATGAGACCTGCATTCAAATATTTAAAAGGTTGTGATATGGAAGAGAGAGAAATGTATTCTGCTTATTGCCAGAGAAAAGACTGAGAACAATGGTTGGAAATTGCAGAAGACTTTGGTTCAAGTGGGAGTAGCCCTTCGTTAATCTTCTTAACCCTAACAAAAAAAAAAATCAAAATCTTTTTCTTGTTCTTATTTATTTATCTCAGATAATTTTGATCCTTAGCACCATTTAAACTTTTCTTATCACACTTTTAAAAAATTATTTGCCATATTCTTCCCCACTCACCTTTTCCACCCATCTTTAAAAAGATTTTCATTTCAGCAATACTTAGGTATCTCCCCCTTTTTTTTAATTGGAGCAATATCTATTTGCAGTTTTAGAATTTCATTTTTGAAAATTCCCTGTATATTTTGTGTTGACTTAATATAGAATATTTGTCCATAGGATTCTACTTACCCTTTCTCAGAATCCTTTGGAATCTACTTTTTTTTCCCAAATCTAGGGAAATGTCTTTCCTCTTCTTTTGCATATATCCATCTGTAGCCAAGAGTTCATTGTCTTATTTTGTGCCATCATGCTGAAATACAAATCCTGATTTCAGACTTCATCTTCTTAGGCAGATTTTTACTTCCCAAATATGCTTCCGTATTTTGAAATCTCAATTTTCATTCAGTAGTCATGATTAAAATATCACTGATTTTCCCAAGATCTTTCATTTCTCCCTCCCTCAGACTTCATAATCTTTAGCATGCTTCTGAGAGCAATTTAGAGAATTATAAAAACAGAATTTCAGAGATGAAAGGAATGTCAGTGGCTGTGTAGCCATGACTCTTAAGCTAGGGTTTGTGAACTTGTTTTGAAAAAAATATTTTGAAATGGTATTTCAATATCATGATTTCCTTTGCAATCCTATATTTTTCTCTTATATATTAAATTGTTTTGAAAAGAGGTTAGAGGTTTCATCAGACTGTCAAAGGGGTCCATAATACGCAAAAATTTTAAGAACTCCTTCCATATAGTCTAATTTATGATCTCATCAACTCTTCCTATTAGAATCCTTAGCTTCTTTTGAGGCTTAGCTCAATTTCTACCTTCCAGGCTCTTACCCCATATTACTTGTATTTACTTATTTTTATACTTTATTTTGTATTTTCCTTTTGTGTATTTTAACATTTTACTTATCTGTGTATACATTCTATCCTGCCGATAAAATATTAACTCCTTGAAGGCAGGGATAATTTTTATTTTTGCCTTTGTGTAGCAACCCTGTTGAGGTATTTCCTTGATGTGTATTCCCATTCATGAGTCAGTTTTCCAATAGTAGCTGCTACTCAGAGCTCCCTTTTCCAGCTCAAAATAAAATATTCTTTGATCCTGTGGAATAACAGTATCGTGACTATCCAGCAACGTCACACTCTGATTCCTCAATGTGGTATAAGGGCTGACTCTGTGTTTTTCAAGGTCATATTGTTGAGTACAAGTTTCAGAGGGCTAAATCAAACTTGAAACTTCAAGTACAGGCCAGTGCTAGGCTATGTATCTGAGGAACAGCCTACCTACATTCAGAGAGATTCATTAACCAATGATAAATCTCTGGTGCTACAGAAACTCATGAGGACCATCCACTATTGACATGGAGTTTTCATTGGTGGATGAAACTGTCGCAACAAAAAGAATTACAGATCTTTTGATGTATTAGCATATTGAAGATATAAAATAGCTTGGTAATGGATTTTTCTCATGGAAAACTCATCCACCCATTTAAACACATAATATTAAATGACATATCCATGCATATATTTATTTTTTTTTAAATGCTGATATGATACAGACTTTGTAGGGTAAGGACAGAGCGAGGAGGCAAACACTTTCTGTTGCTGATAACTAACATTATGGATTGAATGAAATGGTCCCTTACTTCTTGAAGGTTTGGTGAATCTAGATTTTATAATTAACAGTGAGTCTGACTAAATTGGCATGCACAATGCACATGACCATAAGTCAGTAGGACTGACTTTTTCTGTATTAAATATGTGTGATCATTATATAAGTATTTTATTACTTAGTAGCTAGAAAGATGATCCTTAAAGCCTCTTTCACACTCTCAAGTTGTGTGCAATTCAATATGTGATATAATTTGATTATAAAAGTAATGCATTGGAAATAAAGTGATATGAAAAAGATAATCTAAGGACTTTCAATGTCAGTAATTGGATGTAACTCAAACTAAAAAAGCAAAAACTATAAGATTTCCCAACTTGAGAATTTAAGGACCCCAATTTCATATGGGTTGAGCGAGAGCTGATTCTGTATTCTTTTTTGAGGACAAAACAGCCACAAATAGGACTTATACTAATAGAGAGAGCCAAGACAATGTAGTAGATAGTGGGAAAACCTTGGAGTCAGCAACTTACGTGCAAGTACCACCTTTAATGTTTTTGCTGTTCATTTGTTTCAGTTGTGTCCAATTCTTCATGACCTTATTTGGGGTTCTCTTGGCAAAGATATTGAAACGATCTGCCATTTCATCTTCCAGTTCATTTTACAGATGTAGAAACTGAGGCAAACAGTTAAGCTACTTGCCCAGGGACACACAACTAGTAAGTGTCTGAGGCTAAATTTGAACTCAAGTTTTCCTGACTCCAGGTCTAGCACTCTATCCGTTGTGCCACCTAGCTGTCCTACTATCTTTAATACGTTACTGGCTATGTAACAATGGGTGTTACTTAACTTTTCAGTGTCCCAGATAATTCTTTAAGCTACGCATTTTAAACAAAATATTGATAAGCATGAATAGAGACAGTTTTCATAGCAGGAGATCGTCACAGTGATGAAATCACAAATCTAGACAAACTCCTCTCCCCAGTGCTACCATGGTGGACATCCAATTAAATTCTGCATCACTTGTCCAAGATTCTAGTGGAAGAGGTAGTTAAACTGTGGCATTACAGAAAGAATTTATGGGAGACTATTAAATGGAAAGGGGAAAGGGAAATAAAAAAGAATCACAGTCTTGGGGGGATTAAGACTTTTTGTCTTCTGGAAAGAGTTTCTTTGGTTTGGGTCCCACTCTCTGACACTTAGTTGGCATGTGATCACGGACAAGCTGCTTTTCTATGAGGCTTGGTTTCCTCTATACAGAATGAAGATAAGAATAAGTTGAGCTTCCTACCCCCCCAGGACGGTTGTGAGCAAAGTGCTTTGTAAACTGTAAAATGCTATATAAATATCAGCAATAGAGGAAACAATGAGACCTCTTGTCATGAGTAGCCAGGATCTGGTTTTCCCCCAGCTGAAGTCACTTAACCATCACCTGCAGGTTTGGCCTTGTTCCAAGCACTGGGACCATTCCGGTTCCTGGGCAGGAACAGTACAAGAACCGTTAGCTCAAGAGGTTCAACATCAAATTAACTTTGCTGCTAGCTTTACTGTGACCTTGTGTTTTGGTTCCAGAAAATGGACTTTTATAAGCACAAAATTAAAGAATTAGAATTGACTTGAGGGAAATCTATAACCTTCCACCCCAACCAAGTAGGAACTCTTTTACTATCCCTGAACCTCAATCTTTGGACCTCTGCTTAAATATCCCCAGTGATGGGGAATCCATTATTTTGAAAAGCATCTCATTTTGTTTTCAGACTGTTCTAATTATTAGGGAAATTCTCGTTATATTGAGCTAAACTGAGCCTTCCTCTAACTTACAACTTTTACTACTAGTTCTCTTCTTTATAACTAACTCTAATCCATCTTCCATAAGACAGCCCCTCAACTATTTCTGTTCAATTTGATTTGACAAATATTTGCTTATTTTTTAAAATTCTTTTTTTTCCTAAGCTTAAGAAAAAACCAAGTATTTCCAGATGATGGCACATGAAACTGCAATTCTACTATGTACTTGCTATTCTTTTTAAATATATAATAAAGTTATCACATAAATTTTTTTCTCCTTTTTTTATCCGCCTCCTGCCCTGGAGATGTCTACCATTAGATACAAGTGCTTATATGTATACATATAAATACATATATATATATATATACACACATACATGCATAATAAAATATACATATACACACATATGTATGTGTATTTACATATGTGTGTAAAACCATTCTATTTATCTATACCTATTCATCTAAAACTATCTATTCATGGTTTCTTTCTCTGGATACAAATAGCATCTTCTTTCTTCATATGTCCTTTATGATTAATCTGGCAAAAGTTGGGCATAGACCAATATCTTACACCATTTAGCAAGACAAGATCAAAATGAATACTTGATCTAGAGATAGAGATATTAGAAGAAAATATGAAGAACATATTATGTATCAGACTTATGGATAAGCAAATAATTTATGAATAAACAAGAGACAGAGAGTAGTATGAGTTAAAAACTGGATAATTTCAATTACATTAAATTTAAAAGTATTTGTACAAATAAAACAAATATGGCCAAGATTAAAATGAAAATAGAAATTTGGGTGACATTTTCATAAACAGGTTCTCAGATAAAGGTCTCGTGTCTCAAATGTATAAAGGACTTTGTCAAATCTGTAAGAATATGAGACATTACCCAATTGATAAGTGGTCAAAGGATATGAACAGGCAGTTTCCTGATGAAGAAACCGAAACATTTATTTCTTAAGTGCCTACATTGTGCGTAAAAGGAACTGTACAAGGCGCTAGGATGCAAAGATGAATATGAGAGTCCTTGGACCTGAAGGTGCATAAATTTAAGATATAATAAACAATCACAAATTCTGTTCAATGCACTAGAAAATTATTTTGAGAGCAAGAGAACGATTACAACTTAGATGATAGGGTAAGTCTTGTGTAGGAGGTAGCATCTTATGCTTGAAGGAAGCTAGAGATTTTATTAGATAAAGGGCAAATGTGGTCTAGATATGAGGGAGCACTTGTGTAATGATACAAAGACAGGAGGTGGAATGTCATACACAGTACAGAAAACAGCTAACAGAACAGTTCAAACAGAACCAATACTATGTAAAAGAGGACAATATGAAGTAAGACTAGGGATCAAAATGTGGAGGACTTTAAAAATCACATTAAGGTTTTTTATTTTTTTCTAGTGGCAATAGGGAGCCATTAAAGCCTTTTTTTTTTTTTAGCAGTGGGAAGGGGTGATATGGTCAAATCTATCTTTTAGGAATATCCATTTGGAAAGTGTAATTTAAGAGAGAGAAAAGTTAGAGGCAGCAAAGGCCAATTAGAAACTATCGCAATAGCTCAGTTTGCTTGAACTGGGTAAGAGGCAACGTGGATGAAGAGAAGTGGACAGACGCAAGTGATTTTGGATAGGCAGAGCTGACATCACTGCAACTGTGAAGCTGAGTTTAAGGAAGGATAGCTAAATGGGGACATTCAAAAAAGGAAATAAGGTTGTGGGCAAGCATAATGTTGCATTTGGGACCTATTGAATTTGGGATGAATGCGGGAAAGCCCTAGTGTCTCTACTAAGTCTCCTTCGGACTAAACGGTGCCTATTTTAGTTAGTTCCTGGTACTTTCAACTCATCCTCAAACCCTTTCGCTCTCATGTTGACATCTGGGCACACTTGAGTCTTTTGGTTGTGACCGCTCCTACCTTATATCCCCAGTCCCAGAAACGGTATCCATTTCTTATTTCATCATGGCTATTTTCTTGCCTTGCTCTCACGGAGCCTCCCAAAGACTGATGTTCTGCCATGAACTTCAGTCCCAGTATTTATGATCCCCAAAACTTATTGTCAGGCCTATCTGATGCCAGTGGCCTGCCTGCCTTCCTCCTTTACCTTTTGCCGATTGCTAGGGTCTCCAATATGATTCCTTTGAATGCTTGCATTATCCAATAGCCTCCCTTAGACCACTACCCAAGTGCCATGACCACATTCCTCTAACACACCACCAACTGTCTGGAATACTGACCAGTCCAAGGCCAGTTCTGATTCTTGGTCTCATCCTCTAGATTCTGGTCGTATCCATCTTAGCACCAACAGAGTCCCGAGTCTTAAAAATCTATTAATACATAAAATAGTCAAGAGAAGAACTGATGAGAAGGCTAATATATATGATAGAAAAGAATTTTGAAACTGGTGAGAGCACATAATGCAAATCTTTGCAGGAAACCAACAATAATGACAAAGATCTGGTGCTGCATCGCTATTATAATGGTAAAAGGAGAACTGTTTCTCTCCTCAGAAAGTGAATGTCCTGGAGGCATTATCCTCTGTGATGCCTGCAGATGGCAACCAAAAATGGTTCTGAAGAGCACTGTGTTAGTGCTGCTTGCAGGAAATTAAGAAGACACTACTACAGCTCCCACCTTCTGGGAGCTGTACTGAACTACAGGAAGAGTGGCGAAGGGAGTCATGACTACCGGTAACCATGACGAACTTCAGTGGAAAACACTGGGATCCCAATCTGGTGACTGAGATGCTTGGAAAAAAAGCTTAGTCACTAAAGAGTATCTTGATTTCCTACAGGCTACATTGTGAACCTTGTATTTTTTAACCTTTCAAGAAAATATTCCTTTGTTAATTTTGTGAAGTGCATGCTTACAGAGGGAGTCGGAGTCAGTCCATTGGTAGTGCCTGGTGGTGGTTTTCACAGGTTTTCTGGGTGTGGGCTATGAACCAGATAGATGAACCATGTCTCAAAATGAATCTGGGACCTTTGTGTTGAAAGAGTCTCTGATATAAGAATTATAAAACTATTGTATACATAGTTATATGTATAGTATATACAAATATTGTATATATTGTATTGGTTACAAAAAGAAAAAGTACATCTAGTCATGTAAGGAGGATACAGAGGCATAATATTCTTGATCCTAGATTTATGATACATTTGTAAGAGGAAGGAGAAACATGCTAGGGAATCGCTATGACAGATAATATATTAGTCTTTGAAAGCTATTGGTCTGAGCTTTTAGAAAGAGACTATTGCATCAGCCCATTATTCTAGGGGATTCTGGTGTCCTTATATAAAAAGAATTATAAATAGTATTGTTGTTATAATTAATGAAATAATAATTATTATATGCTTGAAAACTATGAAAGATCTGTGATTCTATTTGTGTGGATGCTCATTCTACTAATTTTTACTTTAACTCCTCTTTCAGTTAGTTAACAATCATTTATTAAGCACCTACTATATGCTAGGCACTGTATTAACAGCTGGAGATAGGCAAAAAACAGTCCTTGCTCTCAAGGAACTCAGAGTCTAAAGTAGAGACAGCATGAAAAAAATAATGTAATTGCTCCTCTCCTCTCCTGTTCTCTCTCTTCTCCTGTTCTCTCCTCTCTTTCTTCCTGTCCTGTCCTGTCCTCTCTTCTCTCTTTTTCTTTCCATATATAAATGCACATATACATACAAATGCATATATGTATATGTATAGATACACACATACAATATGATAAATTGGAGATAATTAACAAGAAAAAGTCAACTAGCACACAGGAGAATCAAAAAAGGTTCACAAAGGTGGGAGTGTAGCTGGGACTTGAAGGAAGTCAGGAAAAGTCAGGAAACAGAGGGGAGAAGGAAAGACAATATGAAAAAGGTATTAAAGTTAGTCAGTGAAATTGCATGGAATTAGAAAATTGAGTATGAGGAGCAATAAGGAATAGTAAGGAGGACAGAGCCCACAAGATGACCAAACATGTGAGGTGAGAAGTGTAAGAAGATTTGACAGGTAGGAGGGGTCCAAGAAATGAAAGAATTTGAATGCAGAGGATTTTATTTTTGATTCTGGGGTGATAGATGGTCTTCTGAATTTCTGTGACCAAAGGAATTCCATATTTGATGGTCTGGATGATTGGTACTCCAATGACAGACATGCCTTCCATCACTAGGACTGTGTTCAAAGCCTTTCAAACTTTGTAGAACTCAAAAGACATTCTATTCCATTGATATAAAATTTGAGAACCCAGGCTCAACTATGAGGAAATATCAGAGGGGAGTTTTTCTGGAGGGTGTAGGTATACTAGTTATGCAGATACAAACTAGAAAAATGTTTTGTTTTTTGTCCCGAACAACATATAGTCTATTTGAGAATTCTGTTTCCCAATATGGAAGGTTATAAACATACAGTTTGATTACAGTCATCTGGGTAATGAGTTATACTGGTCAGAGTTCTGGATTTGGACTCAGAGGACATGGTTTTCAAATCCTGGCTATGCTACATATGATATATGTGACACTGATTAAGTCACATCTCTGGGCCTCATTGTTATCATCTATAAAATGGGGGAGGTAGTCTTCCTGTAACCTTACTGGGGAGGCTACCCATCCCTGACGTAAAGATTAATAAAAACTTTCCTGATTTCAAAAAAAAAATAAAGTAAGGGGGCTGGACTAGTTATACTCCAATCAAGTAACCAATCAAACAAAGAAATATTAAATGCTTATGTACCAAGCACTGTGGTAGGTGCTGAGTTGTGACAAAAGCAACAGTAAAATAGTCTACTCTCAAGGAGCTTACATTCTAATTCTAAAGTTTCTTCTAAATCTAAACTATGATTTCATGATCTTGTTCTAGCAAGGAAACTGACCAATGAGATCTAATCCTCTGATGATGTGTTGGTGGCTCTTCCTGTAACCCAGCATGGAGGTTTTATGAACCTGTTTCTGGATGTGTGTGATATTATGGAAAAGAAAGTCTTTGATCTCAATCCAGAGTGTTCACAGACATTCTGTGACTGTTTCCCAAGTGATTACTAAGTGAGGAAGAGATTTTGCATCACCTGGGAGAGCTAGTCTTGCTATACTGTAATTTAGCATTTTATGATATAGAGATCTGGGACTTAAAGAGAAATTAAAAAAATGTTCATGAATAAAACAATTTCATAAGATCTTAGATATAGAACTAGAAAGGAGCTCAGAGGTCATCTAGTCTGAGCCTTTCATTTTTTCCCATCAGTAAACATTTACTAAGTGCTTACTGTGTAGCAGGTACTGTGTCAAGCACTGGGAATATAAAGGCACAAGACAGTTTCCTCCCGATCCCCAAGGAATTTTTTTTAGTTAGCACATAATTAAATAGTAATTTATTTTAGTTTTTACTCCAGTTATATGTCAAGATTTTTAGCATTCACTTTTACAAGATTTTGAATTTAAAATTTTTCTCTCTCTCCCTCCCTTCCTCCCCCCCCTTCTATAAATGGTAGGCCGTTTGGTCTATACATGTGTTATTATGCAAAAATATTATCGTATTACTCACAGTTGTGCAAGAAGAAAAAAATCAAGAGAAAAAAAACAAGAAAGAATAAAGTAAGCCAAAATAAGTATGCTTTGATCTGTACTCAGAGTCCATTAGTTCTGTAACTGGATGTGGATAGATTTTCCTTCATGAGTCCTTTGTACTTGTCTTGGATCATTGTGTAACTGAGGAGAACAAAGTCACTCATGGTTAATCACATATTGTTGCTAATATCGTGTACAATGTTTCCCTGGTTCTGCTCATTTCACTTTGCATCAGTTCATACAAGTCATTCCAGATTTTTCTGAAATCCACCTGCCCATCACTACTTATGGCATAATAGTATTCCATCATATTCATATACCACAACTTGTTCAGTCATTCCCTAATTGATGGGCATCCCCTTATTTACAGTATTTTATTGCCACAAATAGACCAGATATAAATATTTTTGCTCATGTAGGTCCTTCCCCTGTTTTATCAAGTTTTTTGGTTATAGACCAAATTGTGGTCTTGCTGGATCAAAAAGTAGGCACAATTTGATTGCGCTTTGGGCATAGTTCCAAATTGCTTCCCAGAATTGTTGGATCAGTCCACAATTGCACCAATATTACATTAGTGTCTCAATTTTCCCAATCTTCTCCTGCATTTATCATTTTCCTTTTCTCTCATATCAACCAATCAGATAGGTATGAGGTGGTACCTTGGAGTTGTTTTAATTTGCGTTTCTCTAATCAAAAGTGATTCAGAAGACTTCTGCATATGTCTGCAGATATCTTTGATTTCTTCCTTTGGACACTGCCTGTTCATATCCTTTGACCATTTATCCGTTAGGGAATGCCTTGTATTCTTATAAATTTGACTCACTTCTCTATATATTTAAGAAATGAGGCCTTTATCAGGGACACTTGCTGTAAAGATTGTTTCCCATCTTTCTGCTTTCCTTCTCATTTTGATTGTATTGGTTTTGTTTGTACAAAAGCTTTTTAACTTAATATCAACAAATTACCCATTTCACATTTTGTAATGCTCTATATCTCTTGTTTGGTCATGAAATCTTCCTCTTCCCATAGATCTGACAGATAGACTATTTCATGCTTTCCTAAACATAGAAAAAGGGAGTAGCAAATGAGAGTGGTTTCCTAAAAGTGTTACCCTTTATGTGCAAATCATGCCAAAGGTCTGTCATATCTAACTTTTATAATATTCTATTTATTTCCCTAATTTTTTTCTTATTTATTTTTTGGATAAATGCATCGAGTTCTGAGAGGGAACAGTTTAGGTTCACCACTAGCAGTTTTGTTGTCTGTTTCTTCCTGTAACTTACTTAATTTGTCCTTTAAGAATTTGGATGCTATACCACTTGATGCATACATGTTTAATATTGATACTGCTTTATTATCTATTGTCCGTTTTAGCAAGATATAGTATCCTTCCTTATTTCTTTAATTAGGTCTATTTTTGCTTTTTATGTGAATTTGGAATTGCTACTGCTGCTTCTTTTTTTTACTTCAGCTGAGAAATAATAGGTTCTCTTCCAGTCCCTTACCTTTACTCTGTGTGTGTCTCTTAAATCTCTCATTTTAAAGGAAGGAAACGGGAAACTACAGATGTCAAGTGAGTTACCCCAAACAGGTAGTAAGTGATCAAGTTAGAATATGAACTCAGCTTCACTGACTTCAAACCCAATAATCATTCTACTGTATCCTATTGCACTAATTTCATGCCCGGCAAAACTGAGCAGACATTTATTTAAAATATAGCATAGCACTCACCATGCTTTTCTCTTTCCTTGACTTTCTGTCAAGATATGAATTAACTTAAAGGTCCACCTTGGAAGAAAATCTCATCTATGTCAACAACAATTATAAGCAGAAAAGTTACAATCTATAAATCATTCCCTTCATTTGCTCTTTTACTTAAAAAAAGACTGTCTGGACTGGAATGTTTCTCTGGACAATGTGGGGCTGTGGGCAATGTAATTTCTAGTTTTGACTACTTCAGACTTCTGACCTCATATGCTTATAGCATATGAAGATTCCCTTTCTTTCCTAGGTTTCCTTGAAGGCTTTTGTTATTGTCCTGGTCTTTGGATAACCCCAGGCTGACTTACTCCAACTAAATTCATCTTCTGTGCTATTTCCTGAATGGCTGTAAAACAGTAAAGGTGGTTGTGTTAGGATTTTAACTCCCAAACCAAGTTGGAAATAAAGCATTGAACTCTCCTCCTCTCTCAGTCAAAGTTCAAATAAAACGCTTCAAATAAAACATTGCCAAATCTCCCCCAACAAAAACTGGACTCTCAGTTTATTAATTTTCTTTCACACAGTGAAACTGTCATTTATGTAAGGATTTCTTCTTAATCACCCCGTCCCCCAAAGAAACCCCCTCTTTCATCTCGCCTGCCCAAACAAAAATGGCTTTTTCCTCGCCTGCCCAAACAAAAATGGCTTTTTCCTCTGTTATTGCCTCTTAACATGATTCTTGGCTAGTCCAAGTTGAAATCCTGGTTTGATCATGGAGAAAGGGAGTAACAAATGAGAGTTGTTTTCCAAAATTCTGCTTTCCTGACATGAGAAAAGAAAAATGTTACATGAACTTTATATTCCTTGGCTAGCTATAGGGAGACACCTCATCCCCAGATAGCTTTTTCTTTATGGGTAAGGTGAACTGCCGAGATTGTAAAATCCTAGACCTAGGGTTGGAGTGAAGCTCAGAAGGAGTCTAGGGCCATTGCACCTCCCTTATTTTACAGAGAAAGATTAAGAAAGAGGTTAAGTAGCTTATGAGAGACCCCCAAAATAGCAAGTGGCCAAGATAGTTCAGCTCTCTTTTCCTTGTCAGATTACCTCTTGAGTAGGGAGGCAATTGTTTACCAAACTGACCATGGCACATTTTAGGGGTGAGTCATATCAATGGAACCCATAGATGCTGGTCCAGAAGGTTAGTGAAGCATGATGAGGCATGAAATAAACCTAAAATAAATAAAGGTTGAGGATTTTGGGGAACAAATCAGTGGAAATTATGCTTATTTTTTCACACCACAAATTATAACACATTAAGCATTTGATACATATATTATTTCATATTTTATATTTCTATATCAATTCTACTCTTACAGCATATCTCCTCTTACATGGCCTTTTAGGACAGTTTTAGTATAAAAAATTTCTGTAAAGTTAGCAAGGCAATCTTCTTGTAAGGACTCAGTCCTATTGTTTTAATACAGACTGAACCATATTATTTTCACTTTCTTTATTTCTTTTTTGAGTATTTTTGTACACAATGACTAATATGAAAAAATTTACATGATTACACATATACAACCTAAAAAGTACGTCTTTGTATGCATATACATGTGTGTAAGTATGTATGTGTGTGTACACTTGTACCTCCTCTCATTTGCCAAATTAAAAAATATTAAGCTATTTTTAGTGTCAGCTATTCTCTTTTTGATAAACTATACTGTTTATATGTTTCATGGTGAAGGGTAATTTACTTGCTTATGTAACATCAGTAGATATTAAGCATTTTCAGGATGTTCAGGATGTACAGAACACTTGTTTTGCTATACTTATTTTGCAAGTTTAGAATACTGGTACTAAAATAGGAAGAAAAACCTTATTATAATAGCCTTCTAACTGGCATTTCTATCTCTGTTTTCTGCCGTCTTCAGATCATCCTCCTTACAGCTAAATTGATATTCCTAAAGTATTGTTTTAACAACGTCCCTATGCTGCTCAGAAAGCTTCAGAAGTTCCCTATCGTTTTAAGCATAAAATACAAATTCTTCTTCACGACATGTGGAATCCTTCATAAACTTTCTTCAACCTATTTTTCCAATCTTTTTTCTCAATGCTCCCCTTCATCATTGGTACTTTAGCCAAACCAACCTATTTGCCATTCCCTATACACAATATTCCATGTCCTAATTTTATGCCTATACCCAGGCTGTGCCTCATGGTTGGAAGACTTTCCATGCTCATTTTTACCCCTTGGAATTCCCAATTCCATTTAAGGCTTAGTTCAAATGGCAACTCCTAAATGAGGCATTTTTTGATCCTTCCAATCATGGCACTTGGAGTGTTTTGTTACATATTTTGTATTTTCTTCTCTGTATACATGCTGTTTCCCTCCAGTAGAATATAAGCTCCATGAGACTGGTCCATTGTAATCATGGAGGGCCATTGCATTGATCAGAGTTCTTAGAGTTTTTGAGGTTGTTTGTTTTCACACCCTTGTTATCATATAAAGTGTTCTTCTGGTTCTGTTTACCCCTCTGCATCAGTTCATACAAATCTTTTTGTGTCTCTTTGAGATAATTTATTTCCTCATTTTCTTGGAGTATTCTATTACAATCGTATATTGCAGTGCGTTCAGATATTCCTGAATTAATAATTACTTTAGTTTTCTGGTTTTTTTTTTTTGCCACCATAAAGGGAGATGCTATAGATGTATGACTGTTACTCAGCTTAACGTAAATTTAATATGACTTTTACAAGTCATTGCGACATTCCCCCTCTCTACATGTTCTATAAGTAAGAGTATTAGCCCTCAGGCTTTCTGTCTAGGAATTTTCATGCTTAAAGCTTATAAAGCTCTGTGGTAACTGTTTATTGCTTGAGGACTCAGTTTCTGGGCATTTTTGGGTCTTTATTTTGTTTTGTTTTTGTTTTATAGTGACATTGCTATAGATGCTATAGATCCTCATCCCCCCCCCTTCCTGTATCCAGGACTTATTCTCTCCTCTCCCTCCACTCTCTCCCTCAATAGTATTTTATTTTTTCCCATTACATGTAAATATAGTTTTCAACCAACATTTGTTTAACCTAAGAAAGGTCATGTAACCCTTCTGTGCCTCAGTTTCTTTTATCTGTAAAAGGGGAGTTTGGATTTGATGGCCTTCTAAGATACTTTTTAGCACTAAATCATTTAGTCTATCATTCTATTAAGCATTTAATATGCATCCAGTCCTATTCCAAGCTCTGGAGGTGCAAAGATGAAACTGCCTCTGCCACCAAGGAACTAACATTCTAAGAGGAGAGACAGCAGGACATAACATTATACAGTATTCATAACATATACAAACAAACCCCAAGATAATTGGGAGATCAGGAAAGGCTTCTTGTAAGTAAAGACCCAGAATTCTAAGAAGCAAAGGTGGGGAGGGAGTCAATATCAGGTGTGGGAAATAGTACAAGTCTCATGGGTAGGAAACTGAGGATCCTTTGTGCAGAATAGTGGCCCACTATGGCTGGGCAGCCGACTGTGGGGAAGGGAGTAACGGGTAAGGAATGCAGAAAGTTAGGAAGTGACAAAGTTGTGAGGAGGTGAGACAGAGAGAAAAAGAGAGAGGAGATACAGAGAGAAAGACACAGAGACAGACAGAGACAGAGAGAAAGAGGCAGAATGAGAGAGCCAGAGAGAGCCGAAGTTTGTCTGAATGTTCATGCCGCTACAAAGGGCATGTGGGAAACGATGCGCTGGGACCCCTTCAAGAGGTAGGAGGAGCCAGGTGAAGGCAATTCTGCCTCTGATCAGCCCCGCCCGGTATCCACCCATATTAAGAGAAGGCCTGAGGCTGTGTTGAGATTTTCTTGGGGATCCTGGCCTTGGAGAGTTTCTGGCTGTCCCAACACAGCCAGGCTCTGTGTGCTTTCCCTTACTCCAAGGGCCTGTCACAGACTACCCTGGAGAGCTCTGGAATCAGCGCCTTGAAGATGGCCTTGAGACAGCGTCTGGAAACCGTGACCGAGATCCTGGCGTCGTCGCCTGCAAGCCCGGTGGCTTCATATATGGCCCGGAGTGTCTCCGTGAAGGGGCTGCCTTCCTCCCCAGCTGCATTCTTCACAAGGTTGTGAAAAGATTTAAATATCAAATGCGTTTACATTTGATTCCAGGAGAAATAGGGAACTACCGGAGATTATTAAAAGATGAATGCCGTGATTAGAGCCCACCTTAGGAGAACAAATCGCAGTGGTGAAAGGAGGCTGTTGCAGTAAAGCTGTAGGGAGCTGAGCAGAGCCTGATCCAGAGTTGTGACTGTGTGAGGGGGCGAAAGAAGATGTATGAGGACAGATCCTAGAAACAGTAAGATTTGTCACTTGAATGGAAATGTGCTAAATGTATATACACTGTCATTAAATTGACCTTTCCCTAGGAAAGTACTACCTGGCCATTGGAATGAATTCGCCTTTTACTTATCCTATTTCCTTTTAAAAAATTGAAACTGGTCAAGTAAGTGAAGACAACCATTCTAATCTTTGTAGATATGTTCTTAATATCTCTTGAACTGACAAACAACGCAACACTTTATTGAAACATTTCAAATTCAATAGGTTCAAATCACTTTCATAGAAATTTATAGTGATTTTGGTGATTACTATAAATGCTAAGAAAGGATGTGAGTATTGGCTGGGAGTCTTTTTTTATTCAAGCAGGACTATAATGGCAACTGGTTTTCATTGTTGGGCCACTGGCTCCAACCTTTGCCTCAAGTTACATTAGGCTCTGACAGTTTAGTGGGGCTGCCTATCAAAATTTCTCAGTTTGGCTACCACACAATAGCTACTTTAAGATTCATCACAAAGGATTATTGTCTTCATGAACAGTTTTAATACAAAAGAAAAGATAAAAAGTAATAATAACAGAAGCATTATATCATCATCTTTCCTTTGCTTCCCAGAGTTAGTGCCTCCCAAAGGAAGATACCCTTTTTAAGCTAGGATTTCTTTCTTTATCTATCATCATGAAGATGTCAAAACAAGAAAAAAAAGAATCTTTAAGTCAAAACAAGAAGCACATACTATGTGCCAGACTCTTTGCTAAGCTCAGAGGATACAAAGAAAGGCACAAAATGTCCCTTCTCTTAAGGAGAAGTCTAATGGGGAAGACAACTCGCAAATAACTAAGTGCCAATACGATACATACAGGATAAACTTGAGATCATCTTACATATGAAGATAGTAGCATTGAGAGGGACTGGTGTCGTGCAGAAGGTGGGACTTCAGTTAAGGCTTGAAGGAAGCCAGGGAAAGCAAGAGGTAAAGAAGGAATAGGATATTGCAAAACAGTGTGACTTTGCTTGTCTTAGAAGCAGGAAATCTGAAAGGCAGTAGGTCTCCTTTCCCACTCTGACTGATAGTCTGTTTTGATTTTTGGCTGCCCTTCTGTGCCTCTACTCTTGGCCCCTCTGTCTTTGATCCAGTTGGAGTCCTGATCCCTTACATGAATCTACAGTATTTAACATTCATTATATATACTTTTAATATGTATAGAAAGTCTCTGTTCATCCAAGCGCTATAACAAATATTCATGAGGATATAGAGGTAGAAAAATAGATGGTTGACAGCTGGATACAAAAATATATGATGCAGATCATTACGAAATTGTCAATTTAATTTTGCAAATCAGATTTTTACAGGGGATAGCATAAAAACCTGTCAGGGATGACTCCACTCTCCAATCTCACAATTTCTCTTTTCTGACTTTTCTTGTGATTTTTGTTTGTTTTACTGGTTGCAACCTATCTTTGTGCTCCCTCTACTGGTGGATGCCTTTTCTGCACTTTCCTTTTCAAACAGTCCTCAGAGAGGACCTTTCTTAGTAAGAGATAAAGGTCTTAGTTTAATAGATTGTAAAAAGAAGTATCATTTGAAAGGATTCTTTTCAATTCCTACACCTTCTACCATGAACCATATTTATTCTTGGTTTTTCTAGACCAATTTCCCCAATAACAGCATCTCTTGTCATCTCAGATAGTAAAGCTTTGAGATTTAGGGAACAATTTTTCCCATAATAATTCTGCAACGCAGATTCTGAAAGCTCTATTAACCCCATTTTACAGATGGGGAAATTGTGGCTCAATGAGGTAAAAAAATTGTCCAGAAAATACGTTTTACATGATTGCACATATATGACCTATAATCAAATTGCTTGCCATTTTAAGGAAGGAGAAGGGAGAAAATTTGGAACTCAAAAAAATAAATGTTAAAAATTTCCTTTACAAAAAAAGTGTCTTTACGTGTAATTGGAAAAAATAAAATACTATTTAAAAAAAGAAAAGAAAATTGTCCCTGATTGTGAGGCTAATAAGTATCAGAGTTAGTATATGAACCCCATATTACTTGACTCCAAGACCAGAGTTCTCCATTTAGGTTGGCTCTACATGGCTACAATGGAATTGGGGTGGTTGGAGTGTAGCTTTTAGCTGGTATGGGAATGTAAGAGGTACCAGAATTTCTGGGTTACTGTTTTGTGGCATGCCTGAGAGATAAGTTACGTGTGGCCCATCTGTTGGAATACTATTTTACAATGTGATGTAGCCACACACCAAGAGATGTGTATAATTTTGAATTACCATAGGAATATTGCTACTTGTGGAAAATATTTTAATAGTATTGTATAGCTTGGCAATTTTTCTAAACCAATATATTGAAACTCAAGAAACAGAAGTCACTAAATAGAAAAAAAGAAAAACAAAATCTTTGTGTATTTCAAATCATATGCTAACTTTTTGAGGAGATTAACACTTATATACTTTAAAGAATCATTTCTTTAGTTGTTGATTTTAGGACTGGATCTGCGATGTCATTTCATTCCCTTCATAGGGAAGCTTGTTGAGAAAATTGCCTTTACTGATGCAGAACTGTACGATTTCTGGAACAGAATCTTAGAGAATTGAATGAGTCATCGAGGATAAGTGACATGCTCAGCATCATTGTTCTTGTCAGGAGTGGAATTTGAACTCAGTTCCTCCTGACTCCAAGAACAGTTCTTTATCTACTACACGATGTTGTCTAAAGGCAGATAACTCAAAATAATAAAGCATAAAAGTGAGTATTGCTTTAGTTCAAGGGAACCAGAAGGTCAAAATTCTTAAAAGTCCAAAGAAAATAATTCAAATTTCTGTGAAGATTCAACTCTTGGTTTTGTGAAAGTAAAGTCTTATAGACTAAAGAATGATAGAATCTCAGCTTGAAGGGACCTTATCAGGAACCCTATCTTAAGCATGAGTCTCCTCTCCAGCATCCCTGACAACTGGTCATCTAGACTCAGAGAACTTTCAATGATTAGGGACACACTACCCCCAGAAAAAAGCTTATTCTATTTTTCAATAATTTAATTTAATTACAAGATTTCCTTACATTGAGGTGGACACTGTAAATTCTGCCTACTGACCACAGTTTTCTTCTGCAGATTCAAGAAGAAGTCTGTTGTCTTTTCAATATGACAACGCTTTCTATATGTGAAGACAGCTAGTGTGTTTCCTCTGTGTCTTCTCTTCTTCAGGCTAAATACTTTCAGTTCTTTCAGTCAATCTTTATATGATCATGTTTTGTCCCTCTTGATCCTCCTGGTTCCCCTCCTCCAGTAATGATGCAATTGTTAATGTTTCTTTTAACCTGTTGCATTCAGAGCTGAATTATTATAATTTTCATTATTTTTTGTTACCATTCTGAACTTTGATTACACCATTCTCAACCTCTTGCATTTCTATAAATCAGACTTATTTGAGTGGACAGCCATTATGCTATTGTCTCATTTTGAACTTTTGTCCCACTAAAACTCTCAGGTCTTTTTCTAGGGAAGACTCTCCCTCGTCCTGTACTCATGCAAACAATTTTTACATGGCAAGTCTAGTACTTTATATTTATTCTTAATTAATGTAACCATGTTCTATTTGGCTCCTATAGATTCTGCAGCATTATTGAGTACTATAGAGAAATCCAGGCTCAATCTTTGCCCTTTGAGTTAATTGACAATTGTAGCTTTTAACAAGTTAAATCTTCTTATATTGACATTTTAAGGAACCAATCATGCAATTTGATCTGAAAGACATTTTCCTGGAATTTCCAGTTTACAAATGATTCCTTTGCTATTTTTCTGGCCTTTTGACATTCAACTTTCTGGGTGTCAGTCATATAGTAATATTTCACCTCTAATACCTTTGGCAAAGTCAATGTTGTGCTGTAGAGAATTGACGACAGCAGAAGCCTGCTCAGGGAGCCAAAGGCAACATATCTTGACTGTATCCAGAGCATGTTGTATTTCGAAAGCGTAAATCAGGGAGGATGAGGTGATTTCTATGTAAGAAACTGACATGAAGGGCAAGGCTCAATTTATATTTTGTGTCTGTGTCTATTGCATGTGTATATGCATGTTTGTGCATATGTTTATATAGGAAAATGGAACTTGAATTTCAACCAATGGCATAGAATTTCAACTTAAATGTATTATCAAATAACACAGTATTATCCTATTAGAAGTGTAAGTGCAGTAGCTTTTTTTCTTGTAGATAATTTCTGGGTCCACTAGAAGAAGTGGCTAATCTGGACTTTCTTCTCTGAATATAAAATATTATTCACTCAGTCAGCTCACAGTAAAAAATATAGACTTCTTATTCTCTCTGTCTAATAATAGCCCTACCAAATGATAAAAATTTTCACTGTCACTGTTTCTAGGCACATAGTGTCATTACCTAAATGTCAAGATCTTTGTTGGGTTCTTCAAAGAGATGCTTGAAATTGATACTTATTGATTGTCCAAAGTATGAAAATTCAATATGATGAAATAGTTGACCAAAGACTTGTGGAAACATGGTGCCAAGAGCCTATTTTCAAGTCATGGGGTGAAAAGGTTGTTCTTACTTTGGAGAGGATTACTCCTATTAAAAGGGGGGTGCCTACTAGAAAAAACCTCAAGACCATTTCTTTTGGGCATTTAGGTAATTCCAATCCTCAGCTAGGATCTGACATAAAACCTGAAGGCTCAAAGCAAGACCCGATTATAGAATCATAGTGTTTGAGAATTTGAGGTAAGTTTGGAGATGGTCTAATGGGGTGGGGAACCTGTGGACTCAACAAGTTCCCTTGTTAAAAGGATTTGTTCTATGAAACTTGGACTCAGTCCAAAAGCCACACTCAAGCACCTAGAAGGTCAAATGTGGCCTGGAGGCCATAGGCTCTCCACCCCTGAATCTGACACTTCATTTTACAGATGAGAGAACTAAAGCCCAGGAACATTAAGTGAGGAAGGGCAGAGTTAGGATCAATGGATGAAAGTTACAAAGAGACAAATTCGGGCTTAATATAAAGACAAAATTCAAAGGTAGATCTAGAAGTGGAAGGGATTACTTCAAGAGGTAGCAGGGCCTCAAACAGAGTCTTTATGACCACTTTCTAGGTAGGCTATAGAAGGGATTGTTGTTTGAGTATCATCTGGATGAATCCTGAGGTTCCATCAGGACAGCTAGGTGGTTGTATGTAAGGAGGATTTTGTTATCCTTTTTAGAGCTGACTTTCTGAGGATCTATGGCCTTGGCAATGTCTAGTTTCCAGGTATTAGATAATAACTCCCAAAATAGCCACAAGGATTCTAGCTAGTAATTCCTAGAATCATAGTGATAGACAGTCCTACTGAGGCTGCTGCATGATGAGATAAGGGGTGACATAATATAACATTCACTACACTGGTGTAGAATGAAGATATTGCTAAAGTTAATCTGTGAGCTTAATGTTGGCACGATGCCTTCTTAGTTGCCACATAAAGCAAGTGGTCACTGGTCAGTGAGTGGGGAACACCACAGGCAACCCATAGGGGAATCTGTATGTGCACCCTGACTGACCCCCATCAAGGCTTGAGGGGAATTACAGGAGTACACAAGCTGTGCGTGTCTTGATTGAACCAATTTAGGGGTAGTTGCCACTACCTTCTTGCCAGCCCCTGCAGAAAGGATGATTAGGGAATGCTGTGGGAGTTAGTGCTCCTACTATCAGTAACTTCCTTGTGAGAAGACTAGGCTAGAATAAAGTAAGATTTAACCCCTCCAAATCTGTTTTCCTGTCCCACTTGTCTGACCAGATCAAATAGTGAACCTGTTAGAGGCTGTAGACTAAAAACTCCAGTACCTCCTGTGTGTTATCTGTTAAATAGTGGCATTAAAACAGCACTTTTATTATTTGCTGAAAGCTACTTATGGACCAAAAACCTATGGTGCATCACAACTACTCAGTGTTGATGGAGGCTGAGCATTTCCATAGTGTTCTCAACAGACCATCATTAATCATTGCTGAGTCCATTGACTACCTCACGTTGAAGTCAATCCCTCCTTAGCTGAACTTCCAACTGATGAAGAGGTTTTGAGGGCCATTAGGCTCCTTTCATGTGGCAAAGCACCTGGTGCTGATTCTATTCCAGCTGAGATTTACAAGGTAGGGGGACCATTGCTCATACAAAACTGACTGAAATTTTCCAGGTTATATGGCAAGAGGAGGTTACCCCCAGGAGTTCAAGGATGCCTCCATTGTCCATCTCTATAAGGGTAAAGGGAATAGATTGTCCTGTGACAATCACAGGGGGATCTCTCTCTTAGTTATTGCTGGCAAAATTCTCACTAGAGCCCTTCTCAATAGGGTGATCCTTCACCTGGAAGATGGTCATATATCTGAGAGCCAGTGTGACTTCAGAAAGCGTCAAGGAACAGTCAATATGGTGTCTGCTGCCCGACAACTCCAGGAGAAATGCCAGGAGCAAAACAGAGGTTGTACACAACATTTGTAGATCTGATGAAGGCCTTTATGGAAAATTACATGAAAATTTGATTGCCTGGAGAAGTTCATCAATATTGTATGTCAATTTCATGATGGCATGTTTGCCCAGGTTCTGGATAATGGGCAAAGCTCTTGTGCCTTCCCAGTCACCAATGGAGTGAAACAGGGCTGTGTGCTTGCTCCCATGCTTTTTAGCATGATGTTTTCAGCCATGTTGACAAATGCTTTCTTAAAAATTATAACTGTTTTTATTTATTGGAAGCTGAATTATAACTTTTTATTTATTAATGTTTCAACACCATGAAGAAATTTCCATACATAAAAACATGCAAAAATTATAGAACTATATATGAAACTATGAATTCTACCTCATAGCACTTGCTTTAAATACATAATTCTATATTTTCATTTCAAAACAGGTATGCTTGTCATGTCAGTTGTTGAATTTTCCTTGTGTGAATTTACACAAACTATTACAATGGATCTTTAAGACTAAATTTTTCTATTATCACATTATTATAACTCCCACCACCTTTCATTAGCCTCCTTTTTTTCCTCCCAATTAAGAACATAAAAAGAGGGGTGGGGCGAAATAGGGTGGAGAGTTGAAACAATGAAACAGTCTTCAAAGTGGCCATGTCTAAAAATGTGTGCTTCTTTTTCCATCTTGTGTCCATCCCTTATCTGAAGGAGGGTAATATCTATAGAGTATTTTCAAGTCTTTCTAGAGACTTGGTTGTTCAGAGTTTCAAAAGTTGTTTCTCTTTGCATTGTTGTTGTTTAAAATTCTTCTGATTCTGCTTTGTTTCACTTATTCCATGAAATCACTTCTCTTTTCCTTTCTAGATTTCTCTGAACTCATGTGTTTGTATTCCAAAGTTCCTATTCAGCTCAGGTCTTTCCATCAAAAATTCTTCAAAATCTTCTATTGTGTTAAATGTCAATTTTCTCCCATATTATATTATGCCAAGTTTTTCAGGGTAGCTTATTTTTGGTTGTAAGCCCATCTCTTTTGCCTTTCTGAATATTGAATTCTAAGATTTCCTCTCATGTATAGTTGAAGCTGCCGGGTCTTGTGTGATCCTCACTGTAATTCCTTGGTACTTGAATTGCTTTATTCTGGATTCTTCTAATATTTTCTCTTTGACATGAGAGTTCTGAATTTTGACTATGACATTCCTGGGAGTTTTTATTTGGGGACTTATTAGAGGAGGTAACCTATAGGTAATCTAACCTATAGATTCTTTCTATATTTATTCTGCCTCCTGGTTCTAATAAATCTGGGCAATTCTCTTTTATGACTTCTTGAAATATAGTATCCAAACTTTTTACTATATCAATGTTTTCAGGGAGCCCAATAATTTTTATATTATCTCTTCTTGACCACTTTTCCTAGTCAGTTGTTTTTGTTACCAGATATATTACATTTTCTTCTTCAAGTTTTTTAATCTTCATTTTGTTCTAATATTTCTTGCTGTCTTATGGAGTCATTGATTTTCGTTTGAGCTATTCTTGTTTTCAAAGACTCCACTTCTTGTGTAATGTCTACCATTTTCTCTTCTAAGTTATCTGTTCTACTTCCAATTTTTCCTTCCAGGTCTTTTATTTCATTTTTCTCTCTTCCTTCATTTCTTCTAGGAATTCATGTAGTCCTTGTGAAAAATCCATTTTCTCCTTTGAATCTATGTTTAGAGTTGTTATGGAATTGCTTTCTTCTTTTGAAGGATCTCTGGATTTGATACTGGTTAATGTTTTCATCTTTAAGGTATTTATCTCTTCAGGTTTAATTTCTGAACTGAGGTTTGTGGTAGGGCCATGCTTGATAAGCCGCCTATGCTAAGTTTGGGGTGACTTTACTAACCAGGCCGGGTCTTAACAACCTCAGTTCCTTGGGTTCTTGCCTAGGATTAGGCCTCTTTGGATTTTTGAGATTTAGAGCTGAAACCTCAACATTCTAGCACTTCCAAGCTCTCTACTCCAGGGATTTTGCAAAGGAAAAAGTGCTTTTGCAGGGTACAGTCTACATAAACCCCTGGTTAGACTGGGAAATGTAGAGCCTAGTTTTGTTCCCAGACCCTTGTTTTCTAATACCTGTATTTTCTTTCTTTCTTTTATTTATTTGTTTATTTATTTATTCAGGTCACAGGTGAAAGAAGTCACTGACTTTTTGTTTCTCAGCTCACGGAAGACTTCGTGGATTGTTGGAGTAGACATGCAGAAGGTAGGTGGTCTGCCTTGAGTATCAAAATCCAGACAGCTGACCCTAGACGCTAACTTGTTGGAAATGTTGGAGAACGAATTCTGTCCAGAAATGAACTGGCTTGGATGACCTCTTCGAACTAGGAGATTCTTTAACTACTCAAAAAGAACGACCTCATAAAAGTTCCTCTTCTCTCTGATGTCACAGGAAGAATTCCTATTTCCAAATTCAGTTCCCTCAAGGAGTAAGAACAGTGATTTTTCTGGGATGAGGAAATGGAGTAACTATTGCAAGACTTTTGAAAGCTGAAATTTACCTCACTGCTGGACAAATGCTTTCAATGAGGTTGAAAACAGCATCAAGTTCAACTACTGTACCGATGGCAAGTTCTTCAATTTGAAGAGGCTACAAACCAAGACAAAAGTACAGGGAGTGTTGGCGCATGATTATCTGTTTGGAGATGATTGCGCACTCAATGCAGCCTCTGAAGCTGAGATGCAATAAAGTATGGACCAATTCTCTGCTGCCTATACTAATTTTGGCCTAATAATGAACACCAAGAAAACACAGGTGTTCCACCATCCATATGTGGAACCATTGGTTACACCAAATGGAAAAATTGTGAATGCTGTGGATAAGTTCACTTACCTTGGTAGTGTACTTTCCAGGAATGTACACGTTGACAATGAGGTTGATGCATGTATTGCCAGAGCTAGCTCAGTGTTTGGGAGGCTCCAAAGAAAAATCTGAGAGAGAAGGGGCATTAAACTGACTACCAAACTGAAAGTCTACAGAGCCATTGTGCTGACCTCATTGTTATATGCTTGTGAAACATGGACAGTCTACCAGCGCCATGCCAAGAAACTGAATCACTTCTATTTGAACTGTCTCAGGAAGATTCTGAGGGTCACCTGGCAGGATAAGGTACCAGACACTGAAGTCCTTGCTTGAGCTAAACTGCCAAGTATTCAAACTATGCTTCAGAGAGCTCAGCTCTGATGGGCTGGCCACATTGTTCAAATGCAAAATGTATGCTTCCCAAAAAGACTATTTTATGGAGAATTCACATGGGGCAGGCAATCACATGGTGGCCAGAAAAAGGGATACAAGGACACTCTAAAGTTCTGTCTCAAGAACTTTGGATTTGACTGTGCAACATGGGAGACATTGGCACAGGACCATTCAACATGGCGTGCCCACATCAGAAAGGATGCTGTGCTCTATGAGCAAAGCAGAATTGAGACAGCACAAAGTAGACGCAGGATGCACGAATTTGGGCTATCTACCCCAAACAGTCACACAGGCTATCTGTGCCCAACCTGTGGTTGGCTTGTGTTGGTCTGATTAGTCACAGTCAGACATGCTGAAATTTCACTTTATCATGGTGATGTCATTTTGGTCCTCTTTGAAGGTTAAGGACAACAACCAACCAACCAACCAGTAGATAGAATGCTGGGCCTAGAGTCAGGAAGATTCATAATTTAAAAAAATTTAGATTTGAATACTAAAACTTAAATACATAATAAGAAAAGAAAAAGAAACTTAACAAACTTAAATAATAAAACAAATATAAAATAAGAAAAAATATCATGTTATAGCAGAATGTAAAAGGATTCAAAGAAATATATAGCAATAAATTTCTATTTCAAGAAAACTCATATATTAAGTACTATGCATTATGGTGCAAGCTGTCCATCTTCTCTTTGCTTCCTTGTAGATTTTCTTTTGCTCTCAGCTATATACTTTTTACTTTCTTATTTTTCACCCTTCCTCCTCCCAGAGGCTATAATTAAGTGTGGATATGTTTATATATAGATATTGATATGGACACATGTATGTGTATATATGTATAAACTTATACTTTCCCTAAGAGATTCTACTCCTAATGTTTGATTTTGTTTGTGCATATCTCTTGTTCCTTATCCCTCCTGACTTCTCTACTTTACTTCTATCCACTATCTTGACTTTCCATTACTTTACCTACCCCCCAACAATCCCTTCTGTATCCTCACATTCCCATTAATTTAAACACCCTTCTATATCCCCTTTTAACCTATCCCCTTACCCTCCCCTCTAAAGATTTCTCCCTTATTCTCTCCCCACTGCCTATCCCCTTAGTGTTTTATATCTTTCTAAATTTAGAAGACTTTTGTGCTCTTCTAGATATATATGTATTATTCTCTCTTGAACCTATTCCTGATGAAAGTAGGTTTTCAGAGATGACAGCCCTTCTCCCCCATCTCATTCCTCTGTGTTAGTTCTTCCTCTCACACCACATTTGTCTAAAATAATTACTCTATTTAGCTATTCGTGAATGGTTTTACTTTTTGAAGAAATATTATGCTCAGGTCTACCCCAATCTTTTTTATGAACTACCCCATTACTATTAGCAATGTTACATATGTTTTACATTTTATATACCTAAAAAGAAAACAGTCTATGCCTATTGAGTCCCTTGTAATTAGTCTTTGGTATATAACTTATATTTCTTTTGGCTCTTATACGTCAAATCTTCTATTAAGTTTAGGTTTTTTTTCTCTTAAACAAAGTCCTGAATGTCTGACAATTCATCAAATGTCCACTTTTTTTTAAATTCAGGATTTTGCTTAGCTTTGCTGAGTATGAGATTTTTGGCCAGAGTCCCAGTTCTTTTGCTCTTTGATATTTAGTGTTCTAGGACCTGACGTCAGTTATTATTGCTACTGCTAGGCATTTGCATGGTTCTAATTGTGGCACCACTATATGTAAATTGTTTTTTTCTGTTGCTTGAAATATTTTATCCCTGAACTGGAGATTTTGGGATTTGACCATAATATTCCTGTGGATTTTCCTCATAGGATCTCTTTCAGGTGATGATTGGTGGGATTTTTTTTTATTTCTACTTTCCTCTCTTGTTCTAATGCTTCAGGATAATTTTCTTTAATTATTTCTTGTATTATTGTATCAAGATTCTTTTCTTGGTCATAGCTTTCTGGTAGTTCCATTATTCTTATGTTTTGTCTCCTTGATCCGTTCTCCAGATCACTTGTTTTTCTTATAAGGTATTTCATATTTGCTTCCATTTTTTCATTCTTTATAATTTGGTAGTATTATTTTATTTCTTGATCTTGTGTGGGACAGAAGACCACCCAAAAAATGCCAGAGTCAGGGTTCGAATACAGCAAGGGCTTTTTATTCTTTTTCTGAGAAAAGGGCATAGTCTCTGGTGCTCAAGTAGCAATAGTGTGGGAAGTGTACTCCCCCTGGCCACAAGAAGCAGATTTTTATAGCCCTAAGCAAGTTCTCTACCCTCCCACCACTTCTTGTCTGTTTCTTCATTTGCTGAGTACTTGGGACATACAATCTCATCACCACAGCTACTTTCCAATAGCATCACTTAGGCTGATGTGAATTTTGGGAAATGGAAACTTACTTGAGGGCTACTGAGACTTAAGATGAGGTGCAGAAACTTAACAAAAGGGGAAAGTCCTTCTAGTCTTCAACTGAGAAAACTACACTATAGGCCATCTTCTATAATCTCTTATAACTTCACTGGCTTTCCCTTGCTCAATTCTGATTTTCAAGGAATCCTTTTCTTCCTTGAGATTCTGGATCTCCTTTCCTTGGTTGACTTCTTTTTCATAATCTTCCTATTTTTCTTGCATTATTCTTTTCTTTTTAAAATTTTTCTTCCATCTCTCTCATTTTATTTTTAAAGTCTTTTAAAAATTCTTCTATGAATTCTTTTTGGGTGGGTGACCATTTGACATTACTCTTTGGGGTAGGAGAGGATTTCTTTGCTTCACTATGAATTTTCATAGTAACACTCTATGGTTGGATTCTTTCTCCTTTGCTTGTGCACTTTTTTTTGGGTAATAGCTTAATTTTTGTAATCATTTCTAGTCCTAGAGTATGGGGATGATGCCTCTGGCTTCAGATCCTCCTTCAATTCTCCTCTCTGACCTTGAACCCAAATGAAGACCTCTAGTTTCCTGTAAGTGCCCTCAGCTAGTGTGGCATCCCTGTCCCACTGCTTCTTCACTCACTGGGTATGTACTTGTTCGTTCTCACCCCTGGCCTTGTCTCCATAGCACATCTGGGTCTGATGTTCCTTCTCAGCAGAGTTTCCCTTAATCTTCCCTGGTTCAGATGTCCAGCTCCCCTCACTGTAGGTAAAAGTTCCTGTGACTAGGGCGGAGGCAGCCTCCCAACCCAGCTAACACTAGGGCTTGCAGCTTGTTTAAGTGTTCCCTAGCCTGGACGTGTTTACTCTTCACAGGGATGAAACCTATTCCCAGGATTTTTCTTCAGATCTTCTTCAGATGTCCCAGGAAGACCATTGTTCTGCCCCTTTTCTTATTGCTGTTTTATATCTTTTATGGAGGAAAATCTTGAGAGTTTCAAATTTTCTGACCTACTCTTCCAGGACCCAATCCTCTCAGGAAGACTCATCTTCCTGAATTCAAATCTGGCCTCAGGCATTTACTAGTTGTGTTACTAGTCCTGTCTACCTCAGTTTTTCATTTGTAAAAGGGCAAATCACATCAATATTCTTTGCCAAGCAAATCCCAAATAGGGTCAACAAAGAGTCAGACATGACTGAAGCAATGCAACAATTTAATATTAGATTAATATAATTCTTAATGGAAATTTATCTGAGCATAGCAGGTTCTTCAGACCACACTTGAGGACTTAGAAGGTCACATGTGCCCTTGAAGTCGTAGGTTCCCCATCCCTGGCATAGAAATTATCACCATTTGGATAATTTTGATGGTGCTTTGTTTCCTTTTTGATAAGCAAACTTATAGTCAAATAGGAATTTTGGGGAAAAAAGTCATACAATATTCATTATAAAATGCTTAATTCAAAAGGTAGTAACAAGGATATGCTGGTAAATATTTGACAACTGGGACTTTGGAAAAAAAAAGTGACTCAGGATATGCTTTTAATTTTAATCTGCATTAACATTTTCTCTACCACTTTAAGTCAAGCAACAAAACAATAAATCAAGCCCTTGTAACAGTTTTTGATTTTCCAGTATAAATGCTCACTCTGAAAATTTATCAGCTAACTCTCATGAACCCTCCTTGCATGCCCTTCCTTAGATAAATTTATAATCATATTTTTGTGGGTACTCCTTTCATGGCACAGATCTGCTCTTTCTCATTCCACATGATTTTTGTATGTGTATCTATAAATTCTTTATAGAATTCACCTAACACATTAGTAGTCTTCCTTATCACTCAGGCTGCCCATGTCTCTCATCCTTCATACATTATAGAGCAGCCTACTTTTTCAGTCATATATATATATATATATATGTATATGTATAATTTTTACCCCACTTTTCAAGTGCAAATCATCACTAATGATATGTTTCAATCTATTCATCGACTATTCATCTTTCTACCACCCTCTGGGTCATTTAGTCCAATTTAGACTCTTTGAGAAATCATTGGTGTGATATATGCATGAATGTATGTCACAGACCAAGTAGACAGAAAGAGAAAGTAGACGATTTTTAAAAACACTTACAATCCTAGCACAACTCTGTCTGGAGTCAGAGGGCTTAGATTCAAATTCCACTTCTGATTGTGTAACATCTGTGTGATCTTGGGCAAGCAAGACTCTATGAACCTCAGTCTTCTGATCTGCAAAATGAGGAGACTGGACTAAATGACCTCTGATAAAATTTAGCTTTAATACTTTAGGTATATGAGACAAAGACGTTTTTGCAACTTATCTGGTAAGTGAATAACACTTATTTCTGTGGTGAGTTGCAGAACTAGAGAGCTCTGTAAGTGAAGAAAGTTTAGAAAAGTGAGGTAATGAAAATTGATGCTTTACAAAATTTTTTCAAAGAGTTGGTGTCTGGAAAGTTAAACTTCAGAATAAAGTAGAGGTTCCAATGAATTCTAAGGACACCAAACTGCTCTATTCAAAGTATTATTAGCAAGGGAAGATTTAAAAGGAATTGAACTGATGATTGCTGGATAGGACTATAGTAGCAGAGATTTGGTTAGGGAGAAATACTCAACTCTTATTTTGCTTCTGATTTCTTTTCGACTGGAATAGAAAGAAAAAAATATTAAACAGAAGAAAAACCTAATATAAATAAAGAGATGGTAAGGGATTCTTTGCCACATTCAATTTGTTTGGAGCTTTGTCCTAATGAACTTGGAAAAACCTGGATGCAATTGCTGAACCATGATTGTTGATCTTTAAAAGAATAAATGATTTTTGGATAATAAGAGATGTGCCATGGAAATGCAAATGGAAAAATATTCTCTTTTTCCAAAAGGAGAAGTTTATGGATATGTCATACTATATATTGATGAGCTTGTCCCTGATTCTTGATAAAATTTTAGAGTAAAATGATAGAGGGATGATTTACGAACATTTATTAAGTAAAAAAAGTGATCATTAATGGCTACTACTGATTCACTAAGGGCAAGTCATGCCAAGCTGATATCCCTCCCTAATTTGACCAGGTTATATGGCTGGTAGATCAGGGGAAGGGGAATGCTTTTTTATATAGTGCACCAGGATTTCTCTAAATCCCACAAAGCATCATGATATGATTTTGGACATTGTAGAGACATGTGAACTAGATACTTAGATTAATTCATAATTGATATAGATCCAAAATGTACTGGTTAATGGATCTTTTTGCTCTGGAGAGAGGTCTCAGGGGAGTGTTATAAAGTTGTGTCCATGAAAACAGTATATTCAACATTTTTATAAATTGAATAATGAAAATGTTTATATTTAAACAATTTTCAGGTAACATGAATATTAGGGGGCTTGGAATATGAAACTATAGCGTACTGAATGGCAGATTCATGGTCCAAAAAAGACTAGGATGATGAGCTGAGCCTAACAAGATTAAATTTAATGGTAATATTTGACTTAAAAATCACTTGTACAATGATAGGATAGGGAAGACAAGATAGAAGACAGATAGCTCATATGAAAAAGACTTAAAAGTTTTAGTGGACTATGCCCTTAATATAAGTCAATAGTACTATGGGAGAGCTTCCCAAAGCTAATGCAACCTTAGGTTTTATTAGGAAAAGTGAGAGTCCAGAGCATGGAGGGTTATATCTTATACTGGCTATATGACATTTGGACTATTTCATCCAGTTTAGGGACTATTTCTTAATATGTACAAATTAAAATGAATCCAGAAGAGAATGAAAAAGATTTGTGAGAGAAATATTAAATAATACCTGATAAAGACTAGTTGAAGGAGCTAAGTTTGTTGTATAGCTTGGAGAAAAAGTAGACTTTTTTTCCTTGGGTCGATAGGGTTTGGGGGGACATGAAAGCTATTTTCAAATGATTGAAAGGTTGCTGTGTGGAAAGATTGACAATTGTTCTACTTGAACCTGGAGCCCAAAACTAGTGCCAATAGTTAGAGTTGTAACGAGGTAGATTTTGGCCCTACACAAACTGTCCCCAAAATCTTAGTATAGTTTTAAGCTTTAGTAACTTCAAAAGTATAAATATTACAAATTTTCAAAACATCATTTGAAATTTAATTACTTAAATTTCTTTTACATTTACTTATTTTTTGTAGACTTTGAATAGTAAATTTTTAATTTTAATTCTAAATAGGTGGGGGGGCGGAGCCAAGATGGCGGAGTAGGACGCACATTTACGAGCTCTGAAACCAAAAGCCCATAGAATTAATGTAAAAAGAGTCCCCCATAACTTCTGGGTCAATACAAGGTGTGCAGAAACAGAGTGGAAGAGATTTCCGTTCCGGGGAGCCCTGGAGACCCGTCCCCAGGGTCCGGCGTGCCCCGGAAAGTGGACCCCACCCCCAGCGCTGCCCTGGCCACGGCCCCAGAGAAACTGATCCAAGCAGGCTTCAGAGATGGAAGCTCCGGCAGCCGGGAAAGTCCCTCTGCCCACAGAAGCTACAGGTCAGTGAGAGAGAAGGCCAGGCTGGAGGAGAGGGGAAGCAGGGCGTCTCCGTGACTCGGGCCCCCTCGGGAGGAAGCGGTGGCGGCAGGGACAGGGGCAGGAAGCGGCGGAGGCAGAGGTGTGGGCGGTGGCTGAGGCGGCAGCGGCCTGGGACTCAGGAATCCCCCAGCAGCAGGCAGGATCTTCATTACGGAAGATTCCTGCATAAAACCTGACGGAGCTGAGCCTGGGAGATGACCCTGCCCCAACCCCGCTCTGTTACTGAAGGCTTCTGCTTAAAGCCCCCAAGGGAGCTGGGTTTGGGAGGCAGGCCCCCAACCCCGCCCCCACCCGCTCCATTCCTGAAAGTCTCTGCATAAAGCCCCTGAGGGATCGGAACCTGGGAGGCGGCCCTGCCCCCACCCCAGCACCTGAACTAAAGCTCACTGATTGACAGCCAGCAGGAGGAAAGCCCATTTAAATCTCAGAGGCCAAGCACTACCTGGGCGGATCCAGGCGGGGGTGGAAAGGAATCTCAGAAGTCAAGTAACTGGCTGGGAAAATGCCTAGAAAAAGGAAGAAAAATAAGACTTTAGAGAGTTTTTTCCAACAAATGCAAATGATCCCAACCTTCGGATCTGATGATCAGGACGTATCCTTGCCATCAGGGAAAGATGTGGAGGGTGGGGCCTCAGTACCCCAGACACCCCAGGGGAGTGGCGGGTGGGCTCAGGCCCTGGAAGAGCTCAAAAAGGATTTTGAAAAGCAAGTTAGACAGGTGGAGGAAAAAGTGGGAAGAGAAATGTCAGAGATGCAAGAAAAGTATGAAAAACGGGTCAATACCTTGGTAAAGGAGACCCAAAAAAATGCTGAGGAAATTAACACCTTAAAAATAGGCTCACTCAATTGGCAGAGGAGGTTCAAAAAGCCAATGAGGAGAAGAATGCTTTCAAAAGCAGAATGAGCCAAATGGAAAAAGAGGCTCAAAAGCTCACTGAAGAAAATAGTTCTCTCAAAATTAGAATGGAACAGATGGAGTCTAATGACTTTATGAGAAACCAAGAAATCACCAAACAAAACCAAAAGAACAAAAAAATGGAAGAGAATGTGAAATATCTCATGGGAAAAACAACTGACCTGAAAATAGATCCAGGAGAGAATATTTAAAAATTATGGGACTACCTGAAACTCATGATCAAAAAAGAGCCTAGACATCATCTTCCATGAAATTATCAAGGAAAACTGCCCTGACATTCTAGAACCAGAGGGCAAAATAAGTATTGAAAGAATCCATCGATCACCACCTGAAGGAGATCCAAAAAGAGAAACTCCTAGGAACATTGTGGCCAAATTCCAGAACTCCCAGCTCAAGGAAAAAATCTTACAAGCAGCTAGAAAGAAACAATACCAGTACTGTGGAAATACAATCAGGATAACCCAAGATCTAGCAGCTTCTACATTAAGGGATTGAAGGGCGTGGAATAGGATATTCCAGAAGGCAAAGAAACTAGGACTCAAACCAAGAATCACCTACCTAGCTAAACTGAGTATAATACTTCAAGGGAAAATATGGTCTTTCAATGAAACAGAGGACTTTCAATCATTCTTGATGAAAAAACCAGAGCTGAAAAGAAAATTTGACTTTCAAACACAAGAATGAGAAGAAGCATGAAAAAGGAAACAGCAAAGAGAAGTCTTAAGGGACTTACCAGAAGTGAACTGTTTACATTCCTACATGGAAAGACAATATTTGTAACTCTTAAAACTTTTCAGTATCTGGGTAGTTGGTGGGACCACACACACATATGTACACGCATGCACACACATACACACATGCACACACATACAGAGATAGAGAGCACAGATTGAATTGAATAGGATGGGACCATACCTTAAAAGAAACTAAGGTAAATGGTGAGAGAGAAATGTAGGGGGAGGAAAGAGAGGGAAAGGGAAGGGGGTAACTATATGTCATTTAAGAGGCAGGTAGGAGTTTTTCTTAGTGGAGGGAGAAAGAGGAGAGCTGAGAAAAAAAAAAAAAACAAGAAGTTTACCCTCATCACATCTGACTAAATGAAGGAGTGAAATGCACACTCATTTTGGTATGAAAACCTATCTTACAGTATAAGAAAGTGGGGGAGAAAGAGATATTGCAAGGGGGGGGATGATGGAAGGGAGGGCAAAGGGAGGAGGGAGCAACTTGAAGTCAACACTTGGGGAGGGACAGGATCAAAAGACAGAAGAGAAACAAGGAGGGGCAGGTTAGGAGGGATGGTAATCCAGTTAGTCTTACACAACACGACTATCAGGGAGGTCATTTGCAAAACTACACAGATATGGCCTATATTGAATTGCCTGCTGTCCCAAAGGGAATGGGTGGGGAGGGAGGGATGGGGAGAATTTGGAACTCAAAGTTTTAGGAACAACTGTTTAGTATTGTTGTTGCAACTAGGAAAGAAGACATACAGTTAATGAGGAATAGAAAGTCATCTGGCCCTACAGGAGAAAAGAGAAGATGGAGACAAGAGAAGGGAGGGATGACAGAAGAGAGGGCAGATTGGAGATAGGGAAAATTAAATTGCTTGGGGTATTGGGGTGGGGGGAGGGGATAAAAGGGGAGAAAATTTGGAACCCAAAAATTTGTGAAAATGAATGTAAAAAATTAAATAATTAAATAAATAAAATTATAAAAAAAAATAAACTAAAAAAAATTCTAAATAGGTAGGGTATGTTTTTATTATGCATTGTATGTGCTATAGTTTCTAGATATTTCAGTTTCAGACCTATGAATCAATAGGGAAGATATTCATCCTTGCTACCTCTGTCATCTGATCTATCTCCATTAGATTTTTTCTTGCAGACTCACATGAAAACATGTATGAGTCCCACTCTCATTCTTAGGATGATTTTAAGTCTAAGATTACAAATGTAGCCAAGATACTAAGTAGCATCTAACAAAAGTTTTTATAAAGTTAAAAAATTGACGAGAATGATATGTATCACAAGATTGTAATGTTGAATTTTAATAAAAAACATCAATACTTAAATTTTTAAAAATATTTATTCACCTTCCCAATTTTTGTAAGCTTATAGCTTAAACTTGAAATTATTAAAAATTAAAAATGCAGTGAGACTTTTGGGACACCCTATATAAATGATAAGCCATGTTATTCAAACCCAACAGGAACTGTACCACTTCTCTAATCCCCTAGTCTTCCTAGCTTTGCTACTTTATAATACTGATTAATAATATCTATTTTCAGCCTGATATAAAGAATGAACACAAGTGGAATCACCAATATCTTTAACAAACTCATTAGACTTTCCTGGTAAGGATGAATAGAGGGTACTTTCTTTTTTTGAACAGTCATTGCCAGATTTATTCTGCAACCTGTAGGAGTAAGGGTAAACAGAGGTGAAAATAGAGTAATGCCAATCAAAGAATACTGCCTTGAATATCTGTAACTATGTCCAAAGTTTAGGGCAACATGCTAGAGAAATTAAAGTTTCTAATACAAGGAGGCAAATTTTAATCAGCTAATATTTATTAAGCACTTATCAGGCACTGTGCTAAGTGCTGGTAATACATATACAAGTAGGAAGAAAGATGGTTACCTGCCATTAAGAAGCATATATTCTAATAAAGGAAGACAACATAGAAAAATGAAAGGAAAGTGGGTGCACAAAGGTACCCTTGAGAAAGCTATGGTAGAAGAATGAGTCTTGGCTGGTCTCTGTGCCCTCCTTAAATAGAGGTTCTGAGAAAAGTCATCCAGTCAGAGGGGGAGGCACAAGGGGAGAAGGTACTTTAAATGTGTGAATTCCTGGGCAGGAGCAAGACTTGAGAATAAAGAATTGAGTCTAATGAGGCTTCAGGATGGGAAGGAGACTTGGACTGCCTGGGTATTAACCTTAAATAAAGGTTCTTGTTGAGAACATTGGATGAAGGACAGTGGAAGGAGAAGCAAGTGATTTTAGTTATTGAAGTGTGCTGACGTATCATTTCCAAAGGTGCAAAGAATGGTCTGGACCTGCACAGACTTCTCTTTTTTTTTCTTTCTGAAGGCAATGTAATATCGCATAGTTTGGGATGGTGGTAGATCCCATGAGAAAGAAGAGGACAGAAGAGAGCCTACCAAGAGGGGAGAGGTGGCAGTACCTCCCCTAGTCATGTGGAGCAGCAGCATATGTGATAGCATTGCTAGTTTCTCCTCCTCAACCTCATGTCTCCATGGATAAAGAAAAGCTAGCAGCTCTCAAGCAGCAAGGTAAAAGACTTTTTAAAAGAATATTGAGCATTGTTTCAAATTTGTTATGGGGACTTTGGAGAAAGTGGCTGGTAGTCAGTCCTCATCCCTTTCCCCTGCCTTACTTCAGCTAGATATGATGGATACCTGTTTCCAAACATGTTTTTTTTATTCTGTTAATGATTGTATTTAACTGATCTAATCTTTCTCATAAACACTTGTGGTTGACCCTGTCCTGGGCATTTTCTTAAATTCCTTTTTTAAAGCACAAAGGCATAAGTAGCTCTAGGAGCCATGCAAGATGTTGTTACCTTCTTAGTGCAAGACAAAGATCCCAACACTCTTCCCTTCACTTCCCAAACTATCTGTCATTCAAATTTCTTTTCTCTAGCTGGACACATTAGCACAAGTCATTCATATATTCGTAATTATGCAATATTTATTTTGCCCTCTGGTTCTAGACTATCAGGGAGTTTTCCTTGATAATTTCATGAAAGATGATATCTAGGCTCTTTTTTGATCATGGCTTTCAGGCAGTCCAATAATTTTTAAATTATCTCTCCTGGATCTATTTTCCAAATGAGTTGTTTTTCCATGGAGATATTTCATATTGTCTACTATTTTTTCATTCCTTTAGTTTTGTTTTATAATTTCTTGATTTTTCACAGTCATTAGCTTCCATCTGCTCCATTCTAATCTTTAAAGAATTATTTTCTTCAGTGAGATTTTGAACCTCCTTTTCAATCTGGTCAATTCTGCTTTTAAAGCATTCTTCTCCCATTGGCTTTTTAGATCTTTTTTTGTCATTTGGGTTAGTCTATTTTTTACAGTGTTATTTTCTTCAACATTTTTTGGGTCCCCTTTAGCAAGCAGTTGACTCATTTTTCATGATTTTCTTGCATCACTCATTTCTCTTCTGAATTTTTCCTGTATTTCTCTTATTTGATTTTCAAAATTCTTTTTGAGCTCTTCCATGGCCTGAGACCAATTCATATTTTTCTTGGAGGCTTTGCATGTAGGAGCTTTGACTTTGTTGTGTCTTTCTGTTTGCATATTTTGGTCTTCCTTGTCACCGAAGTAAGATTCTACAGTCTGATTCTTTTTCTGGTTTTTATTCATTTTCCCAGCCATTTACTTGACTTTTGAGCTCTTTGTCAAGGTAGTTCTCTGCTTCCAGTGGGGATGGGGGATGTACTATCAGTCACTCAATCCCACCACAATCTGTGGGCCCAAGAGCTCCAGAAACAGCAGTTTCATCTGCTACTGTCCCTGTTGCTGCAGCTGCCACAGGCTCCCCTGTCCCCTCTGCTGCCCTCTGACTGGATTTGGACCACTCTAGTTTCTCACACAGGTCTGACAGGTTTTTTCTCCTGACCTTCCAAATTGTCCTTGGCATTTTGGGGTTGTGAAGTCTGGAAACCAGCTCAGGTGCTAGAGATTCAGTCCCCTTCTCCCCCCAAGGCTTGCTCAGGTTTTGTCTGTGCCAGCATGGTCTACGCTGGACTGTACTCTGCTTCCATACTGGGCTGTGCTATGCTCCCACCCCTGTATGATAGATGCTTCCTATAGAATTTCCAGACTCTCTTGGTCTGGAGATTTGCTTCACTCTTCCATTCTGTGGGTTCTTCAGCTCCAGAATTTGTCTTGAGTCATTTTTTTTACAGGTATTTGGCTGTGTTTGGGGGGAGAGCTATAGCAAGTCTATGTTTTTACTCTGCCATCTTGGTTCTGCCCCCCATCACAGTTTTAAAAAGAAATTTTTAAGTGCAAGAAAAGTGAAGAACCTTTGTCATTTAAAGCCCATGTCATTTAAAGTACAGTTGAAGGAACTGGGCCTGTTTATTCTGGAGAAGAAAAAACTCAAGCAGGACACAATGACTATCTGTATTCACTGTTTGCAGGGCTGTCACAAGGAAGAGAGATTGGACGTATTCCATTGGGCTTCAGAGAGAAGAACAGGAGCAATGGGAAAAGTTGAAAAGATGCCAATTTAGGCCTGATATTAGGATAAAAACACCCCAAACTTCCTATAACTTGAGCTGTTCACAGTGAAATGAATTGCCTCACCAGAAGGTAGGCTCCCAGTCCTCAGAATTCTTCAGAGTCTGGATGGCCAGTTCTCAGTTATGTTATAGTGGGGATTGTTTTGTATGTTGGAATCAATGGCCCACTGAGATAACTTCCACCTTTCAAGTTCTGTGACTGTGTCATGCTTTTAACTCTTTGTTCATGCTGTCCTCCAGTCTTAGCTTGTTCCTACCCCCTCAACTCTTGTCTGTTGAAATTTCCTTCTTTTCAAACCTCTTCTTAGCTTTGAAGCCTTCTGCTGTCTTCTGGCTGGTCTTAGTCTCCAAGGATCTCTCCTAATACCTTATTTGAACCTCATCTATACTATAATCCCATTCTAATTTATGTTATACTTAGTTGTGGCCCTAGTTTTTCCCTATATAAAAAGTCAGAAACTTTATTTTATTTCCTTTGTCCCCTATGACACTTAGCATCTGGTCTAGTAGGTACTAAATACATGTTTGTTGACTTTAAATGAAATAAATATGGAGACTTTAAAGGATCAGTTAAACAGTTTCTGGTCATAATGTGAGGGTGATTTCCAATGACATGAAGATTAATTAATGAGCATTTTTATTTCCTCTCTGCCTGTTAGTGCTATGTGCAGGGTCCTGGTGTAAGAGAATTCCAGGTTAATATTTAATCACCATGTGGTGCTGATATGTAATCACTGGAAAATTCCATATTCTATTGCCAGGTGGTAATGACTCTGTGGCTCAATCTCAGCAGCAGCTACTTTCTTGTCAAAAACTCCTGAGCCATCAGCAGTTCTCTTGGGAATATCTGTATTAGAAATATAGAAAGTGTCATACTAGAGTCAGTTTAAACTGGCTCAAAGAGCCGATTGTTAAATTTTCAGTGTGAATACTATACCTCAGAAGTCACCAGATGCTTCAAATCAGGGCTTGATTTACTGTTTTGTTGGTTTAAAGTTGACTTAAAGTGATAGAGAAATGTTGATAGTTCAGATTAAACTTAAAAGTGTGCCACGCATGCATTTTGTTCCCCTGAAGGGCCAGTAGTTAAACATTTCTCAGCACACTTCTGGTTAGTGGGATCCTGGCAGTCAGTAGTCAAGAATCCTAAGAGAGATCAACGACTCCATAGCTTAATTCTCTCAGATCTTGTATTTTGGCCTACTCAGCAGCCTTCTTTAAGAGCTTTCAAGAGTAAATAAATATTATTTAGCTAAGAAGCAGATGGTGTAGTACTTGTGTATTTGTGCCAAGTGCAGTACACCATCATGTACCATTTCTTGAGCCTCTATAATAAAATAGATTTATTCTGTACCAGCTGTAATTTCTGGGAGGTCTTTCCTCAGAAGTAAAGTAGAATAGTGCTAGTACAGGTTCCATCATTTCATAGCTGTGTGACTTGAAGCTTATTGTCAAAAGATTGGCCAAGAGGAAATACTTTTTTTTTTTTTTAAAGAAATGGCAACCCTTGAAGAATATCCTCTTTATGAGATATGTTGAAGGGTTATTATCCACATCAGTAAAGTGAATATTTATATAAATGAAAGCATATGGAAGAAGAACCAACCCAGAGTCTCAGTTTTCTCACATGCCAAATGCAGATAAATAATACTTATTGTGCCTTCATCATTGGGTGGTGGAAATGCTCAAATGAGACAAAGGCCAGGAAAATATTTTGATCACTTTAAAGTTCAATGCAAATTCAAAGGATTTCCACACAAATAAAACACTTGGATAAAAAAAAATAGTTCTCCCAAAGGTGTGAGTGAGGGCAACAGTTTCCAGGTCTGGAAAAACAAAAAGAAAAAACAAAAGGTTGCAGTCTCTGAGTGTGCCAGGCACAAATAACTTAGCTGTCATTTTAGAGGCAGCTAAGGGCTACAGTTGAGAGAACATTGGACCTGGAGTCAGGAAGATCTGAGTTCAAATAAAGCTTTTGATACTTACTAGATATATGACTATGACCATATCACTTTCCTTCTATTTACTTCAGTTTGTTCAACTGTAAAATGGGGATAATAAAAGCACCTACCTCTGGATCACATGAGATAATATACTTGTAAAGTGCTTTACAAATCTTAAAGATAGAAATGTGAGCTACGTTATTATCTGAGAATCCTTTGGAAGCCAAGGTTCTTGGAAACAAACATTCCAAGATTACTAGATAGCAATATGGCGGTGTTAGGAAGGGATTAGAGAATAGAAAGCTTTTCTGGGGAATTGGAATAATGGACTATATCTATACAGTATGTCTCATTTGAGCATTTTCACCATATCTATACAATCTATATCTATACAGAGAAAACTGTAGCAGGCAATGTACTTACTCTATTTTTGAAACTTTCCTGGTGGAGGATTCCCAGGAAGTTGAATCACCTTCTTTTGTTCGGGGAACTGGTCTCTGAGTCTCATATACTTTTATTTCCATAAAACTAGGAGCCAATTTTTCCTCCCAGGATACCTTGTCAGGCAAACCAAAGCAAAGAATGTTTTTCAATTTGCAGGTGGAAAAGCTGAATTATTCAGAATTCCAGAGTTAAACAATAAGGTAGTGGGAGGGGAAGGAATAGACTTCATTTCCTGAGCATTGGTCCAATGCCTCATGTGCAAAAATGGAGCTGATCTCCCGTGCTGTGGAAAGTGTCTCAACTCTCTAGTCCTTATTTTTTTTTCTCAGTCAGCAAACTTAACACAAACCCTATAACCATAAGATAAATTTATGATTTAAAATCTAATTTCTAACTAAATTAATTAACTGAGTAGCTTTATATTCACTAAAAATGAACTCCCAGAAAACTGGTTTGTTGTTTTTTTTTTTGTGGGAAGAGATGTTATTTATTCCTATTATATAACAGATAATTCATATTCAGGCCATTTGAAGAGAGAAGAACTAGGATATTTATCATAGAGAATATAAGACTAAAGTAGGGTGGAAGTGAGAACTATTTTCAAATATTTGTTATAATTAGGGATTAGGAAAATAGGTTCAGAGTTACAAGGGAATTGCTAGAGGCATGTAGTTCATTTCTTTCATTTTACAAGATGAGCAAATTGATGCCAAGAGAAGTTGTGACTTTCCCAAGATCACGCAGGTAGGGGACTCCAGTTGCCCTCTTTGGGTCCAGAAGGGCACATAAGTGTGGAAGAAAGGCATAGTTCAGATCAACCTAAGGAAAAAAAGCTTCCTATGAATTAAAGCTATCTTTAAAAGGTTGCTTTTTAATGTAGTGAACTTCATGTCACTGAAGCTTAAGCTAGAGGTCCACTTGACAAGAATTATACAGAAGCATTCATGATTCAGGTAAGGGCTAGGTGACCTATGAGAACCCTCTGTAATTCCATGCTTCTGGGACTCCTGAAATTCATTGGCTATTGCCTAAACTTCCTACACAGTTTTCATGGCTTAACTCCTGTCTTTTAGGGATCAGGCCAGGGCTGGGTGACAGAGCAAGATGTGAGGGATTAGATTTTGGTTTGTTTTGGATGGTACTGAAGGGTTGATAGCATCAAAGGAAAGAGCCATCTGGATGTTAGTACGATCTTATCCCAGACTCGAAACCTTTGGGATATTTTCCTACTCCTGACATTGCACAGACCCTGCCTTTTGAGCTAATAAAGTCTGATGTAAGTACAGCATATGGTGCAATAGTTGGACTAGACTGTTAGGTTTTAGTTTAATAGAATCACAGTGTTAGAACTGGAAGGGCTCTTTGAGGTCATGCAATCCCATCTCCTAAATTTTACGTTATGAGGAAACTGAGACCAAGGGAGGTTAAATGACTCACTGAAGATCATCCAGAAAGTTTGAGGCAGATCTGGTATGAAAATCCAAGTTTCTTGATACTTGGACCAACGTTTCTCACAATACACCATGTTCCTCCTCTGGAATTTAATGCACATTTTGTACTAATGTTTTGTTTTAGGAGAAACAATCCTTTCACATGAAGATGGAAAGGAGATATCAAATGTTGACGCTGTTTTCTAGTGTAGGCTATAGACACCTATTCCTTTGATATCCTGAAGCATCTGTGATTTCATCAGTAACACACCCATGGACATCACACTACTTTACAAGTGCCTATGGCCAAACAATATTTATTACTTCTTGGCGGGATGCTTATAACAACAATTGACATTTATGTATTTTTATGTGACTCGTTATATGACTCTACTCCAGTGATAAAGGCATTATTATCACCCCCATGTTACAGAAGTCTCAGAGGGGTGGTTACTTGAATGTGGTCTCATGACTTGGAAGGATCAAAGAAGAGATTTGAACACAGGTCTTTCTGATTTCAAGTTCAGTTTTGTATTCATTATATTGACACTTCTAAGACTGTAGGAAGTATTTGAAATCTATTCTCACTGATAACCCATAACAGACTTGAACATGAGGATCTTCTCATACTAAGAAGCACAATCTCTACTTTATAACCATATGAATTAGGGGATAGAGGAGAGGTAGCTGAGAAACCGGTGTTTTCTTGCAACACATGTTAAAAATTCAATTTTAATTTTAGCTGGAACACAACTTATACATAATTATCAAAACAAACTTAAAGGTAGAACAATTTAAAGGGTATCTCTAAGAACTGTCAAATGCATTCTTTTAAAAGTATGTTAAAACACACACAGAAACACACAACTATTTCCTTCATGGCTATGATTTGATATTAGATGCCAAATTATCTTTGCTGCCAAATTTCAACCCAAGCAAATTTTAACCTGAGTCAAATCCCAAGGAAAGCAGGGGAACTACTGGTAGAGCACAAGCAGCATTGGGGAGTCCTGTTTTATTAAAATTAAAATAATTTATTAAAATAAATACCTTTAGTTTGAGTAGAAAAGAAAACACACACACACACACACACACACACACACACACACACACACACACACACACACACACACACACACACACCCCCCTCCTCTATCTGTCCTTGCAATGCCTTGGTTCTCTTTGGGCTCACATTTTTGGACTTCCTAGTCCTCATACGACAAATACTGGTTTGCATCAAACTTATAGCTTTGCTATTTTTTTTAGGACAGTAAAATACTTGAAGAAGGAGCTCACATTTGCACTCATTCAATCAAAATATTGTGGTGGTCATTAAGGGAGAGGGGTGGTTTATTGCTTCAGTCAGTGATTTAAGATTTCTAATTGACTTTGAATGTACTTCTATGCAGATCATTATTGAACAGAATTTTTCTTTTTTACCTTTTATTAGTAATTAACTCCTGGTATTCTAAATGATGAGGGGAACTAGGTGGTGGCATTCTGGATAGAGCACTGGACCAGGAATCAGGAAGACCTGAGTTCAAGCCCCAGCCTTAGATACTTATTAGCTATTACTCTGGGAAAATCACTTGTCTTTGCTTTCCTCAGTTTTCTCACCTGTAAAATGAGCTGGAGAAAGAAATAGCGAACTACTCCAGTTACTTTGCCAAGAAAACTTCAAATGGGGTCACGAATAGTTGGACGTAACTGAACAATTCTAAATTCTAAACAACACAATTCTAAATACTGAATGCTGTATGCACTGGGCTTGCACCTTAGATAAGGGCAAAGTAGGGAGCTAGGAGATGGAAGTTCTTGCACAAGGAAGTGAGCAGACCCAAACTGCGTTGGCTAATGATTTTCCCCTTGGGATTCAGCAAGGGGAGTCATAGAGACAATGAGAGGTGTGAGTTCCAGAGGGAAAAAGAACCCTGCTAACCTCCGACTCCTTAATCAAATAGTAGGGTACTGTGCCTGGTTTCTAAATTGTGATGAATCTAGCAGGAAAATAAGAACTCTCCAGAAACCATCTTTCCAAAGAATGAACATAAGGAATAAATATCAATGAGGCCAAAGCTAAAATGGGAGGGAAAGTAGATTAATGTGATGAAATGCTCAAAAGAGACATGAAGAAAACAGTTTTTGTTTACAGAAAGGTCCCGACAATAACAAAACAGAATGAGAAGTTGGAAATATAACTATAGACCGTAGGCAAAAGAGCAATGATTTAGTGAGAAATTTTCCATAGCCCAGAGAACTGCTTGGGCTCGGCAGTAAAACTGATCCCCTTGGCTTTACTAATTAAATAATCCAGGAAGAGGGGATGCTTTAATCACTCCATCTGCTCAGGCTCACTCATTTAGATGGACCCCAAGACAGAAATTTTAAAGCTCTCAGCTAAAGGGAAATTGGTTTGTGACAGAATATTTCCTCAAGCCAATTCATTGGACTCCTTTATATTTGTTACAAGCATTCATAATTTGGTCATGTGGCTGGGTGCCCATGGAACTGGCCCATTTGGTGGGATGTTTATGTCAGATATTTGAATGACAGCAAATGGAAGCCTAAAAGCATTTTCCTGTGTTTAACAAGCAACATCAGGTCACTGTTAAAATAATGAAAACCAATAGTAAATTTTAATTCCTTTAAATTTCTCCTTTCCTTCCCCCAAACTGTAGACTTACAAAAGATGTTATGTGTACATGGCAGAAAATGATTTTTTTGGATAAATCAATGAGCAATTAGTTGGATTGCTACATAGTTATATTGTTTTAATTCTTTATAGAATAAAAAAGGTTGTATATTCACATCTGGAGCAGACTACAAGGTAATCTTGTCTAACCCCATCAACTGACAGATGAAGAAACTGAGGATCCAGGGTGTTAAATGACTTGACTGATATCACAGTGTGTTAGAACCAGGATCCAAACTCATGTTCTCTGATTGTAAATTCAATTATTTTTTTCCTGGTACCAAATTGTCTCCCAATTTCATAAGATTACAAGTTCAAAGGATGTCATATTAAAACACCTCCAAAATAGATTTATCTCTGCTATCTTTCTTTTTTTTTAAATCATTCTTTCAATTCAATTTCAATTTATCATTCATTCATGCATTCAATCAATCAATATTTACAAAATGCTTATTATGTGCCAGGAACTGTGTTATCATGAATTGATTGGACCATAGCTAATTTCACAAAAATATCAGTGTTAAATCCAAATGAAATTCTGCAGATTTTAGGAGAGTATGAGTTTTCAATAAATTTTGGATGATAGAAATGATAAGAAGCATGGCCTACTGTACTGAAAAATAATTGTAATTATATAATAAAATGATAAGTTCTTATGATTTTAGGATATAAATCCCTTGAAGGGATGACCCATGCTTTATATCTGTATCATAGTACCTAATATACTACCTTACAAACAGAAGTCTTAGATTTAGAGCTGAAAGGGACTTCAGAGATCATCTAGTCTAATTCCATCATTTGACAGACCAAGAAACTAAAGCATAGAGATTAAGTGACTCACAAGGTTATGCAGCTAATAAGTGGCAGTGGTGGGCTTCTAACCCACATTCTCTTCAAATCTAGCATTCCTTCTACTGTACCACAAGATTGGAATTATTATGACTACTGTTACTAATAGTAATAGTAATATTAGTCCAAAGGAAATGTCGCAAACCTTAAGTTTTGCCAGGTCAATATTACAGTCCTGGTGCCTCTCATTATTTGTTGAGCAGAACTTGATATCATTGTACTTAGCACAGTGTTATACACAGAGTAGGCATTAAGCCCATGATAAGGAATGAGATATTTAAATTTAATTTCTGGGGTCCATTATTACAAAATCAAATTACAGTTGAGGATAAAAGATTTTTTCTCAACTAACAATTACTTGTGTCTATATCAACTTGTAGCATGTAAGATCAATTAATAGAAAACATTTGGGTGACTTTGGAGCAGATCCTAATCTTCCTGGATCTCCACAGCTATCCCCTTTCCAACTCCCATTGTTTCTGTATTAATATACACATAAGTATTATAGAGTTTGGTAGTCATAATGTCCTGAAACACCCTAGAGCAGGAGCATTCCTATTGGACCTTACTTTTCCCCTTAAGAAAAGGGCCAATGGGAATGCTCCATCAGGGTGTTCTAGTACACTCAACCTATGCTCTATGCATGCTTATGAATATATATGCAAGAAAAAGCACATGTTTGGTATTCAAAATTCTTCCTGTGGAACAGATGGTGTTTTGGGTGCTTTAACAGATCTTGGAAGTACCTGAAAGGAAGCCAGAAGCTCTTGAGGAGTGTTGGAAATGATCCATCTGCAACTGGACCATAACAAACTGATCAACAAATGCCAAAACCCAGCAAAAATCCCCCACCATTCCCTACTCTGTCCTAGAGAGGGGTTCCAATTTCTAGAATGAAGCAAGATGAATGAAACATTTAACACTTTATTCATCTTGGAGATACAGTGTTAAAGAAAGATCTTATTTCAAACCAAGAAGAAAATAAAAACTAAGGACTCATTTTGATTTCATAAAAGCAACAGTTAAAAAAAAATTGATCTAGATGTAGTGCCATCTTATCTTTGGAAACACATTTTGCTCTCTCTGTCTCTCACTGGTTTCTCTATCTTATCTAGAAGTTCAGTGGTCATTCACAAGCCTAATTTCATTGCTGATGGGCATTGGAAGTTTTGATCTACTCCATTTCCAACCTGAGCAGGTTAGCCACTCAATCAGTTTGAAGACCTATTCTTGGAGAAACACCATATTGGTTGACTTAGTGTAGACACCCAGTTGGGAGCTCAGAATTACTAAGCTTTAGTGATCCACTGACCTCAGCCTCCTCAGTATCAGGGGAGTCACAGGATTGTGCTGCCATATCTGGGCTTGGAAGAACTTGTAAGCAGTCATGATCTCCAAAGTTAGAAACAAGGAGGAAAAACTTGAGTTCAACTCTCAGCCCATTTTTTCTATTAGAAGTTATCTAAAATTATATGACTATTGCTATAATGATCAGGTGCTCCTGAAAATATCTTTGAATTCATTTTTAAGAATTTCTTAAGAATGGTAGTAAAATGAACTTGTTTGCTGGAAAACAAAGATCATAATTTCCCATGTAAGGGAAACATAGAAACAAAGAATTTCATAGTTGGAAGAGACCTCAGTAACCACGTAACCCAACCTATACCTGAAAAGTAATCTTGATGTGCTGTTATCCTAACTGTACACATGGAGCTAATTCAGAAAGGACTCTGTAAGCAACTAGTTGATTCCATGATGTTAAGTTATCATTCATTTCTTTTGCGTATGGTTTTAACTTTTTTCTTAATAAAATATTGGATAGATATACTTCTGAATGGTCCATAAGCCTCATCTCTTGACTTATTCTCTTAAACTATGTGTTTTCAACCTTTTTTTGTCATTCTTCCCTATAATATTTTTTTTTTGCAGTGAAATTATAAATAAACAAAAGATACATGATTTCATTTTGGTGATGAACTTCTAGGAAAGTATTTCATTTCATGGGCACAGATAACTGCGGTATAAGCCTGTTTTAAGAAATCATTGAAGATTACCTGAAAGGTAAACCAAAAGAAAAATCCCTATTCAGGAACCTTATTATCAGAAACCTTAGGGGAGTTTAAAATAGGGAAATATTTGCTTGCTAAAGGTATTCACTACTGTAAACAAGGTCAAGCACAGAGTCCAATTTGAGGAGGGTTTCCTTTGGATGGTGAGATCCTCCAGATTCTCTCATCTATAGGTGATGCAGTTATCTCTGGAAAATGAAAGATTTCTCTACAATCATTCAAAGGAATCTAACATAGTTGTCTACCCAGGAAAGACTAAATGGATGAAGAATGTTAATTTCTAACATTTTAACATACGTTTATGTGGACAGCCTATAAAGCTTTTCCATCCATTTGTTTATCTATAACAAAGAGATGAATAAATTGAGGTCAGAGTTTAACATGGGCAAGAGAGCAGTCAGGATTACCTTTGGAAAATTTTAAACTTCTTTAATGAAAGGTCTTTTTAATACCAAAATTTTGGTGCTATTTCTATTTGGCAGCAATGTGATGATTAAAAAGTTCAAGAGACATAGTTTCTGAGTAATTTAATCATTTTATTAATAAGGTCAGCAGGTTACTAACTAAAAGGAAGGTCCTTTGGCAGTCTCTCTTAGACCAAAGACTCCTAATGGTCCCAGTTTACACGTTGTTTGAAGAGGAGATATTCCTGAAGAGTGCCTAATCATCTCAAATTGGTTAAGCAAATGGAAGGTGGGCTATCTTGGAGTACATGACTCAGGTCACTCAAATCTTGGTCAAAGAGACATCAATTCCCATGTCATCTCTCTTGATAATAGGGAGAATTAACATTTTCCCTGGACCTATCTGACCAAACACAATGAGCAGAAATACATCCATTAGCCTAAACTTAGAATTTCTTTTACCATCTGATTAAATCTTGGCCTGGATAACTCTCTAAGGCAGATTTCCAACAATGGGTGCTTTCTGAATTAGGAAGTAGAAAGGGGGAAAATATAATGATTAATTATTAAATATAAAAGAGAGATATTCATTTCTTATTGTAAGATGATATTCTCCCAAGAATTAAAAATCAATATTACAGACAGGATAATGTGATTAGGTGGCAATGCATAACCAATGAAGAACTCTGAAGAAAAGTAAGAGTAAAAATGTCAGCAAAAAATTGTATGATGGTAAAAGAATAAATGCTGGTCTTATGCTCATTCAGTTAATAAGCTTTATTAAGAGTTCCAGGCACTGTGCTAAGTGCTGAGATACAAACAAAAGGGAAAAATAGCTGCTGCCCTCAAGAAATTCACCATCTAATCAGGGAATATGATACATTAAAAGAAGCTGGAAAGGCAGGAGGCAGGGAAGAGAGAGGGCACGCAACATGAGGGCATGATATAGTCATGTTCAGGTGTAGGGGTATTTGGAAACCCTGAAATAGTAACACTGGGTCCTGCCTGAATGAATTCGACCCTGAATTCTTTCAGCCAAAGCAAAACAAAGTTTATTAAAGATCCATCATATTGGGTTAACTTTTAAGGAATCTCAATATTTGTATCGCTTAATGCCTCCTGGCCAGATTGAATCTGAACACCTTCCTGGAGGTAAGATGGATCTTATATACAGAAAGAGAGTGGGAGGGATCTAGGGGTGGCCAAATAGTCTGGGGTGACTAGAGGAGGGGTTTAAGTTGGGTCTTATCTTGATGGGACTGGGGTGACTAGAGGTCAGACTACAGGAACCCAGAGAATGGGATTTTGATAGGATCAAGGTGGGGAGGTAGCTGGAGGCAATCCAGAGGTAACAGGTAACACACAGTGGAGGGCTAGGCTAGGTTAAGGGTAACAGATTTGGACATGAAAAGCCAGATCAAGTGGGGAGATTCAAGGGGTTTTCCAGGACCTATGGACAAAGGGGACTCAAATTCTTTTGGGGTAAGGGGTGAAGGTCTCACCTTGGGCCTATGCCCTATCAGTGCTGTAGCTGAGTAAGAAATTGTGAAGTGGATACCCTAGGCTCCCTTCCCAAATGAATTTGGGTGTCTACTTCTGCGAGGGGTGGGGGGGACAGATGTGAGCTTCTAATAGAGTGGTCGATGAGAAGCCCCTTATCTCAAGTACTACTTAAAGTCACTTTCAGAGACCATGACATTTAAGCAGTCCACTTCATTCCTCCACCCATGTTTGAGCAATGGAATAGATAATGTCCCAAACTCCTGGTCATATCTCTCTGTCCAGGGCAGTTTTTACTCTGTAAGAATCCTTAGTCTCTCCTGCTTAGTGGGGCATCCACTTTAAGAAGAGGGTATCCCCCTTAGGTTGGGGTCTCCCTTGATGGACATCTCCCTTGGGGGCTGTCACCTCCCCCTTAACCATGTGTTTCCCTTAAACTGAGTCTTCCTTCAGGGGCAATGAGCTTGCTTGGTATGTTGTATTGTTATATGTTATCTATAATAAAGTATTATAAATAAATGCTTATACTTGATTTGGAGAGAGGATGAGTGAATTTCTTTGGAACAACCTTGCACCCCAACATTTTGGGATGCCTTGATCTTCATCATTCCTTAAATGGAGGATCTGGGAAGGACTTTCTAATATTCATTTTTCGCTTTCTCCAATCAGAAGGAGGAAGGAACCCTAGGGGCATGAAGTGCTGAAGACATATGAGTTTTAGAGTTGTGATTTTGTAGGGAGATGAGTTTCTGGGGACAGTGAGGAAAACCAGGTCAACAACAGCAAGGTGGGAAATGATGGGAATGAGGGATGATGAAAATGAGGGCATAACAAGTGGCCAGTGATAACATCCACTGATATCCTCCTGATGTCAAGAGAAATTGAAGAAGATCTCCAGCATATTTGGTGTACTCCTTGTGGTTAGTTTCTTGGATGATATAGGTAAGAGTTTCACTGGATAGACAGACACAGATGACTTGTTATTTGTATCAGCAGAAGAAATATCTAAATTGTTGAGATCCATTTGAATGTTGTAGGGAGGTAGAGGACATCCATACTAGGGCATCTAAAGTTGTAATAAGTGTTTATTAACTGAATGACTGTATGACTTAAAGCGTTTTGAAGAGTTGTCATGTATATGGAAGAAGAAGTAGACACGTTCTGCTTTGTTACAGAGAGGAGAACTAGGAGCAATGGACCTAGAGCAATGGATAGAAGTTGCAAAGAACCTTCTTTAGATTTGCCATGAGGAAAAATTTCCTACCTAGTAGAGATATCCCAAGGTCTACTTGACTCCTTTGGGAGGTAGTGGACTTTCTGTCACTGAGTGTCTTCAGGCAAAGACTGAATAACTACTTGATGGATATGTTGTGTCATCATATGATGATATATTGTATTGGGGATTCTTGTTCAGCCATGGCTTGGATCAGATTATCTCTAATTCCATAGGGTTACTAAAATTCTGTGGTGATTCATTAGCCAACTCCTGGGAAGTCATCTTCTCCAAGGACCAAAGACCTGGGTGCAAGAACATCATCCAGAGACTGGCAAGTAAGCTTTGATTTTGTTGGGAACATTTGGATCCAGCCCATGCCAAGGAACTTGAAGAGGACCTTTAATCCTGGAGGATAATGAAGGCATTATAATGAGTTTTGTTCCAGTTGATAAAGTCAAATGACAATTTCTGGACCTGTCATTTAGGAGAAAACGATAATGAATCTGTTGGAAAGAAATATTGTAAAAATTTTCTTTTAAAATTGTTTTTTTATTAAAGGGTAGGTAAGTAATAGCTAAGGCTCCCTACTAAACCTTAGATCTACTTCGGGGCAGTAATAGTCCTAACTCATGCACTGGCAAGTATACTTGTACTGTAGTTAAGGAATTGTAGGATAATGCTGTCGACTCATAAAGTAGCATACATATATATTCAGTATATATGCTACTGAACAAATTCATATGCTCAGCTGAGTCTGAAATATTTGGACAAGAGGAAATATTAAACCAAAAGCTATTGCTGACTAAATGTAATAGATACTAAGCACAGCAATGTTAGGTTGCTTCAAATTAAGATGTTTCTTTTGGATGTGGATTTTTTTTTTAGGCACTAGAATGGTGAAGGGATAAAGATTAATTAAAAAAAAAGAAAACTCAATCTTACTGAGACTAAGACTACCCAGAGAGTAGATGAACACATCAGGCCTGAGAATGGCAAGTTTCTGTCCAAGAAGCTAATGTTTTGGGTCTGTAATAGCACTTATTGTGTCATTACTGGAAAAAGGCGTGGAACTTCCCAATAAGCTCATGTCACTTCATACTCCATAAACACCTCACAATCCCTCAAATCCCTGGCTAACTTACATCCATAGACTCTATCCCATCTCCAGCTAAAGTCCCTTCAATTAGTTACAGAAACAATGGCTGGCTTGATTTTCCCGCAAAACCAAGTGGATTGCTCTCTGACTCTTTACAGTCTTAAAAGGGACCCACTTTGTTCCAGTGAAAAGAATTCACAGGGGATTGAGTTACATGGAACATTGAAACTTTTGGAAATCTAGAAGGAACATTTGCATTGTCCCATCTGAAAAAAAAAAATTTAATGTTGACTATTCCAAGGACATAATGATATTCATTGAAAGATAGCTGAAAGTGGATAACCTAGATTTGATGATAGTAGTCAAAATAAGAATGTGAGACCAGATAAGAAAACTTTTGGTTTTGTTTAGATTGCATCCTTCACAAGAATATTTTAAAAGAAAAGGCATCAACTCATGTCCCTGGCTTGTGGCACGGAGTGTGTAGGTGTGTATATGTGGGTTTTCAGGATCATAATTAAGTAACAAGACCAGCTTTCATTTCCATGGATGAGTATGTGTGTATGACTTTAGAAAGGGTAAGTATTGAAACTGGAAGTCTGAGATTTCTTGAGAACTGGTACAGTACAGTGGGAAGAACACTGGTTTGGGAGTTAGAGGTCTGGGGTTAAAATCAGTCAATTAACCTTTCTAGTTCCAAGTTTCCTCATTTGTAACATGAGGGGGTCTTATTATTTGCCTCTAAAGTCCTTTCCAATTCTAAATTCATGATCCTATAAGAGTTCTTGCCTTGGTTGTTTAAAATTCCTCAAGGAAAATTTAATTTCAAATTACCTTACCTTAGATGTGTTGGCCCACACGTGGGCTAATATGTATTTTTTTCTGGGTAAGGAGATGGAACATCCCTTCTGCTCCAATTCTAGTTGTCATCCGATTTCAATCATTACTATAGACCACTAATTTATACTTTGTGTTTTTTGGACTTCAGTATGTTTCTGGTTATCTCAATTCATGTCAACAAATTTTTTAGCAGTACTAAAACCTAGTCACAAAAAGTACCCTTGCATGGTAGTTTTGGTAATGAGAATTTAGAACCAGAAGGAAACTTAGAAATCATTAAGTTATAACTTTTTATTTTACAGATGAGGAAAATGAGATACTTCAGAAGATTAAGAATAAGCCTAATCATATTCTAGTCAGTTTTTTTGGCTTTATTGATTCATTCAAGCAGTTATTTAGCAAATATTCATTAAGTGACTGCCAGATTCCAGGCATTGTGCTGGTATCCAAAAGTGAAAAAGTATTTAACTTCAAAGAATGCATATTTCAGTATCTCTGGGCTCTTGGATGGGAAGAGAAAAGACCCTGAAGCCTTTGTCTTCCTACTTAGAATCTTACAGCTTCTTTTCTTGATCACTTCTAGGAAAAAGGCAGGGTAGGCCCGGCATTAGGAAGACTCATCTTTGTGAGTTCAAATTTGGCCTTAGTCACTAAGTCACTTAACCCTCTTTGCCTCAGTTTCCTCATCTGTAAATGGACTGGAGAAGGAAAATGGCAAACTACTCCAGTATCTTTGCCAAGAAAACCCCAGTTGGGGTCAGGAAGTGTCAGACATGACTGAAATGACTGAACTACAAAAAAGAAAAAAAGCACAGAGTGATTTAAATAGCTTGCCCACAGTCATAAAGATGGGAGAGCCACCATTCAAACTTGGGCTTTATAGTTCCATTGTTGGGTGGTCTTTTCCTAATCTAAGATTTTCCTGTTTCACACCCAGTGATTTTGGCACTATACCACTCACACTCAAAAATGGAGAGAACCAAACTTAATCGCACATATAAGCACCTTAACATAACTGCATGGGGGCAAACATTTCTGCTTGCAGACAGAAAATATCTCTTCTATCATTTCTCCTTCTGCTTAACATGTTAGCTCCTACTCATTGGTTGTTATCTAATTAGATGAGGGGTCTGAGGAAGAGATGTGAATGCTAACAAATATGTAAACTCCTTCAGTTTCTTAGATTGAAATATGATATTCAGATTTCCTCTTTGCTGGACCGTTTAACCACTATTTATGTACCTAGAACTGAGCGAAACACAGGGCACACAAAGATAACAGCAGAATTCCTTGTCTCCAAGGAGCTTTCAGTCCACTGGGATGAAGCTTGCACACCGCTAAGTAAACTGAGAATATCCACAAAAATAATAAGTAGTTGGGGGAGGGAGGTACACAGACAACTAGAAGATTTCACTGAGTACTCAATGAAAGATAATATCAAGCAACTATAGATGAAATGAAGATTTTTCTCTTCCCAAACAAATCCTTTGTAAATGATTCCTTCCTGGATTATCTTATGAAGAAAATAGGTCATTTTTGGTCTCCTTGGATTTATTGTGAGAGTAATAAGTCACAAGTGTGCCTCTAGTTTCTGCTTCAAGGGGGCAGACCGTCTCATTAGAGGCTACCAGCTGCAAAAAGTTAGGCCTTTTTCTGCCCTTTGCCTTCCTATTGCAGGTGTATTTTGTGTAGAGCATTTAGAATTCAGGTTTGTTCTCTGAACTCATGCTTCGTGATTTTCAGAACAAACAGAGAAGTATAAAATTCTTTTCAGAGAATAATCCATTGACAGTAACCACCACCACTCTTGTTTTTATTGTTACCTGGCCTGGATTCATGTTATAATTGGTGAAGGGAACTCCTCATGAGGAATGGGGAAACTCTTGATAGCCATGCAGACAGGCAGCTAGCCTGCAACTGATAGACTTGGAGAATGGCCTGAAGTCTTGAGAAACTGATTTGGGTCACACAGCCAATATATATCAGAGGCAGCAACCCACGTCTTCCTGAAACCAGGCATGAGATCAGCTCTCTCTTCACCAGTCAGACTCTCTCACCAACCATGAATTAGCTAGTCAATAAAGCACAAAGAAGAAAAGAATCTGTTTTCAAGGATAAGAAACAGATCAAAAGGTTCAACTATAGTCTTTTGATTTTTATATTTAATTAAAGTTATTTTTAAGCATTGCTGTCATTTCCCAGGCTGTCATCATCCCTCTCCCCACCGACAGAACCTTTCCCCATTGCGAAGTATAGTGAAGCAATGTAAACTGCTATGTTGGCCATGTCTGAAAACGGATATGCCGAAATCTTCACCTGCTGTCCACCACTGTTGTCTCCACTGAGAGCAAGTAAATAGATTTTCCTATCAAGCAATTTTACTATCAATCAAATTTACATCAAGATGGGTCATTGCAGTGATCTGAGTTTTGCTGTCTTTCAAGAAGTAAGGAATGAAGAAAGGAAGGAAAGAACAAGGAGGAGGGAACGAAACATTTTTTAAATATTTGGCCATATGCTTAGCACTGTACTAAGCCCTAGGGATTAAAACATAAGCAAAAAGAAAGACAATCCCTGTCCTAAAGGAGTTTACTTTCTAATAAGGGAAGACAACATATAAAAGGGACCTGTAATTGGGAGGGGACAGAGATGACGTTACCTTATAACCTGGATGGTTGGATGGCAAAGAGGTGCCAGGTACTGAAGGAAGTTTCACAATGAGACAATAGTAGCAAAGGTATTGTTTTGAAGTTTAGAAGTCAGGAATAGGGCTGGGAAGGGAATTTTGCTTTCCTTCAATTTTAACCTTTTAAATAATTTGCTGAAGTAAATAACTTAGTTTTTTTCCAAATATTTTATTTCATCATAATTATGGAATCATTCTCCATGTGCAAAACTGAGCTCTTGGGCTAATTAGAATTCACTTTAAGTTCAGCTGATTAAAAAAAAAGGAATAAGCTACATATATACATTTGTGTCCCATATGTCCCTAGTTTTGTCAGCCCAGTCTTCCCAACCAGCGCTGATAATCTTATTTAAGAAATGAGATAATCCTTTTTCCATAACGGTATATACCTTAAAATTTAAAGATATGTTAATTTTTTTTGTTGTTCAGTTGTTTCAATCATGTCCCACATTTTATGACTCCATTTGTGGTTTTCTTGGCAAAAATACTGCAGTGGTTTGCTGTTTCCTTCTCCAGCTCATTTTACAGATGAGGAACCGAGGCAAATAGAGTTAAATGGCTTGCTGCCCAGGATCACATAGGTAGTAAAGGTTAATTATTAAATGATGATAATTTGAGTTAGCAGTCTTCTGATCAAGAACTAATTTTAGCTCAGGAACCATTCTAAGCCAAGTTTGAATTTGATGAACTCAGAAGTTCCTTCCTGCTCTGAATCTATCACCATTATTTGGGCTAGGGTAAAATTCAAAGATGATGTAAGGTATCTATCTATCTATCATCTATCTATCTATCTATCTATCTATCTATCTATCTATCTATCTGTCTGTCTGTCTGTCTGTCTGTCTGTCTGTCTGTCTATCTATCTATCTATCTATCTGTCTGTCTGTCTGTCTATCTATCTATAGTTGAAAGGCAGTTAATATAGTTGAAAGTGTCCTGAACCTTGGGGGCAGCTGAGTTGCACAGTAGATAGAGTGGTGGGCCAGGAGTTAGGAAGACCTGAGTAAAGATCTGGCCTCAGACTCTTACTATTCGTGTAACCTCAGGCTATCGCTTCACCTTGCCTTCATCAGTTTCCTTATCTGCAAAATGAGCTGGAGAAGGAAATGGCAACCCCTCAGTATCTTTGTCAAGAAAACCCCAAGTGGGGTCATGAGGTATTGGACAGACTGAAATGACTGAACAGTAGAAGTGCTGGGACTTCAGCCAGGAGAGGTTATGAGTCTGAAATTCTCTGGTTGTGTAAGTGAGAACGTGTCATATAATCTCCAAAAGCCTCAGTTTCCTCATTCCATAAAACTGGAAGAATAATACCTGTAGTATTTCCTTAATAGGGGTATTGTGGAGATCGAATGAAATTAGGTAATATAAAGTGCTACAGAAATGTCAAGTCATCTATTCTAACACACAGTTCTTAGAAAGGGGAAGAGAGGACATGGTTTCTCAGAACACAACTGGCTATAGGGAGTTTTTTTTAACCTTACTACCACTTAAAGCTGACTGCTAGAACCCTTGAAAATACAAGCCAAGATATTCTCCTTGAGTGTGTGAAAATCTTATATAACTTATTTTATAGAAAATAATATTTATGGAAATGGTATGTCTAATGTCACAGGGTACCAAGTTGTGGATTTCTATCATTGGGAGAAAATACACTGTACAAATTTCTTTCATATAAATTATACTTGTCTTGGCAAAATGAAATACAGGCTTAAATACATTTCTACTTTGTTTGGGTAGTGGAAACAGATGATTTGGACTCCAAAGTGCACTCTTTTGGCCTGAGTTATTCAATTTGCTTACCTACATTGACCGATGTCACCAGCTAATTTCAAGATCTCCCTTTTGTTCTATGTTGTGCAAACAGATCTGTTTTCAAACCTATATTATGAAGGGAAGAGATTTTTTTTTGCCTAGGTGAAATAATTATTATTTTTTAAATTTACCTTAGAAACTCAATGGGCTATTTTGACTGGTGGCACCCCAAAGTTAAGAGAATTTGTAGACAAAACATAGTGGATGAAACCTTGAAGTCCTGCTATGGAAAAATTTAGAAACTTGTTTGAAACTTCTAATGTCAATCTTAGTTTTAGTTTTTAACTTTTCCAAGATAAGTTTTGAAGGAAGCCAAAGGAAGCCCCTGTTTCCTAGACTTTGCTTTTTCCTTGGATGTTGCATTTGACTTCAGTCAGAATTACATATGTATTAGGACTCACATTTTTTCCAAGGCTGGGATTAAGGCTATGCAATGTAACTGGTTATCCCCACCACTGCAGAGTTAGCCCTGTATGATCATGTGTTTTCTTTGCCCTGAAAAACAAAATACATTCTCAAGTTCCATTTTATTTGCACCTTTCAGCTAGGAGACCAAATTGCTTGTTTAACTTTGGCTTTTGGAGTTCTCTATGTTTCGGTTTTGCCAAATGTCAAAATAAAGCCATGTCTCTGTTTCATGGATAAACTTGACTAAACCATATTAGATACAACTGGCAAACAGCTCAGGTCTCAGAAACAAGACACAGCTTTGGCCTCCGTTTGAAAAAATCTATGGAGTGACCTTGCATCATTGGAGTGGCAAATGCTGCCAAGCCAACAGCCAGGGTGAGGGTGGGCCCTGCTTTTTCACAGACCTGCATTAGTATTAGGCCTTCTCCCCTCTACTATTTCTGAAAGGCTGCCTCAGTCTGGAAAACATTACAGGAAAGACAATTCTTAGAAAAAGAGCAAAAGCAGAATAATTTCAAGTCAGCACTGTGTTTGAGACCTGATCTTTGCAAGTTCATTATAAAATTTCAAAGCCAAAATTGAATGGAAAAATGTGGTCCTTATTGTTTGTAAAACAAAAACAAAATCTTTTTTAGCATAGAGACTCTTTATCTACACATACATAATCATATGGAAGAATACTTACCTTATTAGCATTATTGACAAAACATGGAAAGAGTGGGAGACTTGGGTAATGCACTGTAACTAGGGAACTCAGCTCCAGATGAGTTATGGCAACAGATGATTTCCAGCAGGCTTCAATTAATGGACTGAAATCATTTGCACTGAGATGAAAAACTACTTGATTTGTCCTGAGCAAACTTGTCCTTTTTGGTTTATCAACTAGTCTTTCTCTATAATGTATGCTCTAAGAGAGTAGAAACTAGTTTTTGACATTCCAAAGCTGAAGATGTGTGTTGGGTGGTCAGATTGTCTCCGTTTTCTTTACATTCTGGGAGTATACTACTTATTTGTTATCCTGGAAAGACAAAAGGGAGTTATCAGATTTGAGATCTGGAATAGCCCTTAGAAGGCAAGTCCAGTCTTCTCAATGCTAGATTTCCTTATACATACCAGTGGCAGAAGGGTGCTTCTTCACACACCTTCTGCTACACACCTTCTGCTTATCTGCTTCCGGTGAGGGATGGGTCATGATCTCACAAGACAGCTCATTCTTTGCTGTTTACAAATTTTTGCAAAGTTTTTGCCTTTACCAAGCAAAATTCCATCTCAGCAATGGCACGGTCCCATCAGCTCTAACCAATGCTGGTTTGTACGAGCAATGTCACACTATTGGCTCATTTTGAATTTGTGTACCACTAAAAAAAATTCAAATCATAACCCAGACCCCCAATATTACTAATTTTTAATAAAATTCATTATGTCCTTTCATCTGGAAGAGGAATTAGAGGTCACTTTGTCCACATGTATCCTAGTGGAATATTCTAGAAAGTAAGGACCAGAAAAGTCTAATGATGTCATTGGCTGAATGGGTGGATGTGAACAATTTGTTCTAATGGCCATGAAGAGGGCTGTACTGTGGAGAACTTAGAGCTTGGTCAGACATCGAACACAACAAGTCATCCACTGAATTTCTAGTCATCACCAGGCATCTTGACTTTTGTCTTGCCACCAGACTTCAATGACTCCGGAAGACAGAGTGAGTTTGATGACTTTGTGCAACTCTACCTTACTTAAATCAATTCAAACAGGAGTCAAGACATCACTCATGATGACATCGGTCTTCTTTCAAATGAAAGACAAAACAATTATCTATCCCATTAGAATGTAAGCTCCTTTGAATAAGTTTGCTTTTATTAATTGCATTTACATCCCCAATGCCTAACAAAGTGCCTGGTAAATACTGGATTATACTGGATAATACTTAATTAAATGATGAATTGATTGACTATACAAAGAGTATAGCAGATCCATTCTATGGTGAAGAGGACAGAGGATTAGACTAATGCAAACAAAACAAATAGTAAGGGCCAGTAGTGATTTAAAAGAAAATTAATGCTAAGTGGAGGACAACTCAAATCCAACATCTATAACAAAAAATTTTAATGGATTAAACTTTCCAATCAAATGAAAGAAACAGCAACCTGGATAAGAAATTCAAACATAATTTTTTTCTTCCTACAAGAAAAACATTTAAAAATACATAAAGAATGAAAATAAAGGTTTGGATCAATATTTTCTAGGTGTTTCAGACAATTCTCAAGAACAGGAGTCACAATTTTGATTTCAGATAAGACAATAAAATAAATATTCACAATATGAGGAAAAGCAAATTCACTGAATATCCACACTAGTGTGATTCTTCTCAGTCTTTTCTTCGTGATTAGTCAGAATTTTATTTTTTTAGAATTTTCTATTGCTTGTGAGTTATATTCTTTTTTAGATTCTCAGATTGTAGATTCATGTCTATTTTTTCTTCTGAACCTTTGGAAATCCTAACTGAATTTGAGATCAGCTACCAGATGGAATTCAATTTTCTTTTTTCTTGTTCTAATGAATCACAAGATAACTCAGTCACTTTTTCACAAGGTTCATTTCACCTTTGTCTTATCTTTTCTGACAAAATGCTATCTCAGATTCCTCCCACTACCCACCTCCTTTGCTATTCACATGCTTCTGAACAGAGCTACAGAAAGCCATGTAATTGAGCTGATTGGCTATACTGCAGATTTATGTTATCTAAACTTACTTTGGCTCTTTTAACAGACCATCCTTTTATAGTTTCCTGATTGATTCTCTAAACTACTCAACACAGAAACTTTGCTATATAATTCAATAATATTATGAAATTGATTAAGTGAATACTATTTGCCAGGTGCTGCACTAAGTGCTTGGAATACAGATAAGAAAAAGAGTTTGCACCCATCACCAAGGAGCTTGCAATGAAATAGGAGAAGACACACAAAAGAATGTTGCAAAGTGGGGTGTGGGTGAAATATAGGATACCTGCTACATGAGTAGCTTATTTCATAGAGTTTAAACCTGGCAGGTCTGAAGATGCAAAGTGAAGTGAGTTGAAAGTCCACACTATAAAGGAAAACTTTGGGAGGAGTTTGGCACACCATCCTTCAGAGGAAGAAGAGGCTGGGGTAGGTGGAATCTTCTCTTCTAAAGTCTTCCAGACTTCCCTTTCTTTACCTTCTTATTTGAGATCATTCGCCATGAGTTCCCTCTTTTCCGTTTTCATCTCATATTTCTCTGACATGATATCTCTTTTCTTACTTCATTCAGTCTCTGATAAGAAAGTAACTATTTTCCTTGCCAAGGCCAATCCTTTTATGTGCTGCCTTGATCCTGCTCCTCTCATCTCCAACAGATTGAGCCCATGATCACCCCAACTTTTTTTCTCATCTTTAATATCTCCCTATTTTCTGTTTCCATCCCTACTTCCTACGAATGAACCCATGTCTCTCCATTCTTATAAAAACCCTTCACTATCTCCTCTCTTTCCTCCTTGCTTTTGTCCTAATTTAGTTCCTTTCTAAGTTGTTTCTTGAAAAAGTTATCTATACATAATGCTTCCACTTTCCGTCCTCTGACTCTTTGAAATCCTGTTTCCAACCTCATCATTTACCTGAACCTTTTCCCCCCAAACTTTTCAATGATCTCTTAAATGCCAAACCTGATGACATCTTCCTCATCCTTATTGACCTCTCTGCTACATTTGATGTTGTTATTTACTTTATCTCTTTATTTCCTCTCTCTTATTCCTTCTTTTCTTAGTTTTCTTTGCTCAGTCTTCATACATGTTATGCCCGCTAACTGTAGGTATATCTCTCAAAACTCTGTCCTGAAAGTCCTTTACTTTTCTCTCTACACTTTCATTTGGGGGTCTCATCAGCTTCTGTGTCTTCACTTATCCTTTCCATAATGATTGGCAGATACATCTATTAAACCTAATTCTCTCTCTTGAGTTCTGGTCTACTTGACATTTTGAGCATAATATTCCATAGTCATCTCAAAGTTAACATGTACAAAGCAGAGATTGTTATCTTTTACACCAATCTACCTCTTTGTGAAATTATTTCTTATGAGGAAACTGCTACAAAACCAGTCACTTAGATTTACAACCTTGGTATCTTCCTCACTCTCATTCATCCCAATCAGTTGTCAGTTGTTTTAGGTTTTACCTCCGCAATAGCTCCTATGTGTGTTACTTATGTATGTTTCTTAACTCTCACAAGACCACCCTAGTTTTATTTCTTTTCACCCCCCGTCTGGACTATTGTAATAGTCTTTTTTTTTTTAGTGTCTGGTGATGGTTTTTTTTTTTCTTGTGTGTGTGTTTTATGAATTTATTTATTAAACTTTTTACATTCATTTTCACAAAATTTTGGGTTCCAAATTTTCTCCCCATTTGTCCCCTCCCCCCATGTAATAGTCTTTTAATTGTTCTCTCTCTCAAGGTTCTCCCCATTCCAATCCACCTTCCAGACTGCTGCCAAAGTATTTTCCTAGTCTTCAGATCTCACCATGACACCCCATCTTCTCTCAGTATACTCCATTGGCATCCCATTATCCCTAGGATTAAATATAAACTCTCCTACTTGACATTTTAAGCTTCTTGTAGCCTGGCCCCTTTCTACTTTTCCAATCTTCTTCCATATTGTTCTCCTTTATGTGCTTTACAATCCAGTCATACTCTTCTGTGTGCCATTCCATATACATGATGCTTTATTCTCCATCCATGCCTTTTCACTGGCTAACATCTATACCTGGAATGTTCTTTTTCTTTCTTAATATCCTTGGTTGCTTTCAAGAATCATTGTAGACACAATTTCTGTAGGAGGCCTTTCCCCGTCTCTCTGGTTGCTAGTGTCTTCCAATCTACCATCTACTTTGTATGTATCTCCTACCTGAGAATCTTTAATTTGTAATTTATTTCTCCTGATTCACTTCTTTTTCTTCCCATTAGAATTATTGCTTTTTTATGTCTTAACTATTGTTTTATGTTGCATCCGAACTTACAGTTTTTTCTGTTTGTTTTTTTTTGTCCTCAGATGTTAATTTAAAACCCTTTCCATTAGGTCAGTGAGTCTTCTGCCAAATGCATTCTTCCCAGATTTTGTGAGATGTACCCCATCCTTCACCAGGGATCAGTCGTTCTAGTATCTCAGGCTACTATCCAGGAAATCATAGCCTTTGCTTTGACTATCTATTTAGCCAGATGTTCACTTCTCATGTCCTCCTCCCTTTTCCAATGTCCTAATCTTTAACTGGAAGAAGAAATGAAAACATCATCTATGTCCCTATATCCAAATTTCTATCCAGAAAATCAGCATCTTTAGAGATGAATTCCAGACTCCTACTTGGCTATCAATCATTTAAATATTAATTAGTAGAAATGGGTAGTAGTCAATGTAGTTGATAATTATTTACTTATTCTCTCTCATGTCTTGAGATAGTGTATGACTATTGCTTTGTAAAAATTAAAGTACTATATCACTATGCCTTGTTGTGCTGATTGGTGGTTGCCTTAGTTGGCTCTTACATCTAGGCTCAGGATTCAGCCTTACTCTTCTTTTCTCCAACTGACATGCCATCCAGTCCAAAAACTAAGCTATGGAAAAATTATTCAATTCATGTCTAAAACTGCTACCTTGGAATTCATTAAATGGGTTGGTGGTTGCCTCAGTTAACAACTACATCTGGTCCTGCTTCACTGTACTCCTCAGAATTCTCTTCTCACCAATGACCATGCCAGACCACATCTAGCTTTCTCTTTATGGACCCAAATCACATCAACTCTGATGTTGCTCCTGGAAAGAGTATATCAATACCTTGTGGTTCCATCCACTATCCCTGTAATTTCCTAAAGCAAATATCCTACCCTAGCTTCCACTGTCATACATATACACACACACACAGAATTATATAGTTTATATGTGTATGTGTGTACATATGCATGTATATGCTATATGTGTACATACATACATACTAAACATATACATATATAAAATATGTTTATATATTATATAATTCATATTATATATATATATATATACACATAAATATGTGTGTGTGTTTATGTGTATAGTTTCCCTCTATCAGAATATCAGTCCTTTGAGAACAGGGACTGGTTTTGCTTTTATTTTTGTAACCCCAGCACTTAATATGGTGGTTGGCACATCATAAGTGCTTAATAAATGCTTTTTCATTCATTCATTTTTTGATGCAACTCATATAGAAATATTCCTGAGACAAGTTACTATCTTGCTGTAATATTTTTTACACTTAATGTTCTACAGACACAGATGGATAAAATGATTGCTTTTTATAGATTAATTAAACCTTATTATGAACAACTTCAGTAGCAGATAGGATTATAGGAATGTTGCTGGCAGATAAGTGGTATAATGTATGGAGAGCTAGATTTGAGCCAGGAATACCAGATTTCCAATCCTATCTCAGACACTTACTTGCTATTCAGAAGGGTATGTCAACCTACCACTTTGCAGTTCCACTCAACATGTCGGTAATGCTCCACACTAAAATATCTTTCCTTAGCATTTACTTTTATATACTATCTCATCCTATAAGAATATATTTTGTATGTGTATTCCTAGTGTTTAACAGAATAAAATGTGACGCATGCTAAGTATGTAATAGATGCTTTTTCATTTATTCATTCCTTTATTAAAAAAGTATAGAAAATATCACCTTATAAACACTTGGCTTCTTCAAAGTGGAGAGATTTGGCAAATAAGGAAAATGCCATTTTAAAATATGGACTTATTTAGAAAAATCAATTAAAAAATCTTTATACAATTTTTAAAAAAATTTTTATTAACTGGAAAATTATCAGCAAATATGAACCATTCCATACACAAAAGCTGCAAAAATTGGGATTATACAAGAAATCACAAATTCACCTGAGACTATTTTTATTCCTTTTACTAAACATTAAATTTCACTATACTTTTTATGCCATATAGTTATTTTATAATTTTTACTATACATTAAATTTAACTTAAGGTGGTAACTGCATCTTCCTGTTTGTCTTATTTCCCTTCTAAATCTTCTCATCAGCTTCATTGAATATTTTAAAATGTTTTCTTGATGTTGTTTTTCTCCTCCTTTCTTTTGCATCATGTTCATTCACTTCATACTTTGTCTCCCAGAATCCTACCCCTAATAAAAGGCTGCCCTCACCTTGCAACAAAAGTATAGTTAAGCAGAACGGAGTTGTGCTGTAATGTCTGGTCTGAAAATGAATGTTGTAGATAATATCTACAGTATGTTATCTCTCTATCCAGAAGTGGAAGACCGGCCTCATCATTAGTCTTCTGTCATTGTGCTTGGGGATTTCCTTGATTCAAGATCTTAAGTCTCTCAGATTTCTTTTCTTTTACAATGTTGTGGCAATTATATAAATAGACCTTCTGGTTATGCTTATTTCTCTTGGCATCAGTTCATGCCAGTTTTCCCACATTGCTCTGTATCTGGCCCATTTGCTATTTTTTACAGTACAATAATATTCCATCACATACATATATCATAATTTGTTTAGCCATTCCTCAGCTGATGGCTACATGCCTTATTTCCCCTTCTTTGATACTATTAAAAAGTACCACTATGAACAATTTTTACACATAGATCCTTTCCCTCTTTAATTTATTTAAGGTATTTTTGAGTTAAATTGTACAAACAATTTAGTGACTTTTGGAAGGCATTCCAAATTCCTTCCTTTCTTCCTCCCTTCCTTCCTTCCTTCCTTCCTTCCTTCCTTCCTTCCTTCCTTCCTTCCTTCCTTCCTTCCTTCCTTCCTTCCTTCCTTCCTTCCTTTCTTCCTTCCTTCCTTCCTTCCTTCCATTTTATTTTCAGTTCCAAGTTCTCTCCCTCCTTCCACTCCCTCCCCTACCCATGGAGAAGGCAAAAAAATACAATATACATTATATATGTAAAGTCATGCAAAGCATACTTCTTCATTTGTCATGTTAAAAAAAAGGAAAAAAAAGAGAAAGGAAATAAAAATATGCTTCTATCTGAATCTGAGATCATCATTTCTCTATCAGGATGTGGATAGCATTTGACATCATGAGCCCTTGGGAGTTGTGTTGGATCTCTGTGTTGATCAAACTTATTGTCTTTCACAGTTGATTGTTACAAAATGATGTTACCATCTAGATTGTTGTCCCAGTTCTGCTTGCTTCCCTTTGAATTACTTCATATACATCTTTACAGTTTTTTCTGAAGTCCTCTCCTTTATTGTTATCCATAGCAGTATTTATTCCATTACATTTAAAGGCCATAACTTATTCAACTATTTTTAAATTGATGGATATCCCCTCTGTTTCAGATTCTTTGCCTCCACACAGACAGCTAATATAAATAGTTTTGTATATAGGACTCCTTTTTTATTTTTCTTCTATCTTCTTGGCCTATAGACCTAAGTCTAGATATTGGTGGCTCAGATGATATAAACAGTTTTACAGTTCTTTGGACATGGTTCCAAATTGTTCTGCAAAAGAGGTGGAATAGTTCACAACTCCACCAATAGTGAATTGGTGTACCTCTTCACACGTATCTTCCAGCATTTGTTATTTTCCTATTCTGTCATCTTAGACAATCTGATGGGAATGAGGTGGTACCACAGAATTGTTTTAATTTACAGTTCTCTAATTATTAGTGATTTGGAGCATTTTATCACATGGCTATTTATAACTTTGATTTCTTTATCTGGATACTACCTGTTCATATAAATTGACCTATATAGTTGGGGGAATGGATCCTATTTTTTATAAACTTGGGTCACTTCTCTACATATTTGAGAAATGATATCATTATCAGGGAAACTTCCTGCAAAATTTCTCCCTCCCCTCAGTTTTCTGTTTTTCTTCTAATTTTGACTCAGTTACTTTTATTTGTACAAAACCTTTTTAGTTTTATGTAATCAAAATTTTCCATTTTACCTCCTGTGACTCTCTCTATTTCTTTCTTGGTCATGAACTCTTTTATTATATATGAATCTGACAGGTAATCTTTCTGTGTTATCCTAAATCATATGCCCAGTTTGAGTTCATCTTATATAGTACAAGATGTCAGTCCATGCCTAGTTTCCATCAGACTTCTATCTAGTTTTCTTAGTAGCTTATGTCAAAGAGGGAGTACTTGCCCCATTATCTGGGATCTTTGCATTTATCAAATGGTAGGCCATGGTGCTCTTTTGTTTCTGTGTATTGTGTACTTACTATGTTCCATTGATCAGTTTCCCTCTTATCCTGCACCAAATTGTGCTGATTATGCCTGCTTTTAATATAGTTTGAGATGTGGTACTGCGAGGCCACATTTCTTAACTGTTTTAAAAATTTTTCTTGATGGGTTTGACCTTTTTGTTATTGGAATGATATGGCACTGAATAAATAAATTAATTTAAATAGTATTTCCACTTGTACAATGTTGGCTTAGTCTTTACATGAGCAATTAGTATTTTTTAAATTATTTAGATTTGTCTTTATGTGTGTGTATAATGTTTTATAGTTGTGTTCATGTAATTCCTGTCTTGGCAAATAAACTCCCAAGTAATTTGTATGGTTTGCAGTTATTTATGGCTTGTCCAGTTTCTTGTTCTGAGATAGGATTACCTAAATATTTGATTTTCTATTAATCTGGGCAATTTATATTTTTGTAAGTATTCTTCCATTTCATTTAGATTGTCAGTTTCATTGGCATATAGTTGGGCAAAATGTTCTGAGTAAGTACTTTAATTTCATTTTCATTGGTTGTGCATTAGTTCTTTTCATTTTTGAAGCTGGTATTTTCTCCTTTTTTTTTTTTTTAAAAAAAAGTCAAATTCTACAATGGTTTATTTATTTTACTGATTTTTTTGGTCACAGAACCACCTCCTAGCTTTATTAGTTCAGTAGATTTTTTAACTTTCAATTTTCTATTCTCTCTTTTGACATTCAGGATTTCTAATATGGTATTTAATTGGAGATTTTAAATTTGTTCTTTTTCCACTGTTTTTTAGTTACATGCTCAATATGTTAATCTGCTTTTTCTCTCTTTTATTGATATAAGCATTTAAATAAAAACTCATCCTTCAACCAAAACTATGGGAAAAAAATAGAAAGAAGACTGGAAGCTTATATCAGCATCTTTCAACATATACCACAATAAGCTCTAAGTAGATATATGACCTATATATGAAAAGGTTATATCATGAACAATTTAGAAGAGAAGTAGAAGAGAAAGAGAGGAATTTGTGTAATCAAAAGTGCACATCTTATTTCCTATGATGCTCACTGTCTGCTGTTTAGTCAAGAAGTTTTTCCATTTAAACTATCTTTCTCTTTGGTTGAATGGTGAGTCTTGATCCCAGTAGCTCTGTCCTTGAGTTTCCTATACTTTTGAAATTTGTTCAGTTGTTTCTGGATCTTATACATCTTATACAACCTGTCCCATTCATCAGTTTTCATATTTTTTAGCCTGTACCAAAATATTTTGATGTTTACTCCTTTGTATTGTATTGTAGTTTGAGATCTACTATTGCCACCTTTGATCTTTTAAAAAATATTTTTAAAGCATAATAAATTTTATTCTAAAGCATAATAAATTTTATTCCAGTCAACATTTAAAATCTTTATGAATGTTTATGTTTCAAGGGTTCTTTTAGTAACCAATATATGTTTACATTATGTTTTCTAAGCCATTCTGATCTCCATTTTATGGATGAGTTTTTCCTATTCATACTCATAATGTTTTTCTTATACTTCTCTTATCCTTTTCCCCCCTCTCTTCCCCTCCAAATTACCTTCTTAAAGGGAAGGTAATGGAGAAAGACATGGAATCTGATTATTAGTAATCTGTAATTTTAATGATCTGTTCCACACTTCTGTCCCTCTTTTCTTTACCAAAATTCAGATATCTATTTTTTAATCCTTTCTTCTCTGTTCTTTAATTTTCTCATCAAAATCTATTGCTGAAACTGAAGTTGGATTTGCTTGTAACTATTCTTTGCTTGAATTTGCTCCTTCTTTCATCCACCCTTCTCCTTTTCCTTCCTACCACTCCCTTTTCTCTTTCTCATGTTTAGGTAAGAGTGAAAATCTGATGTACCTGTTTCCTTGAACCCTTTCTCCTTGATTATATACTTATACAATTCATTTATGCTAAATAGCAAGTTCTTATCAATTCTTCTTCATTTTTCTCTAGTGTAGTACAGTTTCCATTCAGTTTTTTTCTTTCTTAAAACCAACAACTTAGAGGAACCACACTCATATTCTGCTTTTGTGTTTTTTCCTCTAACTCCCTCAGTCTTGTAGGATCATAGAGCAGAAACTAGAAGGAATTTTGGAGGCATCTGATCTTACAAACTTATCTTACAAATGAGAAAAGTAAGGTTCAGAAATATAAATGACTCACTCAAGGTCATATAGGTATTAAGAAGCAGAGGTGGTATTTGAACTCAGGTTCTCCCAAGTCCAGATTCAGGTTTCATTACATTGTATCATGGTACCTTTCTGACCTTTGAAGATTTTAGAATTCTGAAAAGTAATGCTTATCTCTTCTCCTATTAGAATGTAAAGTATTTATATCATCATTTGTTGTGGTTTAGTCGTTTAGTCATGTCCAATTTTTTTGTGACCACCATGGACTATAGCACTTCTATCCTCTACTATTTCTCAAAGTCTGTCCAAGTCCAAGTTGGTTGTTACCTTGACACTGTCTCTTCCATCCTCTGCCCTTTTTTGTTTTTTTTGCCTTTCATCTTTTCCAGTAGCAGCGTCTTTTCCAGTGAGTCCTGTCTTCTCATTATGTGGCCAAAGTATTTAAGTTTCAGCTTCAGTATTTGACCTTCCACTGAATAGCTTGAATTAATTTCTTTAAGTATTGACTGATTTGATTCTCTTGCTGTCCAAAAGGCTCTCAAAAGTCTTTTCCAGCACCACAATTTAAAAGCATCAATTTTACTCAATCATTTAAGTTACTTTTCTAAATTGACTTCTTTAGGCATTTCAAAATTTCTTTTCAACTTTTCATCAAAAGTGCTTAAAATTATTAAGGGTTCAATTTTTCCATCTGTAAGAATGTACACAGTTTTTCAGAAAATGTTTTTTTTGGTTCCTGAACTCTTTCTGATTTCCTGTGCAGTGTTTTTTGTGTTTGACCTAGACATTCTGGGTTTTATTTATGAGTTTCCTGGCAGTTTTCATTTTGGGTTTTCTTTCCATAGAAGTAGATACCGGGTAAGCAGTAGAAGTAAGAAGGACAGGGAAAGGTCTCTTAAAAGAAGACATTTAATTAGAGTCTTGAAGGAAACCAGGTATTCTGAGATGGGGAAGTGGGAAGGGCAAACATTCCAGGTATGGGGAATTGTAATGTTCTCCTAGGCTTTGTCTAGAGTCTGCTTCTCTTTTCTGTCTCCTCACTCTTTCACTTGACAATCTTATCAGTTCTTATGGATTTAATTATTATCTCTATTCAGATAACTCCTAGTTCTACATAGTTTGTTTCCTGAGTTCTAGTCCTGGATCATCAAATGCCTAGCTGGACATTTCTAACTCTGAAACAAATTCATATTCATTGTATCCGCGACATTGTCTATGCATCTCATCCTCTGCCATCCCCTTTTCAGTTAGCTTCAATCTTTCCCGACATCAGAATATTTTCCAGTGAGTTCCATCTTCTCATTATATAGACAAAATATTCAAACTTCAGCTTCAGTATTTGACCTTCCAGCGAACAGGCTGAATTATTTTCTTCTAGTATTGACTAATTTGACCTCCTTGCTATCCAAGAGACTCTCAAAAGTTTTCTCGAGCACCTCAGTTTAAAAGCGGCAATCCTGTGGTGCTCAGTTTTCCTTATAGTCCAGCTCTCATGACCTTATGTTGTTACTGGAAAAAAAAAGAATGGCTTTGACCATTTGGACCTTTATTTGCAAGGTGATGTCTCTGCTTTTTAGTATGCTTTCTAGATTTTTTATAGCTTTCCTTTCAAGGAGCAAGCATCTTTTAATTTCATGGCTGCAGTTGCTGTCTACAGGAATCTTTGAGCCCAAGAATATAAAATTTGATACCACTTCCATTTTTTCTCATTCTATTTGCCAGGAAGGGATGGGACCAAGTTGCCAAGATCTTAGCAGCTGGATGTTATGCTTCAAGGCAGTTTTTACATTCTCCTCTTTCACTTTCTTCAATAGGATTCTTAATATCTCTTCACTTTCTACCATCAAAGTGGTATTATCTATATATCTGAGATTGCTGAGATTTCTCTCAGCAACCTTAATTTCAGTTTTTGATTTATCCAACCTGCCATTGTGCATTATGTACACTGTGTGTAAGTTAAGTAAATCTTTTCATACATCTTTTCCAGTTGTGAACCAACTAGTTGTTCTATGTTCAGTTCTAACTCTTGCTTCCTGGTCTGCACACAGGTTGCTCAGGAGACAAGCAAGATGACCTGGTACTCCTTTCTCTTTGAGGACTTGCTGCATTTCATTTTGACCCACACAAAGGCTTTAGTGTAACCAATGAAGTAGGTTTTTCTTTAGCATCTTTGCTTTCTCCATAATCCAGTGAATGTTGACAAATTTGATGTTTAGTTCCGCTGCCTCTTAGAAAAGCAGCCTACTCTTCCGGTAATTCTTGGTCCACATGTTGCTGAAGCCTAGCTTTCTGAATCTTAAGCATAACCTTGCTGGCATGTGAAATGACCACAATTGTTTTGTAATTTGAACATTCCTTGGCATTGCCCTTCTTTAGGATTGAGACATAAACTGATTTTTTTCCAACCCAATGTGTTTTCCAATTTGCAGGCAGATTGAGTGAAGCAGTTTAGCACCATCATCTTTTAGGGTTTTAAATGGCTCAGTTGGAATTCTATCACCTCCACTAGCCTTATTGTTAGCAATGCTTCCTAAGGACCACTTGACCTCATTATCTAGGATGTCTGGCTCCAGTTGGTCACCACTACATAGTGGTTATCAATGATGTCAACATCTCTCTTGTATAGTTCTTTTGTGTATTTTTGCCATCTTTTTTTAAATTTTGTCTGCTTCTGTTAAATCCTACCATTTTTGTCTTTTATCATGCTCATTTTTGCTTGAAATGTTCCTTTGATATCTCCAATTTTCTTGAAAAATATCTTATCTTTTTCATTCTCTAGTTTTCTTCTATTTCTGCATTGCTTATTTAGGAAAATAGTATTTTTCCTTGCTATTCTCTGCAATTCTGCATTCTGTTGGATATATCTTTCTCATTCTTTCCCTTTCCCTTTCCTTCTTTCCTCAGGTATTTTATTTGTTAAGGCTTTTCAGACAGCTATTTTGCTTTCTTACTTTTCTTTTTCTTTGGAATTTCTTTTTTGTTGCTGCCTCCTCTTTCCGTAATTCTTTAGATGCTCTATTTACCATACCTAATCCCTTAAATCCATTCATCACCTCTGCTTTATATTCATAAGAGATGTTGTTTAGGTCATCTCAACATGAGATGATGATTTTTCCTACTTTCTTCAATTTAAGTCTGAATTTTGCTTTAAGAAGTTCATGATCTGAACCCCAGGCAGCCCCAGGCCTTGTTTTAGCTCAATGTATTGACTCTTCTCCACCTTTAGCTGCAAAATATATCATCAGTCTTATTTCTATATTGGCCATCTGGTGATGTTGCCTTTCTGGGTTGTTGAAAAAGACTGTGACCACTGAGTTATCTTGACAAAACTATTAATCTCTATTCTGTTTCATTTTGTACTTCAAGGCCAAACTTGCTTGTTATTCCAATTATCTCTTGATTTTCCTACATTAACGTTCCAATCCCTGATGATGCATGTGACATTTTTTTGGTTGTTTTTTCTAGAAGATGTTCTAGGTCTTCATAGAACTGATCAGCTTTGACCACTTCAGCATCAGTGATTGGAGCATAGGCTTGCGTTACAGAGAGCATTTGGCAATACTTGAAGATTATACCTCAGTACTATTTTTCTCACTTCTTTTATTGACTTATGAGGGTTATTCCATTTCTTTTAAGGGATTCTTGCCCATCATATTATATGTAGTGATCATTTGAATTCGGTTTACCCATTCCCATTCATTTAAGTTCGCTGACACCCAAGATGTCAGTGTTTAATCTTTCCACCTCCTGTTGACGACATCTAGTTTACCTGGGTTTATAGACCTTACATTCCAGGTTCCTATGCACTATTGATTTTTACAGCATTGGACATTTTTTTTTTTTGTCATCAGGTGCATCCGCAGCTGAGTTTCCTTTTAGCTTTTGCCCTACCACTTCATTAATACTGAAGTTTCTTGGTGCTATCCTGCACTCTTCCCCAGCAGCATGTTGGATACCTTCCAAGTTGAGGGGCTTGTCTTCCATTTTATCATTTTAGACTGTCCATGGGGTTTTCTTTGCAAAGGTATTGGAATGATTTGCCATTTTTTTTCTCCAATAACTTTTTGTCAGAACTTTCTACTATGACTTTCCTGTCTAGGAGAATCATGTATGGCATATTTCATAGTTTCCTTGAATTATGTAAGCCCCTTTTCCATGACAAGACAGTGAATGGGGGCAGGTGCAGGGGTGGGGGAGATTGGTGGGGGGAAGATGGCACATAATAAATGCTTGGTGATTAGTTGAATTAGGGTAATCTTTGTGATCAAAATCCAGCTGCTCAGGGACATGATTGGAATCGAAATGAAATTGTTGTGGAGCTGTTTAGGAGGGAAGCAAAAGATAGATTTAACATGGGATTTCCTCTCTCTTGAGCTGTGACTTACTCTATTATTTGCTGTTGCTCTCTCTGTCGTACTGCCATCTACTGGTTCCCTGTTCACTTGTTGCACTTATGTACTGGTTCCAGGCTGAACTGCAGTTGTAAGGGGGCCTTTTCTCCACAGGGAGGTGGTGACAGCTCTCCTGGGAAAAGACCACATCAAATTAGGGCTATTTTACCTCATTTGCGGGCCAGACTTTCAGCTCTAATCATGCCCCTGGTAAGCTGGCTGAAGTAATAGTATCTGACAATTACATGTAGTTACAAAGCATGCAAAGTACATGTCTTGTCTCCTTCGTGGTTTACTCCATCCCTGCAAAGTGAGTACAGTCGATAGACTTGTCTCCATTTTATATATGCGAAAATGGAGGTTCACAGAAGTGAGGAGCTGGTTTATACCCACTCGCAGAGCTAATAGTGTTGAAAGTGGGATCTGAACCCGAATTTTGCTGACTCAAGATCCAGCATGCTATCTGCTGAAGCAGAGTGGGTTCATCCAGGTTGAAGTGAAACTTCACTTATTAAGACTGTGTTGGAACTGACTTCGGCTACCTTTGTTCACTTTCTTTCTTGCGCCCTGTCTCATCTCATTCACTCTCTGTGTCTCTTTCTTTCTTTCTCTGTTTCTGTCTGTCTGTGTCTCCCTTCTCTCCCTTTCCGCTCTCCTCTTCTCTTCTCCATCTCCTGTCTCTCTTTCTTTCTCTTCTCCTCATTTCTTCTCTCTGTCTCGATTTTTCTGTCTCTGCCTCTCTCCGATATTCTTTTCTGCTAGTGTGGATGAACCAGTTCCATGTCAGTAAAACCTGCTGTACCAAGAATCCTCACTGCCATGTATGCTTCTTTTGTGTTTGTTTCCTCTATCTCCCATTATAAACTTGCTCATAAAACTGACCTTAAGAGAAAAAGCTTCATTTAAAAAAAATTGCCCATAGCTGCAAAGACAGTGCTAAATACATAGTAAATGTTCAAAACGTGTTGACTCACTGACTGAAAACAAATGAAGGGCAAAAGGAGAGAGCATTGAGAATGTTTTTCTTTCCCACATGTGCTCTATTTTTAAATTTGAGGACCTAGGTACCAAGATAATAGGCTGGATGGGAAGAAATATCTCTTCATTAGTTTCACAAAATGTCAGAGACATTATCATTCCACTGCATGGTTCTGTAAGATCCTGTCTGTTAGGAAAGAATGTTTTTGCTCTACATATTTTTTGGTACAGAGAAACACAATTTGCCTTGGTTTTCACATGGACTTTATGTGGCATAGTTATATCACTAGACTGGGATTTCTGGATTGTATCTGTGGCTCTGGGTACAAGTAAATCATATAGATTTCTGTTTGTACACACATAGACATACAATGTGCTTATTCCTTACAATGTAATCATTGGATTTTTGTGGTAATAAAGTTATTTCAGACTATGCTTAGCTTAGTTTTACTACCCCCTGTGGGTGGATTGGAATGTTGTATACCTGTTGTGTAGAAAAAAGCCATTTACAGTTTTAGGCAATGTAGATTTTTGGTGTTCAGTCATGTGTGGCTATGTGACCCCATGGATAAAGTCCATGGGGTTTTCTTGGCAAAGATACTGGAGTGGTTTGCCATTTCCTTCTCCAGTGGATTAAGTCAAATAGAGGTTAAATGACTTGCCCAGAGTCACGCAGCTAGTAAGTGTCTGAGGCTGGATTTGAATTCAAATATTCTTGGCTACAGTCCCAGTGCTCTTTCTATTGCACCAACCAGTTGCCGGGGTCGAATAAGTTCCTTAGGGCTCAGAGCAAACCCATTTTCCTAAAGAGATACCTGGCCAAGGTTTCAATGCGGGGGTTGAAAGGTTGGGGAAGGCAGCACATGTGGCCTCCCACGGCTCACATTATACCTCGTGTTCTGCCCACCTCCATTCCACTTTTTCAGGGCAGTTTTCTTAGCTTAAATATAATAAAGCCAGGGAAAAAGCTGCTCTGCTAGGAGTCCAAAAGAGTAGCGATTGCTGTCACCAACAATGCATTAGTCTGCTTTCAGGAGACAGTCCAAACTGGAGGCAAAGAGAATGTGTTTTCTCTGTTTTTGTACTTAGGGGACCTCAGTGCTTGAGTTGGTCATTCAAAGGGGCAAGTTGTATTCAGTTGGAAATTTTGCATATACATACCCCAAAAGGTTCCATGCAATGGCCTGCCTAGTGTATGTGTCTCTAATTGACAAGGACCCTGTATTGTTGGATATAATTGCACTCAAATGCAGAGCCACAGAAGAGACTTCTTTCTTATAACCTTGCTGCTAGCTGGTGCAAGGCTGACTTTGTATTAATGAGCCAGCTGGTTAGTTTAAAATTTTCCTTTCTATGTCTCTTATATTTGAGATAGAAAAATAAAACACCCTTAGAAAGCAGTAAGCTTGTGCCACAAAGCCCAATTTAGGCATGTGATATCAATGGTGAGATCTGGGTATTTTTGCAAGTGTAATAAGATGCCTGAAAATATTATAAAACTTTTCATAATTTCAAAGGGTAGCTTATAAACTGATGTACAAAATGCCAAACACAGTAGATACTTTTCATCCATAATAATCAGAGGGACACTATGCTTATTTTCTCTGTCTGCTGTATGATTCATTCAGTTAATAAAATTTGAAATGGAACACTTACCAGACCTCTTCATGAGAGATAAATTGATATCTGTAATAAGTGAGGAAAAAAAGTCCACACTTGAGAAGTGACAAAAAAGAAATGAGTTTTCCATGAGATGCTACAGAGATAGACTAATATATTTAATTCATTACAAATACTTTCTTCAATTTCTTCTTTTGAGTCCTCATTTTCTTGTGTGCTAGGCCTAGAGTTAGGAAGACTCATCTTTGGGAGTTCAGTTGTGGCCTCACACACTGACTAGCTGTGTGACCCTGGGCAAGTCACTTAATTCTATTTGCCTAAGTTTCCTCATCTGTAAAAGGAGCTGGAGAAGGAGATGGTAAAGCACACTTTAGTGTCTTTCCCAAGAGAACCCCAAATGGGATTATAAACAGGCAGACGTGACTGAAATGACTGAACAACCGCTGCTCTGTGAATTAGGTACTAGAGGTATTCTTATTCCCACTTTTTTTGGGGGGGAGGGGAGGGCAGTTAGGTGGCATAGTAGATTGCCCAAATTGGGCCTAAAATTAGGAATGCCTGAGTTTACATCTAGTCTCAGGCACTTATTAGTTGTGTGACCCTGGGCAAATAGGTTAAACCTCTGTTTAATATCTTATCTCAGTTTTATCATGTGTAAAATGGGGATAATAATGCCTACCTCTCAGCATTGTGGGAATTAAATGAAATAATTGTAAATAATATGCATATACATATATATGTTGGGGCAGCTAGGTGGTGCAGTGGATAGAGCACCAGTGCAGGAGTCAGGATGACCTGAGTTCAAATCTCACCTCAGACACTTGACACTTACTATCTGTGTGACCTTGGGCAAGTCACTTAACCCCAATTGCCTCATCCTGCATCATCTCCAGTCATACTGATGAATATCTGGTCACTGGATTCAGATGGCTCTGGAGGAGAAGTGAGGCTGGTGACCTGCACAGCCCTCCCTCACTCAGAACAAAATCAAGTGCAAGTCATGTCATCATTTCTCTTTGGCAATGAAGGACAAACACACACATACATATATATGTTAACTGTCATTATTATTACTTTATAGATGAGATAACTGAAATGATGAGAGGCTGAGCCATTTGCCCAGAATTAAACAGATAGTGAAGATCAGAGGTAGAATTCAAACACAGGTCATCTCAACTTTAAGTCTTACAGTCTACCTACCAACAAGTATCAACTATGCTATTGTTAAAATGACTGATGTCTGATATGAATTGAAAAAAAATACACTGAAATTCACAAAATTATGTATGACTTGTATTAAATACTATTACATTTAAAGCATGGTGCATTCAAAGCTGAAAATCAAGTACAATTTCCATCCACCCTTAAGGATCTTGCATTATATTGATGAATAAAACATGTAAAATGAGAAATAAAGGCAAGATAACTTAAGGATGGAAAGAACACTTACCAGCTAAGGGGAGCAGGCAGCTAAGTCAGCTGAAGCTGCAAGAAAGCTAAGGACTTTGGGAAGTGGCGATGAGAAAGGAGTTGATTGTTTGCACTTGGTTATTTGCATATTGTTTACCTCATTGACATTAAAACCTGAGCTCCCTGAGTGAAGGGACTGTGTTCTTGCCTTGCTTTGTATCCTACCTAAGCAGAGTACTTCTACACATTGTAAGTGTTAGATGTTTCTTGACTTTCTAGGCATGGGGATGAAATTTATTTATTTTTAAAGTTTTCAACATTCCGTTCCATAAGATTTTGAATTCTCTCTTTTCTTCTCCTCTCCTCTCCCCCAAATGGCATGCAATCTTATATAGGCTCTTATATTATTAATTTTCTAAATCCTGTACGGCTATAGAGATCTTAGCATGTAGGTATTTGGCATTTATCTGTTTGGAATTTTAGAGGTTCCTAAGGTGTAGGAAGCATGATGCCTGTTTTCATTACTGTTATGTAATACATATCTGTTCTAAACGGTAGACTTCCTTTCTTCTGATGAAGATTTCAACTCCTTCCATGTCTTAGCATATATAGTAGCAGATCTTCATAAATATTTGTAATATAATGAAGATGTGATGAGCTTCAGGCAGTTGGTCCTCTGATCTGTCATTGGAGTTTATATTTTAAGATTTCTACCCTTGATAAGTATCTGACAGATTCTGCACATTACTGGCATAGCCTTTGAAAAATCTGTGTTATATCTATGCAAGGGCGTGCTGGTAAATGTTAAGCAATTTGGTCCTTGAAAAAATGTCTGCATGACACAATAGTAAATCTAACTACATTTTCTCCATTCCTATCTTAAATCTAAATGATCACAAAAGCCCAATGAATCAAGCTCTGATTTTTAGAGTTCTAAGGTTTAAATGCTCACATTGACAATTTAACCATCAATTGGCTTTTGGGAGTCAGTTTAAGCTGGCTCCCAAACGTCCCTGCATCTATGTAATGATGAGGTTCTGGAGCAGATTTTTCAGGAAGAGCTGGCATAATCCCGTAGAGTACACTGGCTCTGGAATCAAAAGATCTTGCCTCTGGTGCTTATTACATTCATGACCTTGGACACCTCCTTGGGCCTCGGCTTCAACTATAGAATGAGAGGATGGGAAGAGATGGCCTCTGAGATTTCTTCCAGTCCCAGGGCTTTGATCCCATGACTTTTTATCTACTTCTTCCTCTTCCTTCCCTTATAGGTCTTAAGGCTCTGAGAATGACAAAACCTCACCGTTGAAGGTACCTCAGAAATCAGGTAGTTGAACTCATACCACTACCTGAATGGGAATTCCATTTTTACAATACCCATCAAATAGTCATTCATTTTTTCCCTAAAGATTTCCAGAGATAGTCATTACCTGTAATGCCAGTAGACCACTCTACTTTTTGAACTTTTAGGAATTTTTACCTTTTACATTAAGCCTAAAAATTATCTCTCTGTACCTTTCACCTATGGCCCCTTAATTCTACGCTCTGGGGTTGAATAAAACACATCTAATCCATTTCCTATGTCATCACATACCTTTCACTTATTCAAAACAACCCTCATGTTTCTCTGAATGCTTTTCTTTGGTTTCCTAAGTACTCTTTGCCCCTACCACATTAACTTACCTTCAACACATTACTTTTTTCTGCCACCAAGTACCATATATCATGTAGTGTTGTGAGCAAGACAAAATGAGCCATCACTTGTGCTCTGTATCACATCCCAGAATCTGGATATTCTTTTCTACCTCAGGGCCTTTGGCCTTCCAGTCTTGAGTCATCAAAACTCCAAGACTTTGGCCTCAACCCAAAATAACATCCTACTTATTACTGTTGCAAGCCATTCATAACTTTAAAGCAGTATATAAATATTATTCTTATTCTTCCTCCTTGTAATCATCTCCTCCTCCTCCTTCTTCTCCTTCCCCTTCCTTCCTTCCTTCCTTCCTTCCTTCCTTCCTTCCTTCCTTCCTTCCTTCCTTCCTTCCTTCCTTCCTTCCTTCCTTCCTTCCTTCTTTCCTTCCTTTCTTCTTTTGATTCTTCCATCCTCTTTCTCTTCCTCCTCCTCCACCAACACAATCACTGCTGCTGCTAGCCTTATAGCCTGTTCCTTCTCCAAAGGAAGTCCATACTGTAGTCAATTAGGACAACATATTGTTCCCTATATTACTTTAATTTGGGAGGAATGGAGAAGTGTGGGAATATGGATTATGTTTGGTACCCTGCCTCCTGCTATAGGAAATAGAGTAAAAATTTTGACCTGGTGAGTGTCTGGTCAGTGATGAGCCTTATGGACCCAGTATAATCTTAGGATAATCCTGAACATGACCTGCAACATTTAGCTCATATTGATTGTTGGGGGAGTACCATTGATTTCACTTTTGTGAAAGAATTTGAATTGAAGCTGAAGGTTGTTTGCCACATAATGTTAACAAAACAAGTATATCAACCTGGGACTCTGACCAAACTAACAGACTCTGTCCCAATCCAGTGTATTAACCAGGGATTACATCCAGAATTTCAAGTTGCTTTCCAAGTAGAAAATTGCCAATCATGCAGTAACAACTGAAACTACAGTTTTCCCTGTGGGAGGATCATGGGCATTCCATCTTGGTATTGTATAGCTGTCCAGACACCTGTTTTGTATCTGAGCACTTTCAAATCACCTTGGCCTTTTTTTGAGCCTTATCTTGTTACACTCTTGTTACCTTCTACAGTAGCAGGTTAAAAGGTAATCTTGGGGAACATGAAATAGATCAATCCACCATGAGGTAAATCCATCCAAAATGCCAATACCCAGACTTGCTAGAAATCCTAACCCTTAGTGCTTGACTCTAGTGGAAATGAAGAATGAGTAAAAGAAAATAAATGCATGTATGAATTAAAAGAACCTATCAAACATTTATTAGTTGCCAAGCACCATCCTAAGCATTGGGGATGTAAATACAAAAGTGAGACAGTACCTTCCTACATGGAGCATGTATCTTAGCGGGAGAGATAACACATATGAAGAAGTGATATCCAAGGAAGGGAGTCATGGTATGGAAAACCACAAAGATGGTAAGAATTACAATTGGACAGTCATTAGGACATTCTTTCCAGAAGCAAGGATAATTTTGATTTTACTGTAGTCATCAGAGAAAGAGGTTGAAAGTATTGAATGTGAGAAAGGTGCACAAGCAAAGCCAGGGAGGAAAATGGCTGAGGTGAAGCTAAGGATCCTTGGTCTGAGGAAGTACAGAGTCTAATAGTTTAGTTTGTCCCATGCATGGTCTCTGACAGTCTGGTTTATATGGTTGAGCAGCAGAAGCAAGAGGAGTAGAATATAGAGGACAAACTAAAAACTGTCCATCAGAATGGACAGAAATTCCAATGTGAATAGAGTTTTGATGACTCAAGACAAAACTTGTCCCTCTTTGGAACTGTGTACAAATCTTTGTAGTGATGACATTGTTAGTTGAAGTTGTCGTTATGATTATGTAATATTTATAGCTTGCCAGTACAGTATAGGTCAAGAACTGTCCAATCTATTTCCATGAAAATATGTCATTGGTGTCTTTTTCATTATAACAATCCCTTCCTATCAATGGGCTAGATTGATTCTGTGATCTCCCTCTTTTTTTCTGGAGAAATTGAATTCTCACCCATCTCTGGGAAGAAGGATAAGAGGGCACAAATTAGCCGTTCACTTATTTATCAGTTGCCTACTATTGTGAGTGTGACACAGGTTGCACAAGATACACTCTCTAGTCTCAAGGAGCTTATGGTCTATTAGTGGAGCTGATATGCATGCAAATATGCAAAAACATAGTATTTTATGGGTGCTCCTTGTATTGTACAAACTGCAAAGTGATAGGAGTAAAGATGAGGATATATGTTCCCAAGGAGTATAGAGCCAAATAGCTTCTCTCCTTGCTAGGGAAGTAGAAGAGGGACCACTGCCACCTGGGGTGATCAGGGAAAGAGCTGGTCATGGAAGAGATAACATTTAAACTGGACCTTGAAGGATTTTGTTAGGTAAAGATAAAAAATGGAAGTCATCCTAGTGAAAAGGTTGGCATGGGGAAAACCATGAAGGTAAGAGCAGCGCATATTCAGGGTCTGGTGGATGTTCCATATTTATGAGACCATAGAGTTCATTTTGAGAAATATTGGGAGATAAGGGCAAGACCTAAGTTTGGCACAGATTGTGAAAAAAAAGCCTAGTTTGTCTTTTACCTTCAGGATCAATATAAAAATTTTCTATTTGGCATTTAACTTTTTAACTATTAGGTATTAACAAAATAGATAAGAGGCAAACAATCTTTAACCAGTCAACAAACATTTATTAGGCACCTGCTATGTATCAGATACTGTAGTAAATGCTGTAGGTACAAAAAAAGGCAAATAATAAGGCAAAAGACAATCCTTGACTTAAGGAGCTCAAAATCTAATGAATTCAACGTGACTTTCCCCAGGAACATACAAAGAACCAGTGATTTCCCTGGGTGACAGAAATCCCTGAATGAGAACCTCCTTGACTTAGAATGGTTAAGTCACTGCTCTAGTAACACATATCTAATATGCGTCAAAGGCAGAATTTGAACCCAGGTTTTACTGATTATAGACTTGAAAGAATATTAAATGTCCAGTAGTCCATCACAGCCTCTCCCCTTCCTCCGTTTCCAATCTTCTTATATTTTATTCCCTTCTTTGTACTCAGCGTTCTAGCAACATTGGTTTTCTTGCTGTTCCTGGAACAGGACACTCAGTCTCCCAGTTCTGTGACTTGTTGCTGGCTCTCTTCTGTGCCTGGAATACTCTCCCTTCTCACATGTACTTGCTACCTTTCTTGGTTTCCTTCAAGACTCTGCTCAAATCTTACCTTCTGCAAAAAGTCTTTCTCAGTCTCCTAGGTCCCCACCGCGTGTTAGTGCCTTCCTTTTGAGACTACCTTCCATGAACTCTGCATATGTCTTATACGTACCTATGTTCATGTCTATTGTTTGCATGTTGTCTCCCAGGAGAAGGTGAGCTCTTTAAGAGCAAGGGATGCATTTGTATCCTTTAAAAGTATCTCTAGAGTTTAACACAACGCCCAGCACATAGTAAAGGCATAGCAAGTACTGTTCTTGACTGACTTATTGCCAGTCTAAGAAGTTCAGCTTTATTTTGTGGGGTAGGATGTAATTAAAACTTTAGGAAGATTAATCTGGAAATGGTGTATAATCTGGGGACGGATCAGATGGGTAAAATTCTGGAGGCAAGGAGAACAATTAGAAGGTTATTACAAGAGTCTACTCATGGAAGTGATAAGAACTCGTATTAAGGGATGGCAGGGAGAATGGAGAAAGGATTGATATATTTATACATCATTTATACATCTACATATATTTACATATATACATAAATATTTATCTATTGTGTATGCTACCCTCTGCATACCCTTAACAGTAAATTTTGATCTGAAGTTAAAACTCTTTCATTCTAAGAAGAAAGCATATTGAAAGCATACTTCCATAAGGCTGAAGATAAGGACTCAGTGAATTGACAAATAGAAGCCAGGTTATGCAAATGCAGTGATTCATAAGCTCTTTTCCTATTGGATGGTAGGCAGCTGCAACATAAGCATCAATGTTTTTAATACCTCTAGAACTCTAATGATACACATGTCAGTTTCCAGTGAAATAGACTATTTTTCTTCACTGTGAGAAGGAAAATATGGATGTTCCTAGGACACCAGTGGTGGTAAAACTAGTTGACAGAATATCTGGCTCCTCAAAGCTGATTCCTCAAAGGCTACTACTGATGGATCAAGCTCACTGGTTCCATTTCCTACTGGGCCAGCATTTGACATCATCACCTTTGGCAGTGAGATGTGCAGCTGGAATATGGAAGCATGGGCCAATAGGGCAGATCAGCAAAGGCCTAATGTGGCTTATCTCATCAGAGCAACTGAGGAGAGTTAATTACCTCATCCTTAGCTTGGAAGTGCTTTAGTAGATAAACATTGGTTCTGGATCTTAGTTTGTAGAAAGCCATGTCAACAAAAGAAGTACTAGGACCACCTGGGCGTTTTGGCTGTCAGAGTATAGATACAGCAAGTGTAGAAAGAGGCCTGGAATGTACAAGCAGAAGGAAACATTGGGACAAGTGAGGAAGACTAGGCTGGTCTTTGAATCAGAAGAGTTGTCATGTATCCAAAGGCATTATTTAATATTAGTGATGTAGTTTGGCCCATTAACTCAGAACTAAACATATCCCTCATATGGCTCTGACTTTCTAGCCTTGGCAACTTAAGTATAACTGAACTCACACTCTCTAGAAGTTTAAAAATAAAGTTAGTGTGCATAGTCAGAGTTACTCCAGTACAATTCTACTCAGTTGCCATTAGAGGATTAAGTGAGGCTATAATAATTTAATATTATGGTGCATCTATGATCTCATCTAGGTTGACACTCGCTCCAAGGGTAAAGATTACAATCTATCCATACTTTCTCATTCTCCTAAAAGAAATAAACATGGAACTTTAGTGGAAAGGTGAACATAGGAAAATTGAAAGAAAAATAGGTTGGAAAATACACTGTGGAAGTTAGAATTGAGGAAACTTAAGGTCTGTACACTCTGTAGAAGCCTAATCACTTTGTATTAGGTATACTTTCTTTGAGAAAACAATCAACAGACATAGTGAGAACTGAATAATGTTACAAATGATTAACTTGCTTAAATTTTAACAGCCAGGAAAGGACTGGTTGCTGATGTGGAAATATCAAATAAGATACTGATTTAATTTAGGGGGTCTTAAAATTCTTTATGAAGTTTTCCTATCCTCCCTTTTTTTCATACATCTTGGTATATAAACTGAAACTACTTTTCATGACTTTTTTTTTTGGGCGGGGGGAGTAGGCAGGAAATGCTTATCCTGAGTGCTTCCATATAAGATGAATACATGTTTTGAGATATGACGTTTCATATTCCTTTGGATGTTAATAAGCAAATGCTTAATTTAATCCACCATGGTGAATTTGTTAGCTCTTTCCATTCAGCTGTAACATCCTTTTATCTTTTAGTTTTATTTATAAGGAAGATTTCAAAATTGATAAATTAGAATGATGTGTCAGTACTAATATGATTCAGTTTTTCCTGTTGGCAGGACCTGGACAAGATTCTTATTTTCAGGATAGCTACATTTAAATGTGTTTGCTCCTTAGTATTCTCTGCCTTATTTTCTTGGCCCTCTACCACTAATCTTACCGAAGAAACAACAACAAACCACCACTACAGCTGTAGAAGTGGTAGGGGCCATATAGACAAGAATAAGGGTAGAGTTGATCATTTTCATTTTTTTATAGGTCATACAATGACCAAAAATTTCATTATCTATTGGTGAACCTACTGGCAAAGAGCTACTCCAAGAGAAAATATTGTAAGTAATAAGAAAAAAAAACAATTTAAATACTGTGAAAACCAATCAGGAGTTCCTAAGACCTAGAAGCTTCTGTACTAAAAGACCATACATCTAGGTCTTGGAACATCATATTTTGAAAAGCAAAGGAACTGGGGTTGCATCCAAAAATCACTTATTCAGAAAGTTGAATATAATCCTGAGTGGTTAAAAAAAAGGGTTTGATGAACTGAAGACTTTCAGGTATTTGTAACAAGAAGACCAGAACTCAATGGAGAATTTGATATAAAAGAAAATGTTGTTAATGTTAATAATAATAATTATTAGTAGTGTTCTTAAATGTTTTATCATTACTAAGATAGTTGGAAAGAAAAATTGTGGCTGAGTTGCATATGATGGGGTGATTATAAAAAACTGAGTAGGAAAAGGTAAACCTTTTTACAATCATCTCATAAAAATGGGGCATGAAAGGAAGAACTCACACAGAAGAAACAGATGTGTGGGAGAAGGCTAGTAGTACTGGAACCTTATTCTTATCTGAGTCGAAGAAGAAACAAAGTGTACATCTGAAGACGTTTAGAAGTCTTCTGAACTACTAGAGAGGTGGAAAAAATGAGGGATAGGGTGGAGAACGGACTTTTAAAAGGGTGTATAAAATCAGATTAGGTGGGTGGGGGAAATATAAGGGAGGAAATTTTAGAGGGGTGGGCAAAATAAGGAATAAGAGGATAAGGGGAAAAAAGATAAGGCAATGTATGATAGGGTAAAAAGAGAGGCTGAGAAGGAAAATAATGAGTAAAAATATGATGGAGGGAAATGAACAAATAATAATTTTACTTTGAATGTGAATGAGATGGACTCATTAAACATAAATGGATAGCAGAATGGATTAAAAATAAGAATCCAACAATATGTTGTTTACATGAAACACATTTAAGAATGAGAGATACACCCAGAGTTAAAGTAAAGGGTTGGAGTAGAGTTTATTATGCAACAGCTGATACAAAAAAGGCAGGGGCAGCAATTATGACAAAGTTAGGGCTAAAATAGATTTAATTAAAAGAGATAAACACAGTAACTACATTATGATAAAGTTACCATAGACAATGAAGCAATATCAGCACTGAACCTGTGTGTACCAAATGCTATAACATCTAAATTATTTTTTAAAAAAGGCTAAATGTGGAACTACATAGTAGTATTATAATAGTAGGGGTACTTTAATCTTTCCTTCTCAAAACTAGATAAATCTAACCCTCAAATAAGAAAGAAGTTAATAAAGGATATATGGAGAAAGATTCTTATCTGCATCTAGAAAAAGAACTGATCAATAGAAGTATATATAGAAAGGAAAATAATAAATCTACATGATAATTTCATTGTATATTTGAAAGGAATAGCAAGTTATGCATAGTAGATTTGTACTTTCATGTACAATTATCTTTTTATTGTACTATGTTATAGGAATGCTTATTTTTTCCCATAAATTAAAAATAAAATAAAATAAATTAAATGGATATAGTTTGTTGCCAGAATTGTCCTTGAAACTGTTCTAGTTTTCCTGGAAGATAAACCCACCCATACCTCATGGTTCATTGTCACAGTCTCTAAGACTCCAGGGTCATCTCCAAAACACAATGAGGTCTCAAAGTAAACTTTATGAAAGATGTAAAGTTACAAAAGATAATACAACTACTCACAGGAATTTCTAGATATACCAGAAGAAAAGAATATTACAAGAAACACCCTAAACTGAACTTTATTTTTGGGTCTGTGAAATACCAGACTTGTCAAAGGTAGGGAGATTGCCTCACTTTCACATGAAGTAATAAAAACAGTAAGAATAACCACTTTTATCTGATGTTGGATAAGAATTTATAATTTTAGACATGCTTTCAGAAGAATCATCTTAATTGCTCCCCAGCATTACTTTGGTAAGGTATTTTTCAGCTGCATTTTACAGATAAAAAAAACCAAACAAACCCAGAGACATAGTGATGTTGCACCTTGCCTAAGGTCACACAGCTACTAAATGACTGAGCTAGTTCTAGAACTTGTGTCTTTTGATTCAAAGGCCAGTTCTCTTTCTACTATACCAATAGCAATTGTCTCAGTTCCAATTCCTCCCCTTGTGTATTTCAAATTGTCTTAAAACTTCATATCATGATCATCTGATTCCATCTCTATTAGCTATAATGCTTTATATTATTTTGCCCCTTTTGCTCTTGTTTTGAAACAGACAGTATTATATGCAGGACAGCCAGACTTGAGTGGAAATCATGGCCTTTATGTTATTTATTTTTGTTCATTGGCATAAAATCATGGAATTTCAAAGTTGGAAGGGGCTTCAGTGGTCTAATCCATAGCTAAAAAAAATTTCTTCTATAACATGTCTGACAAGTAGTCATTTGGTCTTGGCTAGAAGACTTTCAGTGAGGGAGAACCCACTACATTTTTTGCTCTCTCTAATTGTTCGAGCATCCTTTTTTTAGCTCAAGCACCTGAAAGAGCTGATAGTTATGTTTTCAGTGTCAGCATTTATACCTTGTCAAGTGGCACATCAGAGCTTGATTTGTTGTTTGTGTCGATTGTCTGGACTTGATGGATAACACGTTAATAAACAGATTCAATTAATAAGTTAGTTATGCATACACATATAAACACAAATATAGATACACAGACATATGCATACACATACACAAGTACACACACACATATATACATATATATCTGTCCATTCTATATTCCAGTATATATATGTTCTAGTATATATCTATATTCCAGTGGATCTATATCTTCTAGAATTTTAGTCTGTGATATCCTTTATCAAACCCTTTGAAAGAGTTAGTTTTCAAATCTAGAGAGCCAAACAGACTAAACTGGCTTTCCTCTTCTGTACTGGAAACTTCAATAGGTAGCAGTCACTTCACCCTTACCCCACAGGTACAAAATTTGTGTCCCTGTCATTAAACATCTACCAGCAGTATACTCGATTTTATCTCTAACTTCTGCTTCTGTTGCTGTTCCTGCCTTCTGAGCTCAAACAGAACAGTTACATAGAATATTGGTGCCCTCCAAATACCTGAAAATTGCTGATCCCTTCTTCTGATTAAACATCCTCAGTTTTTACAAGCAATCTTTATGGAGCATGAGCTTCAGATCTTTCACTCTCCTGGTTGCCTTTAACTTATCAATTTCCTTCCTAAATTATGGTGCTTAGGATGAACACAATACTCTAGATGGACTGAGCTAGAAATACTGGGAGTGGTGGGGCCATATCCTCATTCTTGCATGCTGTAATTTTTTAATAAAGCCTAAATCATACTAACTTCATTGGTCACTGAATTGCACTGTTATAACTCATTTGAGCTTTCAGTTCTCTCAGACCCTCAGATCACTGTCGGACAAATTCTCCTTTAATCATTCCTTTACCATCTTGTAGCTCTGAAACAAAATTAAAAATATCCTTAATTTTAAGACTATGTTTTATCTCTATAAAATTCCATCCAAGTGTTTTTAGCTCAGTGGTTCTTAAACATTTTGGCCACAGGGCTCCTTATACTTTTAAAGGTTATTAAGTCCCCTAAAGATTTTTTGGTATATTATATCTTTTGATATCTACCATATTAAAATTAAAGTGTATAATTAAAAATATTTATCTGCTTCTGTTTTCAATCTGTTGTGATATGTTGCTTTCGTTGAAATATATGCTTCTTCCAAATGTGTAGTTGGAAAAGAGAAGAATATTTTCATAGGCAAATAAAGTCAATAAAATTATAAAAATAGTTTTGAAATCTGGACCCCAACAAAGCATCTTGGGGATCCATAGATAACCACTATTTTAGGTTGTCAAGATTTCTAGATCCTAACTTTATTATTCAGTGTTTATCTATCTCTTTTAGCTTTATATCATTAGAAAATTTGAGAAAATTATCATGTTTGCATTTATCCAGGTCAGCAATAAAATATTAAACAGCACAGGGCTAAGCATTTATCTCTAGGCTTTCAACTGGAGACATCCATCCAAATGGAGAGTGAACCTAAAATCTCTCCCCTCTTTACTCTTTTCACGCCCCCCCCCCCAAATAAATACAAGCAGCTTTATGTCCTCTGTCATCACTTAACATCTCTCTGGCCACCTCTAGCAGTCCTGCTATCCCTGTTTTGATTCTCTTTTCCTTCCTACTCCAAAGCAAAAACAAACTAAAGTCCACCTTTCTTTGCTCTTTTTTTCTTTTTTCACCAGTCTTAGGAGTTGATGAGCACTATACTTAATGGCATTAGGGCATGGTTTTGTGTTCATCCTTTAGTTGTCTGCCCTTGCATCCATCTTCTGTATGTTTTTTCATATCTTCATTGGTTGTTAAGTTTTTTCTGCATGCATATTGGTCTCTGGATAATTTCCCTTTCTTCCTCATCAGAATTGTTTCTTTTTTGTATCCTTGGAATTTTATTTTTTAAAGTCACTAATCTTTCCTGAACTAACATCCCCTCTAGAATTTTAGTCAGTGGTATTCTATCTCTCCTTTTATCAAACCCTTTGAGAGATAGGTTTGAGGTCTGTTGGTTATCCTCAACCTGGTTTAGCCTGTCTGCTGAGGTTTTACCCGGATACCATTTTTATAGATGCATAGGAGGGAGAAAAGCTTTTCTATTTCATTTAGAGCTCAAGAGGGTGGAGACAGCAGGCAACATGGCATATTTTCTTTGTAAGCTTTTTTGGCTGAAATATCATTTGTAAGGTTTGGAATTCCCCTGTCTGAGGAACTCTGTACCTTCCAAGAGTCCCTGTGCACTCAGATATTTTGGGCTTCCTCAAACAGAGGAGCTGTTTTGATTCCAAAGAAAGAGGCCAAGGAATCCAATTTGATTATAATAAATATTAATTTAATTAGTAGAATCACTTAAATATAAGGGGCTTCTCTAGAAAGGCTTCCAGATCTCAATAATGGATAGATCTCCTGCTTCTCTCTAAGCAACTTCCAGGGAAGCCCAGTGATTATTACAGACAATAGACAAAGGGAGGAGGAGTCAGAGAGTGTACTACTGATTGGTGGATATTTGGTTTTCTGCTTAGTAATGAATGAGCTTGGACATTAAACCAATGTTATGCTTGAATGTAAGTTTGTGTATTGATCATGTACTGGTCACATATGGGTCATAATACTTTTGTTATGGCTTTCATAGATCACAGTATTTAGCTTACAACTCAGTGTCTAAGTTAGGATTTTTATCAGGTCACCATATTCTGACCTTTCACAGAGTTTAAGTTTTGTGTCTTTTCACTTATTACTGTATTTTATGGCTTTTCCCCAGTAGGAACCCTTCACCGTCTCTGCCAATGATTCCAAAATGTATACATCCAATCTCAATCTCTCAAGCTTAAGTTCTGTACCAAGAACAGGGTATTCCAGAGGCACTTCAAACTCAGCATGGTCAAAAGAATCTTTATTCTTTTTATTGCGCCTGAACTTTCCTGTTATTGTCTTAGGTATTACCATCCTTCCAGCCACCTAACTTTACAAACTTAGTGTATTCCACAACTTCTTTCCCTGCCTGCCTCCACATATCCAAAAAGTTGCTAATTCTTGTCAAGCCTACCCACAAAACATTTCTAGCACATGACTGACTTTCTTCACTCACACAGCCTCCACCCTTGTTCATACTCTCACCAACTCTTTTCTGGACTATTTTTAATAGTTGCCCATTTGGTTTCCTTGACTTATCTATTCTCACTCCAATTTCTCTTTCACATGGCTGCTAAAATGATTTTCCTGCAGTGGAGGGCAATCTTTGTCACCCCCCACATTAAGCGTTCCTGTGACTTTCTGTAATCAAGTACAACCTTTTGGTTTTTAAAGTTCTCCACCTAACCTTTTCCTCCCACCTTTCACATTTTCTGATACATTGTCCCCTTTGAACATAGTATGATCCAGCTCTATCTGAGCTGCTTGTTCACATCTATGGTGCTCCATTTCCCATCTCCATGCCTTGTTCTTTCTGCCTAAAATGAACTCACTCTCTTACTTCTCCATTTTAGAATTCCTGGTTTCCCTCAAAACTCTGCTCAAATGCTACATATACAGGAAGACTTTCCTTGCCCTTCCAACTGCTGAGAGGGGTATATTCCCTCCTCCGACTACCTTGTTTTCAATTTGTCTACATGTTGGAGCAAGTTTGTATTGGCTTGAGAGAGTCACTTGTTTAATTTTCTGTGTGAGTACTTGCAATCAAGACTTGATTTATTGTTTGGTTAATTGTCTAGGATTAAGAAAGAAATGGAGAAAATGTTAATAACACAGATCAAACTTCACATTTTGTTGGCATATACAATTTTTTCTCCTTGAAGAGCTGGTTGTAAAACTTTTATGAAATCACCCCTGGTACGTAATATATTTGTGCATGTTGTCTACTCCATTTAAATACCATCTCTTTTAGAACAGAGGCTTTTCCAACTTATGGCTTTGCATTTGCAATGCTTAGGGCATTGCTTGGCACATACACACTTGTTGATTGATCAATGGTGATTAAAATAATTTCAAGAGACAAAGTTTTGGGATAAATTGTAATCAATGTTATCAATTATGGCGGGCATATGATAGATAAAAAGGCTCCTTATCCTCTTGTTCTGTCAAAGAGATTGTATGGCTAATTTTTTAGGTATGCCTTTGGACAGGAGATGTTCCTTTGAACAGCAATCAACTTCAATTGGTTATCAGTTTAATTAGAGGTGGACTTTACAAAGAAAAGTGGGTGTACTCCAATGAGGGACTGAGAGTGATATCTTGTCACTCTTGGATAGAGAGACTATCCTTGGGTCAATACATTAATAAACACTAAGACTGGTTTGATGAAAATGATGGGGAAATATGGAATCTGTTTATTAAAAATGAGAACTCCACAAGGTTTATCAGCAGGATAGTTCATTCATCTCTAAGAAGATAGCATTTAATTCCATCAAAAGTCAAGTACAAGCAAAGCTTAGAGAGATGAAGGATTCTTGGCATGGTAAGAAGGCAGATGAAATTCAGTTTTATGCTGATGGTAATCCAAAGCACTTTTATGATTCCCTGAAGGCTGTAGGCCAAAGACCTATGGTGCATCTCAACTACTCAGTACTGACAGAACTATATTGGTTAGTGATAAAGATATGGTCCTAGAGAGATGGGCTGAACACTGTAGTGTTCTCAACATGCCACAATCAATCAGTGCTGAGGCCATTTGCCTCAGGTCAAAGTCAATCCCTCCCTAGTTGAGGTTACAACAGAAGAAGAGGTTTTGAATGCCATTAGACTCCTTTCATGTGGCAATGCACATGGTACTGATTCTATTCCAGCTGAGTTTTACAAGGTAGGGGGTCCATTACTCATACAAAAGCTGACTGAAATTTTCTAGGTTATATAGCAAGAGGAATTTATCTCCCAGGGTTTGAAGGATGGCTCCTTTGTGCATCTCTACACATGTAAAGGAAGTAGATTGTCCTGTGGCAATCACGTGGTGGCCTCTCAGTTATTGCTGGCAAGATTCTTACCACAGTCCTACTTACTAGACTGATCCTTCACCTGGAAGATGGTCATCAACCTGAGTGCCAGTGTGACTTCAGAAAGGGTTGAAGAACAGTTGATGTGATGTTTGCTGCCCAACAACTCTGGGAGAAATGTCAGTAGCAGAACAGAGGTCTGTAAATGTTTGCAAATCCGACCAAGGCATTTGATACTGTCAGTTGTGAGGGCTTATGGAAAATTATGTCAAAATTTGGTTGCCTGGAAAAGTTCATCAACATTGTATGTCAATGCCATGATATCATGCTTACCTGGGTTCTAGATAAAGGACCATGCTCTCATGCTTTCTCAGTCACCAGTGGAGTGAAATAAGGCTGTGTGCTTGTTCCCAGGCTTTTTAGCATGATGATTTCAGCTATGTTGTCAAATGCGTTCAATGAGGATAAACACAACATCAAGGCCTGTTACTGCACTGATGGTAAATTCTTCTACTTGAAAAGGCCAAGAAGAAAGTGGAAGGAGTGTTGGTGCATGGTTTTCTGTTTTCAGATGATTGTTCACTCAGTGCTGAAGCTGAGAAACAACAAAGTATGGATAAATTCTTTACTACTTGTGCTAATTTTGGCCCAACAATTAACACCAAAGAAACACAGGCACTCTATCAGCCAACATCACATCAGACATACATGGAACCACTGGTTGCAGCAAATAGTGAAATTTTGAATGCTGTGTATGAGTTTATTTATCTTGGTGGTGTACTTTCCAGGGATGTACACACTGACAATAAGGTTGATGCACACATTACCAGAGCTAACTGAGTGTTTGGGAGGCTCTGAAGGAAAGTATGGGAAAGAAGAGATGTTAGACTGACTACCAAACTGAGGAATATCAGAGCTATTGTGTTGACCTCACTGTTGTTTGCCTGTAAAATCTGGACAGTCTACCAGTGCCATGCCAGGAACCTGAATCTCTTCCATTTGAATTGCCTTAGGAGGATTCTGAAGATCACCTGGCAGGGAAAGGTATCAGATAACTGAGGTACTTACATGAACTAAACTGCCGAGCATTCAAACTCTGCTTCAGAGAGCCATGTTGTTTAAATACAAAACATATGCTTGCCAAAAAAAGACTATTTTATGGAAAACTCACACAGGGTAAGCACTCACATGGTGGTCATAAGAAGTGATACAGACACACTGAAAGTCTCTCTCAAAAACTTTGGAATTGATTTTGTGTGATGTGGGATGCACTGACACAGGAGTACTCAACATATTGTGCCCATGCTGAGAAGATACTGTGCTCTATGAGCAAAGCAGAATTGAAATAGTTCAATGGAAATGCAGGTTGTGCAAATTTAGAGAATCCACCCCAGATGTTTACTTGGACTATTTGTGCCCAACCTGTGATAGAGCATTCCAAGCTCATTTTGATCTGATCAACCACAGTAAGACACACTGAAACTTGACTCTAGCAGAGTAATGTCATTTTGATCCTTTTTGAGAACAGAGAACAACGACCACCCAACCCAGAATACCCCCAGCCTTGGGAAATCTAGATAGAAGTGTCTGTCTCTACCCAATCTTGATGAATGGAATTCACCTTAAATTATAGTTTCCTTATAAATTGAGCGGGGTCATATAGAGAAGTTTAGCTAAACCTTCAGAGACTGAAGTCTTGAAAATGGAAAGAAAGGGAAACTCTGAATCGCCCCAAATCATTAGTTTTTAATAATCATTTCTCTCAGATTGCCTTTTGGTGACACTGTCACAAATATGACCTTGGACAATTCACTCAATCTCTCTTGGTTTTCTGTTAAATGAGACTAATGTATTTTGCTATGTATTTCAAAAGGCTTTGCGAGTATCAAATGAAATCGTGTACATCAAAGGTGCCAGACTTGAGGCTTGAGGGCTGCCCATGGCCCACAAGTGAAGTCAGAACCAAATGAGATGTAGTTGGTCAATATTTAACAAAATAAATAAAAATAGACTAAGGAATAGATACTGTTAATTTGTGATTTTCTAAGTCAATATGCAGCTGCAAGAATTCTTATCTATGGTTTAGTGGTCTGTTTCTATTTCTAATATACACATGTATATAAAGTTGGTCTATAAAGTCTACATGTATGTAAGCTATCATTTTTTAGCAATCTAGACTGATCTAAGGCAGTTTTTCCACCAAATCTCCTGGCAATCAAAAGATTAATTGGTATAAGTTTAGAGACCACTCTTTGAGTCATGGTAGCTGAGTGTGATGACTAGTGAAAACTTCTCAAGAGCTTAAATCTGAAGAAGATCAGACTCTAGGCCTGAGTTTCAATTTCTCAGAAATCATATTATATGGGGAAACTTGAAGTTGTGAAACCACTTGTCATCCTTCTCCCTAGATTTGCTTAACCCATTTCCTAATCATTTTGTATAATTTCGACCTTTTGCCAAATAGGGGAGATATTTATTCATTCTCTTCCTCAATTCTTTGTGTCTGGGGCAAGTTTCTGAAAAGAAGTTGCTTGCTCAGGCTCTTGACCAAAAAGGTATGGGGGGGGGTAGGTTTGTGATTTTTAGCTGTATAACCATGTTTCTGCTTCTATACTGTGCCTCCCTCCTCTAGACTGCCTAGGGGAAGGTTGATGCCCGCTTCTTGCAAGAACCCAATAAAGGACTTTCTGTTTTTATCTTGAGATGCCTCCAAGTAGTCAATTTGAGTAGGGGTCTCACCATCCCATACAGTAGCCATAAATACATTATAGCATTTAAACAATGATGACTTGCTCGCTAGAAGTAAAAACAAAAGATATCATCAAAGAAGCTAATGATTGAAAAAGGAGATGGGCTGACCATGTGTTGGGAGTGAGAATAAAGTTCATTGTTAGCAGCAGAGCAGATGAATGTTACTAGAGCCACTTTCTGGACATAAACTTCTAAGTTTTTACTTGCTCTTGGGTTGGGGAAGAGAAAAGCATATGTTGTGATCAGTACTGAGTTGCCTAATTCTTTGAAAGTTGAGGTCAAATATCAGGAAAAATTTATGAATCAATAGCTAAGTGAGTGTATAGAGGCCTTATATCAGAACAACTGGCATCTATTTCCTCTGTGTTTGTGGGTAATCCTCTGGGGGAATGAAAAGAGAAGCCTATATAGAATGTCTGGATTTCCTTTAGTGTTTATGTAAGGGTCCCTCTTTGGCTCCTGTGCTGCTCTAGAGTTCAGAAACAGAGGATATCAAAGAGGGACTTTGATTGGTCAGAATATGAGTCCTTTAAATTTTGCCAAAAGCTGCCTTCTTGAGTTTTGTGACTGACTTTAATTTCCCATTCCTAGCAGGGAGCACTACAATATTTCACCAAGGTTTTCTATATGTACTAAGGCTAAGGGAACAATTTAATACTAAAATTAGGATAATATTAATGATACCATGACAGAGTACATGTAGAGCTATCCATGAAGCCAGGAAAATTTGGGTTCAAGTGTAATGTCTAACACATCCTTATTGTCCTTTTTGAGTTTCACCTTGCTGTCTGCAGTCTGGTGCTCTAGCTTACAAAATCTTGGTGGCATCCTAACATTACCATCCAGTGCGTTAACTGTCTTCAACTTGCTCCTTAAGTGAGTTATTTGGACATTTCATGAAAACACAACATATAGAATCATAAATTCATAAAATTTTAAGTTTGGAATAGATCTCAGACATCATCTAGAGCAATTTTTACTCAGCTTAGGAAGTTAGTTCATTCATAAAATCACTGATAAGGTGTGATCCAGCCTCTGTGAAAGATGCAGCCTTAGGACTTGGGCCTCTATGAACTTGGTCATCTTCTTGGGTTACCAAGCTTTCTATTTGGACAGTGTACAAAGGAACTTTGCCCTTGACCTTAGGACTATTACATTTCACTATTTTCTGAAGTTTCCTTGATCACTGAACCCCAACTCAGGGTACCAAACCCTATCATTCTCTGGGTCTCTGAATTATCTGGGCTTCTTGCATTCAAAGTTCTACAGCTTTTCATCCTGAATTACTAGGTGTCTCCCTACCTCTTCTGCCATTTGACCCATTATTTTATTTCCTTCTTTCTTTCATCTCTTTTTTCTCCTTTATACTTAAGATCAATCACCAGTATCCATTTTTAAACACTAGGTACTGAGGATACAAAAATGAAACAATCCCTGTACTTAAGGAGCTTGTATTAATTAGTAGACAACATATGCACCTACAAATAAATACAAAGAAACTATATGCAAGGTAGAAATAAAATAAATACAAGGTAATTTTGAGGGTGAGAACTAATAATAATGATGACAATGAAGATTGGCCTTATGTAGGAGGCTGGGTTGAACTGAACTTGGAAGGAAAATACAAGAGTGAATTTATAAGGGTTTAAGAAGAAAAGAATATTCAAACTGGGAAATGCAGCAGCTAAGGTATAGAATTAAGAAGTGCTCATATCAGAGATCGCTTTAGTTTTGGGAACAATGAAGATCATTTTCTTATGCTTCTTCTCAGTGCACTAGCCCAAAGGGATATGCGCAGTCAGATAAAAGACTAGGTTGAGGGAAATCCCAGCTATCAGGGCATTTCCTGGATTTCTATGCTTGTCTCCTCAGCTAGATGCTGTTCATTGTACTTCCCTCAACTTCATGGATTTCCTTATGGTTACATATGTTTTTGACATAAAGGACTAGTACATTGATGCTACTATCAGATCCATTTCTTTTGAACTCAGTATATATTTCAGTAGTCACAGTACTGCCGTTAGTTCGACTCCACCAATCTTGATAACCTGTGAGACATATTTAGCTCCTGGTACTGAAATCTTAGTTTTATCACCTAATCTCTGTGTGTTAGCATACAGACACTTGGGGTCATAAATATTGTTTCCTAACCCTTTTCCCAGTAGTTTTCCATTGTGCATCATTTCATAGTTCTTTCATTTCTTGCTTTCTCCTTCATTCTTGCTTTTCTCCACTGCATTTTGTTCTATGTCAAGCTGTCATTTTCTCCTCTGTCTTTTAGCTGGTATTTCTCTGGAGAAGATCAGAAAAATATCTTGGCAAATACTCTCTGTAGTATTTATGAGGGGCACACCATCCTTCAGTAAGAGCCTACCATTCAGGTTATATAAGCACTACTTGTCAAAGATGAATCTCATTCTTTGACACTTTCTGAATGAATATTTATTTCCTTTTGTTTTTCTTCCAAATTTTTGATCCTCAGTGAAAAGGTAGGAAATCACTGCCAGAATGCCATGGCCTAAAGTTTTCTATCTTGGATCTTATTGCCTCTAGAAGTAATTAGGTGGTGCAGTGGATAGAGTGCTGGGCCTAGAGTAAGGAAGACTTTAGGCACTTACAAGCTGTGAATCATTTCACCTCTGTCTGCCTCAACTGAAAATGGGTATAATAACAGCATCTACCTGTGTGGGTTGCTGTGAAAATCAAATGAAATATTTGTAAAAAGCATTTGGCAGTGTCTGTTTTATACAGTTTGAGCTGTATTAATGATTATTCCCTCCCTCCCTCTTGAGTACTTTTTGATGATGTCTGTTTGGCTGTATTATATCTACAAGAACTACTTATGTTCATTTCAGAACTCCACCAATTCCCTCCACCAAAACCTATCTCCTATTCCTGGGGCCAATGATAACAACTGGTTTTCTTAAACCTACTAGTATCTATGGGTTCTCATCACTGGATATGACTTAGTTCTTAAAAAAATTCAGATTTACCTTCATTAGAAGTCTTTTATTTGCTGTATAGTTCTAATGGTTGAGTGTAAGTAACTTACAGAAAGGGCAAATAATGAGTTTACAAATGAGAGGAAAACCAAATCTCACTTTTGTAATATTCTATTTCCATCTAATGATATAAATGGCAATAATAGTTTCTATTAGAATTCCAAATTAAATGTCATATGAGGTTTGCAATGATCTGACTTGAGAAATCTACTTTTATCACTTCATTTTATTTCCTGAAAATTAACCTCTGATCAAGCAGCAGAAATTTTTAAACTGAAATTCTAATTCAAGTTTAATCACTTCCTGTCTTGACTACTGCAGTTTCCTTTCTAGATCCCAAGAGAGCTCAGAAACCAAAACTAGAATGCATATTTTCAAAGAAGCAGGATCATATTGCCTAAAATCTATGTTCTGTACTAAAATTCTCAATGGATTTGCTCCACCCTCTGTTTGTGACTTCATTTCCATTATCCCCCTTCAATTGCTTACTAGAATTTTATACATTCTGTTCCTCCAATTTCATCCTTTCTGTTTATTTCCCACGACTTCTACTATTGGGGTCACTTTGTCACACTCATTGCACCATCTGACTTGGAACTTGGTCTGTTCAGTCTGAGTCACCGAGTTATTCCTTTCTCCACATGACACATTGAAAAGAGCTTCTCTGGCAAGATTAGTTGAAAGTAAAAGTGTGTCACTGTCTGAGCTGCAAAGGTCGCTTATTCCCTTGGATTTTAATGCTCTCCAAATTCTGTGTGTTGGTTGTGTAAACTCTGAATATTTAATTTTTAAAATAACAATTTATTATCTCAGCTTTCTCTATTAAATATTCTCAATTTTTGTTAATTTCTGATAATTTTTGAGTATTTGTGCTATTCTGTCCTGAACAAATTAATTTTTCCAAAATAATCTTTCAATTTGATGCACTCGTAATACACATTTTGACTATCAAATCTCTTTTCCTTGGTTGATTTAGGAGAAATCTTGAATCGAAGCAAAGATCCATAATTACTAGACACAATTTTTCACTTTCAGAAATACATTATCCATGTCTATGTTCCATATATTGTCTTCAAAGTTATTATTGGATAAATTATTATTAGTGAAAGCTTAGGAAACTAAATCCTTGTGAAGAATAGAAGCAATGCCATATATTTATGGTATAAAATGTCACTATCAATGACTTCTTGTAACACTTTCTCAGTGATATTTGGCAAGTACATAGACTGTTCTGTTCTATTAGACTCAAGCAGTAAGAAGAAAACCAAGTAATTGTAACATTTAGAAAATATTTTTAGTATAAATTATCTTTCATTATACTTTAGAGGAAATATGCAACTATGAATCTATCTATAACAATCCTGATTAAGTTCCTTCTAATGAAATTGAAGTTGTCTTCCAGAGTGGCTTTTAGAGTTTGGGGGATAGCTTTTGACTAAATGTGGCATATTTTTTCCTTTTTTGTCTTAGCATTACTTTTATCTTTTTATTTGTTACATCTAATTAATATAAGTTTGCAAGGATATAATATTACCATTGAAGACTGTTTTTTGCTGCATCTCAGAAATTGTGGTATGTTGGTTTATCATAATTTTCTTTCACATAGTTTTCACTTCTATGATTTATTCTTTGATCCACCCACTATTTAAAATTTCATTGTTAAAAATCTCCATTTAAGTCTTTATCTTTTGTTTGTGGTTCCTGAAACAATTTCTATTTTTATTACATTATAGTCTGTAAATGATTCATTTACTATTTTTGCCTATTTACATTTGTTTGCAATATTTATGTGGGCTCCTACATGGCCAATATTTTGTAAAAATTCCATATGGTGCTGAGAAATATGCATATTATTTAGCTGTCCCATTTAGAGAAGTCATGTCTTTAACTCTAGGTTCTCCAGAAATTTGTTCAGTTCCATATGTCTCCTTTGATCTTTCTGTTGCACTTATCAAAAACTGAGAGAGTGATATTGAAGTCTCCTGCCACTGTAGTGTTATTATCTGTCTTCTTTTAGGTCAGATAATGTTTCCTTTGTGAATCTGTATGCAAAGGTATTTTGAGCATACAAATTTGTTTCTAATATTGACTTATTGTCTATACTTTTAGCATAATAAGTTTCCTTATTTTTGCCTTTTTATTTTTGCTTTATCAGATATCACATTTGTTGTTCTTACTTTTTGGATTCACCTGATACATAACAAATATTTTTCTTTCCCTTGTTTTATTTTGTATATATTTTTGTTTTTTAAATATTTTTTTCCCTCAGTAGCAGATTGTAGGGTTTTGTTTTCTTATTTGATTTGTCATTCTATTTCCTTTTATTGGATTTTTTCATTCACATTTAATATTATAAGATTTTGGTTTAAGTTTTCCTCTATAAATCTCTAAATTGGATTTATTTCAAGTTTTGATTCCCCTCCCCTACTCTAAATGTAGCACTATGTTCCTTCTGTTACTTTACCTTAACTTTTTAAAAGGTGGTCCTGTTTCCATAGTCTTTCTTTCCTTTACTCTAATCACTTCCTTTCATTTGTTATCCCCTTTCCTTCAAGTTTTTGTTATGTAATTCTTACTCTCCTGTTTTCCCTTTTCAGTCAAGTAGATTTCTTCTTTCTTTTCTCCCTTGCAACTAACCCTATACATTAGTTTTTTTAAAATTTCATTTTTGTGCCCCTTTCCAAAAAGGATTTCTCTCACTCTCTCAATTATTCATTCTCTCTTTATTTCTACTCTATGCCCTCACTCTTTGATTCATGATCCTTAGAATTAACTTGTCTCTCTCTTCTATCTTTATTTCTCATGTAAACTAAGCTTCCAAGGTATCTATTCTAAACTTTCCCCTCTAGGTGGTTTCTACTACAACTTTGAAGAGCTTATCTTTGGATTTCTCTTCTCCATTGTGCCTTATTTCCAGAACAGTGCCAATTGTTGCAGATGTCACAGAGGATACTTCTTTCCCTACACCTTTTCCCCACTGTGCCTCTGATTATACAGTTTGACACTAATCTGTTTTCACCCTGGTTTATCATTTTTCCCTCATTTCCTTCAAAATCTTCTTCTTGGGTTCATCCTCTTCCACTCATCCAGGAATCAGTTGCTCCCAGGAGTTCCAACCTTTTCCCCCAGCCAAAGTATGAGAAGTAGAATTTTCAAGCACCCAGTCGCCAGGTCATGGTTAGCCCAAAGTCTCCATCTCTTTCCTAGAGTATCTCTCTTCATGCTTAGGAACACTAATTATTGGAACTCCTTCCCCTTAAGACCTCTTTCATTTCCTTTCCTCCCCTTTTCATTCATTTCCTCTTCCACCTCATTCATTCTTCTGTAGCTTCTCTTTCTGAGACCATAGACATCACCTTCCCTTCATTACAAGTCATTGATTTGACCCTGACATATCACACATCCCTCCCTATCCCCTTGTTCTCCCTTTCCCTTTTTATACCCTCCTATGTTGTCATGCAGTCCTCCAAAAAGAAAAACAAACAACAGAATACATTGCTTCACCTATAGGTAGGGTGTTGCTAGGTTTTGTCCATAATTGCCCATATGCTTCCCTTCACTGTTACATCTACCACACTTTTTTCTTACTCCTGTCTCATTGTGCATATTTAGAAAGAAGTCTCCAAACTGGAATCTCTGTTGTCACTCTTGCTGTTGCTATCCTTAGCTGCTACTTTTATTCCCTCTTGAATTTCTGTTGTTGAGGATGTTTGAGAAGCAAATACTCTCTTCACTTGTTTTGTTTCCAAAAATGTTTCAAAAGCCTCTTTATTATTGATGATCCATCTTGTTTCATTTATGATTATGCTTAGATTTGCAGGGTAGAGCACCCTAGGCTGTATCCTGAGCTCCACTACTCTTTCATACATCATCTCATTCCCTCCTACATTTCTACTGGGTCCTGAAGAGTCTTGCATTATTCAGATTTCTTTTCCTTTGTATTTTGAAGTCTTTATTCTGATGTCTTACAGAGCACCTTGTTTCTGATTTGGGTTGTTAAATTTAGCCACTTTGTGTCTTGGAGTTTGAAGCTTTAAGGCTTTTTTTTTCCTGGAATTTGTTAATTCTTTCAACTGGAATTTCATTTTATATGTTAAGAAGCACTGCACCATTCTCTTCTATTATTTCCTTCATTATGAGGTTAAGTTTTTTGTTCTTTGTTTCCTTCTAGGTTGTTTCTTTGCAGCCTACCTTTGAGAGGAGTATGTCTTGTTTGCATAGTGAATATATCTTCTTTTAATGCTATTGATTTTTCCTTCTCTTCTTCTAGATTATTTTTCACATCTGTATATTTATTTTTTATCTCTTGCTCTTTATTTTGTTTCTTTGGGAATACTAGTTTTTCTGTTTTGTCCATTATTTTTGCTGTGCAAGTCATAAAATCTGCTCTCATGACTCTTATTTCTCTTTTTAATTACTCATGAAGCACATGTTATGGTTCCATGTTCTTTTCACTTTCCACAGGGTCCTGTCTCTTTTAGTGTTGGATTATTTTCCTTTATTTTGTAGTATTTATTCATAGATGTCTGAACTCATTTAGTAGTTCTAGAGCCTTCCATTGTTAATATTTTCCCTGTTGATTTATCTCCCTTTATCCAAAGTCTTTGAATTATCTTCTTCCTGAGATGTTTGGTAATTTGCCTTCCCTCCCCCCCCACTTTATTTTTCTATGTCTACTTTCTGACTCTGTCCCCTATGATGCTGGTCTCTTTAGGGATTACATCTCAAAGTGTCTCCTTTCATGATGAACAATTTACAATTTGCCAGTGAAGGTCTCTGCCCAAAGTGACTGTTGGGTGACAAATGGAGATACTGATTTGGAATTTAAGTTTATTTATAAAATATTATAAAGAAGGATCTCGGAAGATTTTGAAAAAAAATCACTTTATAAAGCAGTAATATGTAATAGAGGCCTTAACTGAAAAGTGTGCTTTTTCTCTCACGTTGAGTAGAGTGCTACACAGTGCATGATACCACCATTGTCTCCACCCTCCCCAAGATGTTCTGTCCCATTTTTTTTTCCTCATATTTTCACGTTAGTCATGTTGTAAAGAAGAATTAGAAGCAATAGGAGGAACCATGAGAAAGGAGAAACAAAAAGAGAGTAAAAAGTATGCTTTGATTCTATATACAGACCCCATATTTCTTTCTCTGGATGTGGTTAGCATTTTCTATCTTGGGTCTTTTGGAGTTATATTGTAGATCCTTGCATTGCTAATAAGAGGTAGGTTGGTCAAAGTTAGTCATGGCACAATGTTTCTGTTACTGTGTAGGATGTCATCCTGATTCTGCTCACTTCACTCAGCATCAGTTCACATAAGTCTTTCCAGCTTTTTCTGAAGCCTACCTGTTCATCATCTCTTATGGAACAATAGTATGCCATTACATTCACATACCACAACTTGTTCAGCCATTCCCCAATTGATGGGCATCCCCTCAATTTCTAGTTGTTGGCCACCACAAAAAGAGCTGTTACAAATATTTTTGTGCATGTGATTCCTTTTCCCATTTTTATGATCTCTTGGAATCCCATTCCTTTTGTTCTTCAGTTCAGAGAGTTGCCACCAGCTTCCTTACATTATTTAACAACATTATTGAAAGAGGTTCAAATGCTTTACCAGACAGCCACAGAAACCTATGGCACAAAAAGTTCAAGAACTGTTGGTCTAGTCCAACTGCTTTACCTATCTTTATTTGTTCAGTACCATTTTTGCTTCCTCATGAAGTAAACTATGCTAGAGTCCAAGTGTTGTATTTGCTCTTTTCTTAATAGTGAAAAAAATTGTTGTGAAGATCTTTGCAGATCTTTTCCATCTTTCACATTGTTTGACTTTCCATTTTATCCTCAAATGTCCTTAGGATATCTTTTCTTGCTTGGGTCTCTCACCAAGCTTTCATTAAATTTGTCCTTTCCCTCTATTACATATTACTGCTTTATAAAGTGATTTTTTTCAAAATCTCCCGAGATCCTTCTTTATAATACTTTATAAATAAACTTAAATTCCAAATCGGTATCTCCATTTGTTTCTGCCCTCTCCGTAAATTAAGGGTTTGATGATTAATGTAGTTTGAGGTCTCTTTTTATCCCCCACCATTTGCCTTTATATCACTAAAGCTTCTGTTCAAAATTCTACCACTTTATTTTTTTTAATTCATCCATTTAGCATTTGGTATCAATAACTTGCTTAAGTGGGTCAGGTTGGAATTGTATTAATTGTGTCCTACTTCTTTCTCTCATTGTTATTCTTCTGTCTTTATATTGATGTTAGTCTTTGCTTTAGTTTGCTGATTCTGTGCAAATAATTGATTCAGAGATGACTCCTATGTTGGCAATTATTCATTTTCTATCGTTTAAAATACAATTAATTTTGTTAATATAATATGTGATAATATTTGTTGCTTACCATATATTGAGCCTCTTAGTTTTTAATCATTGCTATTTAGTTGCAAATTCCTTTTGTATTTAGGTTTTCCTTATAGTGAGGATGTCTCGATCCATAGAATTTACTTGTCCCAGTACTATAACTATTTCTCGATCATTAGATAACATTGCATTTAGAGCTCTAACTGCTAAGTTAGTGATCTAAAAACTGTGTGATTCTTAGCATTTCCTTCTCTCTGCTTGATGACTGTAGAAGAATGAGAGGAACACATAAGGAACTATTTTGTATTTTTCTTTGTTTGAGGAGTTGCCATGACTGAATAATTCATTACCTCTTGGCCAGCCTTCAGGTGATCAGCTTCTTAATAATTAGTTCTGGTACTAGGAACACTGGCACCTTTTCAACCTGGAAGAACTTTCTAGATCAAACAGTTCACTGGCACAAAACTTGAATTCCACTTCCACACCATGACAAGATGTCAGAATAGAATTCTGTGGAGGAAAAAAGCAACAAAGATAGTAAAATTCTTAGGAAGTAAAGAAATTCTATAAAGTCAAAGTTACTTAAGCTGTATGATACAGTATGAAATGGATTCAACTTGGAGTTGGGAGACTAGGGTTCAAATCCAAGTTCTGATGCTTATTAGCTGTGTGACCACAGGTTAGTCAATCTTTCTGAACCTCAGTTTTCTTCTCTCTAAATGTGTATAATCATATTTGAACTCTTTATTTCACTGATCATCATGAGTATGTAAAGCTTAATGTTCCATTTAGAAAAGATGATTGCTAACTTTTGTTGGTTTACCATTTAGTACCCTTTAGTTTTATTCAGAAAGAGGTAAGGTTGCTGTGAACCCTAATCTCAGATACTTGACATATAATTATCCTGATCTAAGTTTATAACGACTCTAATGTCAATCAGTTAGTCATCGGGCATTTATTAAGCACCTACTTTGTGCTGGGGTCTGTAATGAGCACCAGGGATACAAAGAAAATTCAAAGACATTCTCTGCTAATAAGGAGCTCACAGTGTAATGAGAAAGCCCAGCTCAGATATCTCCTCATTTTTTACCTGGATATACTACTTTCAAGCTTCTTTGACTGAATCCTTAACCATGAAGTGTAGGGTATTTTCAACTTCCATTTATGTTTTGCGTTCCCCCATTAGACTGTAAGCCCCTGGAGTGAGGGGTTGTCTTTCTCTTTGTGTGTTTATTTACTCAGTGCTTAGCGTAGGGCCTGGTACATGGTAGGAACTTAATAAATATCTATTGATTAATGGGGAAAACAGTAAGCAAAAAGTATATACAAATAAGCCATATAAAGGATAAATTAGAGACAATCAACAAAGGAGAGGTACTAGCATTAAGGGAGATAAAAAAAGTCTTCTAACAGAAGGTAGGGTTTCAACTTTAACTTGAAGGAAACCTAGAAATCCAGGAGACAGATATAAAGAGGGAGAAAGTTCAAGGCATGGAAGACAGATAGTGAAAACACTGAGTCAGGAGACAGAATGTTATATGTGGGAAAAAATAAAGATACCAAGGCCACTGGATCACATAGCTCATGGGGGGTTCAGGGTGTAAGGAGACTGGAAAGGTAGGAAGGTGTCAGGTTATAATGGGCTTGAATTCCAGAGGATTTTATATTTGAACCTGGAGGGAATGGAGATCCCCTGGAGTTGACTAAAGTTTAAGAAGATCAATTTAAGTAGAGGATGGAGTGAGTGAGGAGCAACATGTGGCATGGAGACTAACTAGCAGAGTATTACAATAGTCCAAAAGTGAGGTGATGAAGGATGGTACCAGGGATACCAGTGTAAGAGGAAAGAAGGAGAGAAATACTATGAAGGTAAAAACAAGACTTGACAGGTAATAAAAATACCTCTCATCAGAAAGAAAAGTAAAGTATTATAGCTACAGAAATTGCAAACATTTAACTAGCTCTAGAGTTGATATGTAGTAATAATTTGATGCTAACACATTGCTTGTTTCAAGACAATCCTTAAAACACCTTTCATGCACAATCATTGTCATTTAATGTCTCATCTTCCCTCAGTTCCAATATAAACATACAAGTTCCACTCATTTCTCCTCCCTGCCCCCAGTCTCTCTCTTTTTTTAGTGATCTCCAACCTAAATAATCCTCATAATCTCTAAGGTCTCTTCAGCTCCCATGGTATATTTTAGGTACCAACTCCTGCAGTAAGCTGTTCCTTTTCATACACTAGGACGTTTTCATTTTTTTCTGTGTATTTCCATTGCTTAGTATGGTGCCTTGTATATGTTAGGTGCTTATTAAATGGTTGTTGAACTGGATTCAATTAATGCCAGGGTTGATTATTCACCATCAGTCTCACGAGTTCATGCCTTTCAGAAACTGAAATACCTATCTTGGAGATTATCCCATCGAACCCCCTAAATTTATAAATGAGGACTGGAGATAGTAATGGGAAGTGAAATAGCTTGCTGTTAGGAAGCACTGGGTTGAGGACAAATGGAAAAAGTAATTAAGGACAACTTTAGCATCAGATTCCAAAGGGCATGGTACTCTATTGAACAGAAAACTCCAGAGAAAAGCAAGATGATTGAATCTAATATCAATGTTCCAGGATGCCTGGAACATGTCTTCAAGATGGAGGTTCAGCTTTCTAGCCAAGGGCCACAGTTGCTGTAATGATAATTTAAATGGGAAGATCTTTCCCATTCATTTACAGGCCCATGTGACCTGCTTGGGTCTCATGGAAGCCTAAGTCACATGGAAGCCTGAGTCACATGGAGCCCTTGGTGGGAGGAATTTGCTGAATGCATGGAGCAGGAAGGGTGGAACAGGGAGAGACAGATCTAGAGCAGAGCTGAGAGGAAGTTAGAGAGCAATTAGAGTTGGGAAAAGCTATTATGAAAGATTTGGCTTTCTGGTGTTGAGATTTGACTTCTGGTATCTGAATAAATGTTTTGATTCTGTCTTCCATGTGGAGAATTTGTTGTATTTTGTGATTCAGAATTGTGCTGCTGGCCACTGTAGACACTGTGAATATCATGTTGGTGCTGTAGTTGCCATCCTAGGGGATGGTTATGAGAGGATACCAAGTACTATTGATTCCTATTCTCTATGTCTTCTTCCCCTTCATGAAATTTGGGCTTAGAAACCACCTGAAAGATTTTCAGCGAAGAAAGACCAAGCCAGGAGCTGAGCAGCCAGGATTGCTACAATAGGCATCAGAGTTTGGAACACAGTCATTTGCACCACTACTTCCAGTAGCTAATCCTCATGAAGTGAGGAGCTTGTCTCCCCTCCCACAGTTTCAGGGAGTGTATGATTCAGAGATCCCTAAGAGGAACCAAACTGTTCACTTACTGTGAATTCTAGTTCTTTCCTATTCTTTCTTGTTTACTCATTATAATGCAAACCTCTTAAGAACACTGAGATTTGTTATCATGCCTATTTTTATATTAATTAACAAAGAGCCTGTCTTATAAATGTATTTTTAATGAAACTGGTACGTTTTTGCATAATGGGAAGATTTTTCCCATCCATTAATAAGCCCATCTGACCCACTTGGGTCTCATGAAAACCTGAGTAACATGAGTCAAGCCACATGGGACAAGAAGGGATGGAGCAAGAAGGGTGGAACAGGAAGAGACAGAGCTAGAGAAGAACTGAGAGGAAGTTAGAAAACAATCAGAGCTGGGAAAGAAACCAGCATGAGTGGGAGGGCTTGTTTGTGGTTTTGCTTAAGGGAACCTGTTTGTGATTTGTTTAAGGGATCTGGTTTGTGGGAAGCCTAACAGAGGGAAGGCTTAGCGATGGTAGTACCCTTTGCATTATTATTGTGTATGGATTTCTTTGTTGCTGTGATGGATTTGGTTTTCTGGTGTTGGGATTCAGCTATCTGGTGTTCGACTAAATGTTTTGATTCTATCTTCCATGTAGGGAGTCATGTATTTCATGGTTCAGAATTGTGCCAGCATATTCATGGCCACCATAGATGCTGTGAATATCATGTTGGTGCTACAGAACCCTGTACCTAGGGCAGTCATAGGACCATTAGATTTATAGCTAAAGGAATCTTAGAAAGTATCTTAACTACCTAGGCCAATGCCTCCATTGTATAGATGAAGAAACTGAGGCCCAAAGATCTGAAGCAACATTTTCAGAGTCATGTGGCAAATAGCTGACTGATTTTTACCACTACACAGAATGTTCTTAATCTGGGAATCATGGACTTCCAAGGGGTTTGTGGATAGATTTCAGAATTTGAAGGGGAAAAAATTTTATCATTATTTTCACTAGACACTAACTGAAATTTCACATTTTCCTTAACTATTTAAAAGTATTATTCTGAGATGAGGTTCATAAGCTCCACTAAATATCCAAAAGATTTTCAAATATACAATAGTTAAGAAATCTTGTACTACATAGAACATCTTAATACATGACTGTTCAATTGAAACATAGCTTTATTTTAAAAGGTGCTTTTAAAAAACACAGAACAAAGTGTATGGTTTAGATTAAATGTGTATTTCTTCCCAAACTAGAGTTTTATCAGAAATAGCTTCCCCATTGAAACCCAGGAATATCAGAAAGAATGATACTCCCGTGCCGTTATTGAAGGGCAACAACTTGTGATCCCAGGAGAGCTCCATCCTTCCACTCCTTCTTGTTTTACCTTCTCTCCTTTACTCTGTAGTGAAAATGCTGTTTGATTCTGGTCTCCCTGAAGCTCATTCTTCTAGATTTTGTTCTTTCTGTGAACATTTCAATTACCTTTTTTTTCCTTTCCTTTGTAAACAACCGTAGAAGGGGAGACTTTGAACTGTGCAAAGTAGCAGCAGCTGGGAACCCAAGGCAAGAGTTGCTATCCAACACTCCTCCTTCCACCTTTTTACCTTGAATGATGGCCTCTTTGAGGGTATGCCAGTTGACAGTTGTCTGGTCAACCTAGATTTCAGAAATCATCTGGTTTGTTTTCATTTCTTACTGCTCCAGTATACGTGGAAAGTCAGTATGAAATGGACACCACTATATGTGACTGTGGCCATGATAAGGAGATCACTGAGACAGAGATCTGGATATTCCCTCTGGGATTCAGAAGAGGTATTCTATATTGTCTTTATTGGAAGTAGATTTAGGATCAAATAGAAGAGAAATCAACTTTTCAGACAGTTTTTCCTGACTAGTTGACCTGGGAAACTTGCTATGAGAAGGATATCAGCACCGAGGTCAGTGCTCTTTGCTTAAAACTCTGCGGTTTTCTTCTAAATCTGGCAGATGTATGGGCTTCCCCAAATAAGTAGCAGAGGTAGGATTTGAACCCAGGTCTTCTAATGCTGCATGGACACTGAATCTTTCTGCTGCTTCTTTTCTTTTAGATATTTTAAAAAACCTTCCTTTGACTTTATTTGAAATGTTGAATGGTTAATATGAAGTATCTCCCTTTTGTTTCATATAATACAAAGTGTTATTAGTAGTATGGTCTCAAGTCTCATCAGAATGTAATATTCTATCAAACTTGTATCATTATATAACTTCTTCTAGAGTTTGTCTTTGTAGCCTGCTAACAGGTTAGACATAGGGGACCTTTCAAAGGGTATTGGTACCAATTTTGGTCCTTTTTATAAGAAGGATAGACTAAGTTTTTTAGCGTGACAGATTGTGAAACAGTAATGCTTAGCTTCAAATGTTAAAGTTTTAAAGGATGCTATAGATAAATCAGTCTTATTGTATTTGGACATTTAAAAAGGTTAAAAGAGGTTAATAAAATGAATATGCTTAGATAATGTGATACTTTAGAACTTAGGTACTGAAGGAAAAATCTAATAACCAGGAGCAGAAAGAAAAATAGGCTGGGAAAACATTTTAATATGGGAGGTAGCAAACATATGGAACAAATTATTTAAAAGAAAAAAAAAGAAAAAAAAAAGGATATACTCCCAAGCTGTAATGAGCTGGTTTGGAAACACTAATGAATTTAGGTTTGGCGAGAGGAAGATTCACTTTTAAAGACTGGTCTTTTGATTAGTTTTTAATGAACCATTTGTTCATTTAGAAAATAAAATTTACCAGATAAACACATACCATAAAAATGATTAGGAAGTCCAAATACCTACCAGACTACTGGAATGATTTTTTAATGATTTGTGTGAAAAAAAAGAACCTCTGCAAAGGCCAAATACATACACCAAACACCTTTCATAAATCATTTAAATCAGTGCATATAACTTCTAAAAGCATGAGTGGCAAGTGATTCCACAGAAGGTTCACACTGGGATTTGTGCCAATGTTGTGAGGCCTTCATTGACAAAGCAATCTCTTGAGCTTCGATAGTAACTTGGCTCTGCTTGATGCATTCTCACCACTGGCCAAACCAGTATTTTTTCTTGATAAAATTTTGTTTCCCTCTAAGTTCCCTTGGTTTTCCATTCTGAGAAAAGCAGTCATTAAGTAGGACCATGACCTTCCCCTTTCAGGCAATGTCACCACCAGTCTCATTTTCTTCATCACAGGAGGATACACTTAGTAGATGAGGGGAAGTAAACTGCAATACAATTCAAATTAAATAGAGATTTTGGCACTGTGGTTCTTACTCAACAATGAGAGAGCATAACCATGGAATAAATTAAATTTAGGTAGGAAAAAATAAAAAGAGAGAAGAAAAGAGAGAGAAAGAGAGAGACATACACAAAGAGAGATAGAGAGAGAAAGTATAAGGGAACTGTATATTTCAATGGAAAAATCTAAATATTCGAGAATTGACTATATAAGTAGCAGGTTTTCTTTCCTAATAGTAGAGAGTTATAGCAGATAGCAAGCTGATCTTGAAGTTAGGAAGACTTGAGCTTAAGTCTTGCCTTTGATTCATATGACCTTCAATAAGTCATCTAAATTCTCCGTGCTATAGATAACTTTCTGAGACTACAGGCTGCAGAGAAGATGTTAATTTGCATATTGGTAGAGGGGATTTCCTCAGCTGGGAGTTCCCTATGCCAATTAAAAAGTAGATTCAGTTCTTATCTCTATTTTATTCAGTACTCTTTCTCTACTAAAGTTGTACTAGGATACCTCCTTATGGTATGAGTATGGAAGTGACTTTGGGTTCTTAAAGGCTGTGTGGCCAGACCTCAAGCTGTGGCAACTCCTGCAGATTCAGACAGGCTTTAAGTTTGAGCCTGGAAATAGATTTTAAGTCCATCATCTAAGTGACAGATTAGTTAAGTTTAGAAAAGATCATCACTAGGTTGGCTATAGGGAGATTCATTTTTTGGCCACAATGATTTTCAAAGACCAATCAGGACCCAGTTACAGTGGATATTGCCAGAAGTCAGTGGCAGTATAGAGTAATAGAAAGGAATTTAGACCCATGAATGTCAAAGGTTCAGAATTCTAAGCTGATTCTAGTTATATATGTGACCTTACTCATCTGATATCTCTAGGCCTTAGTTTCTTTAACTTTAAAATGATACAATTAGACTAGATGATCCTTAAGATACCCCCTCCTGTCCTGTGATTTGTAATTGATAAGTACTAACTCCTAAAAGTATGAAAGACCCATTGTTACACAAGATAACATGTACATTTTAACTGCTCAGTTAATTTAGTTTAATTTGATATTTCTTAGTTTTCTTATTTGCTTTAGCTCTGTTGATAAATCTCCATAACATTTCTTTACAAGTGAAGTACTTTTTACTCTATAGTACAGAAACAACATTAGCTCATGAGTTTTATTCAACAGTTTTTAAAAACTTAATCTTCAGATCAGAATTGGACAATTATTATGTCCCTTTTGGCATACTTTGATACTGTGAGAATTTGAAATAACTGTGATTTTTATCTTTTGCTGACACAGATCAACACCCTTTTCAACCTTAGAAAGGCAATGTGTGACACAGTAGAAAGTACTGTATCCTGGAAGTCAGGAGAGAACTGGGTTAGAATTTGGTTTCTGGGAACTATTAGTTGTATGATCATAAACAAAACACTTTGCCTGAGTTTCTTTTGTGAAATAGTGATAATATTCTATGATTTTTCTGGGGCCATGAGCAGCTTATTTGTAGAGATAAACTCTACAAAGTCATTAGCATAGTCTTTCCTGCTTTGTAGGACCCAACAGAGCTTGTCCTCATTGGCCAAAGTCTTTGAGAATGCAAGGCTATCTCCAGTATAAGAGGTATTATAGAATTACAGATTCAAAACTATAGTTATAGTTATAGCTGAGGAAATAATGGACTAGAGTAGTTAAGTGACTTGCCCAAGGTGACATGGACAGTAAGGGAGCCAGAACTTTAACCCAGATTCTCTGATTCCAAGGTATAATAGGCAGCAGTGAAGTTTTTTAACTGGGGAGTGATAGGTTTAGATCTTTACTTCCAAAATATAAAAAGTGGCAGCTTTTTAGAGAGTAAATTCAGGAAGAAAGAGTCTGGATACAGGGAAATGGATTAGGAGGTTTTACAATTATCCAGGTGAGAGATGATGAGGAATTAAAGTGGCTGTGATGCTAATGAAGAGAAGAGAAATCTTGGGAGAGATACTGTGGAGGGAGAAATGACAAAACTTGGCACATGATGGGACATAGGTGCATTTATTAATTTTTCATTAAGTATTTTTTAGAATATTCTAGGAATTGAGATCATATTTATTGTTTTATAATTTGAGGACTCTCTTCATGCTTCTTTTTTGAAAACTAAAACAGAATTTGCTCTTTTCCAATCCTTCAGTTCCTCTTCCATTCGCTGTGATTCAGATATTGAATTCACCAGTCTTTTTGATACCTGGAATATATTATCTGGATCTCTGACTTAACTCGACAAGAACAGATAGATGCATTTTCTCTCTCTCTCCCTCTCTCTCTCCCTCTCTCTCTCTCTCTTTCCTCCCTCTCTCTCTCTCTCTCTCTCTCTCTCTCTCTCTCTTTCTCCCTCTCCTCTCTTCTCTCTTCCCTCTATCTCTCTATTTCTCCTTACCCTGGGTAACAGTCTATGATCAGTCATTTTTATGTCCTTTCTAATCCATAATTTACTCTCTTCACCATTGAAACCATAAGAGAAACATATTAGTGACTCTTCATTTTTCTATCTTAGAATGACAAAACCTTGTATTTATATAGTGCTTTAAGATTTACAGACTATTTTCCTCACAACAATCCCATTAAGGTTTTAAATGCTATGCCCATTTGACAGTTGAAGAAGCTGAGACTTTAGAGTTGATATGCCTTACTCACAGTAACAGTAAAATGCAGAGCCTGAATTTTAACTTAGATTTCTTGGCATGCAATCTAAGATTTGTCCCATCATGCTTCCTCCATCTTATGAGGATTTTTAGAAGAAGAATCCCAGATGTATTAAGTATTAAGGGGGTATAACTGTAGTCAGTCTAATATAACCAATGAATGGGACTGTTTTGATTTTCTGTGCAGAATCAGACCTAAAATACCTGAAAAAGAATCTTTCATATAATCACAGGTATATAGTTAGAAAGGTACTCAGGAGTCCATTTAGACTAATACTTCATTTTGCAGATGAGGCAAAGGGAGGTTGTGACTCATGACAGGTAGTAAATGTGAATGCAGGATTTGAATCCACAATTTCTGACACTAGAAAAAGTATTCTTTCCACACTGTTTCTCATACTAAGAATCTGCTTGTCATCTCAATCTCACAAGGCTGTTGTGAGGATCAAGTGAGATGTTACAAATGAACATGCTTTGGAAAGTATGAGTATTAAAACTATAGATAATTGCCATAGTGAACCATTCCTTCTCTTCCATAGCCCTGGTAACACATGGTTACAAGCCAGCAGGTTTGGAAGTAAAGTAATCAACTATTCCTCATTGTTTCTTCCAAACTATCATTGACAATTGCATATACAGTATTCCTATTCCCTGATGATTTATGGGGGTAAACTTTCCTGTCATGAATTATTCCTTCTCTATACAAAATAGTATACAAATTAGTCTTCTATCTACGTAGCAGAGGCAAAGTATACTATTCCTCAGATCCTTGTTTTTCATGCCTAAGGACAATTTTTCTCAAGAAAAATTTGGTTTCCTTAAAGAAAGACATTCTTTGAATAGGTAACATTCCTAACTGTGAAATAAGTCTGAAAAATCCAGTGTTTTTTGCCATCCAGACCTATAAACTCTCTCTGGAATCAACATCACTACTTGGGAGTCTGGGCATCCATGGACACATCTGCACATTTTCAGTAAAAAGGAAGGGAAGAAAGTACTTTTAAAAAGGATGAGCCTTTCTCTGGAGTTAATTTAAAGAGTGTACTTTAAAAAAGACTTGTAAATTTTTCAAAATACTTTCACAAACTCACTCTCATTTGATCATTTTAACAACTTGCAAGGCAGCCGTAAGCAAATATAATTATTCCGTTTTATAGATGAGGGACTGAGTTTCTTAGAAGTGAGGATTTACCCTGCTTCACATAGATTGTGACTGTGCTGGAAACTAGGATTATCTGATTGACATCAAAGCTAAGTCCCACTGTGCAACCTATGATGAAATAGTATGTGAGGAAGATAACAAGTGCTAATGCATGATTTTTCATTTATTCATTCAAGATATAATGCCATAGCAACTCAAGAAATATTTACTAAATGCCTAGTGGGGAATGCTATGCCACAACATTTAGATAGGACACAGCAAGGAGTCTACTGCCTCAGAGATGCCTTACAGAATGATCCATGAGAGGCATGTTACTGACAACCACAAATCCTTTGCTTGGTTTCCAAACAACAAATCCTCTGGGAAAGTTGTGATGTTTGGCTAACAGAACTACAGTATGCCAGTTAATACAGATTCATCACAACAGAAGATAAACCACTACTGACTCTAACTAAACAAGCATGCAATAATTTATTTAAGCAGTCAATGAATGTTTTAAAAATTATAGTGAAGATAAATCAATCATGTCCTACTGTAACCAGATGACTTTATTCCTCTTTTAAAATTATTTTTAGGCTTTTTGTTTCCTGGTGGTAAGGAACTGAGTGATAATATTTTAGTATTCTACAACATAAGACCAAGTTATCAAAAGATACTGAACTAAACAAAAAGGTACATGAAATGCACTAAAAATATGGTAACTACCTCTATTTTTTCTTTGTAGATATTCAATTATTCATGATGATAGTGTTATGGTGAGGAGATGGGATAATAAAAGGAAAAATAAAACATGTTAAGACTTTTAGAGGATTAGTTTTAATTATTTACTTTATGTAAGAGTGACAACCCTGGACCCTGTTGCCTGAAGACCAGATGTGTTTGTTATGCTTGGTCTGTCATCCGTGACTTCTCCAGTACCATATGGAGGTTTGAAATATCTAGACCAGGATTTTTTCTGTGAAGTTTGGATTCAGTCGAAGAGCTGCACTTGAGGACCTAGAGGGCCACATATTACCTCCAGGACATAGGTTCCCCACCCCTGACTAGACTCTGTAATTAATTCCAACTCCCATTGATGAAGTTCTCTCAGTTATAGGAAATCTCCTGCACCCCAGTTCCATTTATCTCCTAACCACAGAATTAGCTTTTACAAAGAAATATTTGCTTAAAATGTGTAGTAACAAGTATACAAGTATATTCACAAACTATCCTCCATCCCCTGAACCACATCAGTCTCTTGAGACAGAAGGGTGTGTGTATGTGTTAAATTCACAGCTTAGCTCTGTCCTATATGCTAGTTCTAAGTTCCAAGTCCAAAGCCCACCTTGGATTCAAGTCCCAGGTACACTGGCTTCTCTGGGCTTTGTTAGAGGATGACTGGCTCCAGTATCCTTCCTGGAATCCTGCTCCAAGTTCAAATGTGGCTCTAGTGGATTATTGCTTGCCCCTAGAAAAACTGAGAAGGGCAAATGAAACAACAAAGAAAAACAAACCTAAGTCCATTTCTTGGGGTTCAGGGGCCTAAACGGGGAGGGTTGAGAAGGAAGCCTTTTTCCTTCTCATAGTTAGTGATACTTGTCTGGGCTGTGGGTATACTTGATATTTTACCTTCTCTGAACACTGTTAAAAAAATACACAGAAAAGAGAGTGAGTCTGGTTCTTTTAAAGACCTGTTCTGGTTGTGCAGCCAAATGAAAAAGGCTCTTCCATCCATGGGGTAGGGGAATGCAGTATGTCTTCCTCAATAAGCAAAGTGTCTCAGTGTTGGGTGATGTGGGCATGTATAAGGCCATCCCTGGTTATATTTATATATAAAATTGGGTTAATTAGATACTATATAACGGAGCCATTTATGACTTAAGAAGCAAGAAGGCTTTGCTGTATGTTCTCTATGTCATCATCTTCCTTTTGTCCTTCTACAAGCTGCTATAAAGGTGAAGTGACATGTCCCAGGCCATCCCAGGGAGGTGAAATAAAATTACTCAGACACACAAGGAACAAGTAAGAAAGCTGGTATTTGCTAAAATCTTACTTAAAATTTTTGCATCTATGTTTATTAGAGAAATTGGTCTGTAATTTTCTTTCTGTGTTTTGGTTCTTCCTGGTTTAGGCATCAAAACCATATTTGTATCAAAAAGAATTTGGGAGGACTCCTTCCCCAATTTTCCTAAATAGCCTCTATAGTATTGGAACTAATTGTTCTTTAAATGTTTGATAGAATTCACTTATAAATCCCTCTGGCCCTGGAGATTTTTTCCAAGGGAGTTAGTTCATTGATGGCTTGTTCAATTTCTTTTTCTGAGATGGGGTGAAGTATTCAACGTCCTCTTCTTTTAATCTGGGCAATTTATATTTTTAAAAATAATCATTCATCTCATTTAGATTGTTGAAGTTATGGGCATCCAGATGGGCAAAATAATTTCTAATTATTGTTTTAATTTCCTCCTCGTTGGAGGTGAGTTCACTCTTTTCATTTTTAATATAGGTTATTTGGTTTTCTTCTTTGTTTTTTTTTAATTAAATTGACCAAAAGCTTGTCTATTTTATTGGCTTTTTTATAAAACCGACTCTTAGTTTTATTTATTAGTCAAATAGTTTTCTTAATTTCAATTTTATTAATCTCTCCTTTGGTTTTCAGTATTTCTAATTTGTTATTTACTTGGGGATTCTCAATTTGTTCTTTTTCTAGCGTTTTCAGCTGCATGTCCAATTCATTGATCTCCTCTGTCTCTATTTTATTCATGTGTGCATTCAAAGATATAAAACTTCCCCTGAGAACTGCTTTTGCTGTATCCCATAAATTTGGGAGGTTGTCTCATTACTGTCATTCTCTTGAATGAAGTGGTTGATTGTTTCTGTGATTTGTAGTTTAAGCCACTCATTCTTTAGAATTAGATTACTTAGGTTCCAATTAAGTTTTGGTCTATCTTTCCATAGCCTTTTATTACATATAATTTTTATTGCATTATGATCTGAGAAAGATGCATTCACTATCTCTGCCTTTCTGCACTGGATTGTGAGGATTTTATGCCATAATACACGGTAAATTTTTGTGTATGTACCTTACTGATGAGAAAAAGGTATATTACTTTCTATCCCCATTCAGTTTTCTCCAGAGATCTATCATATCTACTTTAGACAGAGTTTTATTCACCTCCTTAACTTCTTTCTTGTTTATTCTGAGGTTAGATTTATCAAGTTCAGAGAGGAGGAGACTAAGGACCCCACTAGTATAGTTTTTTTAATGTTTTTTAAATTTATTTTTAGTTTTCAACATTCATTTCCTCAAAATTTTGAGTTCCAAAATTTCTCCCCATCTCTCCCCTCCCCCACTCCAAAGCACCATACACTCTGATTACCCCTTCCCCCAATCTGCCCTCCCTTCTAACACCCCTCCCTTCTCCTATCCCCATCTTCTCTCTTGTCTTGTAGGGCAAGATAAATTTCTATACCCCATTACCTGCATTTCTTATTTCCCAGTTGTATGCAAAAACAATTCTCAGCATTTGTTCCTAAAGCTTTGAGTTCCAACTTCTCTTCCTTCCTTCTTCCCCATCCATTCTCACTGAGAAGACAAGCAATTCAACATAGGCTATATATGTGTAGTTTTGCAAACGACTGTTCCATAATAGTCATATTGTGTAAGACTAACTGCACTTTCCTCGATCCTATCCTGTCCCCCATTTTTTCTATTCTGTCTTTTGACCTTGTCCCTCCCCAAAAGTGTTTACTTCTAACTACTCCCTCCTCCCATTTGCCCTCCCTTCCATCAATCCCCCCACCCCACTTGTCCCCTTCTCCCCTACTTTCCTGTAGCATAAGATAGATTTTCATGCCAAACTGAGTGTGCTTGTTACTCCTTCCTTAAGCCAAATGTGATGAGAGTAAATTTCACTTTTTCCTCTCACCTTCCTCCTTTTCCCCTCCATTGAAAAAGCTTTTCCTTGCCTCTTTTATGAGAGATAATTTTCCCCTTTTTATTCCTCCCTTTCTCCTCTCAATTCCTCTCTCACCCCTTAAATTTTATTTTTTTTAGATATCATCCCTTCCTATTCAACTCGCCCTGTGCTCTCTCTCTCTCTCTCTCTCTCTCTCTCTCTCTCTCTCTGTATAATCCCCCCAACTACCCAAATACTGAGAAATGTTTCAAGAGTTAGAAATATTATCTTTGCATGTAGGAATGTGAGCAGTTTACCTTTAATAAGTCCCATATGATTTTTCCTTCCTGTTTACCTTTTCATGCTTCTCTTGATTCTTGTGTTTGAAAGTCAGATTTTCTATTCAGCTCTGTTCTTTTCATCAAGAATGCTTGAAAGTCCTCTATGTCATTGAATCATCATTTTTTACACCCTGAAGTATTATACTCAGTTTTGGTGGGTAGGTGATTCTTGGTTTTAATCCTAGACTTCTGGAGTATCATGTTCCAAACACTTTGATCCCTTAATGTAGAAGCTTCTACGTCTTGTGTCATCCTGATTGTATTTCCACAATACTTGAACTGTTTCTTTCTAGCTGCTTGCAATATTTTCTACTTGACCTGGGAAGTCTGGAATTTGCTATAATATTCCTAGGTGTTTCTCTTTTTGGATCTCTTTCAGGAGGTGATCAGTGAATTCTTTTAATATTTATTTTGCCCTCTGGTTCTAGAATATCAGAGCAGTTTTCCTTGATAATTTCATGAAAGACAAAGTCTATGCTCTTTTTTTTTGATCATGACTTTAAGGTAGTCCCATAATTTTTAAATTTTCTCTCCTGGATCTATTTTCCAGGTCAGTTGTTTTTCCAATGAGATATTTCACATTATTTTCCATTTTTAATTCTTTTGGTTTTGTTTTATAATTTCTTGGTTTCTCATAAAGTTATTAGCTTCCATCTGTTCCATTCTAATTTTTAGAGAGCTATTTTCTTCAATGAGCTTTTGAATCTCCTTTTCCATTTGACTAATAATACTTTTTAAAGCATTCTTGTCCTCATTTGCTTTTTGGACCTCTTTTGCCAATTGAGTTAGCCTATTTTTAGAGGTATTATTTTCTTTAGAAATTTTTGGGTCTCCTATAGCAAGCTGTTGACTCTCTTTTCATGATTTTCTTGCATCACTCTCATTTCTCTTCCCAATTTTTCCTCCACCTCTTTTATTTGATTTTAAAAATTCTTTTTGAGCTCTTCCATGGCCTGAGCCCATTGAATAATCATTTTGGAAGTTTTACTTGCAGAAGTCTTGACTTTGATCTCTTCCTCTGGTGGTGTGCCTTGCTCCTCCTCATCTGAAAGGATGGAAGAAAATATGTGTTCATGAAGAAAGTAACCTTCTTTAGTCTTATTTTTTCCCTTTGTTGGGCATTTTCCCAGCCAGTTACTTGACTTTTCAGTCCTTTGTCAAGAAGGGGGATATTTTTGGGGGATCTGTAAGTTCTCAGTTCCTCCAAGATGGCACAATCAAAAGAGAGGAGTTTACTCCTCTTCTGGCCTGAGCTCTGGTCTGGGAGTTAACAAAGCTTTTCTGCCTAGGATTTCCAAGTAAAATTCCCTTTCCAGAGCTTCCACCAGCTCCACCATGCCAACCAGCACTCTTCCTTACTCCCAGGCCACCACTCAGGTCTGAGACCCAGAATAGGAGTTCAATTCCCCCAGGGCCTTTAGCTGGAGGGCTCCAACAATGAATGCTGCTGCTGAAGCTACAGCTGCTGCCTGGGCTGGGGAGGACCCTTTTTACACAGGTGAAAAAGCTTTCTCACTGACCTTTGAAGCTTTCTTTGGTGTTTGTGGGTTGAGGAATCTGAGAACAGCAACTGCTGCCAGGAATTCCACTCCCGAGTACTGTTCTGGTCCTGTTCCTGCCAGTGCCATGCAGCCAAGGCTGGGCTGGGCTCCATGTGTTGCTCTCCACTCCATGCCCCATGTGATAGATCATTCTTGTTGGCCTTCTGGGCTGCCCTGGGCTGGAAATCTCTTTCATTCTGTCGTTTTGTGGCTTTTGCTGCTCCAAATTTTTTTTAGTCATTTTTTTACTGGTATTTTATGGGCTGTGGGAGAAGAGCTGGCTTAGGAGTGTCTTTCTACTCCACCATCTTGGCTCTACCTCCCCTCCTGGTATAGTTTTGCTGTCTATTTCTTCCTGCAACTCCCTTAATTTGTCATCTAGGAATTTGGATGCTATACCACTTGGAGCATATATGTTTAGTAATGATATTGTAGACTATGGTGCCTTTTAGCAGGATATAATTTCCTTCCTTTTCTCTTTTGATTCGATCTGTTTCTGCTTTTGGTTTGTTTGAGATTAGGATTTCTACCCCTGCTTTTTTTATATCAGCTGAAGAACAAAATATTCTGCTCCAACCTTTTACCTTAACCCTGTGTGTATCATCCTGTTTCAAATGTGTTTCTTGTAAACAACATATTGTTGGATTATGGTTTTTAATCCATTCTGCTATCTGTCTCCATTTTATGGTAGAGTTCATCCCATTCACATTCACAGTTATGATCACTATCTATGTCTTTCTCTTTATCCTCTTTCTCCCTATTTGTGCTTTTAATTCTCCCTTCTCCCTTCCCCTCCACAATAGAGTTTTAATTTTTGACCACTACCTCCCGCAATCTTCCCTTCCTTCTTTCAGCCCCCCCCTCCCTTTTACTCCCCTTTATCCTTACTACTTCTTCCCTTCCTTTTAGTCTTCCTTCCCTTTTCTTTCCCCCTTCACCTCCTACTGCCTATAGAGCTAGTTAGATTTGTATACATAATTAAGTTTATTGTTCCCTCCTTGAACCAAATCATATGAGAGTAAATATCAAACAGTGTTCATCTCACTCCCCTCTTTCTCTCTACTGTAATATAATTTTGTGCCTCTTCCTGTGATATAATTTACCACATTTTCTGCCTCCTCCTTCTCACTTCTCTTGTTACAGTCCCTTCATACTCTTAAATCACATTTTTAATATCACATCATATACTTTATACTCACTCCCTCTTTCTATAATACATATACAATTCTCAAGATTAACAAGTTTCATCTTCCCTTATAGGGATGTAAACAGTTTGTCCATGTTGAGTAACAAGTTTTTTTCCCTTTGTTTATCTTTTTATGCCTATCTTGAGACCTGCATTTGAAGATCGAATTTTCTATTGAGTTCTGACTTTTTCATCAAGAAGGTCGGAAAATCCCTTATTTCATTGAATGTCCATATCCTTGCCTGAAATATTATATTCACCTTTGCTGACTAATTGATCCTTGATTGTAGTCCTAGCTCCTTTGCCTTAGGGAATATCATATTCTGATTCCTTTGATCTTTCAATGTAGAGGCTGCAAGGTCCTGTGTGATCCTGACTGTAGCTCCTCGATATTTGAATGGTTTCTTTCTGGCTGCCTGTAGCATTTTCTCTTTCACTTGATAGTTCTGGAATTTGGCAATGGTATTCCTTGGTGTTTTAGTTTGGGATCCCTTTCAGGAGGTGAGCAGTGGATTCTTTTGATGACTGTTTTGCCCTCTGTATCTAGGACTTTTGGGCAGTTTTCCTTGATGATTTTTTGGAAGATATTGTCCATGTTTTTTTTTTTTTCATCATGACTTTCTGGTAGGCTTGTAATTCTTAGATTCTTAGATTTTCTCTCCTTAATCTATTTTCCAGGTCAGTTGTCTTTCCAATTAGATATTTAACATTTTCTTCTGTCTTTTCATTCTTTAGAGTTTATTTGACTGATTCTTGATGTCTCATGAGTCATTAGCTTTTACTTTCCCAATTCTAATTTTTATCAAATTGTTTTCCTCAGTTAATTTTTGTACCTTCTTTTCCATCTGTCTAATTATTCCTTTAAGGAATTATTTTCTCCAGTTAGTTTTTGTACTTCCCTTTCCCTTTGTCCAATTTTCCCATTTAGATATTTTGCTTCCTTTTCCATTTTTCCAGCTTACCCAGTTATATTTTGTGCTCCCTTTTGCATTTGTCCAATTTTCCTTTTTAAGGTCCTGTTCTCTTCAGTGAATACTTTTTTCATACTTTTAAAATAGTTGACTGGTTTTTCTTCTATTTCTCTCATTGGGCTTTTAAAATTCTTCTTAAGCTCTTCCAAAAGTGATCTTTGTGCTTGTGACCAGTTCATAGTACCTTCTGAAGTGGAGCTGGGAGTACAGTCTCAGTGCTGACCTCTTTGGTATTCATCTTTTGGTCCTTGTCTCCACAGAAAGATTCTGTGGTCTTTTCTCTCCTGCTTTGCTTCTTACTCATGATGATGACAATCACCCTTTTCCTGGCTTTTAAAGTAGATCTCTGCTTCTAGGGCATGAGGGGCTCTGTGCCACAGTTCTTGTACCTTGAACTTGAGACTTTGTGTGTTGTGGCCTGTGGTTCTTTCAACTAGAAGCTAAAGTGCTGTAGCATACCTGGTATTGAGCTGGCTGGTGTGAGAAAGCAGAGTTCAGGTGAAGTGTTTTTTTTTTCCCCACATTTACCCTGGAGCTCACTTGTTAAGTGTGGGGGAGGGGTGGTTTGGACACAGGAGGTCTCCTCTGCTGAGCTAGAGCACAGGCAAGCTCAGTGGTTAGTGATTCCAGCTGCCCTAGTGTCTTCCCAATTCCCTTGGGGTGCTGAGCCATGCCTAGGGTCCTGGTATTGGTGGTTGCAGGGCTCCACCCCGCTGTGGCTCTGAATCTCCTCCTGGTTTGCTGAGGTGGGGCTGTCTGGGACAGCTCCAGTTCTGCACTGGTCTCCTTCAACCATAGCAAGAAGGACCCTCCTTAGTGATTTTCCTAGCCTCATGTAGCAAGAGACTATTTGCCCCTTCTGCTGATCCCACTGTTCCAGGATTTTTCTGGGGAAATATTTTATGGTTCTTTCAAGGTCAACAAGGGGAGGGGAAGAGAGCATTTATTGATCACTCCACTATTTTGGCTCCCGGAAGTTCAAGTACATACAGACATTTAATCTGTGGGCTGATAGTCTCAGGAGCAGCTGCTGAAAATAACTGGGGCTCTGAGACACTCACTCTCTCAGTTCTGCTGGACTCCTGTCCTGGGTTGATATGCCTGAGATTCTGCAGTGTGGCCACTGCCTCAGAGTAGCCAGGGCCTCTTGCTCAATCCTGCCTAGGGTTGGGGAGGAGTGGTGTGCTGGTACAGCCTGTGCACTGTGTGCTCCTTCAGCCCCTCAGAACAGATCAAAAGATCAAATTTGAACTGTGATCTTCTGGCATAGTGGAAACAATGCCAACCTTCATATCAAGAAGTCTTGGCCTGAAATCCTGCCTTTGATATTAATTAGATATAACCTGTAAACCAAGTAATAAAATCTCAGCTTAAATTTAATCGTCTGCCAAATAGGACAAATAATGCTGCTCATACTCTCTAGAGGCAGCACAGTAAGGCAGTGAGAGATGACAGTCAAGCCAGGAAGACCTTGTTCCAAGCCCTACCTCTGACACACATTGCTTGTGTGACCCTGTGCTTCTTAATGCTCTAGGCAGTGCTTTAAGAGCAAAGCTAAATTCTGATTTGTGAGAATAATTAATTTTATGAAGTGGTCAAGGATTCAAATTCTTGTGATTTGAAGTTACAGTTATTTAAAATATGGTCATTGCTTCCAGCCCAAAATAAATATGCAGTGTGAATTTGAATAACAAGACTACTTCATGAGATCTATTATTGGAGCTCATTGGGATTTAGCTTAATAGTTGCAAAGGAAGTAATGGCTTCCATTGGAACAGAGAGTTTCCTTATCTATGAGCTTCTTAAACCAGGAAATCATAGGTCTAGACTCTACAATACTTAAAGTATTTACTTCACAAGATTGCTGTGAGGTTTTAATGAGATACCACATATAAAGTTCTGTAAAATATTAAATATTAATCTGAAGTACCTTACCAATTGTTCCTTCCAATCTCCAGCAATGTTTTAATTCAGTAAAGTCCCTGATTTCATTGTAAATTTCTTGCATACAGAAGTCACGACTTCTTTATATTTTAATTTCTCCCATTGCCTAGTGCTATGTGTTGTATATAAGAAATGTTTAGTAGACATTTTAGGAATGAAGAGAAAGAAGAAAAGGAAATCTTTTGGTGCTATTCTGTTTGTCATGAAGGTCTTTGGTAGATTCAACTGAGTTCCCTGAGGCTGAGGAGTTTCTCTGTTGTGCTCTGTTGTCAAAAAAACCCACACCATACTAGAAGTGTCTCCCCCTGTTTCTCCTGGATTCTCTTCTTCTCTAATACTGTTATACTTGGCTATCTCATCAGCTCACAGGGATTCAATTATCTTCTCTACAGAGATGATTTTCAGATACCTGTATTCAGCCCTAACCTCTCTCCTGAGCTTTAGTCTTATATCACTCATATCACTAATTCCATAGACTGTAGGTATTACAACCTCAACAGATACAAAATAAGACTCATTATCTTTCTCCCAAACACTTCCCTGCTTCCAAAATCCTATGTTACTGTCAAGAGCATCACCTTACTCTGTGTTACCCAATCCCATCACTCCTGTGTCATTCTCAACCCCTTTGGCATGTCACACCCTCAAGTCACATAGTCCAGTGTCTCCCTGATACTTTTAGGATGAAATATAAATCCATCTGTTTAACTTTTAAATCTCTTCACATCCTATCCCTTTCCTCCTTTTCTATTCTTCTTACTTTATTTGCCTCAAGGTACTGTACAATACAGTGACATTGGCCTTCTTGCTGTTACTTGCACATGGGACTCCATCTCCCAACTTCTTACCTTTTCACTGTTTTCCTCCTAGGCCTGAAATGTTCTTCCTCCTTATCTCTATCTCTTGGCTTCCTTTACTTTCTTCAAGTCAAGCTTCAGATCTCTCATTCTTCAAAAGCCTTTTCTCATTTTTCAACACCGCTAGTGCCTTCACTTTTAAATTACCTTCTATTTTTCACTGCACTCATATGAATATGTGTTTGTATGTATGCATATATGAGTGTACAGGTATATATGTATATGTGTATATGTATATATACATTCAAATATGTGTACACACAAGTATACATACATTTTGGCTTGCATTTATATAGTGCTTTAAGTTTAAAGTGTTTTATATATATATAAAATTTCGTTTGATCCTCACAAAAACCCGATGAAGTTGGTGGTTTGATTATCTTCATTTTACTGATGAGGAGACTGAGACCAAGGGAAATTAAATTTCTTGCCCAGCATCCCATAGTCACTCTCTGAGGCAAAATTTTAGCTCTGATCTTTCTACCCCCAAGTCCAGCACTCCATGCATTTTCCTACCATGATATCTGCAACTTTTTGCGTATTGTCCCCTCCATTGTGGTGTGAACTCCTTGAGAGCTGGGACAATGTTTTCTCCTTTCTTTATGACCCCAGTGCTTAATACAGTACCTGGCATATAGTAAACACTTAATGAAATCATATTTACAAACTGGCTTGTGTATACCAGACATGTCCTTGACTGTTCAGAGACTAGCAGAGGAGATGACAGGCTCCAGAAACAAAAAAAAATGTATCAATCAATCCAAAAGCGTTTTATTAAGCACCTACTTGGTGCCAATGACTGTACTAAGTACTGGAATACAAATACAAAAGTGAATAGTTTCTGCCATTAAGGACCATGTATTGCAAAGTTGATGCACGGGAAGGGAGCTTTAGGCTTGATGCTGCTTCCACCATGAGGCTTTCCTTGATATTTCCATCACTTCAGCTCTCAAGTAGTTTTTCGTTTTTTGTTTTTCATCTATAGAAAATTTATTATTCAACCCAATAGCAGTAATGAAGTACCTACCATGTGCAACACACTCTTCCATGCATTGAAGACAGATTAAAAAAAAATCTAACACTTTATCCTCAAGGAACTAGAGCATGTATTTTATATCATAGTTCTCTTTGTATGTCTCACTAAACTGTAAGCAAGCTCCATGGAAACAGAGATGTTGTGTAAACCTTGCAACTTTTCTTGTACCTACTACAGTGCAACATATACAATTGGAGTTAATTAAATATTTGTTGAACTGAATTGGCCGTTTGGTATCATGGTAAGAGGACTGAGTTGGGCGTTAAAGGACCTGTGTTCAATTCCTCCCTTGGAGTGTGATGTTGGACAAGTCATATATTGCCCCCTGAAACTCTGTTTTCTCATCTGTAGAAGGAGTCATTTGTACTACATTATCTTTGAGTTGTCTTTCAGTTTTAAATCTATGATCCTATGAATTGTAAATTCCCTTGGGCTAGAGGACCAGAGGTTGTATCAACTTAAAGGAGGAAACAAGTAGCTCATAGATTTAGAAATGGGCAAAATTTGGCCTCAGTTTCCTCATGTATAAAATGAAGAAATTATCTGTCACCGAGAGAAGCCCACTGAATCCTTGGTTTCTTTACATTCTCTGCTGTTTCTTATTTTGGGACAGATCACGTTGAGAATCGACAAGATGGAATTTTCATCTCAGCATGAAGATAAAATGAGAGGAAACAAGTAGTAGGTAGAGAAATGACATCAGAGGCAAGAAGACCATGGTTCTTCTTCCATTGTCTGACCCTTGGCAGGTAACAACCTTCCTGTGTTCTCAGTGTTCTCTAGGGTTAGAAGTTGCAGGACAGGTCCTGATTTGCCCTGAAAGAGGGAGTCATTGCTTTGGGAGTTCTCTGCTCTAAGAAACCACAGACCTGGTCCAAAACTGGTGATAAAATGTCCTTTGTTTCAGTTATTTTCCCTTATGAGAGGAATTAAAAAGAAGCAGGAAAAAATTTTTTTTTTAATGTTGATGCAGTTCCTGTGAGATCCCAATTGCAAAGAGCATTGGAGATAACCCAGATGGAATACACAGGTGGAGACTGGATATCATAGGGAGAGCCAAAAGAGACTCAGTCGGAGTTGGAGGTTAGAACATGCCCTGAGAATGCAGCTGTGAGCTGTGGGAAGACAAAACTTGTAAAAATCAAGCAGCTGTTCAAATGAGTCAGGAAAACCTTTAAGAGAGAGTAGGAAGAAGGAAAGAAAGAAGCAGAACAAGCTTGTTGGTGAAGAGGCCAAGGACAGGATTTAATGTGAAGAGAGTACTGAACCAAGTTTCTCTTTTTTGTGAAGATTGGTCATAGCAGAATAGGTATCCATTAGGTACTCTGCTAAAACTTGTAGCATCCTAGATCTATAGCTGGAAGGGACTTCAGAGACCAGCTGGTCCAACCCCCTTATTTGATAGTTGAAGATACTGGGCCCTAGGGAGATTATGTGATTTACACAAGGTCACACAGGTAGTAAGAGCCAGATCAGGAAACTCTGCCTTTTAGAGCACAAATATTCATGCAAAAGCATGTTTGCTTTCCTCTCTTTAGAATAACTGATTATCACGTGCAAAAGGCCCAGTAATATAGATACTTGTATCTGTTTTATATTTAACATCCAAAAGTTGTTAGTATATAAAGTTATATAACAGTCACAGAGTTAGAATGAGCTTTTGTAGCAGTTATTGATAATCCAGATATTGACATTCCAGTTATTGATACATCAATCAAATGGATAATAAGCATTTATTAAAAAGCTATTATGTATGTGCATCACATTGTGCTAATTTCTGGGACACTAAAGTAATATAGATCTTGCCCTCAAGGAGCTTATTACTATGGAATTACAGTTTGTTCACATATAAACAAATTTGGAAAATATGCCAAATAAATTCAGTGATTTTTTCTGGAGTGGGGAGGAGAGATAGAAGATGGTAATTAGTAACTGAGGAAATCAAGAAAGGAGTCCAGAAGGATGTGTCACTTGAGTTGGGCCTTAAAATGAGTAGAGTTCTCAGAGAGAGAAGTGAGGAGGAAAAGCATTCTAAAAACAGAAGACAGCCTCTGCAGAGATACGGAGGTGGAAGATGGAATATCATGTATGCTGTTGGTCAGTGGTAGTGGTGTCTGACTCTTGACGACTCCAGTTTGGAATTTCTTAGCAAAGATACTGGAGCAGTTTGCCATTTTCTTCTCCAGTTCATTTTACAGATGAGGGTAACGCCAATGCAATAACCAGAGCAGCCGCTATGGATGTGCATGCGTATTTCCAGGGTAAATTCACAAAATATTAACTCTCTTCCTCAAAGATGAAACCAAGACATTTATTTGAACACCAGAACAGTAACAAAGGAATCTATACAAATTATCAATCCCCAAGCCTTCCTTCCATCAGGCCTCCCTACAAATAAGCTCCCTTAGGCAAAGTCACTCCCTTTCTCACTTACACTAGCTGTTCTTCTTTTCTGCCTGCTCTCTCTCCCAGATCTGCCTCACTGTCTCTACCTGTTGCACCTTTCCTGCTCCATCAATTTGGCAAGCTTCTCCCGCCATTGGCTCCACTTAGGCTGTGGGCTGGGCCAGAGTTTAGAGCAGATCACATGGGCCTATTAAGGGACAGGGAAGATCTTCAAATTCCCTTAACATTACAATGAGGAAACTGAGACAAACAGGGTTAAATGACTTGCCCAGGGTCACACAACTAGTAAGTGTCTGAGGCCAGATTTGAACTCCTGAAGATGAGTCTTCTTGGCTTTCCATCCACTCTGTCACCTAGCTACCTTAATGTGATGTATAGGGAATAGTGAATAGGCCAGTTTGGCTGAAATGTAGTATATATAAAGTAATGTGTTCAGTCTGGAAAGATAGGCCAGACAGTGGAGACCTTTGAATTGAAAATAGAGGAGTTTTGATTTTCTCTGAGAAGCAATAGGTGGTCACTGAAGCGTCCTGAGCATGGGATTGATATGGTCAGACTTGTTCTTTGGGATTATTAAAGAGGCAACTGTGAAGAGGCTGGATTGGAGAAGGGAGAAACTTGAAGCAGGAAATAGTCCAGAGGAGAGATGATAAGGGCCTAAGAGATACAAAATCTGCATCAGAAAATAAGAAGTTACTTTATTTTAGGTAAGTGCCACTGATGAATTTTCTTCCATTTTTGCGAAGCATTAAAGTTTATTTTCATGGAAAAGGAAGAAGAGAATAGATCCAGTACCATTTTTATTTGTTGAGCTCATTGGATCAGTCAATCAGTTGACTGTCAAGAAGCATTTATGAAGGTACTACTCAGTTGCTGGCACTATGGATAATAAAGACAAAAAAATGAACCAAACCTTGCCCTGGAGGAGAAAAAAAAAGACAGGTACTGATACAGGGATGGGGATTACGGAGAATGTGGAGTGATAAAAGACTGAAAATTAGTAAGGGTTGAATTTTGTTTTATATTTTTGTTTTTTTGCTATTGACATAAATTATTAATTTAGTTTTCAAGTTTTCTTTATAACCCCCTTTCCCCTTTTTTGGTCATACCCATGATTTCATCTGAGTAGGGATCTTCAGGTGAGAAACTGACACATACTGATTATATATGACTAGATAAGTCATTTAATCACTCAATTCTTTAGCCAGTTCTTCTAGACAATAAGTTGTAGGGCAGTTACTGATATCCACTGGTAGAATCAGTTCCCTCCCTGAGAGATGTGAATGTCACTGAAGCTACAGAGCTAGACATAAAAAAAGGAAGGATGTTACCTTTCAGAGAGTGGGCAATAAAAATTGAGGGATTCTCTGGATCTGTGTCTCTTGTCAATACGTAAAGCGTTATTCATGGGGTCGTATTAGTGGTAGCTGAGGTATCAAACCTACCTCCCAGACTTTTTACTTCATAGACACGCAGTAAACATTTGTTGAAGAAAGGATGGAGCCTAGTTTTGAACATAACATCTTACCTTCTTTTTACTCCAGGTCTGCTTTCTGTTAACACTGAATATCTCAACTTTAAGGCCATAATAATTTATACTTCTTTTGGACTACATATGACAACTTCTGAAATGGTAAAGTCATACAATTTTCTTGACATTCTGTTTTCAGTAAATACATTGAGGGACAGTTAATCATATCTTGTAAATAGTGCTTATATACTTTGTGAAAATCTGTGATTAATTAGAGTTTGATTTTAATAATCAAGCCATGATGGCTATTTGATTTGGTCATTGTTGTATTAGCCTTTCTTTCTGCAGAACACTGGAAACATGTTGAAATTTTGTCTACTTCCAAGAAAAACATGTTTGTAATGATGACATTATTTTCCCAAAGACCTGTAACACAACTGCCTAATTTCTTGCTCTTTTGGCATTGTCAGGCACCTTTGGTACTTAACCATGATTGCTAAGAGAACACAGTGAAATGGTTAGCATGAAACTTCCAGACAAGGTTTCTAAGGATGTAAAACATATGGGTGAGATATTTAAGGACAAATCTACCTATATCTAGGTCTCAAATTCTTTACAGAATGGTGAGCTAGTGTAAAGATCACATAGACTTTTGCCTAGTGTAATGGAATATAATAATAATTTATACTAATAAAAAAGAGCAGCAATAAGCAACATTTATATAATACTTGAAAGGTAAATAGCAGAGCCAAGGTTAAACCAAGTCATCTGACTCCTAATCCAGTGTTCTTTTCACCTCACCACATGGCCTTCTCCTTTATAAGGAAATGTTGCTCTTTCTTGGTTATTCACTGCTGTTAAATACTTCCACCCATGGCTAGCGACCTAATTGAGACTGGATAGAAAAAAGCAAGTGATACCTTATGCCTGTATAGCTCTGTAGTTACTATTGCTTGCCTGTGTACTACTTCCCTTGATGCTCACAATAGCTCTGTGAAGTAGACAAGATATTATTATGTCCATTTTTCAGATAATTCAAGGTCACAAAGGCTAATCAACTTTTTAAAATTCACACCACTAACCAAAGACACAGTGGGGTCTAAAATCCCAAGCTCCATACTCCTGACTCAATGCCCTTTTTACCCCACTGTGGAACCTCTCTAGAGTCCATGTCACATAATAATTCGAATGCCTGTTAATCAACAAAGTCTAAATTATTTTCACCTGTAGGAAAACCTAATACTGAGAGTATGCTGCCTTTCCCAAAGGCACACATGTTTGGAACTGATCCTTTGATCTTACTCAAGGTTTGGAATAGATGTGAATTTGAATAGTAGCCCTATTATTTTTCTTTTTAGCAAGGACTGAGCCATTAAAAAAAGTTTTCTCTTATTTATATATATGGATTAACTGAGGCAGTTAGGTGGCTCAGTAGATAGAGCACTGGACCTGGAGTCAGGAAGACTTGAGTTCAAATATGGCCTCAGACTCTTACTAACTCTGTGACCTTGGGCAAGTCATTTAATCTCTGTTTGCCTTAATCCACTGGAAAAGGAAATGGCAAACCTCTCTGGCTTCTTTGCCAAGAAAACCCCATGGACAGTATTGGCGTGCTGTGGTCCATGGGGTGATGAGGAGTTGGATATGGCTGGGCCACGGAGTTACAATGAACTATTTTCCTAGTTCTTCATTTTCTTCTGACTTATCACCTATCCATATTCTTCTTTCATTTCCTTTACCTGAAAGCAGCAATACTATGGAACTGGAATATTTCATATCAGCTCGTTAGCTTAATTGGTAAGAGAAATGAACTAATGAAGCCAAGGGCATGGGTTAGATCTCCCATGGACCAGTCAATCATATGTAGGGCTGAATTCCTCTAGCCTTTTTTCTTCTCCTCCTCTTTTCCCTCAGAGAGCTCTCCTGACTTCAGCTATTATCTCCTCTGTTGATGACTCTCAGATCAACATTTTCCAGGCTTAGGGACTATCAAGAAAGCCTTTTGCAAACCTTAAAGGCAGAGATTTATAAATATAAATTATCAGTGTGAACCCAGCTTACACAGCCCCCACTCATTGAGACTTTGGATATTGTTTCTGTACCTTTAAGAGACAAGAAATAGAATCCCGTGTATTGATAGCAAATCTGTAGAGCAGCTGGTGAAAGCCATGGGGAGAGGACAGAGAGAAAATTTGTCCTGGGGAGACTTGGAGACTTAAGCATACTCATGAGTCTGTGAGAGATTTTAGAGTTAACTGCTATCTTTGAGAAGCCATTTAAGAAAATAGATTTTTAACTTTTATGCAATGGACAAAACATTCTGTAGAAAATTTCCAAGAAATTTTTCATAGACATTGAAGAAATTAATTGTTGGACTGTCTCCAGTGTTCATTAGGATGTAAACTCTTTATAATAGCTAATTTATATATTGCACTTAAAGTCTGTAGAGTACTTTACACATATTGTCACGTTTTATCCTCACAACAACCTTGAGAGTAGGTACCATATATTATTTCCATTTTACAGATGAGGAGACTTAATTGGAACACTGAGGTGAGTTGTCCGTGTTCACACAGATAGTAAAGGTCTGAGGTTGGGTTTGAGTTCTGTTCTGCTTCTAGCCCTAGCACTCATTTCACTGTGCCCTCTAGTTCCCTCTTGAGAGAATAGGGTTGTTTTATTCTTTGCGTTTGTATACCCAGAATTTAGCACTGTGCCTGGCATACAGGAGGCACTTAAATTTTTTGTCAAATTAAAAGAGATTGGAAGAGACAGTTGTAGCTGCTGGTTAGAGATGACTCTGACTCTGATCTCTTTCATAACTGATACCTTGCTGAAATGTTTATGTATTTCTTAGTATTATTTGTTATTGTTAATAAATTGTATAGACAGATACACTGAAATCTGTTTAAGCCAGAGACCAGGGTTTGAGTTAGAAGAGAGAAATTTCTTCATTTTTCATAAAATGGATTTGGGATTCAAAAGTAATTGAATTAATTGGTTGGTTTTCCATTTCCTTGTATATGAGATTATATCTAAACATATCTTGACTGCCTTTGAACTGGATGTGAAAGGCTTAATGAGGTGCTGTGAGGCAAGTAGCAGACAGATTTGGGTGGGGACTTGGTGTGTTTGGCCCTGACAGCCCCTGAGGAAAATGGTTCTCACCGTACAACATCCCCTCATCCACTTACAGAGGGTTGCTACGAGAGGCCCACAAGGACCCAAAAGACTGTTAATATTCCATGCAGAAGTCCTTGTTAACTAGACTCAGCAAGTGTAAGATAAAAATCATAATCTTTCTTCACCACACTCATTTTTTATCAGACTCTCTCACTTCTTAAATCTATTGAAAGCATCCACACTCTATTTTCCTGCAACCTCTCGTCTCTCTAAGACCTTGGCGTTCTCTTTAACTCTTCTTTCTTCATCTCTCACACTTAATCAATCATCAGGTTCTGTTCATTCGTGTCTTCCTTGCCATTTCTTCTGGCTCTTCTCTAGGTTAGAATGCCAACAATTCATGCCTACGTACTTGTATATGTATTAACCTAGTCTCCTACTCTTGCAATCCATTCTATACCATATGCACAAATTAATCTTATACAATGCTCTCTTAATAGTTCTCCCCTAGGAAGAGCCTAACATGCCCATCTGGGTATTTGTACAAGTCTGGCATTCAAAGCCCTCTATTAACTTACTAATTCAACTCTCTTTCCCAGTATTTTCGCATATGAATCATACACTCTGTCATAGGGCTGGTCCGTAAAATTTTCTCCGGGGTGTATCTCACTCACTCTGTGCCTTTTCTCATTTTACGAATGAGAAATTGAGTCTCAATGCAGTTGCAACCTGCCCAGAATCACCTGGGAAATGAGGAGATAGATTATAAATCCTCTGACTCAAAATCTTTCAGGTTTTTGCTGTATCATGCTGCCTCTCATCTTCCAAACTTACCATATGCACTTCTTCTTTAGTGATATGATGCTCCCTACTCATTTTTACCATGTTGTGTTCTGCCAAAATTTGATTATATTGGTATTTTATTCGTAGGGCACCTAGGAGGTGCAGTGGTTATAGTGCTGGGCCTGGAGCCCAGAAGACTCATCTTCCTGAGTTCATGTCTGGCCTCAGATAGGGGTGTGTGACCTCAGACAAGTCGCTTAATCCTGTTTCTCTCAGTTTCCTTATCTGTAAATTAAGTTGGAGAAGGAAATGGCAAACCACTCTAGAATTTTTGCCAAGAAAATTCCAAATGGGGTCATGAAGAATCAGACTTAACATAACAGCGTCATCATCAGCGTCAACAACATATTATTTTATATACTCTATATTAATTCAGATGGCATTATATTTTAATTCAGTATACCCAAAGCAACACAGGAATACAAATGTGATACGAAAGACTAGCTAGCCTGCTCATGAGTAATAGAATATTAATTCCGAGTCTGACACTTGGAACCTTTGTGAGTGTAAATAAGTCCATTAACGTGCGGCTAAGTTTCTTCATCTGTAAAACAAGGTTGATGCCATTTCTACTACCTACCTCACTGAGTAGTTGTGAAGAGATTATTTGGTAAATCAGAAAACACTCCATAAAATGTTACTATATATTAATCTTATTTGATTATGCTTGCTGTAATTTATATTCTATAAAAGGTAGGCTTGAACTGTATTAGAAAAATCAGAATTCTTAAAAATAAAAGAAAAGGTTCACATCTAGTTGAGGTGGTTATGAGTTTCCTGCTTATACATCAAGATGGAAGAGGAAGAGATGTTTTGAAGGGGAGCTAATTGTGCTTTATTTCATGCCTTTCTCTTTGGGACCTTGAGTTGTTTCATTAACTAAGATGAGATGGGAAACTAGAAAATGGCCTAATATTGGTGTGTAATGTATGATGACTTACTATACAAATATGCTTGTTGGTTTCCACGGGTATGATGCTTTTCATATGAAGAAATGTTTCTTTCTTTGTATCCCTAGTACTTAGCACGGTACCTGGCACACAGCATGTGCTAATTGGCACATAATAAGTGCTGATTGACTGACTAACAAACAAGACTAGAATTTAGGAATCCAGGGAGTGGGAAAAAACAATGGGGGAAATTTAATGTGCATTTGTAGGAGAACTAGCATGAGGGACTGGAAAGAAAAAGGGATTTGGACTAAGCAACTTTGGATTCAAATTTCAGTTTTGCTACTTATAATTTAGAGGTCGTTGGTGGCTCAGGAGATAGAGCACGGGTGGGGCGGGGCTAGAGTTAGAAGACCTGAATTCAAATCCAGCCTCAGATACTTCCTTTCTGTGTGACCCTGTTTAACACAGTTTGCCTCAGTTTCCTCATCTATAAAATAAGCTAGAGAAGGAAATGGCAAACCAATCTTTGCCAAGTATTTCCCAAATGGGGGTCACAAGTGGAACAATGACAACAAACTTACAACCTAGGAGACTTTTACCTCTGTGGTCTTCAATTTCACTTGTAAAAGGAGGAAGTTGGAATCTAAGAGTCAACATGATACAGTGGGTGAGAGTAGTTCATGTGGAATTAGGAAGATGGGTTTAGACTTCTGCTTCAGTCACTTACTAGCTGTCTGAATTTGGGCAAGTCACTTAATCGCCCTTTGACTTAGTTTCAGCATCTGTAAAATGGGGAACAAATGAGCAGTTACTTCACTGGATTGTCACGAGGATCCAACGACATGCTAAATATAAAACGCTTTCTGAGTCTTTAAACAAGATATGCTATCATTATTGCTTCTAACTCAAAAATCTATGTTATGGCTCTTACTTAGTCTGAGCTGTCTAAATGGTGTCGTGTTTAATTTGCCAAATGTGCCATGAGATGGGCTGGAATGAAGATTTCTCTTCATTACAATGAATCTGCAAATGCCAGGTCAGGGAGAGATCTTCAGTGCCTTTGGTTCAGGTCACCTGTTTCTCCTGTCTTTGTGATGTTGTTGATACCCAGCTTTTCACCCATCGTTGAGAAAGTGAGTAAGCCACAGGAAGTGAGCCAGGCATTGTAGGCAGTGGTTAAGCCCCTCATTATGCTTGGCACCTGGGGTGCAATGACTTTCCAAAGAACTATTTGTGGTGCTTCCCAAATGAACCAGCAAGTACATGACGAATTGTGTGTGTGTGTTTTTTTTTTGCAGGAGGGGAGAAGCTAATCTATATTTTAGCTTTGTCAAGGCTAGAAATTGGGGATGTTATGGTTTGCCTGATTTTCCATCTGTTGTAGGAGCTATTAGCTACAAACAGGCTGTATAGCTGCTGAGGCACCACCCAATGACACAACTGTTCAGCACAAATTGAAAACATACTGTTCTTCTCAACATTGTTGGTTCCATGGCAAGTTCCTGGGACCTTGTCTTGTTGCTTGAGATTTTGGGAAAGGTTGATTTCAGTTTAGAGCACGTTCTTGATTAGTTTTCTGGGCAAACCAGAGTTGGCAGTGACATCTTAGTCTTCAACACCTTGGAGGGCTGAATGAAGGACCCAAACCTATGTTTGAAATGAAGGCTTTTCTACTAATCCACCCCATTAAAAGGACACTTGGCTTCTGGCTCTGTTCTGAGGATGCAGGTCACTGGTTATTCTCTACCTGCTCCTCAGGAGATAAGAAGAATTCTTGGGCATGTTTGCATGTTGGTGATATGGCAAGGAAACACTATTGACCCTTTTGTGGAAAAAGTGTGCATTTGCATAATATTGTTATTATGCTATTTTAGTATAATATTGTTATAATATACAATATTTACATAATATTAGAATAATTAGGATAATACTAGGACTAGATACAGCTGGATCTCCTTTTAAATTGACATGAACATAGTATTTTCCCTTCAGTTGTTCATCTGCCAGCATCATCTTAAATTTCCACTTAGTTTACTTCATTGATTTGCTTCTGAAGTATGATAGCATTCACAACAATTGTAGTCGTATATAACTTTATATTCACATAATACTCCCACGCACATTATTTTACTTGATCCTCACCAAAACAAACAAACAATAAAAAAACAAATGGACAAATACTATGATGTCATGAAACACAAGTATTATTTTCCTGGTTTTAGATCATTTGTAAACTGAGCCTCAAAGGGGTCAAGGGACTTGCCAAAAACATGCTGGGAAGTGATAGTTAATACTTGCACCCACAGGTCTTGATCAAAGTCCATTACTTTTTTATGTTATAAATCCTTCCCTCTTTTTTGGACCAGACCAGTGATTTCATTGTTATAGGAATTCCTGGAGAGGACATTCCTTCTGCCAGTGCAAATATGAAACTTGTGTTCTTAGATAGTTGCCTGGGGCAAATGAGAATGAAATGACTTGTCCAGCAGCATCCAACCTGTCAGAGGTGGACCTTGAAGTGAAGTGTTCTTGCCTCTAGTGCCCGCTCTTTTTCCATAAGGCCATGTTGGCTTTCATTTAAGCCCCCCGTTAAAGATTTCTTATTGGCAGACATAGGTTTTAATAGCTGATCACTTCAATTCAATAAACATTAACTAAGCACCATTAAATGCAACGATCCCTAAGCTGAGGGACAGAGAGGTTAAGAGATAATACATCCCAGGCATTTAACAGAACCCTCTTGGTGGTAGAGTAAGTGGAGGTCGTGTGTCAAAAAGGCATTGGCACCTTAAACTCAGATTTTTAAATCTATTAGGAAGAATTAATGTGTTAATAGATAATATCCTATAGGAGACTTTAATTCAAACCTGCTAAAGACCTATTCTGAGTCCTCATTGTAGTGTTGATGTCATTGATTCTAGATGGTTATCTGAGCAGAGCACAAGATTTAATAGGTTCAAGCACCATCCCGGTGAAAAACTGACTATTCTAGCTATCTGGAGATAAGCCTCCCTAAGTCTCATCAGCAACAGGCTGACCATACTGTAATGAAATCTGGCCCTAGCAATTCTTGAAACTAAGAAAACTACAAGGACATACTTAGTCCTAGGTGGTTCTGTACCTTCATGAAATCTCTAGAACGTCTCTCCTTCCCTGTCCATGAGGTTATTTATATTTTGCTTATAGATCTATAGTGTGGAGCAACCCAGGAAGCTCATTCCACTTTTGAAAAGCTCTAATTGGCCATAAGTTTCTCTTGATATCTAGCCTAAATCTGTTTGGCTATTCCTTCTATTTCTGTCCTCTGCATCAAAGCAGGTAAAGTTTTAACCCTTTTGGATATAGCCATTTTTCAAATACTTGAAGCTAGCTATAGTACTTTCCATACCCACCCCCAGGTCTTTACTCTCCAGACTAAATATTATCACTTCTAAATGGAAAAAACTCCAAACAACGAAAGAAAATTGGTCAGCATCCTCTGGATTGATCACCATCATATCAATGTTTTTGTTAAAATGCAATGAGTATCCAAAACTGAAAATATGTGCACTGAAAAGAGCAAAATGAAGCTCATCTATTACCTTCTAGTTAGATACTTTTTTTGACAGAGGAGGGCCTATATTTGTTATTTCGTTGATGTAGTTCCTAGTGAGTAAGCTCCTTTTTTGGCATCCCAATGAATAATTGCTCCAAAACTTCTCCTCTTATAAAATTGCCTAGGAGCACAGAGAGGTTAAATGGTTTTCTCTGGGATGCACAGACAGGATGTCTAAATTATGGGATTTTAAACCCAGGTCTTTTTCATTTTGAGGTCAACTCTCTGCTCACTATATTTTAAAATCTTTCCTTGAATATTATGCCACTTATAATAGAGTCTATGACCACATTATCCATTATTCAATGGTATGTGTGCTTAAAAAGTTGAATAAGGTTCTGATAGGTTGAGTGGCATAAGTGACATACAAAGAGTAACATAGTCACAATGTGGCAGAGGCAAAATTTGAACCCAGGTCTTCTTAACTATGAGATTGACTCTTTAGGTAATAAGCTATTTTCTGATTCCTTAATTATAGCCTTTATGACAATGGTCTATGAAAAAATAGAGAGCTATTTGTGATGAAAATATGAGGCAAGTCCAATAATAATTACACTTTGGGAAGCTTAAATGAGAGGGCTTATAAAAAAGTTTGTATGTGACTTGTATAGATAATTTTCTAGAAGATTATATCTTCACAGTCATTCAGTTGAGATCTGAAAGGATTTATTGTTTTTTGATTCCAAGGAAGGATTTCACTCAATAGAGGAAAATGCAGACCCCTCAACCTTGATCTGAAACCTAACCCAACAATTTATGCCCCATACATATTTTAAGGTCATACAAAATTCTATGCCAGATGCAACCACAGTAAAAACTTCATTTTTCAGGCCTCTGATAATCAATATAAAATAAGATACAAAACAGAGAGGTGCATATTGTCTATAGGTTTTACAGTATCATAAATAACATCCTGTATAAAGGCCTTCCAGAAAGGAGATTTGTTAGAGTTAACCAGATCTTCCCAACCATCCTTATTATTAATGATATTGTATTGAATAGGTCCCTAATTACATTTACAACCATTCAAAATAAATAGACTTAGCAGTATACATAGGAGAACCTAGGAGAATGCCCAGATTGTGAGATACAGTTTTATGTACAATTCATTGAGTTGATTGATAAGGACATGGGTATTGTCCAGGAACTGAAAATGGATATAAAGTTGGTTCAAAACTGAAAAAGAGGGAGAGTAGGTTAGATAGATTTCAGAAATTATTTAGTATTTTCAGTGATTTTTCAATGTTTGTTGACACCAAGTCACATAATTTTACTACCTGTATCTTTCAGGAAATTCTTCATGAATGTGACATTTAACGAAAATAGTACTTTATAATAAAATCCTTATGGCCTCAAGGGGGAAGGAGGCTCTAAGACCACCTTTCTTATTGAATGGTTAACCAGCCATTAGTGAAAGAGTCAGGTATCTCCCTTAAGTGTAAATATAGCAAAAGATACAGCAAGCAAATTGGGGTGTTTTAAAGATAACAAGAGATCTGACTAGGTAGCCAATGGACAAAGGTTCCTCCCAAATGCATGCCAAGTCAATACAGAATGTCCTTTTGTTTGTGATCTCTTACATCTCAGCCAAATCAATCAATAAAAAAAAATGCCTACTTTATGTCAGTCACTGTGATAGGTGATGGGGATACAAATGCAGATATTAGACAATCAGCCTCAAGGAACTTAAATTCTACCAAGGTGATATAACATGTATTGGAGATGCATGGTCAAAGAAGTGAGATCTAAGTAGTGAAGGAATTTTGAATGAAGTCCTAGGGTCATAGACTCTTAGTCCTTTGTGGCTTCATTGCTAATGTTGATTTGATTATGGTTCTGTTATAAAAGGGAATAGTGGAGAGGATATGGCTAGGGGAAGGATAGTACATCTCAGAGCAGCATGGTATATAGCAAGATGCTCATAGGGAAAAGTCTGCTGTCTTGGTTGATTCCATTTTGGGCAATCATTCCTCTACATAAAAACATATACAATGGAAAAAAAATTCCATTTCTTTCTTTGTCTTTTTCTTTCAACTTTTGACCAAGTATATCAGGAAAAGTCTTCACTGTTCCTTTCTTTCTTTCCTTCCCTATATATAGTTTCATTAGCAAAAATTTAAAAACATATAATCCAAGTCATGTTCTCAAGCAACTATAATTCCTATGACAGCAAAAACTATGTGGTATCATTTTGTTCTCCCTTCCACCCTTAGCACTATATATAATAAATATACTTCATATGTATTTTTATTTAACTTCAAAACTTCTGTGAGATGTTGCAGGTCATGGTGGAGAGAGAGAGTGAGCTAATTTCAGAGTCAGGAAGACCTGACTCCAATGATCTCTGATACATATGGTTGTGTGGCTCTGGGCATGTTGCTTAACCTCTCAACATGCCCAAGTGAATTTCTAAGACTTTACATTATAGAATAGATGCTCATTTGTATTGGTAAAGGGAATTTCCTTACTGGGAGTTCCCTTTACTAGTGAGATCACAATTGCAGTCCTCCAAACTCCATTATCTTTGAGAAATGTACTATAGGTTTTATTATCCACATTTTAAGGTGTGGTTGAAGGAAAGTGAGGCCCAAAGGGATTCAATGACTTACTGTCAGTTGATCGGCAAATTACTTGACTACATATTTCTCCTCATCTCTCCCCTCCCCCCACCCCGAAACACCATGCATTCTGATTACCCCTTCCCTCAATCTGCCCTCCCTTCTAACACCCCTCCCTTCCCTTATCTCTATTTTCTCTCTTGTCTTGTAGGGCAAGATAAATTTATATATCCCATTACCTGTATTTCTTATTTCCCAGTTTTATGGAAAAACAATTCTCAGCATTCGTTCCTAAAACTTTGGGTTCCAACTTCTCTCCCTTTCTCCCTACCTACCCATCCCTACTGAGGAGGCAAGCAATACAATACAGGCTATATATGTGTAGTTTTGCAAAAGACTTCCCTAACATTCATGTTGTGCAAGACTAACTACATTTCCTTCCATCCTATCCTGCCCCTATTTATTCTGTTCTCTTTTTTGACCTTGTCCCTCCCCAAAAGTGTTTACTTCTAATTACTCCTTCCTCCCATTTGCCCTGCCTTCTACCATCCCCCCATACTTCACTTTTCCCCTTCCCCCCTACTTTCCTGTAGTGTAAGATAGATGTTCATGCCAAATTGAGTGTGCATGTCATTCCCTCCTTAAGCCAAATGTGATGAGAGTAAGCTTTACTTTTCCCTTCTCACCTCCCGCCTTTTTCCCCTCCACTGAAAAAAGCTTTATCTTGACTCTTATGAGAAACAATGTGCCTCATTCCATTTCTCCCTTTCTCCACCCAATATATTCCTCTATCACTCCTTAATTTTATTTTTTTTAGGTATCATCCCTTCCTATTCAGCTCACCCCCTGCTCTGTCTCTCTCTCCCTCTCTCTCCCTCTCTCTCCCTCTCTCCCCATCTCTCTCCATGTGTGTGTGCACATGTGCAGGCATGTGCATGTGCGTATGTGTGTATAATCCCTCCACTACCCAAATACTGAGAAAAGTTTCAGTAGTTACAAATATTATCTTTCTAGGTAGTAATGAAAACAGTTTAACTTTAGAAAGTTCCTCATGATTTCTCTTTCCTGTTTACCTTTTCATGCTTCTCTTGTTTCTTGTGTTTGAAAGTCAAATCTTCTATTCAATTCTGGTCTTTTCATCAAGAATGCTTGAAAGTCCTCTATATCATTGAATGATCATTTTTTCCCCTGAAGTATTATACTCAGTTTTGCTGGTTAGGTGATTCTTTGTTTTAATCCTAGTTTCTTTGACCTCTTATTCCACGCCCTTCAATCCCTTAAGGTAGAAGTTGCTAGATCTTGTGTTATCCTGATTGTATTTCCACAATACTTGAATTGTTCCCCCTAGCTACTTGCAATATTTTCTCCTTGACCTGGGAACTCTGGAATTTGGCTACAATATTCCTAGGAGTTTCTCTTTTTGGATCTCTTTCAGGAGGTGTTCAGTGCATTCTTTTAATATTTATTTTGCCCCCTGGTTCTAGAATATCAAGGCAGTTTTCCTTGATAATTTCATGAAAGATGATGTCTATGCTCCTTTTTCTTATCATGCCTTTCAGTAGTCTCATATTTTTAAATTGTCTCTCCTGGATCTATTTTCCAGGTCATTTGTTTTTCCAATGAGATATTTCACATTGTCTTCGCTTTTTTCATTCTTTTGGTTTTGTTTTATAATTTTTTAGTTTCTCATGAATTCATTAGCTTCTATCTGCTGCTTTCTAACTTTTAAAGAACTATTTTCTTCAGTGAGCTTTTAAACCTCTTTTTCCATTTGGCTAATATTGCTTTTTTAAAGCATTCTTCTCCTCACTGGCTTTTTGGATTCTTCTTCCAATTGAATTAGCCTATTTTTAAAGGTGTTATTTTCTTCAGCAATTTTTGGGTCTCCTTTAGCAAGTTGTTGACTCTCTTTTCATGATTTTCTTGCATTGCTCTAATTTCTTTTCCCAATTTTTCCTCCATCTCTCTTGTTTGATTTTCAAAATCCTTTTTGAGCTGTTCTGTGACCTGAGATGATTGCATATTTATTTTGGAGGTTTGGAATGCAGAAGCCTTGACTTCCTCTGATAGTATGCATTGTTTTTCCTCATCTGAAAGGATGGAAGAAAACACCTGTTCAACCAAGAAAGTAGCCTTCTATAGTCTTATTTTTTCCCCCTTTTTTGGGCATTTTCCCAGGTAGTTACTTGACTTTTGAGTCTTTTGTCAAGAGGAGGATATACTCTGGGGACCTGTAAATTCTGAGTTCCTCCAAGGTGGCACAATTAAGAGAGCGGAGTTTACTCCTTTCCTATCCTGTGCTCTGGTCTGGGAGCAACCGCAACCACTCAGTTCTACCCAGGATCCTCCAGTAGGGTTGCCTCTCCAGAGCCTTCACTAGCTCCACCTCACCAGTGCTCCTTCTCACCCCAGGGTCACCACTCAGGGTGGAGACCCAGATCAACCACTCAATTCCCCCAGGGTCTTTAAGCTGAGGCTCCAAAAATGGACACTGTGATTGCTGCTGCAGTAATTGCTGCTGGTGGGTCCAGAATGCATTCCCTTCTCACCCAAGTAAAAGAGCTTTCCCACTGCCCTTTGAAGTTGTCTTTGGTATTTGTGGGTTAAGCAATCTGGGAACTACTGCTGCGAGTGGTGTCCTGAAGCTTACTCAGTCCTGTCCCTGCTGCACTTTGCTCTAAGTCAAGTGTGATAGATCTTTCCTGTAGGCCTTCCAGACTGTCTTGGGCTGAAAATCTCTTTCATTTTGTTGTTTTGTGACTTCTGTTACTGTAGAATATGTTTAGATTCATTTTTTTCCACATATTTTATGGGCTATGGGGGGGAACTTCTACTGATCTGTCCTTCTACTCCACCATCTTGGCTCCACCCCTTATTTTTTGTTATTTGAGCAACTTTTGACAAAACAAATTGGGCTGTGAATCTACAGTGTAATTTAATATGCTACTCATAATATTCTTTATAGTTATTTATTGCTAAGCGCTCCATGAAATAATTTTTAGTATGAATTCTTTTTGACCATGTTTGCAAAGCCCCAATAGGGTCATGAATTTCTAAATTAGAACCATTGGTTTAAATGAACTCCTCACACCATCTGCTAAGAAAAGTTCCAAATGGATACATGATTAAGGTTTTAAAAAAATCACATCATAAAAATTAGAGGGGAAAGGAACATATTAATTTGAATTTGTGGATAGAGGAAGAGCTTATGACTACAGAAGTGAAAAAGATCACACAAAATAAAATAGATATTTTGATAATATAAAATTGAAGGTTTTTATACAAACCAATCTAATGCTTAAAATTAGAACAGAAATGTAACTAAGGGGTGGGGGGAATTTTTCAGCAAGTTTCTCTGATACAAGTCTCATTTCCAAAATATTTTAATAAGTGATCTAAATTATTAGACTGAGACACATTCCTCAGTAGAAGAAAGGTCAAAAATATGATCAGGTATTTTTCAAAGGAAGAAATCCAAACTATTAAAAATGATGTAAAATGCTGTACATCAACAATAACTAGAGGAATGTAAACTAAAATAACTTTTAGATTTTACCTCATACTTCTCAAACTGGCAAAGAAGATAAAAGAGGAAAATAACAAATGTTGAAAGAATTATAAAAAACAAGTGTAAATTCAATGTTTAGAACCATTCCTAGAAAGTTACTGAACTGTGCTAATCCTCTATACCCCAGCTATATCACTTTGAGGCCTGTAGCTCCAAAGCAGTAAAAGAAAGAGGAAAAGCATCTACACATACAGAAATATCTATACTAGCTCTTTTATGGTAGCCATAAAGTGGAAGCTGAGAGGATTATTTTCCTGTTGGGGAATGGTTAAGTATATTGTGGTAAATAAAACTATTAGAATATTACTGTGTCATAAGAAATGAAGAATGGTTTCAGAGGAAAGTAGGAAGACCTTGGTGAATGGATGTAGAATGAAATGAGCAGAAAGAGAAGAACATTTTAGAACATTACAACAACATTATAGGGGAAAAACAACTTTGAAAGACTTTAGAACTCTTATTAACCAAATGAAATATCAGAAATCTCAAAGAATGAAGGTGAAATATGTCACTCTCTCCCCACAGGGAGGTGATGAACTTAAAATTCAGAAAAAGACAGCGAAGTATGGTCCACATGGGAATTTGCTTTGATGGACAATATAAATATATATTGAGTGATTTATTTTTAAATTTGATCAATGGGGGAGTATAATGGGAAGGATAGAATAATGAAATAGAGTTATAGCTTAAATTTTCTTTTTAAAGACGGCTTCAACTTCATATTATCAGGTGGCCCTTCCAGGGCTCCTCTCCTCAGCTACTAAGGCTTTCCCCTTTCAGATGGCCTTCTCTCTACTCTGTATACATTTTGTATTTATCTGGTTAACTTACACATTATATTTCCTATTAGAAAGTAAACTCTTGGAGGGAGGGACTGTTTTTTTTTTTTTTTTTTGCCTATCTTTGTGTCCTTAGCAGTAAGAACAATGTTTGGCACATAGTGATTAGTTAATAAATATTTATGGATTGACTGAATGATTGATCTTTGCTTTCTGGCTACTGTATCCCTCTGCCCCTATTTTTTTTTGCTTGTGTATAATATGTTGCTTATTTACTTTACTTCTGATTGAGGAAAGCTGTTATATGTCCCTAGTTTGGGCGTGGGGTGGAAAATGGTAAAAAAAAAAAAGATTCTCTTATTTTTGTGCAAGGTTAGAGTAGGTTCAACCTCACAACTTTTGGTTTTTGTTCTGTGAATTCTGCGGTCAGGCTTTTATACCTCCATCCCAAATTTGATAGCTGAAATTGACTTGCATAAGAAGGGGCTCTTGGGCAACACATAGTGAATAATACATCAGAGTTCATGTAATTGCTCTGACTCCAGATAAGAAAAGAAAATGTTGTGACTGAGGGCATGGGGGAAAGGATTAGCATTTTCTAAGACAGATGGTGATATTCAGATAGTATGGGAGAATCATGAATTTCCAGTCATAGCTGATTAAATATTTTGGGACTGGGTAAGATAGTTACTAGTTTTATTGATGATATTTTAATTAGTTGCAAAGTTTACTAATGTGATATTGCTTTAAAGAGGTAGAAAACTTTTAAAACTGAATAATTTATTCCCTTCGAGGATAATTTTTCGTTGGATACTGTGAATCCATTTGGTCAATCCAGTCAGCCTTTATGAAACCCTTACTTTGTTCAAGGCACTGATAAATGAAACAAAACATTCTTGCTCTCAAATAGCTTATGCTACTGGGGAGATATGATATTTAAAGAGAGAAAAAGTGCAATATAATTTGTGGCATTCACTAGCAATATGGGATAATTAAGGGCTTCTTGTAGAAAATTTTAGTTGAGCTTGATGCTGAGCTGATGCTAAAAAGTTGATGTTAAAAAGCTGAAGGTGAGAGATCTAAGTCTCTGGGTTCTCCTTCCCCATATTCATAGACAAAATAATTAGGCTTGCCTAAGAACAATGTCCTAAGGCTATTGATATAAATGTTGACTAACACATGATTGAAGATAAATACCTATAGCATGCAGCCAGAGATTTTCCTATAGGTAAACATAGATCCATTAATAAATACTCATTTAGAGTTGCTTTCTTACTCAACCATTTATGAATCCACTTATCTCTGCACACTTCCTGCCCACATTTCCTTATCATATCAGAAGTGATAGTATGGGAGCCTTTGTTAAATACTCTACTGAAGTCTAGACACAGAATATCTACAGCATTCCCCTACTTTATTAAGTGCCTTATCACAAAGGAAATCAAGTTGATTTGGTATGGTTTATTCTTAGTGTACATTTGCTGATTTGTAGTAATAAAGTGATACTTTCCCTATGCACATGGAAGAAGTATCAGATGCTAAATGCTAACACCCCATCCATTTATAGTTTGTTTTAGAATTTTGCCAATGATCTATGTTAAGTTTGCTGGCCTATACTTTCCAAAAATCTATTTTCCACCCCACTCCCACTTCTGGTGCTTTTTGAAAAATTTTGGAAAGTTTTAAAAATTGGAACAATGTGTGTTGATCTCGATCCTTCCAGTACCAATCCCATTTTCCATAATTCCTCAAAAGATTACTGACAGTAGTTCAGCAATCTCAACTACAAGTTCTTTCAGTATCTTTGGATGCACTTTATTTTGGCTAGGAGGCTTAAACTAAGTTGAAGCAGCTATATTTTTCTCCTAGTATCTGTACTATCTGGGCTTCATATATCCTGTGTTCATTACTCAAAAGTGAATTACCCACAGACATAGGTTTCATGTGACTGAGAGGACAGCTGTACTCTTTGCTACCTAGAATAGAGAGGGTCTATAAGGTGAAAGCAAAGTTTGTTTTCTTTGGGCTTTTTAATTGAGGTGCCAGAGTAGAATGGACAATCATCAGAATCAAAGTTCACTAAAATAAGAAGGGGCAAAAAGCAAAGTGGTTGAGCATGTCTATAGCTCAGGATATAGTATGTTTACTTGGTTAAAGAAGGAGGAAGAAAAGGTGGAGAACAACCCCATTTAAAAAAAACATATTCCATCCCCCCCACCATGCACACACTTGCATGTGCACACGTACACGCGTGCATGCATGCAGACACACATTCACAATACATCACTCTTCTTCTTTTTCTCAAGAGAGATTTCTAGTGGATAATGGAGAGGGAAAGGAAGATTGTTTTATGCTCTGTCAACCCTGCCTCATTGTTTCCTAAATTCCAGGGCAGTCAGAATGAATAGTCAAAAAGAGAAAATTAAAACTGGAAAGAACTCATGCATATTCCTAATATACTTTCAATAATTTGGTAGGACTCATGACTCACTTAGCAGGTCATAAGACTCGGGACACCTGATGAAAAGGGGAAAAGCCTTATAAAGATATTTAAACAGTATTAGATAAGTTGCCTAATATAACAACTGAGAATGACAACCTTTCCTTCTTTGGGAAAATACCAATGGCCATACCTCATACTGAACATCCTAATAATTTTACTTTGTGAAATTTAATGATACTTGTAGGAAAAAAATGATTACCACCCCTATAGGATTTTGTTTTAATTCCTAAATTCTGCCTTTGTTCTGTTAATGTACTCCACCACCCTTATTATAAAAAGAGAAGCAATTGATAAATGAGTTAAATGTACATGAAGTCAAACTTGCTCTATTATCTCTTCCTCCCTCCTCACCTCTAAGTCTCTCAGAATTATCAGTGTTTCAATGGGTTATAAAAGGGAAAAGGAAAACCCTTTAAAAACTGGGGTAGTTTGAGGACAGGGCACTGATGTCATAGATACACAATACACAGATTCACATGCCTAATAAAGGAGGTAGTAAGGGTGTTCTGAAAATAGACCTAAGAACCTCTGATGGCCCATGTGCAATTTAGCTACAAGTCTATAGCCACAATTCATCTGTCAAAAAGGAGAAAATTAAATCTGTATCTGCCTTTTGTTTCCTCTCAGCAACCCCTTTGAGACTAGGACAAGTCATAGTAGCAGTGTTTTTTGGTAGAAGAATGAAAAGAAAAATGTTTGAGCTGTCAGTTCTGCTTTATTTTCCCTTAAGATTTCATTTGGGAATTTTTAGCTGTATGTGTGTCGCTTGTGTACGTGTTTGTGCATATGTATGTGTGTGTATGTGCATGTGTGTGTGTTTAAACTTCTATCCAAGGGCAGAATATAATCTTTTCTTTCAATAATAAACATTGAATCAGTCTCCTACTGTATGTGCAGAGTGTCATGATAGTTGCCAGAAGGAAACCTTTTTAATTTAATTAAACCCCCCTGCCCAAACTTCATGGATACAAAACAAACATATATTATATATCAGAATAAAAAAGAGCTTTGTATCTGAAACTATTGGCTACAGATTTCTATTATGTATAGCTTGCTTTAAAAAGTGTGTAATAAATTCCACATGTTACATTAAAACCTATCCTTGTTTGTCTGTTTTTCCTTGGAGCAAGCCTTCAGCAGTTCTTAACTAGACTATTTCAGCAGCCTTCTGGTTAATCTCCTTTCTTCAAGTCCCTTCCCAATCCAGTCTACTAAATTGTCAAATTAACCTTCCCAAAGTACAGGTCAGACCATGTCATATCCTCTTCAAAAAAAAATCCACACACTCCAGTGACTCCCTATCAATCACCTTCAGGATCAAGGATAAAATCATCTGTTTAGCTTTCAAAGCCCTTCACAACCTGTCTCCCTCCTGCCTTTCAAATCTTACATCTTACTTTTCCTCACACCTCCTGTATTCTTGATCCAGTAATACTGGCCTTTTTACTGTTTCTCGAACAAGTCTGTCTTTCAACTCTGGATATTTTCATTCATCTCTTTCCTCTGTTGATTATCTCCAACTTTTCCTGAATATCTCTTTTTTTATTCATAGTTGCTTGCATGTTGCCTTCCACATTATATTGTGAACGACTTGAGAGCAGGTACTCTCTTTTACTTTTATGGAAGTTGAGTAAATGACTGACATTTGAGCTTCCATCTATTTTCTTCAATATGTTTTTACAATTTTTCAATGATTCACCTTTTTTCTCTTTTTCGGTAACATTATTTTTGACTCACTCTTCCATCCACTCACTCCTTCCAATGGGAAGAAAATATGATCATTTTGACAAATAATCAAGTCAATCAAAACCCATAATCATATTTGCTTTGTCCATAATTGTATATCTTATTCTGTACTTTTAGTCTGTCATCCTTCTCTCATGAGGTGGTTGGCTTGCTTCGCCATCAGTTTTTTAGGACTATTGCATTGATCAGATTTAACTATTTCAAAGTTGTTTTTCTCTATAATTGTGTTATTATAATATACATTTTTATTCTCACATCATCAGCTTTTACAAATCTTGCCAAGTTTTTCTGAAACCAAGATAATACATTATGTTCATATGTCACAATTTTAAAAGCCATTTCCTGCTTAGTGCTCCCTTCCAATTTAGTAGAAAGAAATCTTAAGACTAATGTCTTTTCTTTTTCTTTCATCCATCGTTACTGGAATTCTTTTTTATTATATTAGCTAGAACAATGCTTACATTTTTTTTATCATGACAATCACATCTCATGACCTTTTCTTTTCCAATTAGGTATTACAGTTATGGCAGCAATTACCTAGTCAATTCAACAAAAGGCGCGTCATTGAAAAAAAATTGAGTAACTGAGTTTTATAGATTTGGACATAAATTGCAATGAAGATATTCTTCAGCTATCAGTAAGAGACAACTTGCTTCCTTCTTTGCTTTTACTCTTCCCTGATCTCAGTCTGATACACTATAAAGTCTCTCATTTGTTTGCACTCAATCCTCTAATTTTTATGTTAGATGTATGTATATATGTACATATATATGTGTGTTTTGCCCATCTTTATTTCTATTATTTAAATTTGATGGTGTTGTAATGAGCAAAGAGTGGTGCTTGTCCTTGGTTCATAGGTTAATTTCGAATCTTAAGATAAAATCTCCATCTCAGAATGCTGTACAAGCTGGCTAAATAAGTGGATACCGGTTTTGTAGGATTCCAAAGCATAGACATGGCTTGAAATATTTCTTCAGTGGACTCATTGTATAAGTTGTTTATGCCATATTTCTAGCAATGCTACACCATAATTTATTGCATAGTTATTCCTAGGGCCTAGAACTGAAATGTACCTTCAGTGTCATAGTAGTTCAGATAATGAATAGTAGCAGTACCTGCCAAATGGATAAAACCCATTATCAATTCCCTTGCCAATTAATCTCAGTCTTTGATTGAACACCTTCAGTGAAAGGGAACACATTACCACCTGGTGTAATATTTCAGATGACTCTGATTTTTAGGAAGTCCATTGTTATTTGAAACTGTTTTATTGATTCCATCACGTCTGCACCAAAAGAAAATACCAACAATCTCAGAGGATATTGCATGTGTTTATAGAGCATGTGTTGGCTGAACATGTTCAACATTTTTTTTTTCTTCAGCTTTAGGCTATAAAAGAATTTTCCAATGCGATTTCTATTTTGTCTCCAGGTCAGGCAAATTGATTCAAGTATTCATTAAATAATCTTTTAAAATTATAATGACATCATATTTTTGGTTGCTTATTGGAAGGTCCTTTGCATAGAGCTCTGTTGAGGTATCATTGTTGAATTGTGAATAGTTTTCATATTGATTCTGATATTGGAGAACTGGTATTTATTGGTGGGACTGAATTGCTCTTAAGCATTGTTGATATGGGAGATTTATATTTAATGTAATATAAAGTCTATTTAGTTTAAGTACACCTGTTTTAGATTTGTTCTTTCCTGTTGCCTAATTATCTTCCATCTCTCACCATTTTCCCATAAATTGTAAACTCTCTTGTCCACAAAGATGTCTAGCTGTTAAAACCAGATGAATCTAAGTGACCCTTAGGGTATCATTAAGTTTATATCCTTCCTTCCTCTGTGTTTTATGGCAAGATATTTAAATACAAACATTATGGAAAAATTTGGATCTAGAAGATAGATATCCTGACTTTTGCCAGATGTAAGTTTTTTTTCCCCTTTGTTCATTGAGGTGTACACAGTTACACTTCCATCTTTTAAAGTTTGAGAATCACTTGTTAAAGAACTATACACTTTATCTTGACCAACTAGATATTTAATAAAAGCACTAAATATAATAGTATAATAATAGTAAAAGTCTATATATGTCTTTTATTTTGTGGCAGTAAGAATTATATCAAGATTTTTTATATCAAGTTTTTTTTTATTCTCATGCCAGAGGTCCTTTAGGGATGTGTCAAATGCTGGCAAGTCATACAGGAAGGAAGATGAGATGGTTGGAGTCCTTTGTGAATTGCCTGACATGGTGGGACATTCACAGATCCCCAAAATGATCCTTTAGATTTGGTTTTGCATTGAAGATATAACGTACTAGTGTCATGGTCCTTTAATATTTGCAGATTCTAGACAGGCAATTTTGTGTATTCAAAGGGCATTCTACAGCTATGTGACATTCCCTAGTGTAGTACTTGTTAAACTGTGGGTCACATCCCCACATGGGGTTGAGAAAACTTTGGCAAGAGTAAAAGGTTTCTGAAAGTGCAATGATGAAGAATTATTTAAAAATCAAACATGTGATGAGTCCAAGGTGTTTCTAGCAGCACTTTTCCATGTTGCGTTGGGCAACTTCACTGCAGTCTTGCTTCTGAGCACAAAGCATGCACGCTTTGTACTGCACATGCCAACAAATGGTGCCAAAATCATAAAGAGGTTAGAAGTGGAAAAAGTTTAAGAAGTCCTGCCTTAGTATCCTCTACCTGGAAGAGGAAAAGACTTATGACTTTGCTTTGTGAATGAAGGCCCTGACCCAAACAACAACATTCAAAGGGGTGATGGTAAATGGGCCATACTAGACTGAGAAATATGTCTGTATAGTATGAAACAGGATATTGTATACCGAGGACAGTCATTAATTTATAAAGAGCTGTTGTGATTGGGAAAGGAAATAATTACAGTGATGGACAGATACTAGGCAGAAGTGCTTAAAGTCAGTCCTGCTTTATTCCACAGCTTTTTCTTTGGTGTGCCAATAGAGATAGAATAAGAGGTCAATTTGTATAAATTAGATAGAATCAAAGAAGGTTGGTTGAACGGCTGATGGAAAATGGAAAATAGATCAGTCAGGAGAGCCCTCTTTAACATAAGACAATATAATAGATTCCATTGCCCTCCGGTTATTTGTTGCTCAGTAACATCAACAACAAAGAAATCAAAGAAACTAAGTTAAGTTTATTACAACGGAGGATAAGATGGACGTACTAAGTATGCTCAGAATACTTACAAAGATAACCTAAGTTTAGTTTCCCAGAATCAGAAATCTAACATACTGTGCAAAAAATGAGGACTCTGGGAGGGCTCCAGCCCAGCCTCCAGACAACTTAATCTGTCCCCTACAAAACTTCTCCTGGTCCTTCATGTGTGTGCTCCTACAATATCTTGTAACAGCGAGGACTTAAGACACAAAGTATTCTGTAATGGACAGTGGATCCCCCAAAAACAACCATATTCTGGGCATTTGGGGAAGGACATTGTCTAAAGCATATACTTTCATGGCCAGTTAAGGTGCCAGATCTTCGCACATTGAATAAAAACAGACTAACAAAAAACCTTATGTGTGCTTGGAGTACATCACAGTGGATCAGAATTCTCTAGGAAAGCTATGTATATCAGAGGAAAGGAGGACTCTGGTTTGGCCAGGGCTGGAAAATACCTCTGGAGTTTCAATAGCAACCAGTGCTGTCTCCATTGTGTTCAAAGTACTGGCAGAATATTGCAAGCAATGAACTGGAGCTTATTGTTTAAATGATACATGTCCCTTGTACTGGGTTTACAAGGTTTACAAGAATATAAAGGACAGTGCTGGGATCTCACTCCTAGAGTGTCAATGAAGTAATGAGCTCCCTAGCTCAAGGGTAGATTCAAAAAAGTTGGACTTGTGAAATTCTCTAGTGTCTGTGGAAGGATCATCTGAGGAAGAGGCTTTTTACCAGAACTTTCATATTCTCACTCCAAGAATAGGATGTGGCAGATATTCAAAGAACAATATATGCAGTCTATCTCAGTGACTCCCAGACATTTTGATGGCAGTCTTTAAAAATTATATTTTTGAAATGGAGAATTTTAGGAACCATCCAAAGGAGCTGCTAATCAATGGCATTATTCACGACTCCCATAGTCACTATGCCTCACCATAGTGGTGGTTTGGAATAAGTCTGGGAAGATCTTTTTGTGTGTGAATTGTCAGACTTTAAATGAGAGAACTAAGGTAAATCTGTATACTATTCTAGGAATATGATATGTCCTCCACTGGTTGCTCACCAGTCCATAGTTTTCATAGAAATAAATAAGCAAAATATGACTTGCATTTATCTAGTTGGATTCTACCAATTTGAACATATGCTCCAAGGGATGTCTGAGGTCTTTGCCACTTTTCTGTGTTTCATGGAATAGTCTGTAACATGCACTAATTGGAGGTGCAATTGCATCTCATGTCCTTATTTTCAGGGAGATGTTGGAAGAGACTAAGAAATACTGATAAAGCTACCTGATCACGTAGAAGCTAGGACTGATTAGAGAGCACGGCAACAATGAGTCTGGTGTGCATAGACTTTTTGTGTCTAGAAGGACATAAGAAGAACACAAACAACACACTGGTGATGAAAGATAATTTAATCTAGTAGTCTCAGGGCTACCCAACCAGACTCTAGCAGGCTTATATGGTACAGTTGCTCAGTACTATATAAATACTAGCTATTATAAAGATAATTATAATGGTGGCAATGATGATGTCTTGACTGATTTATCCTTCATTCCCATGAAGATGAAACTCATCTACTTAAAAAAATTTTTTGTAGTAAACTGTGTACTTCTATTAAGATTCCAAAGATCATCCCTTGATAAAAACTAAATATGTAAAACGTGGAGGGAATGATATTCTAATTACGTTAAACTTGCCCCTGTGTTTGACTGAATATGGGTAATATTTCAACATTAAAGGTATATGTCAGGTTTTATATGTGATTTATGGCTAAAATATTAGGATTTTGGCATTGAGTCTCTCTTGTCAGGAGAAGATATTGTTCAAATATGAACTTCAACCAATAATTATTTGTAAGTAAAACTTTAGATATAATTCCTTTGGATGATATTTTTGCTGGTAATATACAACTGATATATTGTATGCTGTTACCACTTTTGAAATAAATAGTGGAATGTTTTTGGTCTGCCAACTGCTGAAAAATAAAATAATGACATATTAAGTCATGGAAATTTGGGAATTAAAACTTTTCACAGAAGGGGAAAACAAACCCATCATTTTCTTTCCTTATCTCTGTCTCTGTCAGTATCTTAATTTTCCATGTCTTGTCCTTTGAGATGTCCTCATGTGCCTTTAGTTTAGTGTCTTTAGGTCTCTACAAGAGTGAGACACCATTTTGGAATTTAGTAAGACTCTTCCAGAACTCAGTAATTGGAAATACAAGGAATGAATTGCATAATTTCTTTTAGAAACTCTCTTGGTACTTTGAATATTTTGGGGGATGCTTAGAACGATGTCTCTTGCTGTCTCATCTTTTTGAAAGCTTTGTCTGACTCAAGTCTAGCTGAAAACTACAAAATCTTAACTTCCTTTCTGTATGGGGATTCAATAATTAATTTTACTCTGCAAATCCTCAGCCTTGAATACTTTTACATTTTTTCTTAATGATTCAGAAGCCTGAGCTAATTTGTGTAGGAAGGAGAAATACGAAGGAATAAAAGTACAATTAAAACGTCATGAAGTAATTTTAAAAGAAAGATAAAGGTTTAGAATGATCTTCCAGGCATTCATTCTTTTGCCAGCATATTTTATATTTTTTAGTACTAGATATTCCAAATACATGTATGTCTTTCTCTTTCGCGTTACTATGCCGTATTCTGTTCAGCATTTGTATCTACTCGTGCAGATAACTTATTTGCTGACGGCTATTTCTAAATTAGGCTAATGAATTTACAAAAGCAACACTGATTCCTTATTGCTTAAATCTAAACACTCCTGACTGTCTTGTACAACTCTCTCAATTGTGCCCTATATATCTAACATTACACAGCAAGGTTTATGGGCTCTACAAACCTCGCTAGTAGGTTACTCTTCAGTCGGCTACGTGAAATCTACCCATTTTAATCTTATTCTGAGCTCTAGGGAAATTCAGGGGATAGTTTTGTATTTTTACTCATTATTAGCATTTCAGCAATCTTATTAACTGTATCACAACTCCAACATTTTATCAAATATTATTTATTTAATAGAATGGAAAAAGCACCTTTCCAAATAAGTTATCTTTCTCTGTGTTTCTTTCTCTGTCTGTCTTTCCCTCCCTCCTCCCTCTCTCCTTCTCCTCTATCTTTCTGTCCATTTCTCTCTTTCTCTCTGAGTATCCCTGATCTCCTAGGATTAAATAAATACAAACATTATTGAACATACAATAAAAATCAATGCTAAAATACATATATGAACATTTATAATATTTTATTTATGAGATCAGTCAGTCTGAATAGCTTCCACTCTTACTGTAATGGCAAATGAATTCACTTCTCAAAACCCACTCCCCACATCATTTAGTTCACTCATGATAACAAACTTTCTTCTTAAGAATCCTCCCCATCATCTTCTCAAGACAGAGATTAGAACAGTTCTATAGGGAAGGAATGCATCGCCATCCTCTTTATCTCTGTCTTCTCCAGCTTCTTGCCAGCCATGACAGATAAAGAATTTCATTAGCCCTGTTCAGTCCCTTATCTCTAAACTGACAATGAAAACTGCCATTCTCATAACATTCCAAGTGGCTCTTAGAGCCACAGTAACCATAGCTATTGTTGGAGAGACTTTTGAAACAGATGTTATTATTGTATTTTCACTATCCTCCAACATAAATTCTGTACTCTGTACAGACTAATTTTCTTAACTTTTGTTCTATGCTCATTTTTCACTTTGTGCCTTTGCTCTTCTTCTTCCTTCCTCTTGAAATGCCCTATGCTCTCCCCAGCGGGTATTTACATATTATTTAGTTTTCAGCATCAAGATTTTCTTTTTCCTTTCCTGACCTCTCATGTATCTAGGTCACATTTTGTACTTTGTACTGTCATATTTGACCAGTGGTTTCATTAGCATGGGTACTTTCTTTTACCAATGTAAATGGCAAACTTCCCACAAAGCCTTAGGAGTTGGTCTAATAAATTGTGAACCAAAATATTCATCATCTGATGACCAACTTCTTAATTTGATTGGGTCTCTGATAGAAAAAATATATAGTCTGGCATCAGATCTGTATTTTCAACTTTTCTGGCTTGGTAGGACCTAAGAGAGATTAGAACTCACTGTCAAAGCCTTTGAAATCTTGTACCTCTTTATCATGTTGAGATAATTCCTCTTCCATGTGTAGCTATTTAAACACTTGAAGACAGCTTTTATACCCTCTCCCTATTTCTCTGCTTTGTCTTCTCTTGTCTGAGTCTAGCATCTCCAGTTCCTTAGTTGATCCTAAGGACCCATGACAGGGGTGGGGAAGCTTTTCATGATGGAAGGTCATATTAATATTTAGCTGTAATCAAATAAGACCACATTCAAGAAACTTCGATTAGATATATTTAAAAATGTACATTATTTTGTAAAAATCTAACTACAATGTACTTAATTTCAAAAAATGAAAGTGCTAATTTTAAAGTTAACTAAACTTTTAATGACTTTATTGTGTTTGCTTTTTGTTGGAAAACATTTGAATGTTTGGTTGCAATGTGTGGGTCCATAGTTTCAGTTGATCCTCTAGAAGGGTATTAGTCATTTGTGACCTTAAGGGCATCGTAGTTTGAGTTAGGTAGGAGAATGCATATTCTTAGAAATAAGTGGTTGAAAAACATGAAAGCAGTTTTCTGGCGTGTTGCAGAAGGCAGGATATTCTACAGCTTTTTTCGTCATATTTCAATTGGATCTTTCTTAGCATCAAACAATAACTTTAAAATGTCACCTTCTAAGAGCTCAATCAATTCCATCTATAGTTCTTTAGGTACCTTGGTGATATCAACTAGGTGAGACTGAAATGCTAATTTGAGTGTGAGGTCATGATTTTCAAAGTCACTGAAGTTTTCATTGTATTCTCCAAATAATAGGTCTACCACAGTCTAAAATTAATAGATCTGTATCATTGTATTCTTCAAATGATTTGTATATATCATCCTGCTCACTAATAACTTTTGGGGAAAATGTTCATCCAAAATGTCCTTTTGAATAAGTGTTTTGAAAAAAAAATAGCTTTTTTCAAATTGTTTGATATTTTTTTTTGCCGCATATTCGTTTTACCTTGCAAAGAAATATTCAGTCATTTTGATTTGACATGTTGTCACATACAAATGCAACATTCTTATGGAAATATTCTTTCAGTAATTCACATTGCTGTTTCTGCTATTCATAAAAGTTAACTATCTTTTCTTGTAGAAATAAAATTTTGGCTTACACTTGTTTCTGCATTATCCAATGCACTTTCGGATGATATGGAAAATCCTCACTGAACACCTCATCATTCAACTTTAGTATGATATAGAGCTGATGATACCATGTTATATTTGCATGAATATGGTTAAAAATACTTAAAATGTGTTGAAAAGTATCACTTAAAATTAGCTTTAGCAGAGATTTTGTTGATGCAAGATATAATGAAAAGAAATGAGAGCATCTGGATCTGTTAATACTTTTTTTTATCTGTGCAGTAAACCCTTAGTGTTTTCCCATCACGGAAAGTACACCGTCTGTACATACACTCACTAAATTTACCAATTTCATTCCAACTTTATGACATTTAGCTCAAAAGTTGTTGAAGATATCTATTCACTGTGTTCTGTTCACAAGAGTCCCCAAAGCAAGTAACTCTGTAGCAAAGCAAATCTTCTGTTATGATCTGAATGAAGTATAAAACCTGCACAGAGTCACTAGTATCAGTTAATTCATCCCAAGCAATTCAATATATATACTTTCCTTTTGGGGGTAAATGAGTATAGCAGCCATCAGTTTGTTTATCCCTTATGGCTTACTAATATTCTAATTGTCCCAGTCAATCTAAGAGGATTATTTCATTGAAACTAATTTTATTCTTTGGTATTTTAAATATGTTCATTTTAAAAATAAATAAAAATATAAAAGATGAACAAAAATGTATTAACAAAAATAAAAAGATATGTTCCGTAAAATTTGAATTTAGCCAAAAGGCTATACCTAATTACCTAGAAGTCCACATGTGGCCTTATGGCTGCAGGTTCCCCACCCCTGGTCCACAATTTCAATGTAAATGTAATTACAGTTTTGCATGACTGTTTTCTAATACAATTAACATTTTGTGGAGGTTGTTTTCCTGTGACAGATCATTAACATAGCTGGATTCATGGATCTAGAGCAGGAAGGGAACCTAGAAATCATCTTATTTTACAGATTAGGAAACTGAGGTTTCTGGAAAAGTTGTGGCTTACCCAAGGTCACATAGATTGTAAGCATCAGAAGTGAGATTCAAAACCAAGCTCTCTTATTCTAGAATTAGTTCTCTTTCCACTCTTCTGTACTTTCTTCTCATCTCAGTAGTGTACCAAGCACCTCAGCCTTAAAGATCTATTAATTTTAGACTGTGGTAGACCTATTATTTGGAGAATACAATGAAAACTTCAGTGACTTTGAAAATCATGACCTCACACTCAAATTAGCATTTCAGTCTCACCTAGTTGATATCACCAAGGTACCTAAAGAACTATAGATGGAATTGATTGAGCTCTTAGAAGGTGACATTTTAAAGTTATTGTTTGATGCTAAGAAAGATCCAATTGAAATATGACGAAAAAAGCTGTAGAATATCCTGCCTTCTTTATCCTCACCTCACCTTAGAGAACATGCATACATGTTCTCTAAACATTTGACTAAATTCAGACAATAAGTATTTATTGGGTTAGCCTGCCTTATTGCACATGATAAAAGAGAACCTCATTTAACCACACAGTTGCATCTAATCTGTCATAGAATATAAGTAAACCAAATTTTAAAAAGACTATCTTGGAAGAAATTGCTATTTATTATTGTGGTTATTATTTGCATGATTACAAATAGCACATGAACCAATTGTCCTTTTAAAATAATATAGCCCATACTAACAGTAATTTTAGACTAAAAAATACCATCCTTATCTTTGTAGTTTATAGTAGAAAACTCCTCTTTGATCCAGCTTGAATATTGATTTTGAAGTACAGAAGCATTTAAAATTCCATTAGTCAGTCAAGCTCCTGTTATTCTCTTCAGGTAAACTGCTACTGAATGTTGTACTTATCTGTCTGGTCTGGTTAATTCAGTGGATTAGAACCAAGTGGTACTCTAGCACCAGCAGCTTCCATTGGTCCTTGTAGGCTTATCAGGAGGCTTAGGGTTCAGTATCATACTGTATTCTGCCTTTCTAAGGTTCAGCCTTCCCCTTATCCTTCTCTTCATCCTAAAAGTTTCCGAGATTTAGTCTTATTCTGTAGTGGTGCCACAGCTTCCCCTCTGTTTCAGTGAATTCCTTGACTCTAACTGTTTTCCAATTCCTCCTGACTCAGATCTTTGATTTCTATTGCTTATGGAAAGACAGCAGTGGATCTTGTAGCCAATAGCACACTAGGAAGAGACAGGGTCAGTGATCTCCAGAGAAAGTATATTAGGAGGAGAAGGAGGCAAGTAGAAGAGTAAGCAAGCATGAAGTGTAATGGACAGATAGAAGAATCTCTCCTTCTGAAGGGCTAACTGTTAGCACTTTGCCTTACAAAGGGTCATGCACTTCCCATCTTCTCTTTCCTTATCATCATGTTGCCAATGGGACTAAGATCCATTTCTCAAATTGGCCATCTACAATTTTTACAGAGAAACTCTTTGTCCCCTGAGCATAAATCACATTTCTAATCCTATCATAATCCTATCATCCTAAACCCTTTCATGGGGTGTAGGGTGTGTTCACAGAGGACTTGTACCTTTAGTGTCATGGTATCACCATTGTACATACAAAAGCTGACTGAAATATTCCATGTTATATGGCAAGAGGAAGTTATGCCCCAGGAGTTAAAGGATGCCTCCATTGTCCATCTCTATAAAGGAAAAGGGAATAGATCGCAGGGGGTTGTCTCTCTCTTAGTCATTCCTGGCAAGATTCTTGTTAGCGTCCTTAATAGACTGATCCTTCACCTCATATACCTGAGAGCCAGTGTGGCTTCAGAAAGGGTCAAGGAACAGTGAATATGGTGTTTGCTGTCCAACAACTCCAGCAGAAATGCCAGGAGCAGAACAGAGGCCTGTACACAATGTTTGTAAATCTGACCAAGGCCTTTGACACTGTTAGTTATGAGGACTTATGGGAAATTCTGTCAAAATTTGGTTGCCCGGAGAAGTTCATCAGCATTGTATATCAATTTCATGATGGCATGTTTGCCCAGGTTCTGGATAGTGGACAATGCTCTTGTGCCTTCCCACTCGCAAAAGGAGTGAAACAGGGCTGTGTGCTTGCTCCCATGCTTTTTAGTATGATGTTTTCAGCCATGTTATCAAATGCTTTCAATGAGGATAAGCACAGCATCAAGGCCAACTACTGTACTGATGGTAAGTTCTTCAATTTGAAAAGGCTACAAGCCAAGACCAAAGTGGAGGGAGTGTTGGTACATGATTTACTATTTGCAGATGATTGTGCACTCAATGCACTGAAGCTGAGATGCAACAAAGTATGGATCAATTCTCTGCTTCTTGTGCTAATTTTGGCTAATAATTAACACCAAGGAAACACAGGTGCTCCATCAGCCACCACCACATCATCTGTACGTGGAACCATTGGTTACAACAAATAGAGAAGTTCTGAATGCCAGGGATGGACACATTGACAATGAGGTTGACGCATTCATTGCCAGAGCTAGCTCAGTGTTTGGGAGGCTCCAAAGAAAAGTTTGGGAGAGAAGAGGTATTAGACTGACTACCAAACTGAAGGTCTGTAGAGCTGTTGTGCTGACCTCATTGTTGTATGTCTGCGAAACATGGACAATCCACCAGCGCCATGCCAGGAAACTGAATCGCTTCCATTTGAACTGTCTGAAAATCCACTGACAGTATAAGGTACCAGACACTGAGGTCCTTGCTTGAGCTGAACTGCCAAGCATTCAAACTATGCTTCAGGGAGTACAACTCTGATGGGCTGGCCGTGTTGTTAGAATGCAAAATATATGCTTGCCAAAAAGACTATATTATGGAGAACTCACATGGGGAAGGTGATCACATGGTGGTCAGAAGAAGCGATACAAGGACACTCTCAAGGTCTCTCTGAAGAACTTTGAATTTGATGGTGAGATGTGGGAGACACTGGTATAGGATTACTCAGCATGGCATACCCACATCAGAAAAAGTGCTGTGCTCTATATGCAAAACAGAATTGAAACAGCACAAAGGAAATGTAGGATGCGCAAATTTGGAGTAACCGTGCCAAATGTTCATGCAAACTATCTGTGCCCAACCTGTGGTAGAGCATTCCAAGCTCATATTGATCTGATCAACCCCAGTCAGACACGTTGAAACTTCAGTTCATCATGGTGATGTCATTTTGGTCCTCTTTGGGAACGAAGGACAACAACCAACCAACCAGCCCTTTCATAAAAAGCATACCAGTTGTTACAAGGAAAATAGTTTGAGGTAGGATAGATACTCTTTGCAAACCAATCTCCACTATTGGGAAAAAGAATTCAAAATATGTCAAAATAAGGCCATTTCTAATTAAATGTTGAGTTCTTCAAGGACCAGTGTGTGAGATAATGATAGCTAACTTTCACATAGAAATTTAAGGCTTGCAAAGTGCTTTGCCTATAGTGTTTCATTTGGTCATCACAAGAATCTTGTGAGATTGTTGCTATTGTCACCTTCATTTTATTCCCTGCCTTTCCTGTCCTCTCCTTTCCTGTCCTCTCCTGTCCTCCTCTTCCTTTCTCTCCTTCACAGTGTTCATGATGAGCTGATTGAATGCAGTTCCAGATCTTTGCATCCATAGCATTCATCTGGAGGAGGCTTGTCAGAGGAAGGCACTATTTGCTACCACTTCCTCTTCCAAGGCATGCTTTGAACTAGTGTCATTCCGGACTGGATTAGCACTTCTGTGCTTTCCTAGTCTTCTTTTCCCCCCTTCCCTCTCTTTCCATCACTCTCTTCTCTTACAGTTTCCAGTGTTACCAGCACGATGCTCAATTCCTGCAGCCTTGTGGGTCTTTGATTATCCAGTGAGTATTCAACTACTGGTATTTTAACTCATAACCTGAAGACTGACAGCAATAGATTGAGTACTGTAACCCCCTGGATCTTGCTTCATTCTCAAAGTTTTTGTGAGCAAGCTGCTTCCTACCTCTATGAACCTTTAATGTGCTCTGCAAACAATCAGTAGAAGGCTAATCCTTCCGGGGGAGGATGTGTCCACTTATTCAAGTTACTATTCATGTCTTTGTATGGACATAGGTAAAGAAGAGGGAAAAAAATCCCCATTGACAAGTCTTTACTTTGTACTGGGTCCAGGGAAACGGATTTGATGAAGCCGCCCTGGGCCTTGGTTTTTATAAATAGCTTCATTTAAAAAAAACAGATACAAAGAGTTACATGCAGAAAAATATCTACTCTCAACCCTTTGCCCTCATGTCCAGACTTCTGCCAAAGTATCTGACAGAGCTTGCATCAACAAGAATAAACTGTGTGTGTGGAAACTCTAGTTCTCAGGCAATTGTGACTGCCTGACTTGCTTGTTTTAAGGTCATTAAAATCCTGTTTCTGGGACTTCGACTACACTGTTATTGGAGTGAGCTGTCATTTTGTTGTAGTTCACAGACATTTTTTGTTGACCAACAGTGTGAAAATAAACCTATATCATGGATGCCAACTCGAGAAAGAGCTGGAAATGGAATATGTGCTAATTTCCTAATCGGTAAGATTTATAGAAATAGTAAGCATTGAATATCACTAACATTTCTAGACTTAGAGATTATAGGAAATAAAACATGGCCATCCAGTTGTCCTGTCAAATGGCACAATGAAAGTTGTCATTTATACAACACATATCATTTGTTTTGATAGTCTTTAAGCTCTCTCTCTCGGGTCACTGTCCCACTTTCCACCAGGAATGACAGTTTGGGATCCTAGGGAAAAAATTCTGGAGTTGACCTTGTGATTGTAGGGGTGTTTTTCTAATATAGTTGCTCATATTAGAGCTATTAGTGTACTCCTCTTCAACTATTTATTAGCTAACCAATTAATTAGCTTTAAGAAACGTTCACTAAGGCGGTATAGAAAGAATAGTTTGTACAAAACATTACCCCCTAAAAGTTTGGGACACACTCTTCCCATAAGCACATACAGAGTTCAAGGAAAAGTGGGCTTTATCACAGGATATACATGTGGCAAAAGGGTTAGATCCCTGTTCAATGCAAGTCTTTTCCTTTGTGGAATTATCATTCCTCTGGTGGGTATAGCTCTCTTCTGATCCAAGAATAAGGAACCAAACAATGATCTGTCTGCTTTTTATCTGCCCAAATAACATGGGTTATACTCCCTGAAGCTGCCATTCTCTGTGGTTCCAGTTTGTCGTCTCTCAGCTGTGTGCTGGCTGGATTATTTGTTTCTGGTCCAGGTTTTTAGATAATATGGTCAATGGAGGAGGGAGTGGGCCATTCCCTCTGGGCTCATTACCTTCTTTTCCCCAAACCCTTTGATTTTCTCCGGTTATAGTCACAAATAATTTCTATAAATGCTACCAGAGTTTAATTCTTAAAGCAGTTGCTGGAATGCCTCTGTCAGAATCTCCTTTGATATACTTAGGGCTACAAGTATGCCTTATTCTTTTCCTTCTCTCCTCCCCCCTAATATATTTTGTCATCTGATTTTATGCGATAGCACTTCCTGCTTGATTAAGTAGATTATTCAAACTGAATTGATTGATTTCATTAAGATAGTTATGGCTTGTTTGCACCTAGTTTACAATTTAATTATTTAACTCAATAAAAGGAGCATTCTCATTTGATAAATGATCAAGGTTATAGAATAACTTCCAAATTACATTATTGGGTTTTGGGGTGTGGTAAATCAATCTTAAAATTTTCTTTGTCAAATCATCCAAACAAAACAAAACAAACAAATGCCTCTTCTCCTTTTTGCTGGGAACGTAGAGGATAAGGTTCACTGACAAAAAAGATGTGTTGAGAAGTATCCCATGAATACAGGGGTGGAACAACCAAGAAACCAGATAAAAAGACCTTTCCTTTATTAAAAAGACACAACTATGTATGTGCCATTTTAATTTGTTATTGCTTGTTGAAAGGAATCCTCCATGTTTCACATTGCCTTGACTCTTCTTTCTTGTGTTAACTACAGTGATAACAGGAATATTTTTTTTTATTTTCAGCTAGTCTCTTTATTTTGACAAATTATCTAGAAAAATAGGAAGGCCAAACCATGACTCTCCTTTCATTCCAGTTTAGGACTTAATTTCAATAGCAGAGGAAGCATTTCATAGTTTTGTTTTCAAAGCCAAAGGATAGCAAATGTCTTCCAAGTGTTTCCTGAGTATCATTTACAAACACATTTCAACATAAATCTTCAAAACTGAAAAAGAGTGTAAAATGTATATGTGTATATGCATGCATATGCAAACATGTATATAAACACATGTCTCTATAAATATATACATGTATGTATACAGGCATATGTATAGTGTATTTTTCAAGCAAACATTTGTTAAATACCTATTATGTGTAAGACACTGTGCTAGGTAACATGAACAAATGCTACACAGGGCCTGATTTCAGGGAGCTTACGGTCTATTGAGGGAAAGGAAAGTAAATAAATCCCTTTACCCTGCTTTTCCTTACCAATCCCTTCTCATCCCCTTTTAAATAATTATCTTCCTTCTTTTAATGTATCTGTTATCCAACTGTATTTAAGTAGAGCTTGGGATATATGGGGTGTTCAGGGAGGACTAGCTCCTTTGGTGGGAGGGCTTATGGAACCTTTTTCAGGTCACCTTATTCTCACCTGTGAGTCCAAGAAGCTGTAGCATGGGCAGCAGTCACACCCTGGTAAAACAAACAGACAAACAAACACATTGGTAGCTGGACTAAACCAGGTTGAGGTTACCCAACAGGTCTCAAACCTATTGGTAATCTAGGGGGATGTCTAGCCCCAAGCTTGTGAAGACTTCCCCTGGCAGAATGGGTAGATGTGAACAGTTTTGTCCAAAGGCCAGGAGAGTGGCTGAAGTTTGTGCTGCGGAGCTCCCAGAGCTTGGTCAGATACACCCCAGGGTCCCTGGATTTGGTCTTGCCGCTGAACTTTAATGACTGGAAGAGAGAGAGGCTTATGACTTTGTGCAACTCTACTCACTTAAATCGAGCCCAAGTGAAGATGTCAACCTGTGACATCATTGGTTCTCTTGAAGAATGAAGGACAGACAAGTAGAGCTTAAAACTTAGAGTTAGAAGGATTCAGCTGGTCACATTATCACAGACTTAGATTTGGATAACCCCTTATCTATACAGGTTAGGTACAATTTGAACCGAGAGCCTCTGATGACAAACTCTATCATATTAATAGCTTCCCACTATTCCAAATAGCAGGACTTTCGCTGCCCTTCAACCCTGGCCTCCACTATTTTTCTAATTTGGGAAATTATTGGACCCTACATGTCTATGTGATTTTTGATTTCAAACAACACTTGTTAAATACTTGTTAAAGCCAATACTTGTTAAAGTATTGATAAAACTTCAGGGTAAATTTCTGAGAAAGTAGGCCTAACTTTTAGGATCAGTAGGCAAAAAATAGTTCTTCTTTGTCTCTCTCCTCCTATTCTTTTTCTAGAAGAGAATATAAGTATGCATATATATATATATGTATGTATGTATCTATTCTATCTATATCTACATACACACATATGCTTCTATGTGTATCTATCTATCTATCTATCTGTATGTATTATCCCCCAGATCCATAGGCAAATAATGCTTGACTGACCTCTGGGTCAGTATACTACCATTAGTATATATCATATATGCAAAATTAAAATATGACATACAGGCCTTGCTCACCCCTAATTTTAGTATTAGTTTTCAACACAGTCTCTGCCATGGGCACTTATCCTCTCCCTCATCTTTTGGCCAAGAAGTTTGCTTTTCCTCCCCCAATAGGTCCCATAATATCTGCCTAGAACTTTGAGTCTCTGTAGAATAAGTTAAATTATTCTTTCCTACAAGAGCTACCAGAGATTTAAACAGTACTGGTGGCCAACCTACAGAGATTGAACACTTACAGGAAACTGAGAAACAAATAGCATGGGTAGCTATGTTATTTACACACATACACACATGTATGCATGCATGTATAAATGTGTATGTGTGTGTACATATGTGTTTTGTTACTTCCATATATATTATGATTTGGGTGCCATTTTTCCTAATTGGCAAGTGAATAGAGTGTGTGAGAGATGGCTTTCTGGAAGTGGTTGGAAGTGGTTGGTATATCATGAAAAGAGGGATGGATCTGAAGGTAAAGGATTTGGGCTATGATACAAGTTCTGTGCTTTACTGAATGAATGACCTTGGGCAAGAGACAGAGGGCCACAGATTTCATCTACAAAATTAAGGAATTAGGCTAATTGTGGCTTCTAAACCTATTTGTGGCATGTATTCCTTTGACAGTATGGTGAAGCCCATAGATCTCTTCTCAGGATAATGTTTTTAAATACATCAAATCAAATTTAAAAAAAAAGATTACAAAGGAAAAGAAAGGTTATGAAAATAAAGATGAATTTTTTTTCCTCACCCAGGTCCTCAGACTTTCTTAATCAGACCCTTGGATCCCAGGTCATTTATAGTTAGACTAGATGATCTTTAAGTCCTTTTCCAGTTTTAAATCAATGGTCCTATGTAGAAGTAATTCCTGATTCAGAACTCCATGAGAGCCTCACTCTGAGCTCTCGTGGACTTAGTATGATCCTGGGAATTGACCCCATAAAGGATCTTTACCTCTCTTTGGCTCATTGTCATTACCTAGGAAAATGTCCTAAAATACTCATGGTAAATCTCATGTCTTAGCCTTCTCTGAGGTGGGCAACAAGCTCAACAAACTTTCCAGATCCCCCAAATGCTGGGTATATGTGTGTGTATACATATACACATACATGTACATACATATACATACATATGTTATTAAGTAGCTTTTATTTAATTCAACAGAGAATGCATAAGACATAAAGGATCCAAAGAAGTGTTTAAAGATACATAAAATGCAAAGCAGCATAACATTCTCTGATAGCTCATTGATTCCTCCCATAAGGGAAAAAAACAGCAACTTGACATTGGAACTGGCATGATACTTTGCCACTCCGGTTACTCTTTCTTTCCCACAGAATTCTATATAGTATCACCTGCCCCAATCCCTCCCTCTGCCCAAACTCATAGTACCTCAATCAACCAGCCAGTCATCTTGGGAGTGGTGCTTCTAAGGTCGAAAACATCTGGAATTCTATTGAAACCAATCAACAAGAGTCAGTTGTTCTCCCCATTCTCAGTGGGGTGGGTGTACATTTCAAAGAACATATTCTCATCATAAATTGGACAACTCATCAAGTTGATTAAGGAATTACCTAAATAGTACTGTACCCTCACATAGGTATAATCACATATAAATTAATTTAATTATTTTAAAAAGTCTTCAGTCAGTTACTTTATCCTACCTTCATACCATATTTATTCCAAATACAACAAAAAAGTGATATTTGATATCTATGTATAGAATGACAATATTTTTCTATCTTCTAGAAAATGTGTATGCTATATTTTAGCCTTGTTATTAGAACCCCCTTCCTGAAAATTAATACGTAAGTTAAAAAAGCAGAAACAAAAGTAAAAGCAATGTACACACATTAAGAATGAATCTGAGGTTATATCTCTGCTATCTATGTCAGTCAAATATGTTATAATGGTGGAGTTTAGTTCAGTTCAATTCTACAAATCCTTATGACTATGGCCTAGGTACTGGGAGAGATAAATGTTTTGATATGTAACTGGAATAATTGATGCCACCTCTCCCCTCCCCAGAAAAAACAAAACAAAAATATCTACAGAAAGCTGGGCTCCTTTCACTGGGACATGTGTGATATTCAAGTCTTAAGAATTGATTTTAGGGGATGACACAAAAGTCCTTTGGTTTTATCATTACTGTCATAGCTGTTCATGTTGAAAAGGATTATCCACTGAGTTAGGAAAAAGCCATCTACCAAGTAGACTTTAAAGGAAATGACAATTTCTGTCTTAGCCCATTCTTTCCTTTCTTTAGAACGTACAGTATGGAACTCTTTCTCTGTTGGACTTTCCATTTGGAGAGAAAAGGAGTCCTTCTCCCCTCTGGCACTTGTAGCAGGTAGTTCTGTATGATAGCACATACACTTGTTACCTAACTAAGCCTCAACCTAGGCATCAAGCCCCTGACTGCCTCTTTGGTTTCTGTGTCTTTCTCTGAACATAGGGGACTAAATAGTTAAGGGTTAGAGAGACTGGAAACCCTTGTGTCTCTCAGTCAGAACTGACTGGTGGCTGGAGGTTTTATAACTACATTCTATTCAAAGAATATGACTATAGGGATGATGAGTTCAAGCCCTAGTCTAGCTGGTCAGAAGACATGGACCTTAATGAAGTTGTTTGAACAGTGCAAAGCCAAGGTGAATGTGAAATGTCATTCAACAGTTCTATTAAGTGCTCCATGTTTTAATATTTTAAATATCAACCTCCAAGTATAGTATAACAAGATTTATGTGTTAACGTATCATCTTTTAAGTCTTTGTCAAAGCAAATTTACAAACCTTTTGCATTTTAAGCATTTCTTTTTAGTGAAGGAAATAAAAAGCTGACCTATCTTTGACCTACCTTACATATTGACTACCTTGCTACTCCATTTGGGGAGATCCTGTACATGAGTCAAACCTAAGACTAAATGATTTTTCCCTGGGATCCAGAGACAACAAGACAAAAAAGGAGATCTGATCCCTTTCTTTAGAGAAATTGCACCTCCAGGACTGAGTCTAGTCCATATATGTGATCCCAGAGCTAGGCACCCCTTAGTGAGAGAAGGAAAATTCCCCAGACACTTTTGTACCCAGACACAGTTCCTGCTCCTATGGAGTTTACTCTCTAATGGAAGCATAAGACATAGAGAAAAATTTATACATGATATGTGTTTCAGATAGGCATGAAACAAAAAATTTTACAAATCGGAGGGAGAAGCTTGTTCTTGGAGATCATGTCTTTGCATACACATCTACAGATGTGTATTTAGATATAGATATACATGTGAATGCATTATATGATGTATGCCTGTATGTATGTGTCCACAAAATATGTTAAAACACTGTTAACTAGTATTCACTGCAAAATGAAAAAAAAATTAAGCAAAGTTGTCCAAATCTGGAAAATATCTTTCTGTCATGAGTTTTTCATTCACATCTGATGACAAACTGGATCAAACATTCTCCTCAAAGAACATGTTGTTTAGAACTGGAAAACTAGAGCTGGCAATGATCTTGATATACTAGTGAATTTGGGAGTATGTGAAGTTTGGATTGCATTTTTTCCGTATTATTTTGTCATGTTTCATCAAGCCTTTGGACTCAAGATAGCAGGGAATGATGCAAAGGAGACCTCCGTATTTTTGGACCCTTTCTTTTTACCTGGTAGAATATGTCACACTGTTCACTAACAGTCATGTAAGTAGATGCCCTGGTACTGAAGGTTAAAAAAATGAATTGCCTTCTCTTGGCCTGGAGGAGAGGGTGCAGATTCTAATGTCAACAGTGTCAGTGTCAGCGTTGGTACACATGAGGAGGAGGCCGGAAACCACTGCTATTGTCTTGGCACTGAGAGGTGCCCATCAGAGCAGGAACCTGAAGTGGGTTCATTGCAGAAACTAATAGAAAGCAGAAAGGGAGTCATCCTAGATTGTCATTGGAAATCAAACTCTGTGGTCTGGCTTGCTTTCTAGAATTTGAAAAGAAATTATTTCAAACTCATAGTATTCTTAATAGATAATATCATTAATGTGGGTTTTTAAGAGAACCACTTTGCATGGGATTTTTTTTTTAAGTAAAAGAAATCTCAGCTATTATGTGTGGTTTTCTAAGGATCTGTTGGAGTTCTGGTGAAGCATTTTATAGATCTCTGAGAATGTAGCATGGGCTATTTTTATGAGGATGCCATAGGACTGCTCCAGTACTTTTTAAAAAATTTATTTGTCATTTGCTTTGGTCTGCAGTTGTAATTTTATTGCTATTTAAGAGAAATTTAAGTCCTGCTTAGAAAAATATCTAAGAGTTTTGAGGTTTTGGTGATGGTCTTTAGGAAGTGAATAAAGAAAATCCCAGGGCTATAAAATATGTAGGGGGGGTGTGTGTTGACAACAACAGGAGTGAGTATCTGATCACTCTATCACTTCTATATAAATTTAAACATCTCTGACAGCTTCAATTGTCTCTGGCACAAGGACTTGGATTTTATGTCTTCTGTTTTTCCACTTGTTTTCTCTCCTCAATTATTGTCTAATATGACTACATCTGCATAGTCCAGATGTGCCATCAGGATACATAAGGACCTCATCAGTGCAGTACTACACTAATCAACACCTTAGAGAATTTATCAGTGGGCAGATTTTGGTTGATTTTGAAGAGTATGGTCAAAAACACTTCCAGAATTGAAGTGAAGATGACACTTAACATGTCCTTAGAAAATATATAATAAGAAACAACATGGCCTACTGGAGAGAGCTGGCCTTAGAGTCAGGGTGATAGGAATTCCTTTCCTACCTCTGACATTTACTAGCTATGGGATCCTAGGCACAGAACCAGGGATGTGATGGTAAAGGATTAGCAACCAGCTCTCCAAAAATGTGCACAACACATTTTTAAGTTTAATCTGAATTAGTAACATTTTCTCTATCTCTTCAACCTGTGGGGTGTTCAGGAGAACTAGCACTTCTGGCGTTAGCTCTTCCTCAGCCCTTCTCGTAGCTGCTCCCCCACCTTTGGTGTCTGTCTGATTCAGTCAACTCTCACCTGTAACTCCCAGAAGATATAGCATGGAAAGTGACCACACCCCAGGAAAACTGTCTTGGCAAATTTGCTGAACCAAGTTGAGAATGGCCAACAAGTTTCAAATCCATCAGGTGAGTTGGGGGAGGTCTAACCCAAGCAAATGAAGACTTTCCCTGGCAGAACGGGTGAATAAGAATTACTTCGTTCCAATGGCCATGAAGGTGACTGAAGCAGGTGCTGGGGTAGCTTAGAACTTGGTTAGACATTAAAGGTACCAAGGTCATTCACTGCCATCCTTGGCTATTGCCTGGCATCTTGACTTTTGTCCTGCCACTGGACTTTGATGACTCAGGAAAAAGAATAAAACTAAATAATAAATGAAGCCATGGCATTAATGTTTGCCAATTTTGGAGGTATACATGCTCACATGGTTAACAGTCTACTTTTGTAAGCTGATGTGAGCTGGTTCCAACACCTCTCTGTACTTAACCTTTATCAGATGAGTTTCTTCCTCAGCGAAGTGAAAGGTTGAACTAACTGACCTCTAAATCTATGATCATATGATACTTAGAAATCTGGTATGGAGAAGAATTCACATCTTCCTCAAATTCCCAAAGGATTGTCAATAATTAGATCTAATTTATATCCTTTCTATTTTTCTGTAACCTAAAATTTGGATTATGAAATATTGAAAGGTTTTGTGATAGCCTATGTAATGTAGATATGACCTCTGTATTTTACATCATTTAAGCTATCCACTCTGAGAAGCTGGCACGCCATCTCAGGATTTTAAAAACATTTGTTTTATCTTGCATTGTGTCATGCCTGGATTTAATTTGCAAAATTTTAGCTCATGGATTGATATCACACTGAAATATGTCCCTTACCAAAAATCGCAAATAATGGCTCATTTCATTGGAGTCTACAAGCTGGAGTTTCTGGGTCAGCCACCTGGAGAGAGCTAACATATATAAATCCCAGGTTTATTATACAGAAATATTTTCCTTTTCTTTGAGTCAAACATTGAGCTAGCTGGTCTCAGCCTGACAACTTAAAGGCTGCTATTTTAATGTGCCTCAGTGAATAAATCAATTTTATTGCTTTGCGTGTCATCCTTCCTATCTTGGACGCAGAAGCTTTTGTTTCCTTTCTGCTTAATATACTTGGAAATACTGAAGGCTTTTATTATTATTATTACAGATTGGAATGACTGGTAATAAATTCTTTTTAGTTTTGTTCCATTTCTTTATATAGCTTCTATTCCATATTATGTTTGGCATTCATAGCCATTTGGGCACTGATTGTCTTTACTGATCAATTGCCACCAGCAGCAAAGAATTCAATTCTCTTAGAGAATTTTTCCTTTTGAAGGGACAGTGTTTCCTTGGAAGTCAACATGAAGCTCATCATTGATGTTGTGGTCTAGAGAGACTGGGGCACTGCTTCATCACCATCATGAGTTTCAGATGCTGTGACATATAGGGTCTCACTTGAATTAATGCAAGTCATAATGATGAGATCAGTGTGGGTGAAAACACAGTCAGATATAGGCTTTTAAGGAAGGAGATCTAGAAAGCATGATCAGATAAATGGGGCTAATGGTTAGGCATGGAAAGATCAAACCAGAAGAAAGTGAGTTGTGAAGGTGTCGTGATCTACTGACAACATTTGCACATTCATAGGCTATTTTTATGCACAAACCTTGACCACACAAGTTCCCATCTCTCTTAAATCCATTGCAGTTGTGCACATTCTGGATAATAGATGGAGGCATGTTTGTTAAAAAAAAGAATTCTTTTGTGGGTATTTGCATATGCAGTAACTTTTCCTGTTCTACAACATGTTGTACTCAATACTTTGATCCGTGCTTTCATTAGTGTGTACGCACCTTAGAAGATAGCTACCCTATGCATTCTTATACTGTACAATTGCTATTCATATATTCTATAAATCCTTGTGAAGAATCTGCTCAACATGCTGAGGAGACCTTCCTCTTGTTCTCCTAATATCTTGGGAAGATCAATGTGGAGGTAGTGTGGCAGAGTGATTTTTGCTTGTAACATTTGCTGGCTGTACTGACTCTGGGCAAGTCATCTAACCTCTTTAAGTCTCATTTTCCTCTTCTGTAATACTTTCTGTTATTCACTCATGCCTGACTCTTTGTGACCCCATTTGGAGTTTTCTTGGCAAAGACACCAGAGTGGTCTGCCATGTCTTTCTTCAGCTCATTTTACAGATGAGGAAATTGAGGCAATAGGATTGAATGACTCACCCAGGGTCACATAGCTGAGGCCAGATTTGAAATCAGAAGATGAGTCTTCCTGAATTCAAGTCCAGTGCTCTATCTCCTGTATCACCAAGCTGCCCCCACATTCTTTATAGGTTTGTTATAAAGTTCAAATGTATTACAAGATTCTTGGAAACCTTAAACTGACATTGTATATATATATATATATATACATATATACATATATATATATACGTATATATATATATATGTGTGCGCATATACATATGTATATGCACACACATACATATATATTGTATAAAATTAATACTATTGGAAACTGTGCATTTTATCCACTTTTTTTCCTACTGGAGATAGTCAGATTCCTCTCTTCACCATTGTTATTTACTAAAGAAGCCTCCTCATCCCCCAATTAGCACAGTCATTTCTGATTAAGAGTTTTTGAAGAATTTGATCATTGATAGGCAATGCTTTTTTTGTTTAGAATCTGTGTAGGATATCCTTGATGAGTACCTTAGGGAAACATGTTTCCTAGATGTATTCTTTTTAAAAGAATATTAATGGATACTATAAACAATGAAGAAAATTATCTTAGTGACTCCACTTGTCATGCATAATATCAATTTTTTATGCATATGTTGCTTAAGGAAAACTTTCAGGCTACATTTTGTTTTCTTAAGCCAAATATCTAAAAAAATCAGTATACTGTGTTTTCTGTCTGTATCATTTTGTCTATATGAATTGTTATAGGAATACATTGTAAAAGTCTCTATTTTTGTCAAGAATAAATGCACTGTGTCCATAGATCATTCTCATAAAAGTTTCATCAAGATAGGGAAGATAACATATAAATTGATATCTAGGTTGGGTAGAGATAAGAATACGATACTTTCTATTCTTTTAAAATCTTTTCCTGGTGAAAGTATGTGGGTAATTGATACCTGGGTTCCTTTAAAATTGCATTGCCTCCAACATTAATTTCTGCTGTATATCCCTTATCTCTTCCAACCATTGCCTCTATTAAAAAAAAAAGATGTTATCACTGTACTTTACAGGTAAGGAAATAGCTGTCACATAGCTAGCAAGTTTCAGAAGTGGCGTTTGAGTTCAAATCTTTGCTTTCTCCAATTCTATGATTCTTTCCTACTCTATTACTTTCATAAAGATTTCAAATTAGGAGACAGTTTCTGCCTCCCCAAGGCAGTGACAATTTCACCAAGGTTAAAAAGAAGCAGTGATATGGTCATGTAAATTTTCTTTTTCATTTTTCAGAGTGACTAGAATAAATTGAACTGGAAGTGCTATCATTTCCAGGGAGGGGTTACTTTTTTATCTCGGGAAAATAGGACCATTGATCTAGAGTAGCAGGAGACCTGAGAGGCCGTCTGTTCCAGCCCACCAATGTTAGGAAGGAAATGGAAGCACAGAGAAGTCACATAGGTAGAAAGAACAAGAGAAAAGATTCCATCCTAAATCATCTTTCCTCAGAGCCAGTTCTCTTTCCATTATATCATTTATCCTCTCTTCTCCTCTAAAATAAGATGTAGATGACCTTTACTTTAATTTTTGACCTGAATGCAGAGAGCCTCATAGGGTCATAGATTTATTAGTGGAAGGGACCTCAACTGCCACCCAATCTGTTCCCTCATTTTATAGGTGAGAAAACTGACATATGGGAAAGTTAGGTGACTTACTTAAGGTAACACAGGTAGGAAGCATTGGTGATGGGATCTGAACCCAGCTTCTCTAACTGCAGGACAGCAACTTCCTGATAACTCTATGATCCAAGGCCCTCTCCCTGGGGAAAACAGTCTGCTCATTTTTGGAGCACCTGTCTTAACATTCCTCTCCAGCTGACTGGAGCACCAACCAGCTCATTATATTTAGGGGTATCCCTTGCTTCAACTTCACATCACATCAAGCCATCAGCTATCCACCAAAGGCATGTCATCATCTGCCTACTACTACTACTGATCTGCTTCTTCCTACATGGAGTAATACCCTTTATATTTGCCCTGAAAACTAGACATCCGCAGATGAATCTTTCTTCGTGAATACATTCTTTAGTCTTGGGGGAACTGAATTTGTGTATCTTTGAGTGCCTATTCTACCTTTATTCCCAGCTAATGACTGAGTATATGCAAATTAACCTATTACACACACCATAATATTGTGTATGTTTCTATCTATTTGTGTCAGTATATACACATGCATATGTATACATAATATAATACACATCATATATATATATATGTATATATAATATGAAGGCAGCTCTAGATGTTGCGTTAGAGAATTGGGCTTGGAGTCAGGAAGATCTGAGTTCAAATCTGGCCTCTTATTTACAGACACTTACTAGCTGTGTGACCCTGGGCAAGTCACTTAACTGTTTGCTTCATTTTCCTTATCTTTCAAATAAAATAGAGAAGAGAATGACTAGGCACTATCTTTGCCAAGAAAACCTGAAATGGGGTTATGAAGAATCAGACATGACTGAGCAACAGCCTGTGTAACATGATATATACATAGATTAATACATACATAAGGTCTACGCACAAAATACATTGTATAACACACATGTGATAATATATTTGTATATCTATACACATGCACATGCATATGTGTTTTTGTAACTGGACCTAGACACAAGACCGCACTTGATCTCTACATCTAATCTAGCTATCTCACCAGGACATCTGGCTGTTTAGTTTTACCTCCTTCTCCCTCTTTCTATCTTTTCAGAATAAAATTTTCTTCCTTGATTACTTCTCACTTGTATGTGTTGTCATCGTCTGTTAGAATTTAATTTTCTGAAGGTCACACACAAACACACAACACATATGTACACACATTTATTCTCTGTCTCTGTCTCTCTGTCTCTGTCTCTCTGTCTCTCATTTGTATCCTTAGTGCTTAGAATAGCTCCTGCTACATAGCAAATATTTAATAAATGCTTTTTTGGTCCAGTTCAGCTAATCCAATTAATGACCTGAAAGTACAGATAATAAAATGTTTGATATATCTGTCATTTTATTTCAAGATATATTTCATTTTTGTGATTCCATTTGGAGATTTTTAACATCTAACTTTTTGTGACTCTCTTCTTATGGAAGAAATTCAAGAAATACTATAGGCTTCTTTCTATTTAGCTTCTTGTTTTGAGCTAAATTTTCCTTTCCAAAAGAGATTTCCTTATTATCCCCTATTTCCATTTCCATTGAAATCACCAACATTAAGGTCTATGGTGAAAGGTTAGAGGATTTTGATTTCTTTTTAAATAAAATGTCTCTATTTCATTATCCTCTGTAAATGGTGTTGTGCAAGCTTTTGTAACTTTCACAGTCAGGTGTTTGCTTGTACTTGTCATGAGAATTGAGAGGTAAGGTGACAATATCTCTAGAAATGATATTTATTATTAGCTTTAGATATAATGTGATCAACTTTTCAAATGCCTTTATTTGTCACCTGTAGACAGCTTTTAGGATTCTCTTCTCATTTTGCTAAAATTGATTTTTGTGTTTTGATTTCATTTATAGGACAAATGTCAATTTAATTTGTTCAAGTAGAATGTCCATCTTTTTAGGTAGTCTATCTACAGTGTGATTAATGGTGCCTTTTTGTCTCTTCTTCCTTTTTTTCTAGATCACCAAAGAGCTGAAGGCTCTATACATTTTTTTTTTTGTCTTTAAATCACTTGGTGACTAGTTTTCTAATGACAAGTCTTTTGAAGTTTATTTAGTTCTTAGGGGCACAATCTATTGTAGGCCCATACTCAAACCTTTCCAGTTTGATAAATATTCTAAGTGTTCATTTGCCATTGTACTAGCCTTAAAAAACTGGGGAAGGGTTATTTCCACAGTACGGGTAAGGCATTATGTTAGGCAAAAAAAGGAAAATGTGTTAATATTGAAAGGACTTAGGGCAGTTGGACTTTTGTTCATCTTTTCTTGAGTATGTGGTTTTCAAATAATAATTTTCTAACTTATTATAATGAATCAAATAGCAAATTTTATATAGCTGCCATTATGTACTTGATTATGTTAGGATATGTGAATTTGTACATGTACATGTGAAGATAAACATTCATATGTGATATATATTATATACGCATATGTATCACATATCGATATGTAGAAACACATGTCAAAGGAGATGAAGCTTTGACCCTAGTGCCAGACAGACTTAGGCTTGTCTCACCTTTAATACATTCTGAGCCTTGTGACTCTGGCAAGTCACTTAAGCTGTCTATGCTCTAGGCAACTCTTTAAGATTCTGGTCTAAATTAGTGAAAAGTGTTCCCTCACTTTGGAGTTATCTATATCAATCAAATCACAGGCCCTTTCTCCCCCTCCCTTCCAAGCTTAACTAGGTTTAGAAACAAGACAAATCATGTGTGAGAAATTGTAATACAACTAAACGTCCAAGGCATTCAAAGGAGTGATTTGCCCATTTGGACCAGTCTGATCAGAGAAATCTTCATAGAGGGATTGAAAATTGAGCTGAACCTTGAAAGAGCTTAACTTTACTCAAAAATGCAAACAGTGAGTTCTCTGAAGGGAACTACATAAACATGAGAGACTCTTAGTTTACATGATTGCTTTATAAAACCCCTTGTCTATGAAAGCCTTTCAAATAATTTTCAAAGGTTCTTATCAAGGACGGCCATGCAGCAACAGTTCGAGTAGGCAACCCCTGACATAATGTGATTTATGGATTCTGAAAAGCTTTTCTGTCATCATATATGCTTATTGATCTATTATTCCAGAGCTTGCAGTTCCTTTCCTTTATCCTCATTAAGGCTATGAAAATGATTGTTTGACAGAGAGAGAGAGAGAGAGAGAGAGAGAGAGAGAGAGAGAGAGAGAGAGAGAGACAGAGAGAGAGAGAGAGAGACAGAGAGAGAGGGAAAGGGAGAGAGAGAACACATTATGTGGTTGGAGAAGAGAAAGAGGTAGTGCTGTGTATAGGAAACTAAGTCAGGATGTCATATTGGAATCATGAGTCAGTTCTATCAATGACTGAACAGATTATGATATGTGAATGTAATAGATTACTTTTGTGCCCTAAGAAATAGCAAAATGGACATTTTCAGAGAAAGATGGACTTGCAGGACTTGTATTAATTGATGCAGAGTGAAGTGAGAAGAAACAAGAGAATAATTAATACAATTACAAGACTGTATAGACAAACAGCTTTGAAAGGCTTAGAAATTCTCAATGAAATTATCAACCATGATTCCCAGGGACTGGGGATGATCTATGCTGCCTATCTCCTGGAACAGAGGTGATGGATTAAGATGCAAAGTGAGATACAGGGAACTTACTTTGCTTGACAATGCATGTTTATTTTATACATACATACATGCATATGCATGTATAGTTTTCTTCTTTTAAATTGGAATGGGGATAGTGTGGAAAGGAGAGAAAAATAAAAGCTTGTTAATTGAAAAATAATGATGAAGCAGAAAGGAAGTAAAGCAATCATTGGCAATGTGATTGTCCTTGACACGTGGTCTTCATAAATTGCTGTGGCCAAGAAATTAAACCTCTTGAGGCCAACCTGTTGATGAGCTCCTCCAAACTTACACTGGTCTTCAAACAATGGACATAGAGTTTGTTGCCAGGCCCAAACTTAATGTCTTTCCAACATGGTAGAATGTGCCAAAAGACATGCTCTACTGGCAAAACCTTCATGAAGCCAGTATCCCCTCCAAGTCATAATGAGATGCCAGAATAACATTTCCTTGAAGGTGAAAACTACATTTTTTATTGATGTTTTTATGACATCACCGCATAAGACACCTATGAAGTATTACTTTAAGTAATATGAACTTCAATTAATTTTTATATGCTAGAAAATTTCACGGAAGCAAATTTTATTAAAAAAATACTCGTTCTAAAAGTGTGCATTTAATTAAACTTCACCTGTGAAGTTGAGGAAACTCTGATGATCACCTAATAAGAACTTTTAAGGAGTATAATATAGATGCCATAATCGAAATGGTTTTCCAAGTATGGGACCAACTTGATCTTCTATTTTTCTATTTTCAACTAAATGTGAATGTTTTGTGATGCAAGTTTACTTGTTTTTGGCCAAAGAACCTGTTTCTAAGAGAGGCTAATGACACTCATAAAGAGGACTCAAAGGATTTGTTGGACAACAAATAATTCTTATAAAATAGAATTTTGATGAGAAAAGTGTAAGTAAATCAGGAACAGATGGATTATATTTACACCAAAACTCACAGGTTTGAAAAAACAAGAGGAAAAACTTCTTGTGTTTGGTCCCCTGATTATTTAAAAAAAACCTGAATAGTTCAAATAAGAACTCTGATAATTTGTACCATTTCTTATGGGGATGTTTTTGGCCAACCAGTCATTTTTCACATGGGATATTTCAAATTCTAAACTTCTCATTTAAGGAACCTACAGATTATCCAAGTGACCTTTTAATGCATTGTATCAGAAATGCTTCTTGGGACAAAAACACAAGACATTATCACTTTCACTTCACCTACAACCTTAAGATATGGTCCTTTGATTTAGTTGATCAAAGTTTCTCTCTCTTCTGAACTACTGTAATACTCAGCATATTTTTAAATTACCTATTCAAGTTATGCCTTCTGGATTAGGGAGGAACAACATGGGTACAAATAAGTACAAACAAGATATGGTGTATATATATGTACGTATACACACATGTGTATATTTATTGATATTTTGGAGGAAGGAGTAAGGAAAGAACACTAATAACTTGGTAGTTCAAGAAAGTCCTGGTGTAGGGGCTGGTATTTGATCTGAATCCTGAAGGAAGTTTAAGTATTCCAGGGAGCAAGATTGAGGAGAGAAAATTTTTTTGACAATTTATACAAATGAAAGGTCAAGTACAGAGATCAGCAAGTCAGCAATATGGAATATAAAGTTAATGAGGAACAGTAATATGAAATTAATATGGAAAATAGGTTGAAAACTGCCCCTGTCTTTCTCCTACCTTGTACCAATGTAAAATGAAGCATAAGGGAGATAAATTCTTTAGTATAAGAATTGAATATATTTTGTTATATGTGATTTGTTTATATATATATATATATATATACACATACATATACACACACATGTACATAATATTGGAAATGCAATACTATTGTACTAGGTGCTAGAGGTAGAAAGACAGGAATGGAACCATCCCTATTCTCAAAGCACCTACATTTTATCTGGGGTAAATACAGGTACATATGTAGGAATCTATCGAATATATACTGGGAATGTTAGAGAAGAAGGACACTAGCTATAGGGGATCAAGAAATGTAACACAAGATAACAACTGAGTTGAGTGTTGAAAGAAGCAAGGGTCCTAGGTAACTGGGTAGTGCAGTGGTACAGCATTGAACTTGAAGTCAGGACAATCTGAGTTCATATCTAGCCTTAGATGATACTTGGTACATGACCCTGTGGAAGTTACTTAATCTCTGCCTGCCTCAATCTCCTCATCTGAAAAATGGGGATAATATTAGTACTCACTTCCTGTGGTTGTTGTGAGGATAAAATGAGATGATATTTATAAAATGCTTTGGAAACCTCAAAATGCAATGTTAATAATAATAATATTATTGACTAATGATAATAGCAATAATGTTTTAAAGGTAGATATGAGGAAAGAGAGAGAACTCCAGGTATGGAGGGCCAGTACAAAGTCACAGAGATGGGAAGAGTGATATGTATAAGGAACAACAAGCAGGCTAGTATGTCCAGAATATAGAATGTGTAAGAAGTCAAAGTGATTTTTCAACGTTAGATCTAAATGAAAGACTTTTCTAATAGATTGGAGCTGAACCATAGGGAGCATTTGGATTTAGAAAGTTAAAGGGATGGTGAAGCTACAGGGCTTTAGACTGAGACACGTTTCTCAGGAATCAGATTTGATTATGGTCAAAGCTGGGAGATGGATGGTGGGGGACTGCATGTTAGCATGTGGGCAGCAAGACCGTTTGTGAAAATATGACCCATGAGTAGGTGAAGCACAACTGGAGCTCCCTTAGGTGGTGGGAAGGGTTCTGAAAATGAAAGGGCTAAGTCCACTGGGGTATTACTGTCTTATTCAGTGTCATACAAAACACAAAATGACTGTTGAGCATAATGGTAGAACTGGGCAACCACAGAATAAAGACTTTAGGAAGGATAGGTAGGCGAGAGGGATGGGTATTGATCAATTAGAGATGCACGGAGGGCTAACGATTAGGAAGAATAGAATGTAATGAGTGCATGATACGTACGAATCTATGCATCTGTTCATATTGCCACAAATTCAACGCAGAATGTTCAAGTGCACAGCGTGTTCTGGGCACTGTTCTAAGCACTGAGATAACAAAAACTAAAACCAAAACTTCTTTCACTTAAAGAGATCACATTTATGGGACACTGGATGTGAGTCAGACTCAGAGTTAGGAAGACATAGATTCCAGTCGTATCCTATGTGACCCTGGGCAAGTTTAAGCAGACCTATCCTTGGGATTTCCTAAGGTCCCTGGAAAATGTTTCCTTAAGAGTGAAATACTTAATTCAGTTCAGCCTTTGACAGCTTTTTCTTTTTCGAATCGTCTCTCTGAGCACACAGCTTGAAGCATAAAGATAGCCATGCAGGGCCAAAGCATTGGTTCATTGAGTCTGTTTTGCCTTAGGCTTGAACCAACATCTGTTGCTTTGGGAGGAAGGTAACTCCCATCATTAATGGAGTGGGCCAATTTTGCAGAGCTGAACATGAAGAGAAAGTTATTTCCTGTCTTTTGTTTTAACCAGTGCAGTCCTTGAAATATTGGATTTAATTAGCCCATATGAATACAAGTACTATGCATGGGAATGCACTCTTGGAGATGATAGTGATCCTATTTTCTCCAGAAATGTAAAACAGCATAAATCTTCATTCCTGATATCTAGAGGTAAATGCTACTTACATTTTTCATTAGGCATTACGAAAGATTTGTTTCCCAAATTCCCAAAGAATGTTGATTCAGGATGATTTATGTGGTCATATGAGTTGAAGTTCACTAGATTTCTGTTTGCCCCTGAGAATCTGATACTTTTATGACACTGGAATGATTTACTTCATAGAAGGAAGTAAGCTCCATTGGCAATGTTTACCAGTGGGCAGTGGAGGATTTCGTTTTGAAAAAGCACTTGTTAAAGACAGGAAAAGCCAAGACCTATGAATAGCTTATCTTTCTATTAGAAAGCTTCTCAGACTGCTCCAATCTGTTGCCCTGGCTCTTCATGTGTTCCCAAGGAACAATGATGAATTCTCTCCATTGTAGTCTGTTTGAACACTGGAGCTTTTTTTTACACAACATTTGGATAGGTAAAACTGTAGCCAATTCTAAACTTGCTGTTCTTAAACAAGATCTGAACTTCTTTTTGAAACCTCCCTGTTGTGGATATCTGTCAAAGATGTCAAAATTGCACAATTACCATGCCAGTTTAAACAGGGCTATTCTTGGCATTTACTGACTTGGTGTGTGTGTGTGTGTGTGTGTGTGTGTGCACATGCACATATGTTAACTTTTTCTTTTTTTTTCTTTTTCAGAATAATTTGGTGCCATTTGGCCTTTCTTTCCACTTTCACCTCCACCAAATATGCTTTCCCTGTAGTGTCTATATTTTTCTAGTTATCTCTGTGGAGATACAACACAAATGGATTTAAGGTTCCATCATGTTCAGTAATTTGGGAACAACTGCTCTGTCATTTCTGCTCATAAATCAGGGTCAAGATAGGATATCATTTTGGTATTTTTATTGCAGCATAATCCAAAATGTATAAAATTTGGTTGGAAAGTTTCAAGCCTTCTAGACCACCACAGCAGATTATATGAGGTGATGACATTGGTAACCCAACATATCATCATGAAATATTCACAGCTTTTCCAAAATAAAAATCTAGATTCATAACACATTAGAAAAGATGATAATCACGGCCAAATCTAGGGAAAATAGTGAAGCAGTGGAAGTTTGTCTTCATTTCCTCGCCTTCCTTATGTCCTTTCTACCCCTTCAATGCCTAATTCAGCTTTTCAGTGCTCTCCTGCTTGCTCTGGGCTCCATCAGTGGAGGGAAATTGATCCGATAAATTTATTGACACTAACACATCAGGCAGATAATGTATAAAGCAAGAGGATATCAGTAAAGACCATTCTTATTTAAAGTATTAAATTGTTCTCAGCATTTTAGGCACTGTGGAGCTATTTTGGGCCATTTGCAGAGCCCTTGAAATTATGCCATGCAGAATAATGTCTACTTGGAATATTGGTCTTACTTAGGGCTTACTATTTCTTTAAAGATTTCCAGAGATAACTGTTTCACAGTTTTCCTAAGGGTCTTTCAGAACATGCTAGGTACAAATGCCTTTTCTCAGGTAAACATCTTTAGAGGGAAATTGAATGGACTGTGGACAACAGAGACATTTATGGACTTTAACTGATACCTGTAGTTAAACTTATAGCAGAGAGTACTTACTTTGGTCAGTTAGAATCTATATTCAAAATGCTCCTTCCTTTATTCTCCCTGGATAGGACTCCATGTATGGAAAAAAAATAGCACTGAGCTTAGCTTATAAAAAGTAAAAGTATTTTCCAGTTCATTACTCTCCTATATTGTTGCTGAGCCACATAGCTAGTCAGCGTCTGAGGCCGGAGTTGAACTCAAAAAGATAAAGGCTTCCTGATTCTAAGCCCACTGCTCTATTCATTATACACCCTGTATCATTGACTGCTTCTCAGCCACTGCTGTTTTAAAAAAGGTTATGCTTTCCTGCTTGACTGGGAAGCCCTTTGTCCAATTTTTCTTGGAATTAAATTAATTCATTCAATTATGTCTAAGGTTCAGGTGTTTATCTAAAGGTGTTTTTCAATTCCATAGATTTTTTTTGTTATATTTTGGTGAACTTGTATTTTATTAAAAATTAGAACATATTTGCCAATTTCTTTCCTGGAATAATATCTGTCTTTCTGTCATTAAATGAGGAATTTAGAAATTAGAAAACTAGAACATTGGATTTGGGTTTGGAAAGTTATGAGTTCAAATATAGCTTTAGTGCTTTACAACTGCATGACACCTAACTTCTCTGTGCCTTTATTTCCTTAACTGCGAAGTGCATATAATAATAGCCCATACTTCCCAGGGTTGTTGTTGTAAAGCACTGTGCAAACATTAAAGTGCAATATAAATGCTAGCTATTGTTTAATTTCAAGCCCAATCATGCCAGAGTTCATTATTTTGGGGAATAAAGAGATTTCCTCTCCAACTCAGGGACACTATTTTATTTTCAGGGTGTAAAGAAATATATCCAGGTCATTCCCCACTGTCATCAGTGAAACCCAAATCATCCAAGAAATTTAATGATTCAGATTGAATGCATATCTACAAAGTGGATACTGTATTCAGAACTGTGTTGGGAGAGATAGGGTATACAAAGGGTTAAAAAGAGGTAGACTGATGTAGTAGAAATAGGGCTGGATTTGAACTCAGAGGACATGGGTTTAAATCCTAGTTTTGCCTCTTATAATCTATGTGAATTTGAGGAAGCAATTTCCCTCTAAGCCTCTTTCATCACTTATAAAATGAGGAGTTTGAACTCAGTTATCTCTAAAATCTTTGCAATTTTAAGTATTTACTCCCATGTGTGGAAGTCTGTCCTCCTGGAGCTATTAGCTTAATAGGCAAGATGAAATGTAGGGAACTGCGTATAATACAATGTATAAAATACTATGGAATTTTAGGGGAGGAAGAGATAACTTTTGGCTTTAGAGAGGCAGAGGATTCTCCCTGAAGGAGACTACATCTGAGTTGGTTCTTCAGGGATGGGTAAGAATTGGAATGACAAAAGTTGGGGATTCAGGGAACTGATGGATATGTGAATAAAGTCGTAGGTGTGGAAAATTTCAGGCATGTTCTGGGAATGTCAGATAGTCTCATTTTTCTCAAATATGGAATATGCTGGAGTGGACAAATGTGAAATATGGTTGGAAAAGTAGTTTGGGGCCAAATCATGAGATTTGTTCATCTTTTCTATCTGATGGAAATCTATCTTCTTTTCAAAGGTCTCCTGTGTAATACATAATTCAATGACCATTTCATCTAAAAACAATTATTCTTAATTTTTCCTAAATCTAATTATAACTTCTGATCCTGCAGCCCAATCCTATTTTCCTTGTTGTTCAGTAGGAATGCAAAAGAGCCAGGAGCCATTAGTGAATTTTTTAACAGAGTGGGGAGAAAGAACAAGATATGTAATTATTTTGGTGTGGGGAGGTCCTGGGAACTTCAACCAATGAAGATCACTCTGCCAATCAGTCTTAAAGAGTTACTTGGGTTAATGAGAGGTGAAATGATTTGCTTAGGGTTCTAGAGAAAGCAGCATCAGAGGTGGGGCATAAGCCAGAGTCTTTCTGAATCTGACTCTGAGTATCTACTAGGCTATGCTACTTCTACTCTTAATGAAATTAAAGTCAATTCTGGATGCATAAGCATACATTTCAGAAATGCCCCCTGATGATCTGTTGCAAAATAAACTCCTATTTTGTGTTTATTCCTTTCCTTCAGGAGGCCCCTATGAATGCAGAGACTGCCAGGGATATTATTTATATCTATGCTCTATTATAATCCCTTACATATTTAAACAGTACAATTTATTCATTTGATATTCTCCAAGTCGGAGAACCACTTGTTCTTTTAACTCCTTTCTGGATGTACTCCATGTTTTCAGCTCAAATTGCACAGTCCAGAACCCAACTCACCACTATAGATACTTTTGATTTCCCCCCATCCATATTGAAATTCTCTGTAACCTTGGTCCCTACGCTGCTTTTGACTCCTTGGCAACTTTGCCACTAGCCATTTATGCCCCTGCTTCCTCCTTTTGCAGTTTATCTTCAGGACGCTTCCTGATGGTGAGCAGATGCTCTCAGTAGCTGTGGAGAGTAACCTCAGCTGCTAAAATGAGAAAGCTGGTGTCCTACTATTATTTAACTCGTCATCATTTGACAGGGGCTTTCTAACTATAAGTCTGCTTTGATACTCTTACTAAGTTTTCATAAGCATATTATGTTTTATGTATATTTTTCACCACTTAGAAATGTGGATGACTGCAAAATATGTGTCTTTCTTTCTAGACTCCTGGGGATTAAAGGAGAAAATAACATTTCAATTTTTTCTCTATAGTCCAATGTAATGAGAGAAGAAAAATTAATCTTTGGAAAGGCTCATAGCCTTGTCTCTTAGAAATCTAATGTGTATTCTTGACCAATAAGAAGAATGTTTTGGCTACTTAAAAAATCAGTAAAGGATGTAAATGAAATATGAATAGAATGATGTAAACTTTAGAATACAAATGAAGCACCAAAAGGAAGCTCCATAGGAAGCTTAATATGTCAAAAACATTTGTTAGAAAATTTAAAGCCGTGATTTATAGATGCAAGAGATGTTGCCAATGTCCTATGAAAGCTTTGAAATTTTCTTTCCCGTAAACTCAGTTGACAGGTCTCTTAAGTGATGGTGATTAAACCCAGTTGCTCCATAGATGTAAATATTCTATCTAGGGAAAGCATTATTACTCAACAAAATTGAATCATAAGCTCTTAGGGATATAACATATCCCATTGGCTTTCAAAATCTGAATGAAGCTGGATGAATACAAGGCAAGGAGGAAACAGGCACATTATGATACCTTACTATCCCTTAATATCCTCCCAAAAAAGGTTGGATTTTTAAAATGATTGAATAAAAGTTCACATCTTATTAAATGGTTTTCTAGGAATATTTATCCTTGTGAAGTCTATAAAAAGATTCCTTGAGAGTAATTAGATCAAATGGATCACATTCCAGAATTGGAATTAATCTCAGAAGATTTCTAGTTGAACCCCTCATTCTTTAGGTGAGAAAACTAAAGCCCAGGTAGATGATGTGACTTGCTTTTGGTCTAATGGGAAGTGCAGTAGAGTCAAAATCCGAACCTGCGTCCTCCAACTTGAGTCAGCACTTTTCACTGTCATATCATCCCTGATCTTAGACCTTCATGAATTTTAAATTGCCCCTATGCTACATAATTTTCAAGCTTATAATTTTTCAATATAAGAAAATACTGAACACTTAAAAAAATGAGCTGGGTTGTATGAATTCAGGAAAATGTCTATGTTACTTTAAAGAACCATTATGATCGAATGTCTTAAAGGATGATTCGTTCAGTTTAAATGTTCTTTTAATCTTCAATCCTTTATAAAGACAGAGTTGTTAGCTTCTGCATTTCATGTTAACATTCATAATTTTTAATCATTTACAATTCAAATTTAGGTTTGTGGTAAAAATTTTATCTACCATATACTTTTATTCTACCTCCTAAAATGTTTCCTTCATCCATGTTATCTAGGGTACCATCCTTCAGAAAAACTAAAAAATGAACAAACCCTCTGCATCTTGGTTTCTCATTCTATAATCTCAATGATTTGCAGCTGAGGTCTTCTTCCTTATCCCAGTTACAGTTTCCTTTTCTCAACTTGTAACTAGCATCTTCTACTGTGTCTGAGGGACTTCTGTTCTATGCTGAACATTCTCCTTCTTCCTCCATTTCTTGTACAAGTCTCATCTCTTTCCTTTTGGCTTAATTGAAAACTGACTTTCCCTTGACAAAAACCTTGCTCTTGAAACTGTCTACCACAAAGACCAATCATTACGGTTTTGTTGTTTATCCCTGGTGCAACCTAGGACAAGTCACTTTTGTTTTTGAACCTCTATGGCCCTTACTTTTATCAACTATGAAAAGAACAGGCTACATTAGATGATCTTAATAGTTTTTTTTCTATCTACACTTAACATTTTATTCTTATGAAGTAGTGAAAGCTATCATTCATCTTCCCTATCTCCTCTCAGCATGCTCTCATTGACTGGCATAGAGATATACTAAAGCAATGTTGGACTAGACTGAGTTCTAGGTTTTTCCCTATAAAGCTGATCTCCTGGGTTCTCATGCAATGTGTATACAAGTTGAAGTAACTAACATTTCCTGCTCAGAAGATCACAACACCTTATATGGTTTAGATATCTGTCCCAGCTGCTCTGGAATACTCCAGGACTCCTCTATCCATGTCCTTCCTCCACTCTTAGTCTTTTACTATCATCTGTTTTCCAAAGGACTCTCTGAAGGGTTAAGGGAATATAAGATCTTCCCTGTCCATTTATAGGCCAATGTGACCACATGTGTTCCTTTTTCCCTTGGAACTGGGGCCATATTTACAGATCTAAAGTATACAGGTATTTCAATCATGGATGTCTTGGTTCTTTGAACTGTGGCACAGTTTACAGTGGGATGCATTTCATGCTGAGTCACATAGAGCCCTGGTGTAAAGCCCATCAGCTGCTGAGCCAATTAGGTGCTAAGCACATATACTTTTAAGCTTTTCTACATTAAGCCAGTCAGGTACCAGGTCTTTGTTTGAAATATATTTATACACACAGATACATACATATATATAGTAGCATACATATACACATACATAAACATACACACACATATAGCATATATATATTTATATACATATATACTGGTAGGCTGGTATTTTGCTTTGGTGCTCACTCATGGGAAGAAAGTTTCATTGTGATTTCCCAGATAAGACTCTGGGTAGCCATTGTTAAGGGGCCCCCTAACTTTGTGAACCCAGATGTTGGTGCTCTCTGGTCTGGTGATGTAAATTGTTCTATTACTCTGTTTAGACAGTTGGGGCCCTGTCTATTGGAGTCTTTCTTGGATACTCACTTCTTTGTATTGATCTGCATTGTTTAAGGCACTTTGAAGTTGTCTTTCCTTTATAAAAGCAGATCAAGAACCTGTGCTACCAGCCCTTCTGTGTGCTGGTGTTACTGGTCTTACACCTCCACAGCAGCTGCTAGTAGCATTAATACTACACTCTCCCTGTCATCTCTTCTTTTTCTACACCCTGACACAATGATCCCTAGGATCATAATATCTGAGAACTTTCTCCCACGGATGGAATCTCCTTTGCATCAACATAATGTATACTTGAAGTTGTGTGGGAGAGTTTACATTAAGGACCCTAGCTTATTCCTATTTCATCAACATTATTTTGCCTTAAGATGTTAGCTCTCGTATTATTTAAAAATGTGGAAATAGGAAATTGTTAGAACTTAAATCTGTTTTGGAATATGATGGTTATCATACATATCACCCCCACTCTCTCCCCACATTTTGCACACCATGCTTCTCTTAATGTAGCCTAGGATAGGCTTTCATATTGCACTGTTGAAATTTCATGAACTTGAAGTGAACTAAAACCTCTGTATTTTATTTTCCTGGAATTGTTCGTGTTTAATTGCAATCTAATTCTGGTTTTATTAATCTTTCTATCTATCCAGGACCCCACGATTTGTCATTTAATGATGTTCTATCACTTTAGTATTCTTATTCCTTTAATTTTTTTGTTATTTTCTGCTTTCAAATACCAACCCCTTGGGAACTCATCCTGTCACTTTATCTGTCTCTACTATTGAAGGTTGCTAAGCATTGCTGGAGAAAATCATGAAAACATGCTGATTGGTTCCACTATAAATTTTGCCATCTAAACTTAGCAGGACCCTTGCTGCTACTTGGCAATCCTTGTATTTATTTCTTGTTAAGTTACAGAATCTCAGACTCACAAAATACCAGGGTTAGAAAGGCTCTAAGAGGCTCTCAGCTTTGACTGAAAACTGAGCAGGAATCCCCTTTACCACATCCTTAATGTTCCTCTGGTTTTACAGGTCTTTTTGGGGCAATCACTTTATAAAGTACCTCTAGTTAATTATAATTGTTTATCAGTTGCTCCCCTCTTATTTTTCAGTTCTAAATAGGTTCCACCCTTACTTCTTCCTCCTTATGCTAGCCACTGAGATAAAGTATTTGAACAATATTTGTAGGTTTTTTGTATAGAGGTATACCCTTTTCCAAGATTACATCCATTTACAACTTTGCCAGCACTTTGAAATGGATCATTAAACTCTAAATAACTCCACAGTCAACTGATCAACAAAGCACACCAACAAAATAACAAATGTTTCAAAAGAAAAAATAAAAAAAAACACTTTACAATCTGATTGATATCTTTTATCACTTAGTGTATATCGAATGCTCATTTGTGCCTACATTATAAAACAACAAAATATGAAAGGAAACGTCCAAACCTACACAAGATTGAATAAAACAAATAATTGATCTTAAATGTTTGTAATATTCTCCATACAATAAAATATTAGTTTTTGTCCTTAGAATGTTAACTCTAATATTTAAAAATGATGAAAATAAGAAATTGTTAGAATTTACATAGATTTGGTAAGCTTTATTAGCATGACATATTTTTTAGAATACTAAATTGGGGAAGTTTCATTATTAAAGAGTAATAATATGATTCTCAGAACAATTCATTTTATTAGTGATAAGTATGTGTAAGTAACTTAAACATAGAAATTTCTTTTTATTAGTATTTTTCATGTGGAAAAAATAAAGTACAAAGTAAATTTTTATCACCTAATTTTGTTGAGTGTAGTATCTAATATAAATTATGCAATATGAATTAAAGTGTATGTGGACTTGGTGAAGTAGAGTGGTCAGAGGAATAGATAAAAGTAAAAAGTTGGATTATTTTTCCATGTTTTGTGATAATACTTATGAAATGTGTTCACATATGTTCAGTCATGCAGTGGAATTCTTAATATGCAGAAATATGTATGTAGTACAGACTAATCTGTCAGTTGTATGCTGAGTATCATTTCATGAATGTTATTGTTTCTAGCCCTACTTCATCAATAGTTTGCATTTTCTAGAAGTGTTATACATTGCTGAAATTCATATTATGCTTATGATTTTTGATAGTATTCAGTGAGATAACTTGTTAGTCTCACAGAAAAAACAAACAAGCCTCTAGTTAAGAAAGTATTGATAAATTGAAAGTCCCCGTATTCCCCAAAATATTTATAGCAGCATTTTTTTTATCATAGCATGTCACTGGAAACAAAGTAGATTTTCATCTATTGGAGAATGACTGAATATGTGGCACATGAATTTATTGGCATATTGTGGCATAATATGTAGTTACTACATGATGATAGTATAAAGTAATGACTATCCTGGATATACGGAAACCTGGAAAAACTTCCATGAGCTAATGCAAAAAAAATAGAGCCAGAGAAAATAAACACACTATAACAATATAAGTGGGAAAAAACATAAAACAAGAGACAATAAATTTTACAAAAAATAAAAAATTAATGTTACAAAATAAAAATAATAATAAAAAGCAAGCTTGGCACAAAAGAAGATAGACATTTGAAATAGACATTTTTCATTTCTTTATAGGGATAGAGATTCCACAGGTATGGAACATTGCATATTAATCAGATTGTTTTTGGATGTATAAATGTATTTTAACAATATTTTTCTCTCCTTTTAATAAAAAGTTTTGTTTTTTTTTTTAAACAGGAATAGATCTCTGGTATGGGATATGTAGGTGGATTAAAAAAAAAACAATCAATAAAAGATTTTTGTAAAAAGAAAACTCATACACTCAATTTTCCTTGTAAAATAGATCATAGTATGTATCTTGGTCTCTTCATTTGTATTATATCCAGGGGGGATGCAGGAGTCAGCTCAAATTGATAAATTGTTAATGGGATGATTGTTAAATTTTCAGTGTGAGCATTTACAACTCTGATACCAGCAAACTAAAAAAAAATCAGGGCTTGATTTATTGCTCTTTTGGTTCTCCAGGGTTCAGAAAGTGATGAAGAAAATATTAATAATTCAGATTAAAAACTTTAAAAGAGGTCACTTGTATATTTTTGGGAGAATTCTGATTGTTAAACATTTACTAGTGCACCACTCCTTCTGTCATCTGTGTTAAATGACCTAGCGGCTCCTCATACAGAACTTGTCACATGCCATTACAGGTCTTGTGATTTGGAAAGAACAAGAGACTGTTGAACACATTGCTCTTTTTGCTTAGTAAATATATCAGTGATTGTCTACAATGCTAAGTGTACTGTACAATATCCAAATCTACCAGGAATCAGAAATCAAAGAACCACTTTGTTAAGTCCGTTAGAGACTCAGAATTTTTATGAAATTCCTAAAGAATCTAGATTGTTATGATGAAACTCAGCATGACAAAGTACCAGGTCAGTAAGGTGTTTGTCCTCCATTCAAACTAAGGTGCCACTCTTTAGAGGATCTTTTAATAACTCAACCAGCCCTAAATAACTTGGCACTTAATTTTAACTTATCCAATCATCAAGATGAGCTTTTAGCTTCTAAACTAAAAATAACAATAATTATAGATAATAGAATTTAACACTTTAAAATAGATGCATATGTACACATACATATAGTGTATATACACATATGCGCATATAAGTATATGCATACACACATATATGTTTGAGTCTCATGACAGTCCTGGGAGGTATTGCTATTATCTCCATTTTATTCTTGAGAAAACTGAGGCAATCAAATGGTCAGTGATTTGCCCAGGGTTATACAACTGGTAAGTGCCTGATGTAGAACTTAACCTCAGGTCATCCTGGGTTCAAGTCTACTGCTCTAGCACTGCACAACCTAACTGCCTAGGTTAAATCTTCATTACCAGATTATGGTATCTCCTGTAAAGGGTTACCAAAATATGTTCAAAATAATAACCTTTCTTTTGAGATTCATTAAGGATGGAAATGATCGTGAGTATATCTATGCGAATCTAAAAATGAATCCTCTTTAATTACCAGTACAACTTTGCTACTGTTTTATTTGGGAAACAGGAACAAAAAACAATAGTAATATTTAATTAAAAAAAAAAAAACCTCAAAGGAAACAATTGCTTCCAGGAAAGAATAAGTAGAAAGCCAACAAATGATTACAGTTGTAATGAAAAAGTGTTCTTAGCACCAAATAATAGCTAGCAGTTATATGGTGCTTTAAGGTTTGCAAATTACTTTGTGTATTTTGACTCATTTGATATTGACATCAACCCTCTGGGACAGCATTATTATTATCCCCATTTTACAGATGATTACAGATTTTCCAGCTCTACTAAATTTTAACCTTTGTTTTCCCCTGAGGTGGTGGATCAAAATGGTGCAAGTTTTCTTTTCTCTACTTCACATTTCTTGTCTTCACTCATCATCTTTTCATCCCCTCTTTTCTTTTAGGATGAAGTATTGCTTTCATTTTTAAACCTAACCCTTCTAATTATTTCTGTTCCCATAACCTCTCATCTGCTCTGGGACCTTGTTCCATTAATTATCACCTCCTTATCTTAAATCTTTACATCTGCCCTTTCCAATGGATATACTTTTTTGGGTCAAAGTTCTTGTCAGTTATGGGTCAGGATAGGTCAGGAATAACTAGGATGTTGAGATAAAGCTAAAAGTCCATGTGGGCAAGATTGGGCATTTCAAAGGGTCAATGAGGGACTTTTGTTTATTTTTTAACATTATGCTTTAAAAATACATTTCTTTGTTTTTGTCGAAACCTGTGATTTCATTGAGTTAGGGAATTACTTGAGAGGAAACTTTTTTGTATGAAAGCATGCTGGCAATTAACCTTTTCATTTAAAATCTTAATGATCTTCTTGGACATTGAGAGATTAAGTAAGCAGCATGCCTGGGGTCACAAAGTCAACAGTGTTGAAAGCTGAATTTGATTCCAAATGTTCCTTACTCTGAGAACTATCCTCTATTTATTCTACCACATTGCTTCTCATAATTAGTATTTTTAACTCTAGAAAATTCTGATTTTCATGTCTTTTCATTAGTAGTTATGGAGTAGTGAGGGTTCAACCAATTCTAATTTTCCCTCATCCCATTGCTAATTCATTGCCTAAATGAATTTTTGGTACAAATACCCTTTTCTCTTCTCTGGAAAGTCATATCAAAAGGATCTTTAATTCTCTCTCTTTGTTGGTGTTCTGTCTGTCTCTCTGTCTCTATCTCTCTGTCTCTCTCTCTGTCTCTCTCTCTGTCTCTCTCTGTCTCTCTGTCTCTCTGTCTCTCTCTCTCTCTCTCTCTCTCTCTCTCTCTCTCTCTCTCTCTCTCTTTTCTCTGTTTCTCTCCCCCCCCCCATTTCTGTGCCTGTTTTTGTGTTAATCTGTCTATTCATCTCTCTCCTTCAGCAATTTGTTCAATTTTATATTTTCACTTTTGGTTTTCTTTCTGTGAAATGTGTTTAATTTGGAGAGTTAAGGATCCTGAAATTATTGTCTTACTAGCTATGACTTCTTGCATTTCAATTAACTTTTCCTTTATGTGCTAAGACAGGTGGAGAATGTAAATTTAATAGTGGTCTTGAGTTGATTTCTGAGGTTCTATTCAATATGATGCAAATTCTTTGTTTTATCTCTTTTTTATGTGAATTTTTGCTTAACTTTACTTGATACCATGATTGTAATTCTTCTTTTATTCTTCTGTTACACAATAAACTCCCTCCACAGCATCTCATATTTTATTCTGATTCCTTTGCTTTTCCTTCTGAGCATCAAATTATTGGGTTTTGTTTTCTTATCCAGTCTGTAACCCTTTTTATTTTATTGCATTGTTTAATCTGTGCACATTTAAATTATGAGGTAATGAAAATTTTTCCTTAGTTTGTCATTAATTTTTTTCTGAATTATAATTTCACCCTCTTTTTTCTTTTTTAAATTAATTTATTTTTAGTTTTCAACATTTATTTCCATAAGATTTTGAGTTTTAAATTTTCTCTCCCTCTCCTCCTACCCTTCCCCAAGATGGCATGCAATTCTACATATACATTCATATTAAACATATCTTCACATTAGTCACATTGTAAAGAAGAATTAGAATCAACAGGAGGAACCACTAGAAAAGAGAAATCAAACAGCAACAAAAGTGAGCAACAGGTATGCTTTGATCTGCATTCAGACTCCATCATTGTTTTTTGGATGAGGATAGCACGTTCCATCATGAGTTTTTTGGAGTTGTCTTAGATACTTGCATTGCTGGGAAGAACTAATCTATCAAAGTTAGTCATCACACAATGTGTCTGTTACTATGTACAATCTTCTGGTTCTTGTCACTTCACTCAGCATCAGTTCATATAAGTTTTTCCAGGTTTTTCTGAAGTCCACTTGCTCATCATTTCTTACAGCACAATAATGTTTAATTACATTCACATACTTGTTCAGTCATTCCCCAATTGATGGGCATCCCCTTAATTTACAATTTTTGGCCACCACAAAAAAGGTGCCATAAATATTTTATACCATTTTTATGATCTCTTTGGGATACAGACCTATGATTGGTATTGCTGGGTCATAGTTTTCTCGCCCTTTAGTCATAGTTCTACATTGCTTTCCAGAAGGATTGGATAATTTCACAACTCCATCAACAATTCATTAGTGTTCCAATTCTCCCACATCTCCAATATTTATCATTTTCCTATTTCTAATGTTAACCAATCTGATAGATGTGATGTGGTACCGCAGAGTTGTTTTGATTTCCATCTCTCTAATCAGTGGTGGTTTAGAACATTTTTTCATAGGACTAAAGTCATATGACTTTAATTTCTTCCTCTGAAACTGCCTGTTCATGTCCTTTGACCATTCATCAATTGAGGAATAAATAAATTATGTTTTTATAAATTTAACTCAGTTTTCTATGTATTTTAGAAATAAGACCTTTATCAGAGACACTGGCTATAAAAATTGTTTCCCAACTTTCTGCTTCTTGTAATCTTGCTTGCATTGGCTTTGTGCAAAAACTGTTCAATGTAATGTTATTACAATCATATGTTTTGCATTTCATAATGTTCTCTATGTCTTGTTTGACCATAAATTCTTCCCTTCTCCATAAATCTGGCAGGTAAACTATTCCTTCTCTCCTAGTTTGATTATAGCATCAGCCAATATATATCTAAATTTCATACCCATTTTGACTCTAATTTGGTATATATGGTGTAATATGTGGGTCTATGTCTTGTTTCTGTCATATCATTTTCCAATTTTCCCGGTAGTTTTTGTAAAATAATGAATTCTTATCTCAGAGGCTGAATGGAGTCTTTGTATTTATCAAACAGTAGATTACTATAGTCATTGACTATATATAGTCATTATGTCTTATAAAACTAACCTATTCCACTGATCCACCACTCTGTTTCTTAGCCAGTACCAAGTAGTTTTGATGATTGTTGCTTTATGATACAATTTAAGATCTGGCACAATTAGGCTACCATCCCTTATATTTCTTTTCATTAATTCCCTTGATAGTCTGGACTTTTTGTTCTTACAGATGAAATTTGATATTATTTTTTCTAACTCTACAAAATAATTTTTTGGTAACTTATTTGGAATGACACTTGGTAAGTAAATTAATTTGGGTAGAATTGTCATTTTTTATTATATTAGCTTGGCTTACAGCAATGATAATTTAAATGGGAAGACCTTTTCCATTCATTAATAGATCCATGTGACCTATCTGGGTTCCAGAGAAGAGTGAGTCACATGGAGCCTGTGGTAGGAGTAGTTTGTTGAATTGATGGAACAGGAATGGTGGAATAGGAAGAAATGAAACTACAGCACTACTGAGAGGAAATTGGTCATATAGTTACAACTTAAGGAGGCAGGTAAACAGGCAGCTGACTAGTGTGAGGGAGAGAGCTTGTCTGTGATTTGTTTAACTGAATTGGTTTGTGGGAAGTCTAACAGAGGGAAGGCTGGGGGTTGGTATTGTCCTCTGCATTGTTATTGTGAATAGATTTCTTTGTTACTATGGTGTATTTGACTTTCTGGTATTGGAATTTGGCTTTCTGTTCTCTGAATAAATGTTTTGGTTCTATCTTTCATGTGGAGAGTCTGTTCTATTTTGTGATTCAGAATTGCATTGGCATACTCATAGCTGGCATATTCATATACACGTACCCATGAGCAACTGGTGTTTTTCCATTTATTTAGATCTGGCTTTATTTGTGTGAAAAGTGTTTTGTTATTGTTTTCATATAGTCCCTATGTTTGTTTTGCCAGGTAGACTCCCAATTATTTTATAATGTTATAGTAACTTTAAATGGGATGTCTCTTTCTATCTCTTGCTGTTGGGCTTTGTTAGTAACATATAGAAATGCAGATGATTTATGTCAGCTTATTTTGTATACTGCAACTTCACTAAAGTTGTTTATTTTTTCAAGTAGCTTTCTACTTGATTCTCTAGGATTCTCTAAGCATATCATCTTGCGGTCTGCATTTCTTCTTTGTTTATTCTATTTCCTTCAATTTCTTTTCTTCTCTTATTGCTAAAGCTAACATTTCTAGGACCATATTGAATAACAGTGGTGATAATGGACATCCTTGTTTCAGCCTTGATCTTTTCAGAAACACTCCTAACTTATTCCTAGTACATTTAAAGTTTGCTAATGGTTTTAGATAGATGCTACTTATCATTTTAAGAAAGACTCCATTTATTCCTATGCTCTCTAGTATTTTTAATAGGAATGGGTGTTGTAGTTTGGTAAAAGCTTTCTCTGCATCTATTGTGATAATTGTGTGATTTCTGTTAGTTTTTGTGATACAGTCAGTTATGCTGATAGTTTTCTTAATATTGAGCCAGCCCTGAATTCCTGGTATAAATCCTACCTGGTCATAGTGTATTATCCCTGAGAAAGTTGCTATAATCTTTTTGCTTATATTTTATTCACAATTTTTTGCATCTATATTCATTAGGGAAATTTGTCTATAATTTTCTTTCTCTGTTTTGGCTCTTCCAAGTTTAGGTATCAGTACCATATTTGTATCATAAAAAGAATTTGGTGGGACTCCACCTGTTTTTCCAAATATTTTATATAGCATTGGGAATTAATTGTTCTTTAAATTTTTGGTAGAATTCACTTGAATCCATCTAGCCTTGGAGATTTTTTCATTGGCGGTTTGTTAAATTTCTTTTTCTGAAATGGGGTTAAGTATTTTATTTCCTCTTCTGTTAATCTGGGCAATTTGTATTTTTTTAAATATTCATTCATTTCACTAAGATTGCCTAATTTATTGACATACTATTGGGCAAAATAGCTCCTAATTATTGTTTTAATTTCTTCTTCATTGGTGGTGAATTCACTCTTTTAATTTTTGATGCTGGTAATTTGTTTTTCTTCTTTCTTTTATTTTAAATTAAATTAACCAAAGGTTTATATATTTTATTTTTTCATAAATACAACTCTAAATTTTATTTATTAATTCAATGGTTTTCTTAATTTCAATTTCATTATTCTCTTTTTGTTTTCAGAATTTCTAATTTGATATTTAATTGTGGAGTTTTAATTTGTTCTTTGTCTAGCTTTTTTGGCTGCATTGATCTCCCCTTTCTCTAATTTATTCAAGCAAGCATTTAGAGAAATAAAACTTTCCCTAAGAACCATTTTTGCTGCATCCCATAAGTTTTGATATATAGTTTCATTATTGTCATTCTCTTGGATGACGTTATCAATTGTTTCTGTGATTTGTTGTTTGACCCACTTATTCTTTGGGATTAGACTATTTAGTTTCCAATTAATTTTTAGTCAGTTTTTCTATGGCCATTTATTACATGGAACTTTTGTTGCATCGTGATGTGTAAAGGGTGCATTTAACATTTTTACCTTTCTTCACTGGATTGTGAGGTTTTATGCCCTAATACATGGTCAATTTTTGTGCTGGTGTCATGTATCTCTCAAAAAAGGGGTATATTCCTTTTTTATCTCCTTTCAGTTTTCTCCAGGAGGTCTACAACATTTAACTTCTAAAATTCTATTCACCTCCTTATCTTCTTTCTTATTGTTTGTGGTTAGATTTATCCAGTTCTGAGAGGGGGACATTGAGGTCCCCCACAAGTATAGTTTTGTTGATTATTTCTTCTTGTAACTCCCTTAATTTTCCTCTAAGTATTTGGATGCTATACCACTTGGTGCATATATGTTTAGTGATGATATTACTTCATTGTCTTTGCTGCCTTTTAACAGAATGCAGTTTTCTTCCTTACCTCTTTTAATTAGTTTTCTTTTTGCTTTTGCTTTGTCAGAGGTAAAGATTGACACACCTGCTTATTTTATGTCAATTGTAGCCTAATATATTCTGCTTCAGTCTTTTACCTTTACCATGTGTGTATCAATCTGTTTCAAATGTGTTTCTTGTAAATAAAATATTTTAAGATTGTGGTTTTTAAGCCATTCTGCTATTCACATCCATTTTATGGAAGAATTTTTCCCATTCCCATTCACAGTTATGATTACTATCTGTGTCTTTCTCTCCATCCTATTTTCCCCCACCCCCATTTATACTTTTCTCTCTCCCTTCACTAGAGTTTTGCTTTTGACCATTGTCTCCCTCATTCTTCCCTTCTTTCTGTCTGCCCCCTCCCTTTTCTTCCCCTTTTCTCTTACTACTTCTTCCCTCCCTTGTATCCACCCTCTGCCTTTTCTTTCCCCTTTCTCCTTTCCCTTCCTACTTCTGTTAGGATAAGTAAGATTTCTGTACCTGAATATATTATTCCCTCTTTGAGCCAAATCTGATGAGAATAAGATTCATACTATACTGACCCCTCTTCTCCAAGTATAATCCTTTTTCTTCTCTTAATTAAGTTTTTTTTATCACATTAAAGTAAACTTATATTCATGCCCTCTGTCTGCATATACCCATTCTAAATATAGTATTAAAGCTGTAGTTCTCAAGAATTACAAGTATAATTCTCCCTTGTAGTTTGCCCTTATTGAATAGTATGGTTTTTTTCTTTCCTGTTAACCTTTTTATGCCTCTCCTGAGTCTTGTATATGAAGATCAAATTTTCCATTCAGCTCTGGTCTTTTCATCAAGAAGATATGAAAATCCCCTATTTCATTGAATGTCCTTATCCTCCCTTGAAAGATTATGCTCAGCTTCACTGGGTAGATGATTCCTGATTGTAACCCAAGCTCTTTTGTCTTATGGAATATCATATTCCATGCCCTCTGATCTAAATGTAGAAGTTGCAAGGTACTGCATAGTCCTGACTGTGGTTCCATGATATTTAAATTGTTCCTTTATGGCTGCTTGCAGTATTTTCCCTTTGAACTGATAATTTTAGAATTTGGCTAGGATATTCCTTGGCATTTTCAATGTGGGTGTCTTTCAGAAGGTGATCAGTGGATTTTTTGGATGAGTATTTTACCTTCTGATTCTAAGACCTCAGGGAATTTTTCCTAGATGATTTCTTGAAAGATGCTGTCCAGGCTGTTCTTTTAGCCATGACTTTCTGATAGACCAGTAATTTTTCGATTATCTCTCCTGGATCTATTTTCTGGGGCAGTTGTTTTTCCAATGATTTTTTTTAAACATTTTCTTCTATTTTTTTATTCTTTTGATTTTATTTGACTGATTCTTGATGTCTCACAGAGTCATTAGCTTTCATTTGCCCAGTACTATTTTTACTGAATTGTTTTCTTTAGTTATCTTTTATACCTCCTTTTCCATTTGATTCATTTTACTTTTTAAGGAGTTCTTCTCTTCAGTGAGTTTTTGTGCCTTCTTTTCCATTTGACCAATTCTACTTCTCAAGGAATTGTTTTCTTTGGTGTATTCCCGCCCCCTGCAATTTGGCAAATCATATTTCTATCTACCTTTTTTCCTTTCAGATTCAAATCTTATTAATTAATTTATTTTTAGTTTTCAACATTCAGTTCCACAAGATTTTGAGTTTCAAATTTTCTACCCATCTCTCCCTTGCCTCCACCCCAAGATGGAGTGCATTCTGATTATCCCATTCCCCCAATCTGCCTTCCTTGCTATCACTTCCCTCCTTCTCTTATCCTTTTCCCTTCTATGTTCCTGTAGGCAAGATATATTTCTATACCCCCATTGCCTATATATTTTATTTTCCAGTTGCATGTAAAAACAATTTCTAATATTCATTTTTAAAACTTTGAGTTCCACATTCTCTCCCTCCCTCCCCACTCACTCTCATCTAGAAGGCAAGCAATTTAATGTAGATTATACATGTGTTATCATGCAAAACACTTCCATAACAGTCATGTTGTGAAAGACTATACTTCCCTCCATCCTATTCCTCCTCTCATTTATTCTACTCTTTCCTTTGACCCTATTGCTCCTCAAAAGTGTTTGCTTCTAATTACCCCTTCTCCTTTTTGCCCTCCCATCTATCCCATTCCCATTCTTATCCCTTTCTTCTCTACTCTCGTGTATGATAAGATAGATTTTTTATGCCTGATTTAATGTGTCTGTTATTTCCTCCTTAAGACAAATCCAATGAGAGTATAGTTTGCTCATTCCCTCTCACCTTTGCCTGCTTCCTTTCTACAGTAAAAGCTTTTTCTTATCTCTTTTAAGTGAGATATTTTATCCCATGTACTTCTCCCCTTCTCTCCTTGTCAGTGTATTCCTCTCTCACTCCCTAATTTTATTTTAAATTCACCACGTGCCCTGTGCCTGTGTGTGTGTGTGTGTGTGTGTGTGTGTGTGTGTGTGCATTCCCTCTTACTACCCTAATGCTGAGAAAGGTCTCATGAGTTACAAGTATCATCTTTCCATGTAGAAATGTGAAGAGTTTAACTTCAATAAGTCCCTTATGATTTCTCTTTCCTGTTTGCCTCTTCATACTTCTCTGGAATTTTGTATTTGAACATCAAATTTTCTATTTGGCTCTGGTATTTTCATCAAGAATGTTTGACAGTACTCTATTTTATTGATTGTCTGTTTTCCCCCTAAAGTATTATACTCAGTTTTGTTGGTTAGGTGAGTTTTGGGTTTAATCCTATCTCTTTTGACCTCTGGAATATCCTATTCCAAGCTCTCTGATTCCTTAACGTGGAAGCTGCTAAATTTTGTGTTAACCTGACAGTATTTTTACAGTACTTGAATTATTTCTTTCTGGCTGCTTGCAACATTTTCTCCTTTAGCTAGGAACTCTGAAATGTGGCTAAAATATTCCTAAGAGTTTTCCTTTTGGTATCTTTTCAGGAGATGATTGATGGCTTCTTTAATTTTCTATTTTACCTTCTGGTTCTAGAATATTAGAGCAATTTTCCTTGATAATTTCTTGAAAGATGATATCTAGGCTTCTTTTTTATCATGGCTTTCAGGAAGTCTAATTACTTTTAAATTATTTCTCCTGGATCTATTTTCTAGATCAGTTATTTTTCCAATGAGCTATTTCACAATGTCTTCTATTTTTTATTCTCTTATTTTTGTGTTATGATTTCTTGATTTCTGATAATGTCACTAGCTTCCATTTACTTCATTCTAAATTTGAAGGAATTATTTTTGTTAGTGAGCTTTTGGACCTTCTTTTCCATTTTAGCAATTCTGCTTTTAATGCTATTTTGGTTAGTCTATTTTTAAGGTGTTATTTTCTTCAGTATTTTTATGGCATCTTCAGTAAGCTATTGACTCATTTTTTCCTGATTTTATTGCATCACTTTCATTTATCTTCCCAATTTTTCCTTTCCTTCTCTTACTTGATTTTCAAAATCCTTTTTGAGCTCTCCCATGGCCTGTGACCAATTCATATTTTTTTCTTAGAGGCTTTGGATGTAGGAGCTTTGACTTTGCGGTCTTCCTCTGGGTGTATATTTTGATTTTCTTTGTCACCAGAGTAAGATTCTGTAGTCTGATTTTTTTCTTGCTGTTTGCTCAGTATCTCAGCCAATTACTTGACTTTTTTGTTAAGGTAGGACCCTGCTTCTGGTGTAGAGGGTATACTCTCCCAGGCTTCAGGGGTTTGTGAACTGTTTTCAGAGATAATTCTAGGGACCTGTAAGTTTTCACTTCTTCTAAGGTGGTATGATAAAGGAGAGGTGTATACTCCTCTTCTGGCCTGTGCTCTTGTCTGTGAGTGACTACAACCAGTCTTTTCTTCCTTGGAACTGTGAGTTGGATTCTTTCTCCACCACTACCACAAGCTCCTCAATGCCAGCACTCCTCTTCACCCCAGAATTGTGACCTGGATGAAAGCATAGGCAAAACAGAGAATCCTGCCTCAGTTCTAACCAAGAGATCCCTGCAATGCCCCCTCTGATCAGCCCCTCGATCCCTTCCATCGTCTGTGGGCTAAGAGCTCTGGAAGCAGCTACTACCACTGCCACTGATGCTACCACCCTGGGACTGGGATTGGCCCCAGCTCCTCTCTCACCCTAGTCCACCAGACATTTCTTACTGACCTTTTAAGATGTCTTTGGCATTTGTGGGTTGAGAAGTATGGAAACTGACAGAGTTGCCAGTGACTGATTTTCCTGAGGCCTGCTCTGAGTTTCATAGGGTTCATCTGTGCTGGTGTGGCTCACACTGGACGGTGCTCTTCTCTTAGACCTTTCCTGTTGACTTTTTCAGGTTATCTTGAGTTGGAAATTTGTTTTACTCTCTCGTTTTGTGAGTTCTGCTGCTCTAGAATTTATTTAGAGTCATTTTTACAGGTATTTGCTAGGGTTTGGAGGAGAGGTCAAGGAAGTCCCTGCTTTTTGCTCTGCTGTTTTGGCTTTGTCCTCCCAAGTTCTTTTGTTCTACAGTCAATTTTTTGTCCTTCCTTTTGCAAACTATTGATTCTCTCTTGCATACCTCTCATTTCTTTTCCCAGTTTTTGTTCTATCTCTTTTATTTGATTTTTAAAATCCTTCTTGAACTCCCCTAAAAGGGCATTTTGGGCTTGAGACCAGTTCATATTCTCCACTGAGGTTTTAGATATGAGTATATTGACAATTTTGTCCTCTGAATTTGTGTTCCCATAGAATCTATGGTTATTGTCTCTTTCTGCTTTTGTTCATGATATTTGCCTATTTCCTGGCTTTTAAAGTTGAGCTGTCCTGCTGGAACACAGGGGACAATGACCTAAGCTTATTGTGCTGGGGGCCAGGGACCTTGTCACTGGCTTTGTGTGCTGGTCCTCAAGTGCTGGTAATGGGAGACTATAGGGGTCTGTCAGCTTACCTGGTGCTGAGCTGGGCTCAATGACACTGAAACTTTCAGGTTTGGGGTGGGGTTCAGTCCCTGGAGGATAGCTGCTAGCCTGGGGTACTCTGAAGCACCAGAAGGTTTGCCCACAGGAGGATGCCTGCCTTCCCAGAGTTGTGGTTCCTGGAGTTGTGCTGAAGCTGGAGTCTACCAGTTGCCCTGCCTGTGCCAAGGCCCTGGGAGGTCTGGTGATGCTATTTGCCTGTTCTATCATACTAGGGCTTGGGATATCCTGCTGGTTTGCTGGGGTGGGGCTTGATGCTGGCTTGCTGGGATGCCTCCTGTTCTGTACTACTTCATTTCTACCAGAGGGAGGGGAACCTTTCCTGTTAATCCCCTAAACTTTCTTGGTTAAAAGACTGCTGCATCTCATCTCTCTGTTGGCTCAGCTGTTTCAGGATTTTTCCTGGGGTGATATTTTCTGGGTTTTTAGAAGTCAGTAAGGGAATGTGAGAAAGACTTATTTCTTACTCCACCATTTTGGCTCCTGGAAGTTTTCACCCTCTTCTTTTGACAATCCTTTTTTTTTTTTTACTCTCCAATTATTTTTGTTTCATTTACTTGCAGGCAACACTATACCCATAGGCTTTCTCTTCATCATGTTCACTCTCCCTCCATTTATCTACCATTTCCCTATTTTTTGAGTTTTATTTAACTTAATTCTCCTTTTTTCCTTTTTAAAAAGTCATTTAATTCTTTCTTCTCCCTCTTATTAATTAATTATTTTAATTAATTATATTATTATTTAATTATATTATTAATTACTAATTAATTAAGTGCTTTATTCAAAATGCCCCTTCCTCCCCTCCAAATGTTGTTTGTAATAGTATTTTTGTTTTCTGCACTTTTTGCCAAAATACTTTTAAACTTGTATTCTTATCTTTTTGTATAGCTTAAGATTTTATTCTTTGTTTATGTTCCTCATGAAATTGAAACTGTTAAAATACCAAGTTTGAATTCTAAATAATGTCTATGTTATTACTTTGTATGTAGATCTTTTTTTTAATCTCCTTTTTAAAATATTCCTTATACTTCAAAATATTAACAAATGAAGAAGTAATAAGGAAGAAGTATTGCCTTATTGCACAAATGTTCCCTGTGTCCATAATTGTTTAGTTCTATTCTACTTTTTGTTCTTCCTATGATTATTTTCTGTTCTGCTAATTATTTTTGATGAGCAGGCTAGAAATTCTGCTATTTGTTCCCTTGTAATTTTTCACAACATTCTCCCTGTACTTTGTTTTTGAATTCAGTTTTCTTCCTCTTGAGATTTTTGGTGGTTTTCATCCTTTTTTTCTTACATAATCACTCATTATTCAACTTTTTTCCTTGGTGATATGTTTCTTGGTAGCAGTGAGAATTAAAAGCTACTCCAAAGCTGTGTCACATTTACAAATTGCAGATATAATTTTTGTGGCATCTTCAATGATTATTTTTCTTTGAAAAGTAGGCTCAGTTTTGAAAGTGATCTGATTTGAGAATGAAATCCAATTTCCTTTAATTTTGCACATCATATTCTGATGTATAATGAATTATTGGGGAGCAGGAGGGAATATTTTCAGAACTATCTGCTGTTTGTTAGGACATTTCTTTGTCAGAGGCTTAGGGAACCTTGACAACAATATGACTTCGGATATAGTATCTCATCTGATTCCTATAATAACTCTGTGAAGTAAGCAGTACAAAAGCCTCATCCTTTCCCCACTCCAAACAGGATTTTTCTTGGCACAGCTTCCAACATGATTAGTACTGTATCATCTCTAAGAAGGTGGAGCTGAGGAGTAAAAGTGACTAGCACTGTGTGACCTAGTTTTATAAAAAAAATAATAGATATGAATTCTGGAGCTTTGCACTTGACCTCATTTCCTATTTCTCTATTCCTTGCTGACTACTAATGATGTAGAAGCCTGGAAACTCCACTCTGATATTTCTGTTCTGTCTTCCTAAATGAGAACAGTCTTTGTGTAAAACTCAGGGCCTTTTCTGTTCCAGTCAACCATGAGAAAGTGAGAGAGACCTGGTTTTGCTGCATTGTCTTCTCTTGTCTGTTTGGCCATCTGTTTCCTAGGCAAGTTCCATGTAGATGTATTTTAGATATGCCTATTTGCCTGTGGGAAAGATAATCCACCTTTTGGGAATAATTCTTTGCCTTATATTTAATAAATTATTGTTAGGATTTCATGTTTATCATATAGAAATCAACATTAATAGATTTATACTTTGCTAAGGTAGTGATTCTCATGAGTTCTGACATTTCAATTTATACAAAATTGGTTTTTTTCTAAGCTAAAACTTCACCTGTATTTTTATGATCCCAATATTTAAATTGTGTTATTTTGTGTGGTTCTGCTTTGTGGGTACACTCAGATTCTAGGAGTCCTGATATCCTAATTGATATGAGATTTCAGCAAACTTAGCAGCTAATAGAAGTTGGAGAGTTTCCCCTCTCTCTCAAGTTTCACCCCAAGTTTCTCCCACTTTCAGCCCACCCAGTGGTCCTGATTTTCTGCAGTTACATAGCTTGGATGCTTCATTATGCAAGCATTTGTAAGAACTTTCTTTCACAATTTGGGAGTGGGCACTAAGGGTATGTATAACTCAGCATGTTGACTCTGTTGATCTTTGGAGGCAACAACATTCTATTCCATATGACCTTTCAGCAACTCAGGCACCCCCATTATCACTTCTACCTTGTCTATTTTATTAGAGTTAGCTCCTGATTTTATCCAGGACCTCTTTCAGTGAAAGATCTTAGAATTAAGAACTTAGTTTGAATTCTCCTTCAGATTCTTACAAGCTATGTAATAACTGACTTAATTTTTACAGGCTTCAGTTTTCTTATCTGTAACATGAGAGATTGGACTGTACCACTCTTATCTGTTGTTCTTACAGTGCCCTTAGGGTCAAATCTATTTACAGAAATTAGGTCTCCTCGCATATCAAGTGCATACTACTTTATTTACTTCTCTGGCATTTGAATCTCTTCTTGAATTTCCTGAGCAGCTTTTAATCCCTTGATGTGATAAAGCCCTTGTTAATAAGGTTAACAAGACAAGACTTTGGTTTGGCTTTGATGAAGTTTGCTTGATGTGGGGTGACTTCGCCTTGCCCTGGATACTCTTTGATCCATTGACATCACTTTGGGGAGATTGATTGATTCACAGCCAGTCTGAGAGCTCTTGAGCCAAACGCTTGGTCCTGTTCTTTAAAACAAAGAACGTGAAAACTAATCTTGGAGAACTATAGATAACTATGGGAGCAATCAAAGAGGAGATGGTTAGAGAGAAGTCAGTCACACAGAGACTAGTTCCCTCAAGAGAAGTCTGCAAGATCTTTCAAACGACCTTTAGGGAAACAATGTGACCTCAGAATAAAGAGAAATTGTGTTGTTCTAGAGGTGGCAGTGGACTGAAACCGTAGTAACAAAAGTATTCTCGGACAAAGACATTCCTAAACTGAGCTTCAAGACACAGGGATTATCTTAAATGCACTTATGATGTAATATTATATGTTATGGGTTTTATATTTTAGCTCTGTGTTGATGTCTTACCCCTTCCCCTAATAAGTATAAGCTTTCAAGGATAGGGATCATATCTTATCTAAACTTTGTACCTTACCCAACACCCATAAACCAATCAACAAGCATTTATTAAGCATCTGCTACATGTCAGTAACTATACTGGGTGCTGGGAATATAACAGCAAAAATGAAATAGCCCTTACTCTCAAGGAGTTTACATTCTAATGGGGGAGACTGCATATATATGTATGGAAGGTACAAACAAGATGCTTAAAGATGTTGCAAGGAAACATCAGAGGGAAAATACTAGTAACTGGAGGGGATGGGTCTAGGGAAGGTCTTATATCAAACATGACACCTGAACTGAATCTTGAAGGGAAGCAGGGATTTCAAGAAGTAGTGGTGAGGAAGGAGAATATTCCAGCCATGGGAAGCAGCTAGTGAGAAGTCTGAAAGACAGGCGATGTAGTGGGTCATTTTGTGAAGTGCCCTAAGCATCAAATAGAGGAGCTTATTGTGGTAAATGTAGTAGAGAACCACTAGAGTTTATTTATTAGAGGGGTGAGTGACATGGATACACCTGTAGTTTCTAAAGTTTATTTAGTTCTTATATTAAAAATGGATAGGATACTAAAAAGCATCTATATTGACATGACTGAATGATTAAACAGCAGCAGGCAACCACAACAGCAACAAACAAATAGATAAAAAACAGAAAATGGATTGTAGTGGGCAGAGACTTCTGGCAGGAAGACAAGTTATGAGAATGTTGCAATGGTACAAGCAAGAGGTATTGAGGATGGTTTTACAAGGATGGCAGCTATGTGAGAAGAGAGAAGGAGATGATATGAAGACACTTAAATGACAAGATTTGATAACTGATTATATATGTGGAATGAGTTAGAATAAGGTTTCAAGGATAAAATTAATTTTAACCCACGCGACTGAAATGTTATGGTGTCCTTGACAGAAACGGAAGTTTACAAGATAGGTAGATTTGGGGAAACAGATAATTTTTCAGACATCTTATTGCCTATTAAGAAGTAACCTCCTAGTATCTACCTCTAGCTACCTTTCCTTTCTCAGGTCAGGCTAGTTCATTGTTGTCCTTCGTTCTCAAAGTAGACCAAAATGACATCACTATGTTGGGATCAAGGAACAGTGTGTCCAACTGTGGCTGACCAGACAAATACAAACTCAAAAAGCTGTACCACAGGTCAGACACAGATAGTTCACATGAACATTTGAAGTAGTGATGTCTCTAAATTTGCACATTTCCCAAACTGCCATAAGCTCAGATGACCAGGAACCGTGGTATACCACTACATTCCCTAACAAGAAAATGTTGGAGGAAATGGGAGGATAGTCCTCATAGTTTTATTTTAACCATCAGATATGTGGTCAGACTTGATATCCTCGAGCATGAGTCCAAGTCAGTTTATCATGCAAAAGCCCATGGAAATTATTATCATCATTCTTATTTTACAGAAAAGGACTCAGAGAACCAGAGAGATTATGTGACTTGTCCCAGGTCACACACCTAATAAATATTAATATTTAAACAGGCAGCTAGATGGCACAGTGGATAGAGTACTTGACCTATTAGCATTGTGACCTTGGGCAAGTCATTTAACCCTGTTTGCCTCAGGTTCCTCATCTGTAAAATGAGCTGGAGAATGAAGTGGCAAATCACTCTAGTATCTTTGCCAAGAAAGCCCCAGATGGAGTCACAGATTGTTGGACACAACTGAAATGACGGAACAATAAAAAATAATTAAACTCAGGTATTTTCTCTCTACATAATATAGTAGATAGAGTGCTGGATTTGGATTCAGGAAGACCAGAGTTCAAATCTAGCCTTCCACACTTACTAGTAATCCTGGGCAAGTGATTTTTGCTTCAGTTTCCTCACTTGTAAAAATTGGGGATAATAGTAGCACTTAATCCCAGGGTTGTTGTGGCGATCAAATAATATAATAATTGTAAAACATGTAGCACAGGACCTGGCACATTGTAATAGCAATATAAATGTTAACTATTATTATCTTAGTCTAGTGTACTTTGTATCTCAATGCTAGAAAGTCATCTCAGAGAGAAAAGCCAAAGTAAAAAATGGCAAGATTTTTATAAATGTAGTAATTAAGATGATAATGGAAGGGAGCTCAAAACAACATTTAGATCAACCCCCTCATTTTGTAGGGCAGGCAAAAGATTTGTCCAAGATCCCAGACCTAATAAATATCTGAGGTAGAATTTGAACTTAGGACCCCAGCTCAAGAAAGGTGTTATTCCTACTATACCATTGGTATTGACTAGGAAAAAACCAGACTAAAATACAGAGCAAAGGAAATATTCTAATAAATTTTTATTACACTTTCACATAAAGCTTAATTAGAATCAAATATCACTATCAGCAAAGTACATTCATTGACAATAGAATTCAAACTTAATTGAATCAACCTCCCTCATAGGATAGGGATATCATAATATTAGGCTTGCATTTTTGGTCCTGAGAAAATTTGGCCCAAGGTATTCTAAGGTGTGCACTCTGAAAACTATTGGTGAATATATCTGAGGCCCTATAAAGACTTGGCTAGATCCTATATGAATGGAAGATGGTAAATGTAGCACATTTTTCATTTTAGAAATGGATGCAAATGATAATTTTGAAATAGGAAGGTTGCTTTTCCTTACTCAATTTAGAAATCTCCATTAATGAAATGTTTAGAGAATTGGAAGGCCACTTGGAGTTTAGGGTTCCATAGGGAACATGATTTCACATCTTTTTTTTTCTTTCTCAGAATAATTTTGTCAATTTAAAAACATTCTCTGGGAAAACAAATTTAGGATGTTCCATTTAATGAGCTGCAAGGAATATAAACTGAAATGGGTAGCATTCTTGGTTTGAGACAGTTTAGTTTCCTAGTCCACTTGAGCAGAACATTAACAAGAATAAAAGCCTATTTGGAAGGATTATCTAAAATACGAAGCCTCTCCATCTCTAATGTGAGTAAATGATAAGAGGTAATGAAAGCAGTTATAAAGAAATGACATTACTCTGAAATTGAGGTGCTTTTTTAAAATGTAAAAATCATTTTTGTTAACAAAGGAGGAAGCAAATTAATACTAGAATAAATGCACCATTAAAAATGATCTGACCCGCATCCTAATATGATTTTTGAGTTTTTCTTTAGCTAGTTATATTAAATTTCATTTTTAGTGTATCCCTTCTAGTCTAAGTTTGTGGAGGATTCCACAAGAATGGATGGAATTCTACCAGTGACCCGATTGTTTCAAACATTAGCTATTATTCAGTTCCCCTTGGCATAATATAGAAAACTGCTAATAGGCAATTTACTTTCCTGTAATTACTCCTTAGAATTAAAAAAAATCATAACCACTACATCACTGTATTAACTGTGGACATGGAATGTTCACGTAGAATTATTCTTTATGTTTGTGGTTTGAATGCCTACAGAAGGACCTGGCAGGGACTGGTCCCAGCCTATACCAAAGAGGAAATTACATGAAGTGTCAAAGTGTGTTTGTAAAGTAATGCCATATGTGAACTTCCAGAAAGATGACTGAATGAGAGGTTATGTTGAAGCCCAGCTCCTTTTCATTGCATGTAAAGTAATAGAACAGCATTGAAAAGAGGGAAAAGTAAAGAAATTCTCACAAGGAAAAGTACTGCAGGAGGAAAAAGCACATCAGAGAAACTGAAGAAATGACTAATCAAAAAAAAAAATTCCAATACAATGAAGAGACATGATAGGGTAAAAGAATATGAAGAGAAATTCCCACAAGGAGAAGGGAATAAAATGGTAATAACTATAATTACACCCTTGGAAAAAAGACTCCAATAAACTCCAAAAACTCCAGAAGGTCCAAAGACTTTAAAGAACTAAAATAAAAGATAAACTGTGAAATTAGAATGCTTAGACAAAATTTTGAAAAGATAATTGATTTCTTAAAATAGAAATTGAAATATTTTAATGGAAGCATACAAACCACAGAAGAAAAAAGAAAATATAAAGGATGAAATAGAAAAATGATAAAAAGTAAAAAGCAATAATTGAGGAAAGGCAAAAGAGAGAGAAATAAAAAAGTGACATTTCAGCAAAATAACTAGTTAATGTTAAGGCAGAGATTGATACAACAATCTAATAATCATTTAAAAATAGCAACAAAACCCCAAAGAAATCATTCACCAAAACATCTAAGTACGATATTTCAAGACACCACAAAAAACAACTTATTCCAAATTATTTTAACTAGAGTAAAAATTAAAGGTTAATATAAGTCACAAGTAAGGAACTGGCAGAAAGTAACCCCTTATTTAGTTTACTCGCAAATGATGTCACCATACTACGTGGCTTCTGGGTCAAAGAAAAATATATTTTAAGTACTCAATAGGGCAGATCTCATTTATCAACTTATGAAAATCTTTGTTTCCTAGAAAAAGCTAGTTTTTAACTGCTATAAAGAGAATAGAAGATTCTTTTAACATGGGAGTTCTACTTTAGGTGTAGATAATTCAAAAACATTGAAAGATCACTTATTGTGATTAGGTAATTAAAAAAGACTATAGAGAAAATATGTAGAGAAAAGGAGTTTATATTTTTGAATTCAGGAAATGCACGTAAGGTCATTCAAAGAGGTGTGTGTGTGTGTGTATGTATGTATGTATGTGTGTGTATAGACATATTCTTATGAAGCGTACTTTAATGCAAGCCAAATATAAAAATTAGGTAATAATAAAATAGCATTTGATCAGAGAAGAGGCATAAATGTGCCATCATATGAGGTCAGAGTGAAGCAAGGAATTACTTCAAGTTTTTCACCACAGGACCGATCTGAATATTTTGAAAATGATAAAAATCCAATAATTTTTAACTAGATCTGGGATAGGTAGGCATACATAAAGGCAAGTTGGGATTTTGTTTACATTCTTTTAAGCAGAAAATGCTTTACCTACCTGGTACTTTTAATTAAAAAAGAAATATCATATAACATATCTTGGTAGATCAAAGAGTGAATGGATAAATGATCACTTTGAATGTTAGTGGAATAAACTACCCCATGAAATGGAAGAGCAGCAAAAGAGTCAGCATGTATTCATCAAGAATAGACCTATTTCACTTTTTTATATGAACAATAAACTTACAGATCAAAAGAATTATCTATGCATTTTATGTAGTTTTAATTAATCAATCAATAAAAATTGATTTTTAGGAATTAGGAATAGGATTATTAGGAAATAGGGAGAAATGAAGACACGTGGTAAGTCAGTTAAGTAGATTAGAAACTGGAGAGATTGAAAGAATAATCATTAGTAATTTGATATCAACATAATGGGATGTCTCTAGTGAAATATCCCAGGGATATATGCATAGTTCCATGATAGTAAATATTTTGCAACTGATTTGCATAAAGACACAGGTAGCTTATCAAATTGGAGGATTACATGAAACTGAGAAGGATAATAGAGTATAAATTGAATATATATATTTATATATGTATATGGAAAGAGAGAAAGTGAGGAGAGAGAGAGAGAGAGAGAGAGAGAGAGAGAGAGAGAGAGAGAGAGAGAGAGAGAGAGAGAGAGAGAGAGAGAGAAGAGAGAGACAGACTAGTATTTAGGACTGAATCAAATATGTTGTAATTTAGTAGTGATAAATATCAAGATTTACACTTTAAATAATTTTTTATAAATGTAAAGTTCAGAAGGTTGGATTAGTTATAGTTTCTCTGGAAACAAACAAACAAACACCTAAACCAAGGACCTTAGTGTCTTGACATTACAAGAAGATTCAATACTGCATTCTTATCTACATTAATAAAGGCATAGTTCATGACCTGGAAGGGGATAATCTCACTATACATACTACTTCAGATACATATGGGGTGTGGTATTCAATTACATATCCTAATTTTTAAGAAGGATATTGAATATTGAAGGAGGGAAAGGAACAGAAGAAAGAAAGGGTCAAGAGGAAGGACACATACCCTAACAGTGACGTCAAAGATGATAAGCCCATCAAGAAAAGGGGCAAGAAAAGTCATGGCTGGGCCTTTTCACCCTCTGATTCAGAACCAGAGCTAAAGAAGGAGGTGAAGAAGTCAGTGAAGAAGACAGAAATCTCAATCCTCAGAGCCACCAAAGAAACTGAACTGGAAGAAGAAAAGAAGGCTCCCAGAGGAGAAGTATCAAGCCAAACCTATGAAAGTGAATGAACCAGGAAGAAGTTGGAGGCACTGCCAGAGAGGAGGGTTGGAAAGAAGAAAAAACAAAGAATCTATGGAAGAGAGACCTTAGAAGTTGCATGGTGAGATCAAGTTTGCACCGAAGGTACAGACCTCAATGCCTTGGAGGACCTTGGGAGCCTGCAGGTGCCCTCTTAGACTCTTCAGAAGGAACCAGATGTGGTGGCCATACTAAAAATGGATTCACCATTATAAAGTCAATGAGGAAGTGATGGAGAGACCAGGAGAAGCCTACAGTAGATTCAAATTGAGGGTCCCGGGACCAAAAGCTGAAGCAAACCAGAAAGCTAACAAACCTGCCTTGGAGAAGGTCAAAGCAGAGATGGAGAAGAGGGAAGATCAGTTGGCAGGGGGTGGGGAGGAGGCCTCCAATGAGAAGACAGAGGAGGAGCCTAATGCTGGTCTCTCAGCTTCAGTGAATGGTGAGTCCACGACCCAGAAGGGAGAGAGTGGCAGGTACAAAGAATGAGAGGAAGGACAGAATATTGGACAGGTGCAAAGATGTGGCTCACCTGAAAGTCTGCACAATGTCAACATTCAAGAGGATCCAGGACTGGATAGTCCAGGGTACAACTGGCAAGAAAGCGAGTGGGTTTAGATGGAATCAGTCTCTTGATGAGGAGGGCTGAGGTCCTAGGTGAGCCTCTTGTCCTTGTCCTTGGGTTTGAGCCCCTTCACAAAGTTACAAAGTAGATGATATATATAGGTTGTGTTCCCCTTCTTTCCCCAGACTCCTGTGAAAGCTGAAAACTTTTGGGAGATGCTGTGCTCTTCAGTTATATTTGTCCCCTTGTGTTTTCCCCTCGCCTAATTTCTATGATTTCAAAACAACATGAAATAAATACAAAATGTCTTTAATGAAAAAATAAGAAACAAGAATATTGAAGAATTGGAAATAATTCATAGGGAGGTAATACCTTATGGTTAGGGGTCTATAGCTCATGCCACAAGAAGAATAGTTAAAAGAACTGGTGATATTTTACCTGAAGACTTTGGGGTCAGGGCCATTAGAGCTATCTATGTATTTAAAGGAATGTCATGTGGAAGGGATAATAGACATTTCCTGTTTGGTCAAAGAGAACAGAAAAATTGGCAGCTGGTAGAATTTGAAAACAGACAAATTGACACAAGGCAGGGACAATTAGAAGTATCCAAAAGACTTCCTCTGGAAGTAGTAGGTTCCCACTAACTAGAGGTATCAAATCAAAGTCTGAATGATCTCTTCTGATGTATGTGAAAGAGGAGGGCAATTCTTATTCTAGTATAAGTTTAATTAAATGGACTGTGCCATTTATTTTAAATTTGAGATTCTGTTCTTTTGTGGATGGACTTGACTAAAAAATAAGACAAAATATTCTTCTTCCCACAACAAACACCCTTAAAATATATAGACTCATACAAAGTTAAAATGAGGAGGAAGTTAAGTCAACACACATTTATTGGACCCTTATTATGTGTCCTCACTGTGTGAAGCACTGAAGATGCAATGAAAACAGAAAATAGTCCCTGCTCTAAAGGAGTTCTAGTGGGGGAAGCAATATGCAAACAACTATATATAGACAAAATATAGACAAAGTAGAGGAGTAGTCTCAGTGCAAAAGCAGTAGCTTTAAGTGGGATCAGGAAAATTTCTTGCATGAGGTAGGATCTTAGCTGGACTTCAAGGAAGTCAGCGAAGACGATGGGTGAGGCATTCATTGCCAGTGAAAATGTGTTGAGTCCAGAGATAAGACTGTCTTGTTTAAGGAACAGCATGATGGCCAGTGTCACTGGATCATAGAATATGTGCTAAGGTGTTTTGAAAGATAGGGGTGAGTTCATTAAAGCTTTAAAAGCCAAACAGAAAATTTTATATTTGATCCTAAAGGTAATAGGGAATCACTGGAACTTATTGAGTAATGGTTTGACATGATCACCCTTGGGTTTTAGGAAGAACAACTTCGCAGCTAAATTGAGAATGGGTTGGAGTGGTGAAAATGAGTCAGCAGACCAATTTGAAGGTTATTGCATTAGTTTAGACAAGAGGTGATGAAGGCCTATACCAGGATGGTGACAGTGTAAGAGTACAGAAGGAGTATACAAGAGATGTAACAAAGGTGGAATCAATAGGACCAAGCAACAGGTTGAACATGAGAGTGACAAGTCAAGAATAGTATCATGTAGGTTTTGGGCCTGAATGACTGGGGGAAAGAGCAATGAAGAAGTTAGGAATTGTTTCGTAAAGTATAATTAGTTAATTATGCATCAAGTTAGGCAAAAAGCATGGGAGTGGCATCACAATTTCAGCAAGGAAATACTAAACATAAATACTGCCAAGAGTGACAAACAGGCACAATTCATTTTGTTTAAAACGGTCATAATAATATATAAGTATTAAATATGCAAAAGTATCAAGCAGAATAGCATCTAAGTATTTAAAGGAAAAACTAAGTAAATTGAAAAAAGACACAAAGACACTGATTATAGATGATTTCTTTGTGCCCTTTCAAGACAGATATAATTGAAAAAATAATAAGAGATTTTGAAATGTAAATAGTATATATAGAAGGAAAAGTAGATATAAGCAACTTTGGGTGATTATTGGATGGGTACATTTAAAAGCTGACAAACACTACACAAAAGAGACTCATTTTAAAGGACTTGTACAAAAATACTTATAGCAGCTTGTTTTTGTGCTGGTAAAAATTGGAAATTGAGGAAATGCCCATCAATTGGGGAATGGCTTAACAAGTTGTGGTATATTAATGTAATGGAATGCTATTCTGATAAGAAATGATGACTAGGTGGATTTCAGAAAAACCTTGAAAGACTTACATGAACTGATGCAAAGTGAAATGAACAGAAACAAGATAACATTGCACACAGTAATAGTCTGAATGTAGATCAAAGCATACTATTTTCACTTTGCTTTTTGGTGACTTTTTTGTTCTTTCACATGACTAATGTGGAAATTTTATGATTGCACATGTATAAACTATATTAGATTGCTTTGGGGAGGGAGTATGGAAAGAAGGAAGAAAAAATTTGAAACAAAATCTTATGGAAAATGAATGTTGAAAACTGTGTTTACATGTCATTGGAAAAAAATAAAATGCCAGTTACCAAAAAAAAACAACAAAACACCAAAAAACAAAACAAAACCAGAATTAAAACGCAAAAAATCTCATTTAAAATATCCATAAATATTTACTTAATTTAGAAAGATTCATGTTTATGTGTCTGCATGTGTGTATGCGTGTTTCTTTGTGTATATGAATGAGAGAGAAACAGAGACAGAGACAGAGATGGAGAGAGAAAGCCAGAGGTAGAAAGAGAGATTCAGAGAACTCATTTTAGAAATGTAACTTTTAAAATGGTGGTAAAAAAGACTTAAGTGGTTGTTTTTACTGAAACCCAAATCTAATATTTGACTTCAACAGAAACCTACTATTAAGGCCAGAATTGGGCTTTCTTTGTGTATTGATATATTCAAAAAATAAAGAAAAATTTTTTTTAAAAACTAACTATATTTAGAAAATAGGAAAAAAGTAAGTCTAGTAGCCAGAAGGGGCTTTGGTCAACAAGCCAGTATGTACCAGTTGAACGACCTGTTAGCCATTCAATGTCCATGATATTCCATCTCTTAGTTTTATTACATATCAGATACATATATTGCTTCTAGCATGTTTGCTATCATAAAGCTAATATGTATTTTTGTACATGTGTGTTTTTCTTGCTGTTAATTACCCCTTTCTACTATAGTTCCAGCAGTATTTCCAGACCCCAAAATGAAGAATTTAGTAAATTTCTTTGTATAGTTTGAAATTGTTTTCTAAAACACTGAAATTGAATAACTGAATCTCTTCATAGTTCCACCAGCAGTGAATTCAGACAGCACATTTCCAGTCTTAGTTAATTTCATGTTTGATGGTTCAGTTGGATATGATTGCTTCAGTCAGCATTTTTGGTTCTCTTTCTAGGACTCTTTCCACAATATCACGACAACTTTCAATCAATAAATATATTCTGGACATATGGTATGTACAAATATGCTCAGTGTACTTGGGGTACAAAGTAACATCTGTAATTGTTTTGGCTTCTGGGAAACCAAGGGAGAAGGGACATATTTCCATAAACACAAAAATAATGATATGTAACTAATCCATAAAAAGTTATTATTAGAAAATATAGTGAGTTATAGAATTAATATGACCAAGGCTAGGAAAGATTAAAAGCAGAAATCATTCTTGGTGGTGTTCTATCAAGGGAGGCTTAACAGAAGAAGTGGACATTTCACTAAGTTCTTTCTGTCCCCTGAACCTGGGAGTCAGTTGGTGTAGGGCATGAAAATGGGAAGAACTCTCCTTTATGAATGGAGATAAGCATTATTTTGTAAGAGTCGGCAGGGTCACTAAGAGGTTAAGTGACCAAGTGTAGCATCCTTGTGATATTTACAGTGCCTATGGTGGCTATGAATATGCCAGAGCAATTCTAAGTTGCTAAATCCAGCAGACCCTTCACATGAAAGGTAGAACCAAAACATTTATTCAGACGCCAGAAAAGTCACTTTGATTGGTGCTGGAGTTCTGACCTCTGTTTCTAACTTGAGCTGTTTTGCCTCTCAGGCCAATTAGTGGCCTTCTCTCCCTCCACTCCCTCCCTCCCCACACACACACACACAGGGTCTCACTCCATTAATATCTATCTTAGTGTAGCCAACTAATTATGATGCTTAGCACACTGAAGTGCTGAACTCCCTAGCTCAACAGATATGTTGGACATAACTCCCCTGGAAGCAGGGAACAGTGGTGTGCATCACTATAATATGTCCCATAATTCCTTTAGGTTCACTATACCTACTCTACCTTTAGACTTTTGCAATAAGGTCAAGTTCTTGAGAAATACAGCAGAGTTAGATAAGCCTGGGGAGGGTTCTGGTTTTCATAGTTCCATGAAGGACTGGTTATATAATAAAGCTAAGAGATGGAATATCATGGACATTGAATGGCTAACAGGTCGTTCAACTGGTACATACTGGTTTATTGACCAGAGCCCTTTCTGGCTACTAGATTTACTTTTTGCCTATTTTCTAACTATAGTTACTTTAAAAAATTTTTTTTCTTTATTTTTTGAATATATCAATACACAAAGAAAGTCCAGTTCTGGCCTTAATAGTAGGTTTCTATTGAAGTCAAATGTTAGATTTGGGTTTCAGTAAAAACAACCACTTAAGTCTTTTTTTACCACCATTTTAAAAGTTACATTTCTAAAAACAGAACTTATGAATTCTCTATCACACAGATACATATGACACACATACACACATATATAAATATATACATGCATAATATACATGTATGTATTTGTATAATACTATTAAGGATCTCCATAGTCTCAAAACATGAAGTTAGTAGTTACGACTATTTAAAGAGGAATTCTCTGGTAACAATAAGTGACCTGAAAATGAGAGAAATATTCATGTAATGTGCTTCATGGCAGTTGAGGTTTACTTAATAGCAGGGTTTCACTGTCAACAATAACAAAGTTTTGATATTTCTCCCCCTCATGACAACCCTCAGTATTTACAGATCTGTTCACTCAGGTTTAGTTTTATCATTTGCCCACGCACAGATTTAGTCTTCACATTGAAAGAAACCCACTTAGAAGATGAAACTGGTTGGTTTCAGAGATCCACCAAGCCAAATATTTGCAGGTCAGTTCAGGAGAAGTAAAATGATTTCCTTGGAGATTGATATATCTCCATAAGCAAAAATGAAAAATAGTTAGAAAAATAAGCAAATAAATAATTAAACAAATAAATGTCAGGTAACATGTTCTGGATGGACTCTATATCTCTGAACAAGTAATCTGGCAATTGGTAGGAGTAGTCCTTTGATGATCTCTCTGTGGCAGGTATTTGTGAAGGGTTAGACTCTGAAATACTCTTGGGAGTTGTTAGGTAAGAGATTTATGGTTGGGCTGCCATGAATTTGGCAACACAGTATGTGACTATATATGAGTAGTAAATGTTGAATTGTAACCAGAAATGACTATCTTAAGATCCTTTAGATTTGACAGGGACCTTATAGATCATGTAATTCAACATTTTCCTTTGAGAAAGCTGAAGCTGAGAGGTTAACTGCTTTTCCTAAGGTCATGTAGCTAGTAAATATTACAGACTCATTTACACAGATTTAATAAATTGGTTTGAAATAGTTACCTAAGAGCACTATCCTTTTATTTCTCTTCTTAATATGAATGTCTTGTTTTGTCTCTCTTTGTGAGTGATTAATGTCTTCCCAGCCATGTCAGCCAACTTCCCAAATGTTGCTTTGGTGGCGAGTATTCTTATCTGTATTTTGCTGTCTGTTGAACCCAGAGAGAGCAAATGACTCATGCACTTTCATGGAATACATTTACATTTGGCAATCTAGGGCGTGGGAATTCAGACTTTTGATGTGAATGCAGTTTGGGGCTTGCAGAATGGTGATGTCAAGCTGGCAAGGTACAGGAATGGGTGGGAGCAATTATTTGGAAGTCTTGGTGGCAGGTGATCATGGGGAGTGGGGAGACACATTTGGTTTCTCAGAAATTTAGCAAGTAAGATGATGGTTCCGAAGATATTGGATGGATTCAATGTAAGGTGTTTGCATGTAGATTTTAGCAGGGTTTGAATTATAAGTGCACAAGTCTTGAGTAGCCCTGAGAAACTGGCTAAAGTTCTGAGTAGGAGGGTAGAATGTTGAGGCCAACATAAATATATGAATACATTTCATGTAGAGTTTGGTCAGAATATGAACTAACTTGAATAGGAAAGTAGTTCATTTTTGTCTCATTGATTTTCCCTTTAAATAACTTGCTTTAACTAACTTTACTTTTAAGTCCCAATCACCACTTGGGTGAGAACTGATTTAAATTATTTTCATGTTTAAAATTTGTTCCCTTTTAAAAGACTGAGTTTTCCCCCAGGTTTGCACATTAGGTAACTCAAACATTATGGATCTAGTTGAGTAAACAGATTGGTCTGTGTTCCTGGGTAGCCTCCTTTCTGGGCCACAGTCATCACCAAGACGAGAGAACATGCACACAGCTGCAGGCCTGGGGAGATGAAACAGCTGTTACTCTCGTCCAGAGAAAAAAGCTACAGCTGTTTGGAGTTTCTGAAAAGGGCAAATAGTTTTAAAAACTTAGGAATAGCTGTATCATTAACCTGGGATAATGATCCTAAGGACTCATATTTTTATAACATGTAATGACTAGTTTAATGATGAAATGATAAAGGAAATAGAAGACAAACAGAAAGAGAGGTAGTTTCATAGGAGGTGAGATGGAGAAAGTCTGAGGATCATAGGATCCCAACTGGGGCTGGAAGGCATTAGAAAGGCCACTTACCTCCACTCTCTTATTTTATAGATGGGAAAAATGAGGTCCAAAGAGGCAAGATGATATGTTCAGGGTCAAACAGGTAATTAGCAACAATATAAGGAGGGTCTTGTGGCTGCAAATCCAGTATTTTTTATACTGAGCCACTCAGTCTCTTTAATGAAGTATCTTATGGGAAGAAAAAAAGAGGTCCTACCAAAAGGTAGAAAAGAAGCATGAGCTGATTATGGCCACTAAGGATAAACTTTTCCTGCTTCTGTTTATAACACAAATTTAGGGGTAGAAAACCATGGGCTGATCTTATTATTGCACTGTTAGTTCACTTTTGCTCCATTTGATTTGGAATTTATTTGATAAACTGTCACTTTAAGGTATCAATGACAGGCAAATATTAGAAATTGTAACTATGAAAGAATTACCTCTCTGTGATTTATCAGAGGACAAAATCTTCAAGGAAAATTCAGAATTTTAGACAACAGTGAAATGGATGAAGTATTCTAGGAGACAAGGGACCTTATTGGTACATTAACTGTGGGAACTAGTCAGTTGGAACTGGAAATAGTAGAAAGAACCCTGGATTTGTCACTTGTGAAGCTGGTTCAAATTTTGGTTAGTTGCCTTAGTTGTGTGATTTGAGGCAAAGTGATTCATCACCTTTACCTTAATTTTTTCCTCCATAAAATGGGGATAATAATACCTGTAGGATATTTAAAATAAAATATTATTTGAGGAAAATACTTAGAAAACCTCGAAGTGCCGTATGCAACTCTACTACTACTACGACTAGTGCTGCTACTGCCATTGCTACTGCTGCTCTTACTACTTTTATAACTATGACTGTGACGATGACGGCGATGATCATGGTATTGATGATGACATACCACTGCGGTTCTTAACATGATAGCTTCAGGTTACTCACAAGTGCTCATGGGCTTCTTGGCTATTTCAGGTCATACCTCATTCCCACCTCGTTTCCTGTAACTAATCCAAAATAAATGAACCAAGCAAGACATCATAATAAATCGAAGGGCATTTAATTACAGTAGAATGCAAGGTAAATGACAAATAATAAAAATGTGCACTCAGCATTGATTTCTAAAAGCTACCATCTTCCCTCGTATTTCTTCCAAGGAGTGGGTACTAATCTTGGCTTCTACTTAGGTACTCCTGTTTTTTTCTACTACCTCTGTAACAAAGCAGCATTAGGTTCATGTGTCTTTTTAGTGGAGCACTACAAGTTAAAGGCTTTTATGACAAGGCATCACACAGAAACTAGAGAGTCTTATACTTCAGTCTCATCCTATATCCCACTTTTCTCTAGATTTTTGTAACCTTTTAAGCTGGGCATACTGAAACATGTTGAACTTTATAATGACTTTTAGAAGAAGATGAATAGTAAGCATGGAGATGATTGTCACAGAACCCATCATCTTTACATCCATAGATAGTGAAAAACAAATTATTTATTTATTATTTATATATTCGTCTATCTATCTATCTAATTTATGAACATGCTCTGTTCATAGGGATCAATGTGCCCTCTGAAGCTGGGAAGCATAAATTTTCAGTAAGACTCTACATAATATCTTAAAGCTTAATAGCCTTTTGGGATGGGGAGAAGACACAAAAGGAGAGTCACAAAATACAATATTACATGATAGACACACTTAAGAGTTATTAAAAAAGTTAAAGTAGCATTTACTTGATTGATGGTTACTTATCCTTCTGGTTTCCAGGTCTGAGGGACAAAGTAATCAGGGAATTATTAGATTAGGGAAGGGTTTCCTGCTTGAGGTGTCATTTGAGCTGGGTTTTAAAGTATATGTAGAAATTAGATATTCAAAGAAGTGAAAAGGAGGTAACCCTAGGTGAAAGCATATCAGTATTCAGGATTTATAGAGTAATCCAGTTTGGCTCTAGTGTACAGTCTATGGCAGGAACATGAGATAAAGCTACAGGGAAAGGCTAGGCTAAGATTGGGGAGGGTCTCAAATGTTAGGCAAAGGGAAAAATCTTTTAGAATTAGACAATAAAGAGCCATTGGAAGTTTTTGAGAAGATAAAAGATATTACTAGCAACTATTTGAAGGATGGATTGGTGGAAGGAGCTAATAGACAGTGAGAAGAACTATTAGGAGGGGGAGATGAAACAAAAGATAAAGGATGTAGAAGAAAGTAAAACTTCTCAACTGTTATGTCTGCCAGGTAATCTGAAGTTTAGAATAGAAAGGATAAAACAAATAATGGTTCACAGGGAACTAATGTCCAAGTTAAGTAAAGGAAATAATAAGAGGGCACTTTGCTGTTCTTGATGAAGTTTAGTTGCCTGGGTTAGATGAACTAGATTTTAGAATAGTTATAATTTTTTTAAGAATTAGCAAGCATTTACATGCCTTCCTTCCACCTCTCCATTCCCACTGAGAAAGGAAAAAAAAAGAAAATAAAAATAAATATAACTTATTCAAGTTACGCACATTCCCACATTAGCTATCTAAAAAAGAGTTTGTCCCATTTTGCACATTGAGTTCATTATTTCTCGTCAGGTGTGTGTGTGTGTGTGTGTGTGTGTGTATATGTGTGTGCGTGTAGTAGCCTTCATTATTGGTCCTCTGGAATTATAGCTGGGCATTGCATAGATCAGAGTTTTTAAGTTTAGTTTTTACAATGTTTTCGTTGCATTATTTTTCCCCAGGTTCTTCTGATTTTACCATGTCAACTCATATAAGTGTTCCTGGGTTACTGTGAAATTGTCCCTTTACTATTTCTTACAGCAACATAATATTGTTTTAATATACTATATTTTTCAGCCATTCCCCAACTGATGTATAGACCCTTACTTTTGAATACTTTGCCATCAAGAGATAACTGCTATAATTTGGTAGATTTTAGTTCCTTTTCCTATTTCTTTACTCCCTTTGAATTGTAGGCCTAGTAGTAACACTGCTGGGTCAAAGGATATTTAAGATATAGTAACATTTGGGAACAAATCCAATTGAATTTCATAATGATTAGATTTATTCAAAGCTCCAATATGTTGATGTATCTATTTTCCTCCATTCCTCCAACTTTGCTTATTTTCTTTATTTGCGAACTCCACCAATATGATAGATATTAAGTATGTACTTGAACATTACTTCAATTTTCATTTCTCTGATTTTTACTAATTCAGAAAAATTTCCCCATATGATTATTACTTGATAGCTTAGATTTCTTCCTTTAAAATTGACAGTATATATTCTTTGAGTATTTCTCAATTAGGAAATTGATCTTATTTTTCAAATTCTAATTAATTTCTTATATGTTTGGAGCATGGGACTTTTGTCATATGAATTTGCTCCAAATATGTTTCTGTCTAAATGTACCGATCTAATATGAATTGTACCGTTTTTGATTGTACAGATCTTTTTACTTCTTTGTAATTCAAACTATATTTTCTATTATTCTTTTTGTCCCTTGTTTGTTCATGAACTGCTCTATTATCCATCAATCTCAAGAGTAATTTCTTCCTTGCTCTTATAATGTTTTTGTGTTTTTTACTTTCAGTTTTATTATTCTCTCCTTTGATTTTTATAATTTCTATTTTGAGGTTTAACTGTGTTTAAAACATACCTGCCCAATTTATTGATGTATTTTGTTGATAAAAAGTCAAAAGAAACTATTTTTCCCCAAGGGCTTCTTTGGCTGTGTCACAAAAGTTTTGATGTATTGTTTCTTTTTTGTCATTATCTTTAATGAAATTATACACTGTTTCTATGATTTGCCCTTTAACCTATCAATTTTTCATGATTAAGTTGTTTCATATCCAATTAATTTTAATCCTTTCATTATTAGTGAATATACATTTCATTGCATTTTGGTTAGTAAAAACAAGTTTACATATTTCTACTTTTCTTCGTTTGTTTGTTCTTCTTACACCCTGGTTAATTTTTGTAAATTTGTTACAAATAATTCAGAAGTTATATTATACTTTCAGTTTTTATTCAATAATTTCTAAACATCTATCATACCTAATCTTGTCAAAATTCAATTCTGAATCTTAATTTATTTTTTGTTTCTTCATTTTTGTTTAGATTTATCTGGGTCTGAATGAGGCACATTGAGGGATATGACTACTATAATTATATTCTTTATTTTTCCTTTAACTGGTTTAGCTTTTTATTTATTTAGATGTTGTGCCATTGGGTATATATATGAATTATTGAAATTAATCCAACATTTATCATAATTTCTAACAAAATGTAGTTTTTTGGTTTACTTCTTTTAATCAAGACTATTTTTGTTGTTGCCACATGTGTTGTCCAACATTTCGTCGAAACTAATTTTTCAAAAAATTAATTACATATTTCATTTTTATCACCACAATTTCTTTTATATTTTTTCTCCTTGTTGAGAATCATCCAATAAAACAAATGGTATTCTTGGAGAAATAAGAAAAAGAAAATGAAGAAATCACTAAAACTAATCAATATCTCATGTAAAACTAAATATGTACAATGAACCACAAGAATGAAGTGTCCTCACATCTCTTTTTTAGAGACATGGTTGTTCTTTATAATTTTGCAACATTCACATTGATTTATTTTATGATTGATATTCCCATTTACCTCAATTTAATCATTGTTTATACTATCTTTCTGGCTTTGTTTATTTCACTCTTCATCAAATTGGGTGAAACTTCCTATGTTTTTTTGTATTTTCTGTATTCGTTACATTTGTCTTTCTTATAGCACAGTGATATCACACTAATGTACCATAATTTGTTATCCTTTTCTCAATAGATGATTCTTTGATATAAAAATTTCTATTATAAATATTTTAGTGTATTTGGAACATTTTCATTATCAATATACAGTGGAATTTTTGAGTCAAAAGGAAAGAACATTTTAGTCCTTTATTTGTCCAACTCTCAATTGGTTTCCAGAACTGTTGTACTTTTGCACAGTCCACCAGCAATATACTAATGTGCTTATCTTCCCACAACATTGATTATTCCTATCTTTTGTCATCCTTGTCAGTTTGTAGGATATGAGTTAATACCTCAGCACTATTTTGATTTGTTTGTCTTAGTGTTAGTTATTTGAAGCATTTTTTCATAAGATTATAAATAACTTGCACATTTTCTTTTGAGAACCATTTGCTCTTATCTGTTGTCTTCTTATGTCATTTGTCCATTGGACAATTTACATTCACCCTATGCTAGATGGGCCGGGACAAGTTGTCCCATCTATGAGCTCCAAAGTGAGTTGAGTTGAAAGCTTGGTCTTTGAGCAACAAGTCTAGCCAGCAGATCCAAGGGAAAAAGGCAGCTTTTGGTCAGAGAAGGTTACCTTCCCCTGGGTAGAGCACTCCAGGCCAGTATGGAGAAGAGAGGAGAGGAGAAGAAAGGAAAGGAGAGGAGAGGAGAAGAGAACAAAAGAGAGGAGGGGAAGGAAGGGGAAAGAAGGGAAGGGGAGGGGAGGGGAGGAGAGGAGAGGAGAACAGAGGAGAACAGAAGAGCTGCCACCCACTCACAGGTTGTATTTGTCCTTTGTTCTTAAAGAGGACCATGATATCAAGATGATGACATGACTTGTACTTGACTTTGAATTCACTCTGGAGCTCATAGATTGGACAACAGGTCCCTGCCCACCTAGCACAGAGTGAATGTAAATACTAAAATAGTAACTGTTTCTCTTTTACCCAGCAACCCTGAGGGTCTTCCCTTCCCAGTTTGATTTTTTGTAAAGGGGCAATCCCTTGTGTAACTATTTAAAGGGGTCTATTCATTGAATGGGTCTATCTCATTCCATGTCGGAATGTGATAAGACCTTAGCCTAAAATGGCAGGGGTCTCACATTGCATCTTGGGTCATCTCCATATGCCCTGATGAATATCAAGCCACTGGACCCAGATGGCTCAGGAGAAGAAAGTGAGGTTGGTGACCTTGCACAGCCCTCCCTCCCTCAAATCAGTCAACTGCAAGTCATGTCATCATCGTGATGTCGTGGTCCATTTTGAGAATGAAGGACACACACAGCAACAATTAGATAAGTACTTTTGATTTTAGGATTTTCCTTTCAAAGGTATTGAGGTGGTTTGTCATTTCCTTCTCTAGCTTATTTTATAAATGAGGAAACAGGCAAACAAGGTTAAGTAATATGCTCAGGGTCATATAGCTGGGAAGTATTTGAGGCCAGATTTGAACTCATGAAGGTGAATCTTCCTGATCCCACCTAGCTGCCCATTATGTCTTCATGCATACATACATATATATAATATGCATGTATATGTAATATACATGTATATGTAATATATGTAAATTACATAGTTTGCATGCATATGCATATTATATAACACATAATATATGTAATATACATATATGTACATGATAGGCATGTGATGTATATATTACAATGTTTTATGTAATACATAACATATATAAACATATATTCACAACATATATGTATATATCTATATTTAAGAGAATCTTGAATATCAAACTTTTATCTTTGATTTGACACAAATATTTTCAAATATTTTCTTTTCCTATTTGAGGTATTCTCATTGTAGGTGATTTACGTTAGTGTATAGATATTTCAGTTTCATACAATCAAATTTATCCAACTTATCTTTTGTGATTACCTCTATTCATTGTTTGATTAAGAATATAGCTGTTATGCATTGCTGTGTAAGATATATGATCTGTTTTACTTCTAATTGTTTAATGGTGTGATCTTTAAAGTATACGTATATATATATATTTTTTTTTTTCCTCCTCTCCTCTGTTCTCTTTTCCTCTCTTCTCCATACTGGCCTGGAGTGCTCTACCCAGCGGAAGGTAAACTTCTCTGGCCAAAAGCTACCTTTTTTTTCCCTTTTGGTTTACTGACTAGATTTCTTGCTCAAAGACCAATAAAAAATATATGTATATGAAGTATATGTATATTTGGGGAATTTCTTGTGGAATGTGGCATAAAGTATTGGTCCAAACCTAATTCTTGCCAGACTGGTTTCCAATTTTTCCCCCAGCAACTAAAAATATCAAATACAGATTGAAAATACATACATATACGTATACACACACACACACACACACACACACACACACATATATATGGAGAGAGAGAGAAAAAGAGAGTGTTACAAAGAGAAAAAGAGAAATTGGAGCAAAATCGATTATACTTTAAATGAATCCTATAAAATAAGGATAACAGTCATGATATTAGATGAAGTAAGCAGGAAAATTATCTTATCAAGGCTACCACAGAGAGCAAATTAATTTTACCTTTTAATACATACATACCTAACAACACATCATCTAAACACTCAAAGAAAATGTTAATTAAATTGGAGGGAGAAGCACATGGTAAAACTATGAAAATTGAACTATGATAGTACCCCTTTCAGCCCTGTATAAATCTACCTAAACATGAAATGAAAGAGTTAAGGACCTGACTAGAACTTTAGAAAAATTAGAGATGATATACCTCCAGCAATTATTGATTGATTAAAAAGAAGAAATTGTATACCTCTCAGGTCTTTATAGAGCCTTTACAAAAATTGACCATGTGTGTTAGAGAAAGAACATTTACTGATCATAATGCAATTGTGTTCCACCTTCATTGCAGAAGAAGACCATGCCATCAGAGAAATGATGACATGACTTGCACTTGTCTTTGTTTTGAGTGAGGGAGGGCTGTGCAGGTCACCAGCCTCACTTCTCCTCCAGAGCCATCTGAACCTAGTGACCAGATATTCGTCAGGATGACTGAAGATGGCCCACAATGCACTGGGAGATTTTGGCTCCTTTAGGCCAAGGTCTATTCAAGTATTCACTTAGGGTGAGGTTAGGCCCATTCTTTGAATAGGCCTGTTTAAGAAGTAGCCAGGGGGTGGACCCTTTAATGAGGCCAAGAAAAAAAAAAAGACTTCAGGCTGGGTGGGAAACAGCAACAGTTACTATTGATAGTCACTCTAAAGCTAGGAGGGTCCAAAAGAGCTCTTAGGCAGGGGCCCACTGACGTCATAGTTTCAGAGTGCAGTATATTTAAGGTTTTGGGAAAGGAAAAGACAGGGCAGGGCAGGGCAGGACAGGGCAGGGCAGGGCAGGGCAGGGAAGGGCAGGGAAGGGAAGGGAAGGGCAGGGAAGGGAAGGGAAGGGAAGGGAAGGGAAGGGAAGGGAAGGGAAGGGAAGGGAAGGGAACTAACCAGTAAAACCATGATGCAATATACAGACTTTTACTGATGAGAGAAATAATTTAAAAGTAAGTTTGACCAAATGATATCAGTCAAAAGAATAGCGAGAAAAAAAGCAAAGAAAAAGATACTACAGGCCAATATTCCTAATGAATATTGATACAAACATTTTAAAGTTATTAGCAAGTAAGGTATAGTAACATATTAGGAAAATTTACAATATAACCTCAGTTTATCCAAGGAATCCAATGTTCATTCAACCTAATAATGACATAAATAAAAAATCATGTTAATAGAAGTAACAAAGATGTATTATTATATTAATAGATCCTGGAAAGAATTTTTACAAAATCCAATACTCATTTCTATTTAAAAAAAAACAACACCCTACAAATCATAATAGGAACAAATGGACCTTTCCTTAATATATTAAGTAGCTTTTATCTAAATTTAAAAGTATTAATTATATATGGTGGAGAAACATTAGTAACTTTTCCACTGATGTCAGGGATAAAGCAAAGATGCTTATTACCACTAGCACTTTTAAAATAGTACTAAAAATGCTAGCTGTAGCAATAAGACAAAAAAATGAAGGGATAGAAACTGATGAAAGGAAAACAGTCATTGCTTTTTTCTAATGATATAATGGTATGCTTACACAACCATAGAGAGTTAAAAAAAATTACTTGAAACAATTAATAACTTCGTAGAAATCATGGAATATAAAATGAAACCACATAAATCACTAGCATTCCTATGTAAAAGCAGCAAAATCTAGCAAGAGACATAGGAAGTGAAATTCCAGTCAAAATAACCACAGCAGTGATAAAAATACTTGAGTGTATCTGCCAAGGTTTATTCAAAGGATTACATTTATCTGTCTATAAAAGATTCTTTGTAGAAATGAGGCAAGCCTAAATCATTGCAGAAATATCTATTGTTCATGGGTATATCAAACCAATATGATAAAATGACAATACTATGGAAATTAATTTATTTATTCAGTGCTATACCACTCACACTCTCAAAGAATGTTTTATAAAGTTAGGAAAGACAATAATGGAATTCTTATGGAGAAATAAAAAAATCAAGAATCTCAAGGGCAATAAAACAGGTGGGAAAGAAGGGGATCCATAAATAATAGATCTAAAAATAAAAAGCAGTATTAAAAGGTAGTAACAATTAAAATGATTTGGTATTAGTCAAAAAAGGTATAGATCAGTGGAACATATTGGTACATAATATACCAAAGCATACAAACCCAACCATTTAGTGTTTGATAACCCCAAAGACTCTTATTACTGGAGGGAATTAATTGTTGGGGTAACTGGACAGCAATCTGGAAGGAATTAATTTTAGACCAATACCTCACACCCTATACCAAGTTAAGGTTTAATGAGCACATAACCTAGATATAAAAGGTCATATCATAAAAAATTAGAAGAGCAAGGAAAAAATATACTTTTCTTGTCTATGGATAGAGGAAGAACTTATAACTATGCAAGTGATAGGATCATACTTGATATATAGATATTTTAGCAATATATAGGTATACCTCACCTCTGAAATGTCCAAACAATTCCTTCTGGGTCCAGCATTTGGGCCCATCCTCCTCTCAATCACCATCTTCTCCATCAAGAGGCAGGTAGAGAGGTCCATTATTGTTATATAGTTATCCTTGATAAATAGCCTAGGATCTCTGAAAATATTGAACTCAATGACTAACTCAGAGCCTGTACATAATTATTTCAAGATCACTGTTAATTACCTCCAAAAACTCAAAGAAATAAAAAGTAGAAAAGGGAGCCAGGGGTCCAAGTCCCAGTCTTAGTTCACTTTTTGGATTTTTCAATTTAGGTGCCATGTACTAGTAGACACCATATTATTGGGGTGAGGAAAAATGTAGCACCCCTCCCTTATGAAGAGGAGACAGCTCGTGGCATAGTAGATAGAGCACTGAGTCTAGAACTGGGAAGACTTTAGCTCAAAATCAGACTCAGACTAGCTATGTGACCTTGAGCAGTTTACTTAGCCTCTCTTTACCTCAGTTTCTTCAACTATAAAATGGGGATAATAGTACTTCGCCTGTGGGAGAGTTAAAGGAAGAAAATAGATGATGGAATCATTCCCTTTTCATGGTCCACTGAGTAGGTCAATCCCATCTGACATAGATTTGATATAGGGCCTCTCAAGACCTGCAGCCCTTATAGGATGAGGATCAAATGACCACGCAGTGTTTGCTGAATAAGAGTTGGAGACATATTAACTTGGAAGAAAGGAACTGACCAGGTCAATTCAGTGCTCAGTACATAATATGCAACCCCCATAACACATTGGATTAAAAGTTGTCTTTTAGATTTTTCACTTAATTTCTCCTAAGTTGACTCTAGAACAGCTCAAAGAACATCTAAAAGCCTTCCTATGACACAATGACATCCCTTTAAATACTTGAAAGGACCTATCATTCCCCTCTTACTCTTCTCCAGACTAAACATCCTCAATTTTATCAAGTAATCCTCATATGATGTGGTTTCTAATCCTCCCTCCATCATTGACACCTTCCTCTGGACATGCTTCAGTTTCTCAATGTCCTTCCAAAAATGTGGCACATGGAACAGAATGTAATACTTTGAAGATATGATCTGAAGTGTCGATTTGTCACTTCCTTTGTTCTAGTGATTATAATTTTAATACTTCAGCCTAGGAGCCCATTACGTTTTTTGTCTCTCAAGTCATATTGTTGACTCATATTGAGTTTGAAATCCAGTAAAACCCCTAGGATTTTTGTACATAAACTGTTGTCTGGCAGTACCACCCCTAGTCTGTAATTACAGAATTATTTATTTTAAAATGTAGGACTTTATATTTTTCCTTATTAAATTTTACTTTATTAGGTTCTACCTATTGTTCTAGATTGTCAAGACTTTCTTGAGTAGTCATTACTATCCAGCATGTTTGCCCTTCTCAACTATGTATCATCTGCAAATTAGATGTGCCATCCATGCTTTTGTCCATATGCAAATCATCAATTAAATGTCTGAGCAGAATGAGACCAAAGACAGATCCCCGGGGCACTGCAGCTCAGTCTTACATGGAGACATGTGGCTTATAATTACATAGTATATATAAGGTATTTTTAAATTATGGATTGAATTAGGTGACCTCTAAATTTCAGTTCTGAAATTTCATGCTTCTATATTTCTACAAACTGCTTTATATGTATTATAACACTTGCCAGAATCTTTAAGAGTCCAAACCAGGGGTCCTTAAAAGCTTTTTTTAAGGAACCCTTTGCCAATCTAGTTAATCTTGTGGACCCCTTCTCAGAATGCCATTTTTAAATGTATAAAATAAAATACATGATTTCAAAGGGAACCAATTAAATTGAAATTCAGTCAAGTATATATATTATATAAATATATGTAAAGCATTCATATTAGATATGTATATGTGTATATACATATGTACAACATATGTGTGCATGTATGTCTACATATACATTTTATACTTATGTATGTGTGTATATGTTTATAGATTCTAGTATAATATTGTCTGATCTAAATTGTAACCAATTTTCCATTGCAGCTAAGGATGGTACAGGCAGAAAAAGAATTATGATGGATTTCTGCTATCCATAAGGAAGCATTTGATGCCAATATTAAGTAGTTGACTATATCTCTGAAAAAGACTGTAGAGTCTCCTTTTCATAATCAAAAGATGGTAACTGAACATTTAGGAAGGGAAATATTGATCCTAAAAAGTTGATCCAGCTTCCATGAGAGCAGATTATGCCAAACAAACCTTCTTCTTCTTCTTCTTCTTCTTCTTCTTCTTCTTCTTCTTCTTCTTCTTCTTCTTCTTCTTCAGTTTACCTACATTTTAGCAAAATATTTGGTAAAGTCATGTGATGCGTGTGGACAAGAAGGATATGAGTTAGAAGGCAATATAGAAAGATTTGGAATTGATTGAACTGACTGAACCCAAAGAGCAGTCATAAATGCAGGAATTTAACCTTGTAGGATCTCTAATAAGCAACTTCAGGAATCTATGCATGGGTCTGTGCTGTCTATTAATGACCAAGATAAAGACAAAGACAGCATCCTTGACAAATTTGCAGATGACCCAGAGGCAGAAAGCACAGTAGCAACACACTGGATGGCAGAGTCAAGAGTCACATAAATATCAATGGGATAGAATATTGGACTAATTTTGGCCATAGTGGGAGGGTTAGTGGATTCCATTTGAATCAGCAGTGGTATGCAATAGTCATGGTACCCAGGACTAGGCAGAAGAATATAGGTCCTGTTGTATTCTGCCTCATAAAGACCACATTTGGAGGATCTTGTTTCATCCCGAGCTGGCACTGCAATGGAGGAAGAGAACATCCTGATCATGGTGAATATGATTAGAAAGAATCGGAAGATAGTTTCATAAGAGATTTGGTCAAATAAATGAGCACTATTTATCCTGGAGAAGAGAAGGTTTAGAGAGGGCATGAGAGCTGTTTCCAAAGTTTTAAAAGGTTGTCACATGGAAGACACAAGTTTGTTCCAGAGGACACAACTAGTAGTATTGCATAGAAGGTGCAGTCATATTTTGGATTAATAATAGGAAATATCTGTAGCCTTTAGGGTTGTACAAAAGTGAAATGGCCTACTTTGGGAGATGGTGGCTTTCTATTCATTAGAAACCTTTAAACTGATGCTGGATAACCATGTGTTAGAGATATTATGGAGGGGATTTTTCATCTTCTATGGTTTGGACTACATGTCCTCTAATGTTCCTTTTAATTTTAATATTCTATAATATAGCAACTTAAAATATGTTATCATGTCATGAGAATGTTTTAGATGTGATACCACTTATAATCCATATGATACAACATATTGGATCCGTTCAGAATATATTGCTTTGTGACTTTTTTAAAAAGGGCATTTATTTATTTGTCCATTTGAAAAAAGGCAACAATGGGTTACAACACTGCTTTAAACTTTCAGATGCGCAAGTAAAGGGATCCCAGCTGGTTTCTTTATTTTCAAGTAACTACAAAGGCAACAGTAGAATTTTGGCTTCTTGGAATTTTCCTTTGAAAATTCTCACAACCGTGTGTGGTTGCAATCTGGCATTTTCCCTTTGCCTGTTTTGTGGAAATTTATACAAATTTCTAGTGCTCAGTTTGAGTCATATCATTTTGGTTTTTACTTACAGTCTTTTACTCAGAGTAAATTCCTTACACTCAAAGGAGCTTCAAACAAAGGCTGGATGACCACTTGTTGAATATGTTATAGGAGAATTTCTCTTTTCAATTGGATATTGAATTAGATTGTCACTGAAGTCCTTTGCTATTTCAAAATACTGCGATTCTTTCAGAGTGCTAGCATGAACCAGCATCACTTCAGTGCCGCCTGTTTAGAAGAGACCTGAGTTTGAATTTTGGGTCTTATTTTACTAGCTTCGTGACCTTGGACATTTCACTAAACTTTTTTGAGCCTAATTTGAGCCTAATTTGTAAAAATGAGGATAATATTACAGTACTACCTTCATTATCAATAGGACCGTGGTCAAGAAAGCACTTTGTAAATCTTACAGTGATACACAAATATGAGTTATCACAACTCATCTGTGAGCTCAAACCTGCCTGTTATTTGATACCAATTTAAACTTTCGACAGGCAATGATTTTATACATCATCTTGAAAGTCTTAATGCTTTAGTAACTTAAAACAACACTAAGACTTTTGGGAAGCCCTATATAAGGAGCCCCTGAACCAAATAGTAGTTGGCTCTGTATCAGGTATCTGGACCCAAAGTGAACCCCTGAGTACTGGCTCTGCAAACAAACCTGACCTGAGAAACCCTGGGAATGGCTATCTATTTTGAGGCCAATTTCATTCTCTGCCTACTCTGAGGACATAGCACTGTCCTCTGAGTTTGAATCAGGATTTCTGGGATGCAGACATTGCTTTAGCAAAACTCATGACTCTTCTGTACCACAAGAGGCAAGGCTAGCAAAAACATGCAATAATAGAAATTCCCATGAGGTAAGAGTGGGAAGCCTTATAGAGATACCAGGAAGTGAGGCTGGGGACAAGAAGAAAATGAAATCCAAATGCCATTCTGGTCTGTTCATGGAGACTACAGAGGACGTGATATTCAAGGTGGGAAGGTGAAGGTTGAGTTAATGGGTTACCTGCTTTTCAGAGTTTAAAGCTGAGGGAATCTGCTGAAGATGAGAGAGACAAAATGCTTTTTGCTTATCACTCTCCCTCACTTCCTGCTCATAGCCATGCCCACCAATTCATGGATCCATATAGCTTCTAATGGGGATCATTTCAAAGCTAGGACAGACTTCTCCATCTACTGAAAAATCCCTTAGATGGCCATTAAAAGCTTCATAGACAGACTCCATTGGCACAACTTGACCTCTTGGAATCCCTTTTGCTGCTTCCAAACTTTGCTTAGCTGTTGCATTGCAACCCTTTACTAATAACAATTGAAATTTATATATAGCTGAAAGGTTTGCAAAATTGTACATGTAATGGGAGAAATGGTGAATGAGGTCTCTCTTTAGAGCATGCTCAGATATGCCATTCTGATAGGTTAAACAGAATATATGAAGATATTTCTTCAGCTGGTTCCAGTCCAATGTAAAAAACTTTAGATGCTTGTCTCTAACCATGCATGATGTAGGGGCTGGCTCTGTGTGATGACAGAGAATTTTCTAATTGGCTGAAGAACTAGAACTGATGATTGAGGAGTGAACATTTGAGTACTGAGGTCTGCATTGAGTACTACGCATAACTGTTCCCATAATGAAGGGATGATTTGAAGATTTCTCAGTCTCTTTTCATTTCTGATCCTGAGTGAGGCAGGAATTACTGTGAATTGTTGGGCCTGGAAGCAGCAGCAAGCTGCATTCCCCCATCTGGATTGTATTTGTCCGTGAGCACATGACACCTCAGTTTCATGTGTTTGTTCTTCCTTGATGTTAGGTGAATGAATATCCAGATGCAAGTTTGGGAGTTGGGAGGTCCCTTAGTACCATGAGGTTCCATTAGCACTAGTAGGTACACTTATTAGCACTGGGTCATTGATTCTATTTCCAGACTCCATGTAGACACTGCCATCCTTTGTTTACTGAAAACATTATCTGGGACATATAAAAAATATTTAGCTCATAGCTGGCAAAGTAATCATTTTAGTGCAATTGATCTTATTTTAGAGAATCTAGTTCATTGGTGAGATATGGAAACCATCCTGGTCTCATTAGGTACACACAAATTTTTCTCTGAGGCTGGACTTCATGGGACTCTACACTTCCAGAAGAGAAAAGCATTAAGAATGTGGAAAAAAGGAAGGGATAGTGTGTTTATTCAATCATTTAACTGTGGCCTGACTCTGAAGGAATTACGGATGTTATGCTGTAGAACTATAGACATTTTGTCCCCTTGGTTTCCAATTTTTGAAATACATTTGATGTCTCCTACCGTAGTTAAGGGGCTATGTGGTAGAGTAGAGAAAAATGGATGTGGAGACAGGGGACTTGCATTCACATCCCAGCTCTTCCACTTAGTACTTCTATGAGTTTAGGTATATCAGTTTGGCTCTCCAGCCCTTAGTTTCTTTATCTATGAAATGTGGAGCTTGGGCTCAGTGAACTCTAATGTCCCTTCCTGGTTAAATCAATTATCCTCTTACTTGAGAGATATTTGTAAAGTTCCTGTCCAATTCTATTTGCAATTCAATTCAAGTTCCAGCTCCTACATGATACCTGTCTGGATTTTCCCTTTTCTTAGTGCTTTCCCCTGAAATTACTTTGTATAGAGGGCAGCTAGGTAGCACAGGAGATAGACTGCCGTTTAGGGTTAGGGCTAGCCTTAAGTCAGCAAGACTTATCTTCCTTATCTTCCTGAGTTCAAATCTGGCCTCAGACACTTACTAGCTGTGAGACCCTAAGCAAGTCACTTAATCATTTAAGTGCTGCACTGGTGCTGGATAGAACACCAGTACAGGAATCAGGAGGACCTAAGTTCAAATCTCACCTCAGACACTTGACAGTCACTAGCTGTGTGACCTTGGACAAGTCACTTAACTCCAATTGCCTCATCCCAGGCCATCTCCAGTCATCCTAACGAATATCTGGTCACTGGATTCAGATGACTCTGAAGGAGAAGTGAGGCTGGTAACCTGCACAGCCCTCCCTCACTCAAAACAAAGTCAAGTGCAAATCATGTCATTATTTCTCTGATGGCATGGTCTTCTTTGGCAATGAAGGATAAACACACTTTGTATAGATTTTGACTTTACCTGTTGAGCTTAGCATTGGAGAAGGAAGAGAGAAAAATCACTCCAGTATCTTTACCAAGAAAATCCCGTGGACTTTACCAAGAAAATCATCCATGGGGTGATGAAGAGTCAGACACCACTGAACAACTGAACAAAACAACATTGATCTCTTGGATGTTTTTCCTCATTATGACATGCGTTCCTTGGAGACACTGTTTCTACTTTGACTCATTGTAACCCCATCATCCAGCATGACTAGCACATAGTAGGTGCTCAAGAAATAATTTGTTAAATTATTTAATTGAATCTGTCTAGGGGGATTATTTCTGCAGGTGACCAAGATTTATGTTGATGTTTACTGACTTAAAAGAGTGACCTTGTGCTTTATATCGGAGGATGCATCCTATTCAGAATTTTTAGCCCTCCGTGTGCTAACTATAGTCATAAATGTGCAATACAGGTTATGGCAATACAGTTAGCTTTCTTGGGGCCATTTTGTCTAGATCTCTTTGTTTTTATCACATTGTAATTGTGCCATATTAATTTGTATACATGTAATTCCTCCCTCTCCCAATACCCATAATATATAATCTTTAAGGCAGAGACTGATTTTTCCTTTTTTTACCCCTAGAAGCTTGTAGCGAAATGCTTTGTACATAGCAGGCACCTAATGCATGCTTATTGAATTCAACTAGATGAAACATGAAAATTCAAACAATGAATTTATTGACATGTTGTCAGACAAAGCATTGATTTTCACTGAATAAACCCATTTGTTGATGGGATTGGTTGTTTGCTTTGTCACTGCATAGATATTACCACAGATATATATGATTTACGTACCAGTACAAAGTGGGGAGGGTAGGTGATTAGAACATCTAACTGGAAGAGGAAAAATCACTGCTGGAGGAGGAAATATGGTGCTTTACCAACCAGATATCTCTGAAATGGTAAAAAGCATCTCTTGGAATCTGGGATACAGGAATTCAGAGATTTTTCTGTTATAAGCAGTAACCAAAGTGGGAAAAAAGACCCAACTATGAGTTTTTCCTAGGGATGTGCTTACTTGATAGGTGCTCCCCTATCTTCTTAAGTCCAATTTTTTTTCTCTGTGATTAAAGCCATCTTAATGTGCTCTGTAAGCCTGCACTACTCTGAGATCATATGTAGGATGTGGATGGTATAGATGCATTTTGCTTGTTGGATAGATGGATATCAATTATTAAATCAAGGACAGCTGCCCAGGACGTGATCGTCAGGGGCTGAGACATCTTCCTGCCCCACCACCCAAGCTCCTTGCCACTTGCACACTAATCTCTGAAAATCTGGGAGGAAAAGCATCAGAAAAGCATTAATTATTCACATCTTAATGCAAATGGGTTCTTCTCTGAGAGATTATTTGTCATCTGAGGGAAGAATTTCATAGGATCTAAGTTTGGAAAGAGTCACATAGGGTCATCACCTAGCTTAGCCTATTCATTTTATAGATGGAAAGCTGAGGATGAGAGAGGTCAAATTACTTGCTTGAGGTCATACAGGGACCAAGTAAAAAGGAGAGATTTCCATGGGGAAACTTGAGACATTATACTTATTGGAGCAGACTGTTGGATTTAGGACACTGGAGACAAACTAGACCTCCATCATAATTTTACCTTGGGTTCGTTTTATATGCATTAATTAAAATGATTGCTTTGGAAACTTCTACATGATCTCTATTGCATACATACCACAATCATGGTGTACACAATGGAACTCAGTATTTCTAGAATGTTTTGTTCTATTTCTTTACTGTGGCAATCTAGGCCAGTTATCTGCATACCCTCCTTTATTTATTTTTTATTTTTTACAACAGCTCCTGCTGGGTTTATTTTTCTAGTTACACATCAAAGGGGAACCATATGTGGAGAAATATTCCCTTTGCTCTTTAAACTGACATTTCTAATTTGTGTATATAGCTCAGGTGAGAGTTCTGACTTAGAACCCATGAGTTCTAAGGAGAAAAGGAAAAAACAGGAGACTTTAGGTCTGAAATAAGTCTTTAGATGCACGTATCTCAAATGAATGCCATCCCTCACCTCCCTTGGGCCATGCCTCCCTTCCACCCTCCACCATGACCCAAAATGTTCCCAGAAAATAGTCATGACTTCCAGGTGGTAATGAGTGGGAACATGTGCCTTCATGCATTGGGAAGTGGTCTGGACAAGACCAGATATGGCACATAAAATACCCAAGTCAGGCTTAGGTTGTAAGATAGCTCTTGCTTCATCTGGGTAAATTTTTCTTACCCTGAAATGGAACAAATTATATGTATGACTGCATTTATTCCCCAAGAAAGGTTTTCTTATAAAGTTAGCTTCAGTTTTGGAGCAACTAGACTCACTGAAACTGTAGATTTAAATAGCAAGACAATATTTTGTCTTTTATCCTCCAGAGATACTAAAGCACAGTGCACAATTGACTGCTGATGGCGAATGGTGAACAAGTAGGGAAAAGGCATCATATGAGAACATTTTCATTTATCGCCTCCATAAGGCCACTGTAAAGACCTCCACAAAATATGTTTTGTCCCTGATCAAATTTCTGAGATTTGACTGAGATCCTTAGGTCACTGAAGAACCATCACCTTACTTACCTTTATGCAGATAATTTTCCATTTGGGCGATGCTCTCCATTCCCATTTCTATCTCTTCAAAATCCTAGAATTCTCCAAAGCAGAGCTCAGGTGCTGTCTTCCTATTTGTCTCTTACAATTTGAATAATTTCTTTGATTTTCCTTATTTGAGTACATGTTGTATTCTGCTAATAGAATGTAACTCCTTCAGGCCTAAGACTGTTGTTTTCTTTTTTTTTTTTTTTTTTTGTATTTGCATCTCTTGTGCCTAGTATAATTTCTGCCTTATAGTTAGGGCTTAATAAATGTTTGTTGACTTATTCCCTAGTAAGACTGTCTAGTATTTTAGGTAACACTTTTAACCCCTAATCTTTCTGCCTGATGAGGTTATAGTTGCTCCTGGATCAAAGCTCTATCCATAGCTCTGAAAAAGGATGATGTGGGGAGTGTGATAATGGCTGTTTGCGCAAGTGTTTGTTACCTCATTTTGCAACAACATATCCCTTTAAGATAGTTTTATTCATATGCTAGTCAAGTGATGGAGAGGCTTTATTGACAGTGTCTGAGAAGTACTGACAGCAAGGAAGACATCCTTCCTTAAATTGTGCAGAAGCTTGGTTCTATGGGAAAATTCCAAAGTAGGAGCATTAATAAGTGGGGAAGTGTTCCAGAAGACAAACATGATGGTGAAAGGTATCAAGCTCATGCCACACAAAGAATGGTTGAAGACATTAGGAATGATTAGGTTGAAGAAGAGACGTCTTATGTTAGCTACATTCAAATATTTAAAGAGCTATCATATGGAAAGTGAATTAGATTTTTTTTCGCTTGGGCCTGAAAGCAAAACCAGGAGAGTTATATGAAAGTTTAAAGGAGACAAGTTTGAGATTGTTGTTGGGAAAAACAGGTTAAAACTTCTAAGTAATTAGAATTGTTCAAAAGTAGAAAGAAGTACTTCAAGAAATTGTGGGTTCCTCTCTTTTGGGGATCTTTGAGTAAAAGCAAGACAAGTTGATTTGGGTACGATATAACAAGGATTCCTTTCATAGATGAGTAGGATTAAATGGCATCTAAGGACCCGTCTAAAATATAAACTTCTGAGATTCTATATGGCCCAAAGAAGAGTTTTCTCCTTTTTATGAATGGAAGACAATTTTATGCTTGTGCCTGCATAAAAAAGAAGGGAAGACTGAAAATTTAATAGTTAGTTCCTACAAGGTTTTTAAATTGTAGACATACTCTATTTTTTCTCTGTAGAGTGCATAAAAATGAACTGGTTTGCACATAGTGTATGTAGGGTTGTTAAGCATTTTTTGGAACCATCTGTCCAGCTATAATTGAGGATACAACAGTGTTATACAGTCCTTCACCCTTGATACCCTTGTGCTGCTGCAAATGCCATTGGAAATGGCCTTACCTCCAGAACAAAGTTCTTCGCCTGCTGAGAAAGTCCAATCATATATGTATCTTGTGTTTGAAGGAACCTTGAAGACTACAGGGTAATAGATTGGTGATCTGGTACCTGGCACAGTGCTTGGCACAAAATCAGAGCTTAATACAGGTTTGGTTGAATAGAACACAAGGAGTCTATCTAGACCAGTTATTCTATGCAGAAAATTTGCTTTTACTTTCAAAATGACCAGATTTTTAGGTCCTATCACTTACCAAGTGGCAACCTGAACAGAACTCACAAGCTTGATGCCATCCTGAACCACCAAGCCTGCAGAACACTTAAGACCCTCAGTGTTTTCTAGAGTTTTCAGGTTATTGTTAGTGATGTATATCCTACTTTTAAGGTTCTTTTCTGTGTTTTTCTTTTAAGACTCAATCCATCCCTTGCCTGTTGTCAAAAAATCACCTGTTCCATTGGCTGCTTGGGTCGTGCTGGGCTTTTAAACATTTTTTAAAAATGGTTCATTTGGTTCACCATACTTTCATATTACAAGTGGATGCCTGTAAAGTTATGGAAAGGAAAGTGCTATTCACTTTGCTAGAAGGGACCTGGCTCAGTTCCAACCTTATACATACTTCTCTGGCAAGTTCACTTCTACAAAGCAAAATGTTGGTATTTAGTAAAAAGAATTTCTGGCAATTAAAGATCTACCAATAGTAACTTAAGGGACTTGTAATAACTAACTAGAATTTATGTAGCACCTACTATGTGCTAAGTGCTTTACAAATATAATTTCATTTGCTCTGCACAACACTGGGAAGTAGGTGGTATTATTATAACTGTTTTACAGGTGAGAGAACTGAGGTTAAGATTTACCCAGGGTCACAATACTAGCAAGTTATCTGTGGCCAGATTTGAACTCAGAAGTTCCTGACTCCAGGCCCAGCATTCTTTTCACTGCACCACCTAGCTGCCTCAAGTAAGATCTAACAAACAGTTTTTCATTCACTCTTTAATTTGGTCTTTTTTTTCCTTCATGACTTCTCTATGATTTTACTACTGGGGCAATTCAACTTATCTGCAATTTTCTCTGTTTGCCTTTTTGTTTCCCATCTTTTGCTATTTAACATGTACTCTGTGGCCACTAATTTAGCCACACCTAGGAGCTTGACATCCTCAGCCTTTTTCTGTTGTCCTTCCAAGGTAATATTATATCAGACATTTATGCCTTCCTGTCTGGCTCCTTCCTCAACCATAGTCTCCAAGTTTTCTCTTGAATAGGCCACCAGGCCTAGGGGATTTCAGAGCTCTGTTTAAGTATGTACGGAGGAGTCTATATCGTTTCTTGTCATTTTTTGAGATTTCACAGGAGCTAGCTGCAGCTGGTTTTGAAGGCCCATCTCTTCTGTGCATGAGGATTGCCTCAATACTTCTGCATCTTCCCTGTCCCCTTCCCCCACAGTTGCTTATCCTCTTTCAATGTGGCTAGGAGAGTGTGCCTCTCTCCATTCCATTTTATGGGGTCAGATTGGGTTGCTGAGATTGGGGAAGAGATAGACTCCACCTCAGATAAAGCTTTAAAGTGCAGATGATGCAGGTGATCTAAAACTCTGCTTTGTACACATTAATCCTATCTTATTTTCTAACATACTTATTTGTGTTCATTTTTTTTATTCCCCTACTTCCCCCGTTAGATGGCAACCAATTGGAGGGCAAGGACTGTGGTGTTTTTCATTTGAATGTCCAGTGCCTTGAATGATTCCTTGCCCATATAAGAAACAATCTTTGAAAAAATTAATTGAAGCTCCCAATTTGCATAGATAAAATAAATTAATTAGCATGTGTGCCAAGGTAGAATTTAAGGAACTGAATTTCTTCCTTATTATTTGAGTAAAGAATGCATTTGCTAGTCCTCATTGCTTCAGTGACACCTAAAGAAAGCAAGTGACTTTAAATAACTGGTCTGTAATGGAGGGATATATTTCTTGATATCCGTCCCCAGTGACGTTTTTCAAATGCCCAGTTCTCTCCATGTTCAGTCTGTTCTATTTGACAACGCTACCTAAGGCCCAGCTCTTTCTAAAGCTGCCTGACCTTGCTGTGAAAGTCAGCAAGGCTTCTATAACATGCACAGGCTGGGGCATGTAGTCAAGGGATACAGCCTGAGGCACAAAGGGGAAAAAGGCCATGTCGTGCCCCGTTCCAAGAAAAGCTAGTTACTGTTTTGATAACAGCGATGTCCTTTCAGTTCAAAGTTACCAGCTAACAAAACAAGCTGCTCTCCACAGCAGACCAACTCCTTTCCATCACAGAGAAGCAGATCCTAGTGTAACAGAGTCCAAACAGCCCAAATCATAAAAATACATTTACAGAAAAAGCAGAGCACATAATGTGCAAGCAGAAGCCAGCATCAAACAAAGCTTCTTCAGTGCGAAGTGAAAAGAAATAAATACCCACTGTGGACTGTTCACACCCTTTTAATGCCAGAAGTTTTGTGAAACTGATACTCTAACCTGTGCTCAGAGGAAATGAAACATTAGAAGACAATGCAGGAATGAAAGGAGGAAGGTGTCGGAAATCAATTATCCATCATAACAAAGTAAAGAACCATCCTTTCCTTCCCTCATATTTGTTAAAGGGTTAGCAAAGCTTTCGAATTCTTTACTTTGTAAGTCAACAATGTGGTTCAGTGAAAACTTTGCTGACTGGAGTCAGAAAATCTTGGTTCAAATCCTTGTTTTCTTGTATCATAGTGTCTCCAGCCTCTAGTATCTTCATCTGTGAAGAGACAGGGTTGGAATGGAAGTCCTATAAGTCATTTGACACTTTAAAACCTATGTTCATATGATATTTGTGAAGGAAGAATAATTGTTTGGCTTGAGATCCAACTAGAACCTCCAAGTCCTTTTTTCAAGAAAATATGAAATCAGAGAACAATGTGGGTGGGCCTGTGGACCCAGAATGTCTTACTGGCTCAACTCTGACTTTTTAAATTAACAAAAGAACTTATTTATTTACTTTTTTTTTTTTTGCTGTAACTTTTGTGAAACACCTGATTGTAATAAAGGAAGACTTCATTGCTGATTAAATCAGGGTGGTCACTGCCTTCTCTCTCTCTCTCTCTCTCTCTGTCTGTCTCTGTCTCTCTCTCTCTCTGTTATTCTCTTATATTATATCATATATAGTAAGTACTTAATAAGTACTTAGGTGGCTGACATATTCTGGCAGCTAAAGCAGGAAATATAAATATACATATATATGTATACATATATAATCTAATAAAGGATGCTTTAAAAGTGGGCAGATGACAAATTCCATGAATTTTAAAAAAATTATTGAAACTTTAGTATTCTATTTATAAATATGTAAAATAATTTGTTACCATATGCCAGTTAGTATTAAATACAATGGACATTTGCTAAGATAATGCATTTCACCAGATGCCTGGCAGAGAATTGAGCAAAACTAGTTTTTGTAAAAAAAATTAAATAAAAACTGGAAAGCATGGAGAGAGGGTAATTTGAAATGTATACAGGGGACCCAGATGAGTGGGGAATGGCCCTGAGATTGTATATTCTTTTTCCTAAATTGTCTTCATGGAATCTTGTTTGAGTTATTGAATTTTAACCCTGAAAAAGAGATACATTCAGCAAATTTTACTTAAATTCAGCACTTTTTAAATGCTTATACTTGTGATATACACGATTTTTTTTTTAAAATAACAGTCCCTACTTTCAAGGAGCTTACATTCTACTGAGGTAAAAATGACCTAGTACAAAATGGCAACAAAGAAGATATATACACAATAATGATCTAGAGAATATAATTCTCCTTCCTTTGGGTCTGTGGGGCATTTGGAAAGGTTTCATGGAGGAGACACTTGAGCTGAATTTTGAGAAAAAAATTAGAGAAAGAAGGAAAAGAGGACAGCGTGTATTCAGCGTATGGGGGACCCAGATACATGAGTACAAGTGGGAGATGGCATATCAAATTTGCAAAACAGTTAATAGGCTAATTTAGTTGAGATTTAGAGTGTTTGAAGGGAAACAATGTATAATAAAAGGGTAGGGCAAATGCAGATTATGTATGGAAGATTTTATTCCAGACTAAGCAATTCATATTTATCCTTTAGTAACAGGGAACTAGGGAGGTTTTGCTTTATTTTTTTTTTTTTATCTTCAATATCATAATATGGTCAGATCCAACTTTTCAGAAGATTATTTTTGTTAACCATGTGAAGAATATATTGAACTGAAAGAGTGAAGGCAGGGAAAAGAATTAGCTATCTATTACGACAATCTAGGCAGTTGATCCTGAAGCAGGCTAATAACAGAGCGAGTAGAATGAGGAAATTGGATTCATGATATGCTATGAAGGTAGAATGAACAAGACTTGGCAAATAATTGGCTATGTGGATGGCTGTGATAGAGTACAAAGGGGAGGAAAGAATTAAAGATGACTGGTTCTAAGTACACTTACCTAGTCCACTTGGAGGAAGATGGTAACATTAAGAGAAAAAGTGAAGTTTAAAATATCCTACATTTGAAATGTTGTTAGGAAGAGAAGGGGAAGAGAATGAGTATTAATTTAGTGCCCACTATGTGCAGGCATTATGTTAAGGACTTTAAAAATATTATTTCATCAAGATGGAGGAGTAGAAAGACTCACGTATGCTAGCTCCGAACCCACAGCCCATATATTTCCTGCAAGAAGAACTCCCCACAAATTCTGGAGCGCTGCAAGGTGCACAGAAACACAGTAGAAAAGATTTCTGTTCCAGAGAACCCTGGAGAGCTGTCGCACTCCGGACAGCAGAGTCCACCCCTGTGCTGCCCTGGCCCGTGGCCCCAGAGGAGCAGATCCGAGCAGGCTTCAGGGACGGAACCTTCAGCTGCGGGAAGGTCCCTCTGCCCACAGATGCTACAGGTCAGTGAGAGAGGTCTCTGGGCTGGCCGAGAGGGGAGCGGGGTGTCTCTGTGGCTCGGGCCCCTTCGGGAGGCAGCGGCAGAGGCCCAGGACTCCCGGAGCAAGCAGGAGCTCCATTACCAAAGGTCTCTGCATAAACCCCCTGAGGGAACTGAGCCTGGGAGACGTCCCTGCCCCCATCCGCCCCATTACTGAAGGTCTCTGCATAAAGCCCCTGAGGGAACTGAGCCTGGGAGGTGGCCCTGCCCCCACCCAAGCACCAGAACTTAAGCTCACGTTGAATAGCAGCCATGCTTGCCGCGAAAAGCCCATTTGAATCTCAGACCCCAAGCACTAGCTGGGGGATCTAGGCAGGGGTGGACAGGAATCTCAGAAGTCAAGTAACTGGCTGGGAAAATGCCCAGAAAAGGGAAGAAAAATAAGACTATAGAAAGCTATTTTGATAGGGTACAGATATTCCCGCCTTTCAATTCTGATGACGAGGAAATACTCTTACCATCAGGGAAAGACGTGGAGGTCAGGACCTCTATATCCCAGACGTCCCAGGTGGATGTCCAGTGGGCTCAGGCCATGGAAGAGCTCAAAAAGGATTTTGAAAATCAATTTAGACAGGTGGAGGAAAAACTGGGAAGAGAAATGAGAGAGAAAGAAAAACATGAAAAACGGGTCAATACCTTGCTAAAGGAGACCCCAAAAAGTGCTGAAGAAAATAACACCTTGAAAAATAGACTCACTCAATTGGCAAAAGAGGTTCAAAAAGCCAATGAGGAGAAGAATGCTTTCAAAAGCAGAATTAGCCAAATGGAAAAAGAGGTTCAAAAGCTCACTGAAGAGAATAGTTCTCTCAAAATTAGAATGGAACAGATGGAGGCTAATGACTTTCTGAGAAACCAAGAAATTACAAAACAAAACCAAAAGAATGAAAAAATGGAAGAGAATGTAAAATATCTCATGGGAAAAGCAACTGACCTGGAAAATAGATCCAGGAGAGACAATTTAAAAATTATGGGACTACCTGAAAGCCATGATCAAAAAAAGAGCCTAGACATCATCTTCCATGAAATTATCGAGGAAAACTGCCCTGATATTCTACAACCAGAGGGCAAAATAAGTATTGAAGGAATCCATCGATCACCGCCTGAAAGAGATCCAAAAAGAGAAACTCCTAGGAACATTGTGGCCAAATTCCAGAATTCCCAGGTCAAGGAGAAAATCTTGCAGGCAGCTAGAAAGAAACAATTCCAGTATTGTGGAAATAAAATGAGGATAACTCAAGATCTAGCAACTTCTACAGTAAGGGATCAAAGGGCGAGGAATAGGATATTCCAGAAGTCAAAGGAACTAGTACTCAAACCAAGAATCACCTACCCAGCTAAACTGAGTATAATACTTCAGGGGAAAATATGGTCTTTCAATGAAACAGAGGACTTTCAAGCATTCTTGATGAAAAGACCAGAGCTGAAAAGAAAATTTGACTTTCAAACACAAGAATGAGAAGAAGCATGAAAAAGTAAATAGCAAAGAGAAGTCATAAGGGACTTACCAAAAGTGAACTGTTTACATTCCTACATGGAAAGACAATATTTGTAACTCTTAAAACTTTTCAGTATCTGGGTAGTTGGTGGGATCACACACACACATACACACACACACACGTAGGGGGAGGAAAGATGGTGAAATGGAATGGAGTAAATTATATGTCATTCAAGAGGCAAGCAGGAGACTTTTTAGTGGAGGGAAAAAGAGGAGAGCTGAGAAAAAAACATGAAGTTTGCCCTCATCACGTTCGGACTAAAGGAAGGAATAAAATGCATACACATTTTGGTATGAAATCCTATCTTACAATACAGGAAAGTGGGGGAGAAGGAGATAAGCAAGGGGTGGGATGATGGTAGGGAGGGCAATGGGAGGAGGGAGCAATTTGAAATCAACACTCAGGGAGGGACAGGATCAAAAAATAGAATAGAAACAATGGGGGGCAGGATAGGATGGAGGGAAATACAGTTAGTCTTACACAGCACGACTATTATGGAAGTCATTTGCAAAACTACACAGATAGGGCCTATATTGAATTGCCCTGCCTTCCCAAAGGGAATGGGGTGGGGAGGGAGGGATGGGGAGAATTTGGAACTCAGAGTTTTAGGAACAACTGTTTAGTATTGTTGTTGCTACTAGGAAATAAGAAATACAGTTAATGGGGAATAGAAAGTCATCTGGCCCTACAGAACAAAAGAGAAGATGGGGGACAAGAGAAGGGAGGGATGATAGAAGAGAGGGCAGTTTGGTGATAGAGCAAATTAGATTGCTTTTGTATTGGGGGGGGGGGAGGGGATAAAAGGGGAGAAAATTTGGAACTCAAAATTTTGTGAAAATGAATGTAAAAAGTTTAATAAATAAATTTTTATTAAAAAGAATAATAGAAAAAACTATAATAAAATAAAAAAAAATATTATTTCATTTGAATCAGGAGAGAAAGGTTCGGTTATTATGCCCATCCTATGGTTTGGGAAACTGAAGGAAACAGAGACTAAATAACTTGCCCAAGGTCACATAGCTAGTAAGTATCTGAGATTACATTTAAATTGAGGTCTTTCTGACTACAGGTCCAGCACTCTATCCACTGCACCACTCAGCGGACATCTGGGTGGAAATATTATGCTCAGTGGAGATATGTGAGGCAATATTTGGGAATTGTCTGAATAGACGTGATAATTGAAACCATGCAATCAGATGAAATCACCAAGGGAAGACTATGTAGAGAGAAAACAGAGGGTTTAGAAAAGAGTCTCATGGAGACAGAAGAACATTTAACAAGTAAAAGGGACAAAGGGATAATAGTTCAAAAGGTAAGAGAACCTGGACATAGTAGTGTCTTGGGAGCCAAGGAAGGAGCAAGTGTCATAATACTGTAGAGAGATCATGGAATGTATGGTCAGAAAAAAGACCACCAGATACAGCAATTAGAAAGTCATTGGGGTTATGGAATAGGAAGTAGATGGCACTAGAAAGAGATCTGGTGAAATAGAGAATCTCTTTAGGAGTGAGCTAGTTTTCAAGTATTGCCAAAAGGTAGATGGAATTTTGAAAGGGGGAAAAAGAACTAGAAATTATGAGGATGCCATCAATTAAAGAATGATTGATGTAAGTGCATTATCATTGATGAAAATGATGAAATGATGATTAAGATGAAATGATGAAAAAGATAACTTTAGAGAATTAGGGATAGTAACAACTGATGCAAAGTGAAGTGAGAAGGGCATGGAGAACAATCTACAGAATGTCAACATTGGAAAGAACAACTTTGAAACAGTTAAGACCTCTGATCAAAAGAATGAATACCCATCTCTGAAGGATGTAGGATGAAAGTATGTTACCCAATTCCTTCCTGAGAGATCATAGACATAAGTATGGATGAAGACATACATTTTTGCTTGACTAGATTTTTGTATTAGAAAGATTTTTTCTTATTTTTTAATTGGGGGATGGGTTAGTATTGGTAATATTAGAAAAGAAAAGAAACAAAACAAAAAGAAGGGCATTGAAACATTTTAATGGCTCACAGAAGACAAACAGAATTTCATAAGGAAATAGAATAGAATTAGAATAGAAAAAAATAGAATAGTTTTGAAAGTTAAAGTTTGAATTTATTATCGCATTTTAGATGTATTGGTATGGAATCTCTCTAATTCATATTTTCGTATAACATCCTCTTTGTTCTACTTTTTATATGGAAATGCTCATTTTTCAGTGTTTTAAAAATTCAAAATGAAATGTTTTAATTTTGTTAAATGTAAAATGGTAGTACAGTGAAATTCAGGTGAGAAGTAATTAGTCCACACAAATATAGCTTTTTAACAAACTTCATTCCTATTCATAAGGGGAGAATAAGATAGTCTTGGTGTGTAGCCTTTGTACCTGAGGTGGGTAGCATACTGTGTGTGTGTGTGTGCGTGTGTGTGTGTGCGTGTGTGTGTGAGGAGATGGGGGTGATATGAACACTCCGGCTAAAGACCCAGAGCCCTTCAGGGATCAAATTTTATATGGAGTCTTAGGTAAAGATTCAACATGATACAAATGGGGGGCTTCTCTGTTAATTATAGAACCTCACTTTATTGTGAAGGTATTTTGTAAGTTGCTTAATAAGGAATGAAGAATGAGGGGCAAGGGTACAGAGAACTTAACTTTACTGATATCATTCCAAGAAGAGGCTAAAAAGGAGGTGAGTATAAGGACCAATTATCATCATCATCATCATCAAACCAAAAACAAAAGGAAAAGAAAGAAGTCAGATGGAAGGAGTCAGATGATCAAAGTTGGAAGAGAGATGGTTAGCAATAGAGTAGGAGTTAGAGAAGGCACAGTGGAACAGGCAGTCAGAAGGAGATAGAGATTAGGAAGGGGTAAAGCTGATCTGCATTTATATAGGATATAAACATACATGATGAGGTAACAAAGGAAATCTAATTTCACTTTTTTTGAATTTTTTAAAAACATGTTAACCAACTGAGACACAAATAATATTTATGTTGCTAACTTCACAAGCTCTTGACCTAATTGTCTCTACATTATTAATAAGAGTTAAAGGACCCTAACTTGTTGTTGGTCTGAAGTCCTATGCCTAACAGCTTAATTTTAGACTTAACCTCGGATGTTCCCCTACCAATGATCTATAATTGAATAGATCTGGTATTAAGCTTACAAACCTTTTGACTTTAGGAAATTGCCACCAATATTAAGGATATTGCAAGGATATAATATCTCCCCAACTTCATGTTGATTCCAGGCAGGATTAGATTATCCACTTGCATTCAGTCAAGCTTAAAGTCTGCCAGGTGTCAGTGGGGAAATTGAGTCAGGAGAATCCCACCTCAGCTCATGTTGAACAGCCACTCTCCCACCCTTCCCTTGAGATCACCTATGCAGGTCATACCAGCATCTCATCAGCTTACTGGCATCATGGATTGGAGGCTCAGCTCGCCTTTCTTGCTACCAATACCTGGAGTTAGACTCAGAAGAACTGTCACTTAATAGTCCCATAGCATCTAAAAATGGCAAGTTCCAATAACCAGGTTTCAAATACGATTATAGTTTCACTTTGGCTAAGGAACGTCTTTTGAGGCAAGTCTTAAGTGGCTCACATGTCTTTCTATACATGTTCTAGTTCCTGATTAAATGACCATCATAAAATCAAATTTACCTTTAGAAATCTAATTTCAGCAAGGACTTGAATCATAGTAATATAGAAGACAAGTATGTAGAAATATGAGCATCACAGGGCAGGAGAAATGCTATTGGTCATTTTAAAAGTAAGCACCCTGACATACACAGGACGGCCTGCTATCACATGTTCTTTTATCTGCATTTCTGAAAGGGAAGCAAATTTTGAGGGGTCAACAATCACTTTAATCAAGCATATGTCTCGTTTACTTAGTTCAGGGGAAAAAGTCAGCACCCTGAACTTCAGAGAAAAAAAACAGAGGAAATAAAGATCAACAGACAGTGCTTCCAGCTGCCTGACTGCAAGCAATACATACATCACAGATCAAGACAGATCCAGTTATCTGACCATACATACATAGTTGCCAGAGAGAGAAGGGCCGACTTATGGGTTTTCAAAGCAGCTTCCCAGAGTCTCATCTGGCACACAAACCTTCTTCTAAAAACTCAGATCTAAAGTAAAACCTCATCTCAGAATATTTGTACATTTTTCAGAGCCAGGGGGTATCACAACTCTCAAGAACCAGCGCCTCATTAGAAAATTAACCAAAGGTGTGGGCCTCCCCTAGTCAAGCTTTCCTTAATGGGCAGGCTCATTAGTGGGTGGGGGAAGATCTTTAAACTCTCATAGTTACCATTACAGTCTTGAATTTGTAATTAGAGCAAAGTGAGCAGAACCAACAGAACATTGTATATAGTAACAGCAATATTGATTTAAGGATGACTGAGCAATGAAGACATTTTGAATATTATAAATGCACAAATTAAAAATAAAGGACATATGAAGAGAGACACTGTCTGCATCCAGAGAAAGAACTGATAAATACAAGTATGTGTAAAATAATTTTACATACACACACACACACCTGTTGGTATCTCATGGTAGCCATCACTAGGGTGGGGGGGAAGGGAAACTAAAAAAAGAAATTTACATGATAATTTTGTTGTATATTTGGAGGGAGTAGCTAGTTGTACATGGTAGATTTGCAGTTTCATGTGCAATCATCTTTTATTTACTGTGTTGTGGAAAATGCTTATTTTGTTCCAGGAATTGAAAATGAATAAATTTGAAATAAAAAAAAAAGAATTCTCATGAAAAAGCGGCTTTGCAGGGGATATACTGAATTAGGTTGAGCTCCTTTACTTCATCATATGGTTCAATCTTCTCATACAAAAAGTGAGATAACTGAGGCCCAGAAAGGTTTCTAAGATGTTGGGCTTTTCTAGTTATCTAATATGAGAAAAAAAATCTTTAATATCATCACAGATGACTGAAGTCACTGTGGTCTGTTACATTTGGCAGTTTACCAGAACCTAACTCATTATAATACATGAATAGGGAGGTATATTATAACTTTGTTCAAATAATTTAATTTATAAGAGTTTATGGGTGAGAGGTTTCCATTGGTTTTGGTGAGGGAACTAAAAAAAAAAAACAACTTGCTATAGAGCTAGTTTTTATATAGTATTTTAAGATTTGCAAGAACTTTACATATACCATCTCATTTGATTCTTAGAACAACACTAGAAAGTAGGTACTATTACTGTCCCTACTTTACCAAAGGGGAAATTGAGCCTGCAAGAGATTGAGTGATTTTTTTTCAGGGTAGCACAAAATTCAAGCTTAAGTCTTCCTGACTCAAGTCTGCTACTGAACCACATAGGTGCCTCTATGAAGATTGCTTGATGACTATGAGGCTGTTTAGCTTGGAGAAGACTTAGAAGTCACAAGATTTAACTTAGAGGGCACAATGTGGTTGTTTTTATATATTTAATGAGATTTCATTTGGAAGAGAGATTTGAGTTGTTCAGCTTGGCACTGAGGGGTAGAACTGGGGCTGATGTGTGGATATTAAAGTGAGGAAAATTTTGGCTTGCTCTAAGAAAAAACCAGCAACAACTTTCTATTTCTTACATTCAGAAATGGAATGTATTGCTTGAGAAGCAATGGATATTCTTTTCACTGGAAATCTATGAGGAGAAGCTAGATACAAACATTTTGGGGATTGATGTTCCAGATGGGGTTGGACCAGATGACCTTTGAGGTTCCTTCTGACTTTAAGATCCTATAAATTGAGACATCCAGAATAACGTTTTAGAAAGGAGTTATCTTTTTGTTTAAGTAAGTATCTTGTGCCTATGCATGAATGACAGTGGGCTGGGCATTACACAAGCCAAGTTAGTTACATATTATCCCTAACCTCTAGGCAACTGGTGGAAAAGTGAATAAAGTGACAAGCTTGGAAAAAGGAATGCCTGAGTTCAAATCCACCCTCAGACACTTATTAGCTGTGTGATCCTAAGCACGTCATTTAACTTCTGCTGCCTCAGTTTCCTGAACTATAAAATAGACATAATAATAGCACCTATGCCTCAGGGTTGTTGCAAGGATCAAATAAAACAATTTTTGTAAAAAGTGCTAAGCACAGTGCCTCGAACGCAGTAGATGCTGTATAAATGTTTATGTTCTTTCCTTCCCCTTCCCTTCTAAATACTTCTAGTGTAAGGGGAAAAACAACCCTGATATCAACAATGCCATATTTATAATAAATAATTTGGCTTATCTAGCCACATCATATTACTGTTCTTCAATTAGCATAGTTTAGTATAAGTAAAGGATCCCCAAGAAGGAGTCACTGATCCCCTTTAGAGTGCCATCACATAACCTGAGGGGAGACCATCCTGCGGAAATTCTCACTTGGAAAAGAAAGAAAACCAGATTTGTAAAGCAGTTATCAGCAGTGTCAGCGGCAAAAGTTTTATTAGGGGATAAAGTGATTCTGTAGCCAGAGAAATGCCATCAAAGAGGTAAGGTATTGGAAGTTTTGAATGAAATTCAACAACTTCATCTATAATAATTTAAAAAAAGTTATTAGACATTGGCTACAAAACAATGTGCTCGATACTAACAGACAGAAAGATTAAATATCTTCAAGTCTAGTAGGGATATAACACAAATAATACCTATATTATAAAATATTATATGATAAAGGTAATAGAAGCAGCATGATGAAGGTTGGCTTTAGGGGGGAAAAGATTTGAGATTAAGTCTACCTGTTGCCCATATAAGCTTTGCAGCCAATACAAGTCACCAAAACTCTCTTTTTTAAGACCATAAAGTACAGAAGAGTTTTTGATTTGCATCTATGGAGGAGATTTCTACACCATATCAATAAAAGTATCACACACTAACCAAAGAAAGCAAAGGACATTGAAGGGGTTTTCACAAAGTCCTATGAAGTGAGGTGAAGGAAGTTGTATTTACTTCTTCAAAGTTCACCAACAGAATAGAGTATAACACCATTTCATAGAATGTACAATACTATATGATAGTATATGATACAATACAACACAATGGCTATAGCAACGGCAATAGAAGTCAATTTGATTTCAAAGTTGTTATTTAATGCCTATTATGTGCAGAACACTGCGCTAGGCTAGATTCCTTGGGTACTACAAAGTTTATTTAAGGTATTCTTCCTGTACTCTTGGAGCTTATAGTCTAATAAAAGGTGTTGATCTTTAGGTGATAGATGGTTTCTTATTGCTTTATAAAGAATCAGGAAATCCAAGGATCTAGCATATGGACCTTCTTGAAAGGAAGTCTTTAGGATATAAACAGTAAAAAGAAGTTGTGGATAAGAATTTGTTATTTGATAATTTTTCCCCAGGACCCATAAACCCAAAAAGATAAAATAGTTTTTAGTTATATTTGAACAGTGAACCTTCCCCTAACCCCCAACAACCTGAGCAAGAGGGAGGTATAGCAAAGACCTTCAGCAAGGAGGCCTTGGCACTCTTAACTGGGGAACCATTCTCTTTGGGAGGATAGAGCCAGCTGAAGTACAGATGATAAATCTGGCTAAAACGCCTTATGATCTGGCCTCATTTACTGGCTCAGAATTGTACCCACTTGCAGGCTCATTAATCTTCTCTGCCAGTGGAGTCATCATCAGAATGGGAAAAGCCATTGCAAAATTTTCCCTTCATCTAAAAGGGATGACTAATTTTAGATGTATCATAAGAAAGGTTTTTGTTCCAAAAACAGTTCCTAGAAATGTTGGGGTATTCCAGTCCAACAGATGAAAACCTTCCTCACAAGGACCAAAAATGAGTGCTCTGGGCAATTTGTCAATGAACCCAAACTGCCTCCTTTCAAGAAGAGCTGGAAGAAACTGAGCTGACCAATGACTTCTCTAAAACATAGTCAACGTGCAACTTCGGATGCGTGGATTATCCATTTTATTGGACATTGTAATCTCAAAGTAGCCTGACACCCAGTGATGTCTGGCTCACCGTAATTTGCTATTAGGCACCTGCTGAACAAATGTGGCTTTTTACCTTGCCTTAAGGGAAGCATTAATGGGAAGAAAAATCTACTAAGAAAAAAATAAGAAAATTGATTTTTATCTCAGTTGACAGATATGTATTGAACATCTGCTTTTTCTGGCCAAGGAAAGTATTGAGAGATGCCATGACCTCAAGAACTGGGTAGCTGTTGCCCTTAAAAGGCTTACACTCTAGTTGGAAAAATAAGTCACACACATGAAAGAATAACAAATAATCCAAAATAGTATTTAGTGAATGCCAAGTGAGTGGTCCAGCTTTAAGGGCCAAGTGGAGTTAAGAAGAAGGATATGCATATGTCCAATAGAGTAGTAAGAGAAAGCTTGATAGAGAAGATAGGATGGATAGGATGTATGGCAGAAAAGGAAGAGGATGCATTATGAAGTTATATGAAAAGAGATGAAAGTGAAGGATGTATTTGAGGAGTACAATGAATAGGTCAGTATATCTGAAATGGAAGATAATATTAATCACATGATAGGATACTGGCTAGAAAGGTAATTTGAGGCCAGACTGTGGATGTCCTTGAATGCCAGTATAAGGATTTTGGACCTTTTGATAAAAGAGTAACATGTTGAAAATGTTATTTTAGAATGAGGTCAGTATCTAATATTATATGTCTTCTGCTACTGTTCTCATTAGTTTATACTGTTATATTATTTGAATGGTCTTAAAATCAGCAATAATAATAGGTAGTGTTTATGTAGCACATTAAAATTTACAAAGTGCTTTATATACAGATTATTTCACTTGATACTTAGATTTTACTCCTAGCTCTGGCACTTACTGTCAGGAAAAGTTCCTTAACCTCTCTGAGGTTCAGTTTACTCATCTATAAAATAGCTATAAAAAGCTGCCCACCTCATAGACTTTTCAGAGAGTATTTTGTAAAATGATATAGAAATGTGAGTTGTTCTATGATTGTAGATTTAATGTTTCCTGTAGGTCAGTGCATTAACTCAAATTTCTTCTCTTATCATAACCCCAATTTGCTCTTGAGAGGGAATCATGATACCTTCAAGCACAAAGAATGTTGATTAAAATTTTCAGGGTCAAATTGTTCTCAGTTCTGAGTGACTTTTCTCAGTTAGTAACACTGGTGCTAGTTTCTTGTTAAGTATGAATGAAGGTTTTCTAGTGAAACCTTCACTCTGAGTTCTATTCCTTATTCTCTGGACTTCTGTACACTTCTTACCCTACTAATGTCTCTTCCTGACGCTGACACTCCTGATGGATCACATAATCGATAAAGGAAAAATGGGTGGTATTACTGCATCCTACCCCTTCCATTGTAGGACCATATTGACTTTGTTCCTTTCCTCTTCTGACAGCTTTTGGTATTTATTTTAACCTGACTTTTGTCTGTAGAAAGTTGTAACCCCTCCTGGTGTTGCAGAAATAACCTTGGCTTCTATCAGAGCCTAACAAATTGTAGTGATTTTAAACCAGAAATTCTACAATGAGTTGTGTGTCCATTGTATGAGGACCAACTGCGAATTGTGGGCAGTCTCATCCATTGCTAGAATCAGGTTCCCCTAGAGACTGTGAAGTTATTCACTGCTTTCATAGGGTTTGAAGTGCCAAGGTAGAAGAGTAAGGAGAGGAAATGTAAATACAGCAGATTCCAAGTCCTTTAGTATCCATTCCTACACTGTGATCATCTTACATTATGACATTTATCCAATGACCGATGAGTTGATGCAACATGGTGCATGCAAGACCCAAGACTGTGAGGAGGCAGGAACTGCTTCATGTTTGACTTTGCATCCCCTGCCTAGCGCAATGCCTAGCAACATGATAAGTTATTCATAAATACTTCTTAATTAATTGACCATTACTAAAAAAAATAACTTTTAGGGACAGGAGCTGTGCTTTTATTGATATAAAGAGCTCCCTCATGGTGATGAGATTCTTTACCAATGTAAGTCAGCATCTTTTCTGCAACTTAGAGTCTGAGACAGTTGTCTAGAGCCCTGAGAGGGGGTAAGTGACTTGCGGAAATTCACATGGTCAGTGTGTGTCAGAAACAAGACTTGAAGTCAGGTCTTCCTTGTTATAAAGGTAGGTCTCTAGTTACTCTATCACACTGGGAAAAATTGAATTATATCTACATAGATATATTGTGCATAATGAACAGAGAAGACCTGACGTGGTGTAAAAATACAGTGATTACTTATATGGAGGACCATAAGATATATTGAGAACATCCATGACCAAAAAAATAGGTGGGTAGGTCATGTAATAAAAGTGAAAGGAAATAAATGGTCCATCTGTACATACCCTATTCTCCGGGACCCCCATGACACTAAAAGAGAAAAAGAAATAGGTTTCTAACTTACTGGATAGTACTTCAATGGATCATGGGGAAACATGGATAAGAGTCATGCAGGTTGAGAAGATTTGGAAGGGTTGTGAGCTGTACTGATGGAGGAAGTCCTTATACCAGTGAAATCAGAATAATAACAGAGCGGCAGAGATTTAGAACTGGAGGAGGGGCCTTCAAGTTCATCTAGCCAAATTCATTTTACAGATGAAGAGTCTAGGAACTGGAGACTGAGGTTTGCCTAAGATCATACAGGTCATAAATGGCAGAAGGAGAATTTGATAGTCACTGAATACAGCCTTTTTTTTCACGGTACCTTTAATGGATGCCTGAAAACAATTGTATCAATATATAAAGGACTTAGGATATGAAGAAAAGTGGTATCAATTGACCCAGTACCATACAAGGATGACCTTGTCTCAATCAGTCATACAAGAAGATCTCTGAGTCTCATATTCGATTTATTGTTCATATTTTCAGAGATCTAGATGATGCATGTCAAAAGGATATAGTACTTAATGTACACCACTGGATATATATATATATATATAGATAGATAGATAGATAGATAGATAGATAGATAGATAGATAGATAGATAGATAGATATATTGAATGTAACGATGCAAAGAACATTAGAGTAGATGTCAGAGAACCTGGGCAAGAAGCCCAGGTCTGCTATTTACTGCGTGTAAACTTTGGCAACTGACTGAAACTTTGTGGGCCTTATTTTTCTGACAGAGCTAAGCAGCTAATAGAAGAGTTTTCTGGGCCTGCGATCTGAACTGTCCAAGATTGGTAATGAACAGGTAGGTAGGAATATTGACAAAGTTACATTTAGGAATATGGTCAATACTCGGATATTCAAATGCACTCAGAATCTCATTGACTTGGGAGATATTTCCAATGATTGGATTGTAATGCCTTCATGCCTGGCTATCCTGCAGGACGTTTTTCTCCATACTTTCCCATCTGTTCACCAAATGTATCCACCCAAAATGCCAGAGACTGTCCTTTCCTTCTTTCCTTCTTGTTGTGTTTGTCCTTCATTCCCAAAGAGGGCAGTGACATCAGGGAGATAACTTGCAGCTGACTTTGATTTGAGTGAGGGAGGGCTGTGCAAGGTCACCAGCCTCGCTTTCTCCTCCAGAGCCATCTTTGTCCAGTGACCAGATATTCATTGGGATGGCTGGAGAGGGTCCAGTCCTTCTTCCTACTGATATTATGAAGTACCACTCAGATTTCCTCACCTGACTCATGAATGGATTGGGTTAGAGAACCTCTAAGTTTTGTTCAACTCTGATATATTTTGATTCTCTAAATGTTTCTTAGCTAGTTATGAAAGATGATTTTAGAAGCAATTACTTCATTTTGAACTTGTGATGATAAATCTCTATTTTCTGTAATTATTAATTGCTATTAATACTCATTAAGTAATCATTCAAATTTTTCTGGGTCTGCAGTCCGAATGGCCTAAAATTGGTAATAAGCAGATAGGAATGATCTCAAAGTTACATCATGGCAGGTAGGACCATCCTTAACACACAAATATTCACACTGACCTGGAATCTCATTGATCTGAGAACTATCTCCAATGGTTGGATTGTAATCTATCCATGCCTGTCTATTCTGTGGATTTTTTTTTGTCTATACTTTCCCATAGATTCACCAAATGTGTTCACCCAGAATGCCAGATAATTCCCTTTCTTCCTAATGATAATGTGAAGGTATCACTCTGATTGTTATCAAGCCATTCCTTGTTATTCCTAAGTGACTGGCCCATAGTCTCTTCCTATCATATAATTCTTTGGTATCTTTTACTTTCTCTTTAGTGTTTCTTGTTGGTTATATATTTGCTACAACATGTTGCTGTACCACCCCTATGACACACAAAATATGTGCTTCTTTGGAGATGAATTTTATGTCTCATTATGATATAACAATAATGATAAAATTGCAACATTTAAAAGATGATTTTTTTGCTTTTGTGAGAAGACTGGAGTCAGTAAAAGAGATGTCAAATTTCCAAAAAGCAATCCTACCTACTCATCTGTACAACTCCAGGTCCCACTCATTGTCCGTGATACTATCTTTCCCAGATATAGGTAAGGAGGTTAACCTGACATAAAGACTTGAAGCAGCCTTCCTTCCTTCCTTCCTTCCTTCCTTCCTTCCTTCCTTCCTTCCTTCCTTCCTTCCTTCCTTCCTTCCTTCCTTCCTTCCTTCCTGCCCTGGTGGATGATCTCTATTTTTTCCTTATGTTTTTTTCTCTTCTCTTCTGTCCATCCTACGTTAACAGTGACCTCATGTAACCCAGGGTGCTCCAGGCTTGTCATTATGATGCTAAACATCAAGCTGAAACACCATCAATAGTGCTGATAATAGCTTCGCATTCTGCTCATAACTTAACTTTTTTATGTCTAATTTTTTTCAAGACCTACGTAGCTCTTTACTAGGTGGCAATGATGGTAAGTGCTTATAAGGAAACAAATGACTGTTACTATGCTAGCTAGCTGATGATCCCTTCCATGCAATAATGCCTTACCCTAATTAAAACGACCAAGCTGTACCACCTGTCCTATGCCTGAAATGTCCTTCAATGCCATCCACCTGTTAAACGGCTAGCAAACTTTCGAAACCATCACTGATTTCTTTCCTACTCCCCCAATCAACAAAACCCTTCTTATGGAACAAGCATAGAAATCTATGGGTCCTCAAGTCAAATCCAGCTGCCACCTTTTTTAAAAAAAGAAAAAACTATGTAACTTTTTATATTTTTAAAATACAACAAAGCTTTATTTAAAAATGTAAAAGTGGTTCTTAAAACAGGTGGAGGGAAGGATTTGGCCCTTGGGAAGTAGTGTCCTTACCCCTGTCTTAACACATAACAAAGCACTTTGTACTTCAATTAATTATGTGTATAACATAATCTACAATTATTGTATTAGTTTGGTAATCATTCTGTGTTATTTTTTAGTAGGTTATGAGCCTTGTTTAGTCAAGAATTGTGCCTGACTAGGTGATTTTTTGTGTGTGTGCTTCTCAAATCAGAGTATGAAGGTAACCGCCTCCTGAACCTTTGCAAAAAAGTGGTCCGAATCACAGAGGTCTGGAATTTCCTCCTAAATCTGGTATTCATTGAAAGAGATCAGAATAGGTTTGCCTTTTTTTGGACATGTCATTTGCCCCTCAGGTCTGTTGACTGATAGAACCTGAAGGAAGAATGGACTTGATGGGAAATAAACAGTTCCTGAAACAAATTTCTTTTTTGATCCTCAGAATGTGGAAAACCTTTGGTTAAACTGAAGTGGAAAATGATGACCACAGATACAAGCCTGTTTGGGTGTGGAGCCACAATGTGCTCCAAGTTGGCTTATTTCCTGTGGTTGCCTCATGAAAAAGGAGCTGAATATCAGCTGACTGGAAAAAAAGCTGGGGTGGATTTGCTGAGACCTTTCTGATAGGTCGGCCATTCCATGCCTTCTCATGCAACATGCCAGACACATAGCTGCCATGTTAGCTGCTTTTTATTTTTTACTTATTACAAGGATGGAAAATGGGGTACTCACATTTAATGATACGGGAAGCTGCTCTTTTTAGGCAATGCTGACCTCATACTATACGGCAACTTTTCTAAATATTTTTTTTATGCTGGAAAGATATATTTAAAGTGCAAGTACTGGGGTCCAGGTCAACTTGAATTTCTCAACTATTTACATGAAATAATAGACCTTGTATTTCTAGAGCACTTAGTTTTTAAAAGATTTTCCTTTGTGTTCTATGGTGATGGTAACCCTTTGAAGGTACCAGGACAGACATAACTTCTTTCTTTTATAGATGCAAAAGCTCAGGCCAAGGGAAGTTAAATGACTTATAGCAGGGTTACATTGTAGGTAAGAAGGAGAATTGGGACTAGGAGCCAGATCTTCTGACTCTTGATCTACTGTGCTTTTAATCACATCCCAAGGAGGAGCTCTGACACATTTAACATAATTAAGAGTTTTCTGAAGCTCCAAAACTTTGGGGAAACTAAAAAGACCCAAATTGCCACCTGGTATATCAACCCTCCCTCATCCCCTTTCACTTCCACATGAAACTACTGCTCTTTTATTCCTCTTAATCTCACAGATCACTTTGTTTGGATTTCTCCTTTTTCTCCATAATACCCTTCCTTAAATTGTACTATCTTTTGTGTATGGGGTGCTCATAGAGGACTAACACCTCTGGTGTGAGGGCTTGCTGAACCTTTTTTAATCCTTAGAGCTTGGTCAGACATCAAACCCACCAAAGCCATCCACTGCATTGCGGGTCATCACCAGCTCTCTTGACTTTTATCCTGTCACTGGATTTCAATGTCTCTAGAAGAGAGAATGAGGCTGATGACTTTTCACAACTTTGTCTCAATTAAATTCACATCATGTGCAAGTCAAGATTTCATCTGTGATGTCACTGGTCCTCTTCAAAAATGAAGGAAGAATGACAGCATCTTTGTAAATATGATATTCTCTTTAGTCCCAAGTCTGCAGTCAAATGAGAGAGAGAGAGAGCGAGAGAGAGAGAGCGCGAGAGACAGAGAGAGACAGAAAGAGAGAGACAGAGAGACTGAGAGAGACAGAAAGAGAGAGAGAGTGTGAGGGAGAGAGTGTGAGAGAGACAGAGAGAGCGCAAGAGAGAGAGAGGCAGAGAGACAGAGAGAGGGAGAGAGAGGGAGGGGGGAGAGAGAGAGAGAGAGAGAGAGAGAGAGAGAGAGAGAGAGAGAGAGAGAGAGAGAGAGAGAGAGAGATTGTATGATGTTTGCAGTCTTTGTATCCTCATGGCCTTCCGTGCAATTGGTACTTGATGCGTATTTGTTGAATTGAATTGATCTCCTCTTGCATCAACTTTTCCAAGTATTAAGGAAATTTAATGACAAACATATTTCTTTCATTACTCATTTAGTGAAACTTTAAGACTGAACTTCTCACAATAGGAGAGCCAGCAGTATCTTTCTCCCTCTCCTCCTCTATTATCTCAACTACAGTTATATGTCTCCTAAGACAAATATATGAGGGGAAGAAACATTTTCAGAGATAATGTTTTTATTTATTGTATTATTTTGATTGAATCAGACCCCTTTGCAATGTTATCTCAGGTCATAAGTATTAATTCCAAATAGCCAGTTATTACACAAAATTATGCAAAAATCTGTAGCGTATGAAATGAGGGTTTATATCCAGACTTATCCATCCAATTCTCTTACTAAGGGAAAGTAATATTAAAGATAGGGGACTTAATTTATGTTAGGATGTAAACAAATTGAAACTCTAGGCCAAAGTAGGGAGTGTCAATAATTTAAAGAGACTTAAAAAATAATTCATTCACTTTCAAAAGATAGGGTAGTGTCTGTCTGTCTCTCCCTCCCTCTCTGTCTCTCCATCTCTCTCTTTCTCTCTCTATCTTTCAGAAAGAAAGTCACCCCCCCTTATCCTTAATTTGGGTACAATTTATACGAGTCATGGGCACTTGGACCTGATGACTGCTGAAGCTTCCTCCCAGCTTTATGAGTGTATGATTGGGAATCTTCCTTCCTTCCTTCCTTCCTTCCTTCCTTCCTTCCTTCCTTCCTTCCTTCCTTCCTTCCTTCCTTCCCTCTTTTTTCTTTCTTTCTTTCTTTCTTTCTTTCTTTCTTTCTTTCTTTCTTTCTTTCTTTCTTTCTTTCTTTCTTTCTTTCTTTCTTTCTTTCTTTCTTCCTTCCTTCATTCCTTCCTTCTTTCCCTCTTTTCTTTCTTTCCCTCTTTTCTTTCTTTCTTTCTTTCTTTCTTTCTTTCTTTCTTTCTTTCTTTCTTTCTTTCTTTCTTCCTTCCTTCCTTCCTTCCTTCCTTCCTTTCTTTCTTCCTTCCTTCATTCCTTCCTTCTTTCCCTCTTTTCTTTCTTTCCCTCTTTTCTTTCTTTCTTTCTTTCTTTCTTTCTTTCTTTCTTTCTTTCTTTCTTTCTTTCTTTCTTTCTTCCTTCCTTCCTTGCTTCCTTCCCTCCTTCCTTCCTTCCTTCCTTCCTTTCTTCCTTCATTCCTTCCTTCTTTCCCTCTTTTCTTTCTTTCCCTCTTTTCTTTCTTTCTTTCTTTCTTTCTTTCTTTCTTTCTTTCTTTCTTTCTTTCTTCCTTCCTTGCTTCCTTCCCTCCTTCCTTCCTTCCTTCTACAGTGAACACTAATAAGGTGGGTGACCCTAATATTAATATGAATGTGTATGGCCAGTCCCTAACATTCTCACATGACTGAGAGATGATCTCTGCTGAATCATCCGTGGTTCCAATCATCTATCTAAGAGCATACACATGTGGGAGTTGTAATGTGGGTCCTTGAGTTTTACCTTGTCATAAAAGAGGAAAAAGACCCACATGAATCTACTTTGAGAAGGTTCAAGACTTGAGTACAAGTTATGTGAACAACAATTAACTTGACATGGAGGAAACAGCATTGAAACCCTTGTTAGATAAACTTCAAATATGTGTGCAGTTAATGACCCCCACTTCCTCTCCTCTTACTCTCTTCTAAGCTGCCTGTAGTCCATCCTTCAATCTCATCACTCATTTGAAACTAATGATAATGCCTGCTGCTTGGCCCAGGGAAGCTATCGCCCTCTGCTCTCTCCCTCTCCTGTCGCTTGGGTTTGCAAGCTTGATGTTAGCTTTGGTTCCTCACTCTCATTCACTTTGCATTATTATTTGTGAAACCTGACAGTTTCTATAATATTTCTTGCTTATGTCCTCTTCTCTCCACTGAGAGAGCTGCCACTCTAGCTCAGCTCTTCAGCACCTCCCATATGGACTATCCCAATAGTCTGAAATTTCTCCTTACCCGGTTATCAAAGTTAATTTCTTAAAGAGCACCTCTCACCCCTAATCAATAAAATCCAGTGGCTCACTGTTACTTCTCAGATCAATTATATAGTCCTCTGTGTGTCATTTAAACTCTTCCAAATAAAAAATCCTTATTAAGTGCCTATTATATGCCAAGCACATATATAAGAAAGGTAAAAGACATTCCCTCCTCTTAAGGGACTCACATGGAAAAGGAATGTACAAACCAACGCGTACAAGTAAAATATATGCAGACAAATTGAAAATAGAAGAAAGGCTCTAGTATTATGAGGAAATTGAATCTTCCCAACCTGATCCCTTTCTACCTTTCTAGGCCTTCTTACACATTACTTGCCTCTATGTTCCCTACAGTCCAGCCTGCTTGTTTCTCAGGTACTTCTGCTTCCCTTCTTTCTCTGTGATTTTATCTTGACTCTTCTGGATGCTTGGAATTCTCTTCTGTTGTACTTCCTGTTACACTCTATCTACTGCTACGCGTTTTGTATCTCTTATTTTCCTTCAAGAATCAGCTCAGGTGCCACATAGTAAACACTTTAATGCTCGTTGATTGATTGATCTTCATTCAAGACCCAAACTCATTTACTAGTTGTAGGATCTTGGACAAGTCATATCTTTACTTTGTCTTAGTTTCTTATTCTGTAAAATGAAAGAGGGAGACTAAATGTTTACTTCTGTGGTTTTCTGATTCCTATTAAAATATCTTAATTAACTCTATTGTAATTAAGTAATTGTAAAGCAATTTCTTGTTTTAAATCTTATTTTACTTTATTCACGATTTCTATTCTAATCCCTTTCTTTCCATCCTTATGAATTAAGACCAAGACAAATTGACATTGAGGGGCTTGATCCAGTTCAGGGAAGAATCTTTCACCTGTTGGGTAGAACCTTAGTAAATGAATAACACAAAGAATGAACAAATAATTCTTTAATAGGTGATTCAGAGTTTCTGTTGTATCTTTCAACTCTAATTTCCAGACCAGTTGTTTACTATTATTTATTTGTTCAATGGGATGCCATTGTGTTTTTCTTTAGATTCCCCATGCAAATGTTTGTGACTCTGGAAGATGTCTTCAGTCTGTTTTTTCATAGTCCTGTTTCTTTCTGCCACATCAGCTGAATCTATAGGTCTTTGAGGCAGCAACTAAAGTCTGTCTGGTTTAATATGTTATTTTTCGTGAATGTGACAGATTCTCTGACTCTGAACTCTAGTGCCTATAGGATAGAGTCAGTGAAATGGTGCTGGTTGATAGACAACTGGGCCTGGAGTCAGAAACATAGGATTCAAATGTAGCCTCAGAAAGTCTTAGTTGTGTGACCTTGAGAAAGTCACTTAACCTTTATATTCCTCAGTTTCTTCAACTATAAAATAGAGATAGTAATGGTATCTATCTCACAGGGTTGTTGTGAGCACCAAATGAGATATTTTTAAAATGCTCAGCACAGTGTCTGGTACCTAGTAGTTATTTAATAAATCCTTCCTGTCTCCCTTCTTTTTTACCTTCTTCTCTTCCTCCCTTCCTTCTTTCATCCTTTTCTCCTTTCCATCCTCTTACTGTTTTTTCCTTCCTTCCTTCCTTCCTTCCTTCCTTCCTTCCTTCCTTCCTTCCTTCCTTCCTTCCTTCCTTCCTTCCTTCCTTCCTTCCTTCCTTCCTTCCTTCTTTCCTTTTTTTCCCTTTCTCCACAAGGTCTTTGGGGTTTCGTGTGTGGTTATATTCTGTTTCTGCAGGAGGTATTGATTTGCCTTGGTGGGAAGAGCATCCACCAAGATGAGATTATGGATTCACTGAAATTTGGAATGGCCATTAAAATTGTCATGGTAATGAGTATGTATTATGAGGGGGCATTTTTAAAGCTCTTTGACCACACATTGTATCATTATAAGTCATGTAGCATTGCAACCAAAAAAAAATATTTAAACTACTTGCCACAAATTTACCTGAAAAGAAAGACTTTCACTTAACATGGTCATTTAGACATAGTATCTGAGTTGTTACCATTACAAGAGGATAAATTGTGCATGACAGAGTTTTCTTAATAGTTACATGTTTCTGTTATCTGATATGTCAAGTAGAAAAGCTAACTCTTAAAGATAACTCATACATAAGATTTCTACATCCTTTAACCTATTCATTGATTTTTCATATTAGAGCATTTTAAAGTGTCTTAATGGAGGATATGCTAACATATTCAGCTTAAGAACCATGCCAAGACAGGCGCTGGAGAGCCTGCCAGGGCGTAGTGTGGAGCCTGAGCTGAGCCAGTGGCCCCAACCCTGGAGCCAGCAGAGTTCAGTCCATTGCTGGGTCTTTATTCTAGTCAGCTCCTCTGGGTCAAGTGGGGCCATCAGGGAAAGGACCTGTTTGTTATCTGACCTACCCCCTCCCAAAATGGCAGCCTCTAGTTGGGCACAAGTGTTAAATCTCTACCTGGTGATGCTGAGAAAGAGTGGCAAGTTCACCTCCTACAATTACAGAACTTATGCCAGTAGAAGGATAAGAGAAGCCTTCAGAGAAAATAAGAATGTCCAGGATTCTGCACAAACACAAATGCTAGTGAATAAAGCCAAAAGAAACCTAGAAATAGTTCTGTGACAGACTCACATTAGTGAAATGTACTCAGCTGACACGCTTGTTATTGAGAATCCGATGAAGTCCAGGATCTAATTAAGTTGGGTGGCCCTCTAGCAGCAGCCATGGACCATCTGCAGCAGTCTCTCCCTAAGGACATCTCCCAGCATGCTTTCTGTTGCCTCTTACATCACCAATTCTATGTTGATAAAAGCTAAAAACTTAAAAATATTTCCAGTCTTTTGCTGCCTTAGTGGTAGATGACAATTACTGTGGTTCTTGTATATATCAGTATGACTGGAACTCAATGAAAATAGTATGTTATATTTTTTCACCTTTGTGTTCTACTTCATCACTTCTTATGCAGAATATTTCAAAACTGTGTTTCTTGGTTCTTTTGACAATAAGAAAATGTTAAAAAAAGAAAGAAACATGTAAGATATAAATCTGAACAGACCTTTCAACAAATTTCAACAGTTTCTGTTCAAATGCAACTTGATATTTAAGAATCAATTAATCAGCAAAGAAATAGGCATTTATTAAGCCCTTGCTGTGTAGCAGGAACAGTTCCAGGCACTGGGATACAAAGGGAAAAAAAACTCAGCTTGCCCTCAAGAAGCTTACATTCCAATATGGGGAGACAGACATACACAATTATATTTAAGATCCATATATATTAGATGCAAAGTAGCCATAGAAGAGAAGGTGCTAGAAATTGGGAAGACTAGAAAAAATGTCTTTTATACAAGGCACATTTAAAAGGAGTTTTGCAGTCTAGTTGGGAGTCTAAGAGGTACAGACAAGGAGGAAGAACATTCCATGAACATGGACAAGCCATACAAAGGAACAGAGCCAGTGGATGGAGTGTTATATATGAGAAATAATCAGTAGGCTTGCATGACTGAATGGTAGTATATGGATGGTAGTAAGAAGTGTTAAAAATACTGACATGGACCAGGTCAAAAATCATCATAGCCCATTTAAATTGATCAGTGTAATTTAAATCATAACCCACCATAGCAAATGGATAGGGGAGTTCTGAAATGTGAATTAAATAAAATTGTTTTTACTCTAGGAGAGAAACTGAAAAATCATAAAACAGAAAAGCAAGTTGCTTTTAGGAACCTAATCTCCACAAAGTTCACTTTCCTGTATTTCACCTTTTGATTTTTATTCTCGTAAAAATCCCAATTCAGTTCCTTCTTTTTTTTTCTCTTGGTTTTTGAGTTAATCAACCAATCATTCAAAAAGTATGTATTAATCATCTTCTATGTGTCAGGCACCATGGTACTTGCTAGTGATACCAAAAGAAAAAATAATAATCCTCACCCTCAAGGAGCTTGCTTTCTATGGAGAGAAACAATATATTAAGAATCTAATTGTTTCTTCTGCTGGTTTCCTTCCAGCATCGCTGTACTGGTACTTTCTCTTGATTATAGGCATAAAAAGAAGCAACAGACTTTGGGATTTATGCTTTTGGATATCTATAATATCTCTTAATGATACTAGAGAGTTTGCATGTCTTCCTGAAACATGGAAAAGACAAGTGGGAGAAGCATACTAATGCTTTCAGGATAAGACTTGGTTGAGGAGGCAGAGGAGGTAATTAACATTAGTCTAATTTTATTGGAATATTTGAGGATACAATGATTTTTAAGACTCTATATTAAGATCATCATTGTCTAAACAGTGATCAAAAGCAAGGTGACTGCTTGAGAGAGTGACATGTTAACTTTTCTTCACACAGGATTGATTCTCCATGAGACTCTGCAGCACTTACTTTCTCATAGTTCGGTTTATCCTTAAACAGTTAAAATTTCATGAATTTGTGTTCCTTACATCTGTTCTTCTTCTTCTTCTTCCACTTAATTAATGCATTTTTATTCTAATGTGTTCATCATTCATAAAAAAATTGACTTGTCCTTGTTTAGTTTTAAGAGGAATCTGTCCACTGTAAAATATGGTCTAATAAAATGTTCATCGTGATAACATCTGCTTTCTACCATAGCAGTGGAAAGGAGAGTCATAGATCAAGTTGTCATGTAAAATATAGCTGGAGGTTCCTCATGGCAAAGGCAATAACCTAGTGGGAGAAATTGGTAGGAATGCCAACTCCTCAGTGGAGCTTTACTGCAACTCCCTTCTGGAACCTCTGATTTCTAATTGGAGGAGGGGCAGAAGGCAAAGAGGAATCAAGAGTCAGACAAATGCAGAGAAGGCAATGGCAGTGACTTTTGAGCAGTAGGGTTGGTTATCTTTTCAGAATCAATTATCAATTCAATAAACACTAAGTGCCCACTTCATGTCAGGTGCTGTGCAATGAAATGATGTTAACAAATAGGTTTATAATGTTAAAAGTTGATTATTTCTATGTTATCTGAACAAGAGGAGGCAAGCAACATGGCATAATGGAAATAATGTTGAACATGAAATGTGTGAATTCAATTGCTAGCTGGGGTATTACTAGTCATGCAACCAATGGCAGCAAAATGACAAAGTAAATAGAATGCTGGGCCTGTAATCAGGAAGATCTGAGTTCATATCCCACTTCAAGCATTTACTAGATGTGTGACCCTGCTACCTGACTCAGTTTCCTTAACTGTAAAATGGGGGTTATAATTGGCAACAGCCAAGGGTGGTTGGAAGTATAAAATGAGAAAATATTTGTAAAGCACTTAGCACAGTGCCTGGCATAGAAAACCTTTTTCTTTCATTTTTTTCTTCCTTGTCTGAAAATGAGGGAATTGAATGATAAAACTTTTAAGATCTTGTGAGTTCTAAATCTTATAACACTCAATCACTGTTGTTTAGAGAAATGCAAATTAGAACAACTCTGAACTACCACCAAAGATTACCTAATATGACAGAAAAAGAAAAAGATAAATATTAGGGGGGATATGGGAAAATCAAAATACTAATGAACTGTTGGTACAAAAATATGTATAGCAGCTCTTTTAGAGGTAGCAAAAAATTAGAAATTGAGGGTGTGTCTGTTGGTTGGGTAATGGCTGAACAAGCTGTGTATATCATTGTGATAGAATACTATTCTACTATAAGAAGTGACAAGCAGGATGCTCTCAGAAAAACCTGGAAAGGTTTACATGAAATGATGCAAAGTGAAATGAACCAGGAGAATAGCAATATTGTGTGATGTATGATGATCTACTATGAATACCTTAGGTATCTTAGCTATACAATGATTCAAGAAAGTTCTGAAGGACTTATGATGAAATGGACTTATGATGTCCATTTCCAGAGAAAGAACTGGTAGAGCCTGAATTTAGATTGAAAATGCTTTTTGTTTACTTTATTTTTCTTTATTTTTTTTGATCTCTGTTTTCTTTCACAATATGACTTACAAGGAAATGTATTTTGCATGATGGCACATATATAACCGATGTCAAATTGCTTGCCTTCTCAGTGAGGGGGTAGGGGAATAAGGGAAGGAATATGGAACTCAAACTCAAAATTTGAAAAAGGAATGTTAAAATGATTTTTGCATATAGTTTGGGAAAAATAAAATATTAAATTTTAAAAAATGAATACTACCACTCATATCTTACTCTGGTACTCATTATAATAAGGAAGTTATACTGAGCTTTCAAAGTGTTTGAACATGGGTCCAATCTGGGACATAATGCATGACATAATTTGGGTCTATAGTTAAAAAGGAATAGGAGGGGAAGATAACCCTTCTCCATATCTAGACAGTTCATGGCACCCATGATATGGGCAAAACTGACCTTCATCTTTGGGGCACATATGCTAGAAAGAAAGTAAATATCCCAACCAGGCAGTTTTTAAAAATATGACCTGGCACACAGTTAATGGAAAAGGAGATTGCCATCCACATAGGAAGGGAATGCAGGATTTCTTCTCCCAGAAGCAAGGTGCCTCCACATTACGGGCATATTCCAAAACCTGTTTAGACATACTTTTATTTATTCATTTCTGCATGCATTAATTAATTCACCATGTGTTTAATTAAGTACTATGCTGATTTATGGAAATACAGAAATTAGTCCCTATCCCCAAAGAACTTACACTGTAATGGAATGTATACTTGTCCTTCAATGTTGTGAGATTTTAGCTAGCTTTTCTAATAGATTTATATAGAAAAATGATAGTATTTTTGCTCTTTTCCAGTAATATGCATTTTCACTATTTTTCTGATAACATACCATTTTTGATATCTAACTCATTAGTTACTCCTCCATAAATTTTAATCCAAATGAGAGACTGTAGTGGTACCAAGGTAGTTTATTGGCAAAGAATATTTTTGTGGAAGCTTAGTATTTTAGTATCTTTCAAATTATACCAGGTTAGCAGCTGCCTACTCTGTCTTTACATAGATTTAGCCTTGATGATAGGAAATGTAGTCAAGAATGGTGTCTTACCTTGATGGTACATACCTACATATAATAAGTTGTAATCATTTGCTCTTCTTACCATAAATTGTTTGTGCTAAAAAACTCTACCTCCCCTTCTGAACTTTTTAATTGTGGTTAAGCCTTCTCTAAAAATAGATTCAAAGGTGAGATTGCCAATTATCTAGGTCTCTCAGGCTTCACATAGAGTTATAGGCATTTGGAAAGGGTAGTGAAAGCATTTGATTTCTCCAGGTCTCTGTAATGCTTTTGGCTCCATGACAAATCCATTAATGTGCTAGTTCAAAGTTGTCCACCTTGCACAATTAAATTAAACATTATTTTTGCTCCCCACAGAAAAAATGGGGCAAAGCACCCAAAGTAAGAGCTGGCAACCTGGAGGATGAACTATGCCAGCACTAACGTAATTTATAAACACTTCATCAAACTCCAACTGTCCAACTTTCCCTCCCCTGTCTTCAGTAATTGACAAGTGATAGGAAAAATAAGCATTAGGGTGTGTGGTTATAATGTGGTATGCATGTGGGACTTTCTGGTCTTTTGTCTTTTTTTGCGGCGGGGGGAGAGAGAGACAGAGACAGAGACAGAGAGACAGAGAGAGACAGAGACAGAGACAGAGAGAGAGAGAAATTGTTGAAGTGCAGATGCAAATATGTGCCCAATGCTTTCAGAGCACATCATTAAATGATACTGCTCATTGGCTTCCCAGTATATTTGGGGGGTATTTGGCACATTTTCTATTTTTATTAGTTTCTGGAAAAATTGGCTTTTACTTTGCTCTCTGTCCAATGCCAAGTTTGAGTTGAAAGTGAGCATTACATCAGCTTGTTTCCAGGCCCTGGAGAAAAGGCCAGTCTGTATGGACAAATTCACATGGAAAGCCAAGGGAAGAGACAGATAATGTCTGTTCAGAAATGAATGTAGTGATTTCAGTTTTTACTCATTTTGTTATTTTCTCTCTTTTTTTTTTTTTAAAAAAAAAACCATTTGTACTAAATGCACTCAAAAGATAAAGGATCTTGTTAAATATATACATATATGTATATATATATGCATAATGTTGGATAATATTCAATCATTTTGTGATAATCAATTAAATAATAAATTAGATGTAAATTAGAGCTCAGTATAGTGGTTGGAGAAAAAAAGATAAGCAAGTCACAGAGAGAAGGTAAGAGATATCCTAGATGCTCCAGTGGTATCTACATAATGTCAAAAAAATAGATAAAGGTCCTCAGAATATTTTGGGGATTTCCTTTTGGAGGATGGATGGGAGGATATGGACAAATTGCAGAGTATAAACAGGCATGGATAATTTACAATCTACAATATATTATAAGAACATAGTTGAGCTCAAAGCGCTATCCAAGTATACTGGTTTAGATAGCATTTTGCAGAAAGAGATAGGGATAGAGTTATAATGTTTTGGCTCCTCTTTTGTGTCCTTCTACTACCTGTCTCCATGAACTTCATGTCAATTAATTTTCTATGTGCCTCATTGCCACAAAGAAAAATAGCTACTCATTCAAAACCACATGTAAGGTAACTCTTCTTCATGTAGGACTACTTCAGATGTCAATTCAGATATTTTGTGATTATCATCATTTTATTTTGCCACAAATTGAACAATGCTGCACATGTGGTTTGATGACTATCAAGTAAAAATACTAGTGATGTAGGAGATCATAAAATACATTTGTATGCTCTTTTACTGTGGTGAGATTAGGAAACTACTATGTGCAGGGAAGATAAGTGACTAAGTTTGGAATGACCAACTGCTTGAAAGAAAGAATACTTCAAATTAGGAGAAACAAGGGAAAAGACTAAAAACAAAACAATAAATTAAAGTGCTCTGGGTTGTGTTTGGATTATTTTATTGTCATGATTCTTGGGTGTGGTGAAGTTTCCTGGCTTCTCTCTGTAGTTTCATCAGGGACGTTGACTATCATATATGACACTGTAGCTTCTGGCACTGTAGCTTCTGGCATTGTGCCTAGGCTAGATGGAGAAAGCACTGGGAACTTAGGAGAAATTTAGTCTCCCAAGTCCCACATGTGTCAAGTGATAACCAAATGGCTCTGATTCTTCTCCTGCACTGAGATTACCCATTCCCACATGTTGTTATTGTGATTTTTCAGGAGCATTATGATACGTGCATGTGAGGCCTTTTTGGCGTTGAGCTGCTAGGAAGGTTCATAAGTGCAGATAAGAGGGTATATGTTTGCGGTGGTTTAGGTTCATTCAGGAACACCTGGATGGGAAAGTTGAATATGATTTTCTTTATGAAGTTTACATCTATGATCATTTGGGCAGACTTTAAAAAGGGGAGAGAGAGAGAGAGAGAGAAAGAGAGAGAGAGAGAGAGAGAGAGAGAGAGAGAGAGAGAGAGAGAGACAGAGAGAGAGACAGACAGAGACAGAGAAAGACAGGCATTTAGAGCAAGGCAGAGTGAGAGAGGGACAGTAGCATGGTGTATATATAGGGAGCTGGCCTTGTAGTCAGGAAGAGTTTTGATCAAGTCCTGCCTCTGACCCATACTGCAGGGAAATATTTTAAATCCCATCACTCTCTAAGACAGCAAGTTACATAAAAGAGGACTGACCTATACTGATGGAAGGAAATTTCTTTTTTTTTAATAAAAATTTATTTATTTAACTTTTTACATTCATTTTCACAAAATTTTGGGTTCCAAATTTTCTCCCTTTTTATCCCCTCCCCCCAACCCAATACACCGAGCATTCTAATTTTCCCTATCTCCAATCTGCCCTCTCTTCTATCATGCCTCCCTTCTCTTGTCTCCATCTTCTCTTTTCTCCTGTAGGGCCAGATGACTTTCTATTCCTCATTAACTGTATGTCTTCTTTCCTAGTAGCAACAACAATACTAAACAGTTGTTCCTAAAACTTTGAGTTCCAAATTCTCCCCATCCCTCCCTCCCCACCCATTCCCTTTGGGAAGGCAGGCAATTCAATATAGGCCCTATCTGTGTAGTTTTGCAAATGACTTCCATAATAGTCATGTTGTGTAAGACTAACTGTATTTCCCTCCATCCTATCCTGCCCCCCATTGTTACTGTTCTGTCTTTTGATCCTGTCCCTCCCCAAGTGTTGACTTCAAATTGCTCCCTCCTCCAATTGACCTCCCTTCCATCATCCCCCCCTTGCTTATCTCCTTCTCCCCCACTTTCCTGTATTGTAAGATAGGTTTTCATACCAAAATGAGTGTGCATTTTATTCCTTCCTTTAGTCGAATGTGATGAGGGTAAACTTCTTGTTTTTTTTCTCAGCTCTCCTCTTTTTCCCCTCCACTAAAAATTCTCCTGCTTGCCTCTTGAATGACATATAATTTACCCCATTTCATTTCACCCTCTTTCCTCCCCCTACATTTCTCTCTCACCATTTACCTTAATTTCTTTTAAGATATGGTCCCATCCTATTCAATTCACTCTGTGCTCTCTGTCTTTGTATGTGCGTGCATGTGTGTATGTGTGCACACGTGTACGTGTGTGTGTGATCCCACCAACTACACAGATACTGAAAATTTTTAAGAGTTACAAATATTGTCTTTCCATGTAGGAATGTAAACAGTTCACTTTTGGTAAGTCCCTTATGACTTCTCTTTGCTGTTTACTTTTTCATGCTTCTTCTCATTCTTGTGTTTGAAAGTCAGATTTTCTTTTCAGCTCTGGTCTTTTCATCAAGAATGCTTGAAAGTCCTCTATTTCATTGAAAGACCAGTTTTTCCCCCGAAGTATTATACTCAGTTTTGCTGGGTAGGTGATTCCTGGTTTGAGTCCTAGTTCCTTTGACTTCTGGAATATCCTATTCCTCGCCCTTTGATCCCTTAATGTAGAAGCTGCTAGATCTTAAGTTATCCTCATTTTCTTTCCACAATACTGGAATTGTTTCTTGCTAGCTGCTTGCAAGATTTTCTCCTTGACCTGGGAGTTCTGGAATTTGGCCACAATGTTCCTAGGAGTTTCTCTTTTTGGATCTCTTTAAGGTGGTGATCGATGGATTCTTTCAATACTTATTTTGCCCTCTGGTTCTAGAATCTCAGGGCAGTTTTCCTCGATAATTTCATGGAAGATGATGTCTAGGCTCTTTTTTTGATCATGGCTTTCAGGTAGTCCCATAATTTTTAAATTGTCTCTCCTGGATCTACTTTCCAGGTCAGTTGTTTTTCCCATGAGATATTTCACATCCTCTTCCATTTTTTCATTCTTTTGTTTTTGTTTTGTGATTTCTTGGTTTCTCAGAAAGTCATTAGACTCCATCTGTTCCATTCTAATTGTGAGAAAACTATTCTCTTCAGTGAGCTTTTGAACCTCTTTTTCCATTTGGCTAATTCTGCTTTTGAAAGCATTCTTCTCCTCATTGGCTTTTTGAACCTCTTTTGCCAATTGAGTGAGTCTATTTTTCAAGGTGTTATTTTCTTCATCATTTTTTTGGGTATCCTTTAGCCAGGTATTGACCCGTTTTTCATGCTTTTCTTGCATCTCTCTCATTTCTCTTCCCTGTTTTTCCTCCACCTGTCTAACTTGATTTTCAAAATACTTTTTGAGCTCTTCCAAGGCCTAAGCCCACCGGACATCCCCCTGGGATGTCTGGGATACAGAAGCCCCGACCTCCACATCTTTCCCTGATGGTAAGAATATTTCCTCGTCATCAGAATTGAAAGGCGGGAACATTTGCACCCATTCAAAGTAGCTCTCTATAGGCTTATTTTGCTTCCTTTTTCAGGGCATTTTCCCAGCCAGTTACTTGACTTCTGAGATTCCTGTCCACCCCCTGCCTAGATCCGCCCAGCTAATGCTTGGGGTCTGAGATTCAAATGGGCTTTCCACAGCAGGTGCAGCTTCTATTCAATGTGAGCTTAAGTTCTGGTGCTCAGGTGGGGGCAGGGACACCTCCCAGGCTCAGTTCCCTCAGGGGCTTTATGCAGAGACCTTCAGTAATGAAGATCCTGCCTGTTCGGGGAGTTCCGAGCTGCCGCTGCTGCCTCTGCCACTCCCTCCGCTGCTGCCTCCCAAGGGGTCCCGAGTCATGAAGACACCCTGCTCCCCTCTCGGCCAGCCCAGATGTCTCTATCACTGACCTGTAGTGTCTGTGGTCAGAGGGACCTTCCCGGCCACCCGAGGTTCTGTCCCTGAAGCCTACTCGGATCTGCTCCTCTGGGGCCGTGTGGCCAGGGCAGCACAGAGGTAGACTCCGCTTTCCGGGGTGCGACGAACCCCTGGGGATGGCTCTCCAGGGCTCTCTGGAACAGAAATCTTTTCCACTGTGTTTCTGCACGCCTTGCAGTGCTCCAGAATTCATGGGGAGTTCTTCTTGTAGGAAATATATGGGCTGTGGGTTTGGAGCTAGCATACGTGAGTCTTTCTACTCCGCCATCTTGACTCCACCCCCAAGGAACTTTGTTATATGGAAATTTCCTGTACCAATGAAATTGCATGCCCAGTCTCAGACCTTAATAGAGGACTAATCACAGATGGAATCTAGTTAGTATTTGAAAGATGAAACTTTCATGAGGTCCTCCAAATGGAAAGCAATTGTTTGGTATGGTAACAAAAATCATGAAGTTGCATGCACCTACATGGTAGGGTTTCTTAATCTTTTTTGTGTCATAGATTTCTTTAATGGTCTGACAAAGACTTTGATCTCCTTTTTAGAATGTTTTTAAATGCATATAATAAAATACATAGGATTGTAAAGGAAATGAATCATATTGAAATCTCATTATAAATATATGTATATCTATACATTGCAAATGTATATATATATATATACACACATATATGTGAACATACAGACATAGACATAGATATAGGCATAAACATATACACATTCCTGCATGCATACACACATATGTATATGTATATGTATATAGAGATATCTCTCTCTATATATTCATGGACCCCAAATAAGAACCCTGGTTATGTAAGATTATATAAGACTGGGGCTATATTTGGTCAAGTTAGTCAGAACAGTCAAAACAGTTTGTAATTTTAGGTATGATTTTAATGGATGCAGGAAATCCTATAGACTTGTGAATTCTTATTTCTAGATAATAAAAAAAAGATCTAAAATCTGTGCATTTTTAGTCACTAAAGAAACTCTATAATTTAGAGTAATTTCTTTATGGATCTGTAGTTTTATTAATGTGGGTATTCCCTCCACTGATGCATATTGCTGCACTTTGATATTAGTAGATTTGTCACAGTGGACAGAATGATAGATCACATACTGTTAGTGCCATAACTAGGCTGGAGCAAACAGGTCTTTCTTTCCCTCATATCACTAATGGCACTTGCAACATAGATATACTTGATTTTTAGGATCTAGTTTGGTGAATAATTAGTTCAAATGGTAACTGTCTGCCATTTCCCCCTATAATTTCCCTGGAAGCATCATGACTGTATTAGAAAGCATGTTTTGTATTATTTGCCCCAGAATAAAATTTCTAGTTACAGTTCTACATTGTGGTCATACTTTTGAGCATGAACCATCAGAACTTAGCTGGGAAGGTACTCTAATGATAGCCGTTGTCCACTGTTTGGCCCCTTTTCTAAATTTTTTCAGCTTGTGGTGTCCTATCAGGGGTTGTAATCCACTGCCCCAGTATAGGAGAACCCAAGGTCGCCTCTACACTGTAATGAAGCACTAGTATAGGACTTAAGTGAGGGGTTTCAAAATTAAGATGTTATTTAAGTTTT